>CM022081.1:11264047-12464047 GCA_011114355.1 Carex littledalei
ATCTCTAGCCCATTCTTGATTACAATTGGGTACAAAAAAGATGCTGCTCAAAACTACGGATTTTTTTTAAAAACAGCAATTAAAATAATCAAAGTTAAAGAAACGACATGATTGCTTCGTTTGTTATAAAAACAGTAAAAACCGAATTCGGGATTCGGTTAAGTTATTTTTTTGCTTCACCGAATACGCTATTCGGTTAAGCTGATGGTTTTAACAGGTGATACAGTGGGTTGCCACAGAAGATCGACCGAAGCAATTTTCACCTTTTTTGGCTAACCGAATAGGGATTCGGTTGGGTGGATTTTTGCTTTATTATTTTATATTATTTTATATTATTTTATTTGATAGTTTGAATATAAACTAAAAGTTTGACAATTACATTATTTAATAAAACTTTTGTTATGAATCAGGGTGATTTGGTTTTTTTTTTATGCTATAAATAAAAATTTCGGTGAAACCTACGATTAGGGTCAAGCGTCAAGCAAATTAATGTAATTATTTTAATTTAATATATTAATATTAATTTTATGAAACTTTTATTAATTAATGTGTTCATATATCTTTTAATTTAGATATATTAATTTTATTTGATAAAATTAATATATCTAAATTAAAAGATATATGAAGAAAAATTAAAATAAAAAAGGAACTTTTATTAATTAATGTGTTCGAAATAAAAGTTTGACAATTACATTAATTAATCAAACTTTGACAATTACATTATTAAATAATAATATTATTTTTTTATTAAATAATAATAAAAAAATAAATAAGAATGTACCTAAGTTGACCAAACTTTGACCATTCTTACATACGCACGTAACTGGCTAATTACATTACATTATTAACCATTCTTATCTAACCGAATCTCCTATTCGGTGTAGAATAAAAAATAAAAAAAATAATGTAAACCGAATTGGCTATTCGGTTTACAATAAAAAATCAAAAAAAAATCTTAACCGAATTGGCAATTCGGTTAATGGTGGGTGTTACACGGAGTTTACATAGTTTTCGGGATCTGTTTTGTGAAAATATGCTTTAACCGAATAGCGTATTCGGTGAAGCAAAAAAAAATAGCTTAACCGAATCCCGGATTCGTTTTTTGCTGTTTTTATAACAAACGAAGATCATGTCGTTTCTTTAACTTTGATTATTTTATTTACTGTTTTTAAAAAAAATCCCAAAACTAGGGTTGTAAACGGATGCGGATATCCGGGCGGATATCCGCTCCGAATCCGCATATTATCCGTATCCGGATCTAAACGGATACGGATATTGCGGATACGGATAGTAAAACCTAAACGGAGCGGATATCCGGATTATCCGGAACCCAATAATTTTTTTCGGACCCACTAATTAAAAGAAATTATTTTGCCTACAAGGGGATTTGAACCCATATCATGTGAGATGAGAGTCTAAGCAACCAAGCTACAAACCACTACACCACACTATCTTTTGTTACTACTTCTTTATTTTGTTTATATATTATATCAATGGAATGAATATCTTATATCTATGTCTTTCCAATATTAATATCTCCATCAACTTACAATTATTCATTTATTTTCATATTTAAATTTTATTAATTATTAATTATATCTTAAAGTTCATATAACTCAATATCCGATAATTATCCGTTCTATATTTGTATTCAAATCCGTATCCGTATCCGTTTAAGACGGATATGATTTTAAATTTTGATATCCGTTTACTATCCGTATCTGTTTCCGTATCCGCTCATTAAATGACGGATACGGATTTGGTATTAGCATTATCCGCTCCGAATCCGCTCCGTTTACAACCCTACTCAAAACTCAAAAGTACCGAAAAAAGAAAAAGAGAAAATAAAATTATGAAATCCACGAACTATGTATCGCCGTCGCCGCACTCCTCTCTCCCTTGAACGAATCGAGCCAAGTGCTCCGGCTGAATATGCTAGAACACTAAATGCTCCTCATTGATCGTACTACAAAAATCCAGGTTTTTGCCTCCCTAGCTCTATGTCCTCTATTTAGCTATGAGTGTTATTATAAGGCAAATGGTGCTTTAAGCTTAGCAATTGTGAGTTGTTGTTCATGCCCCACTAGTTATAGTCTTTCTTCATGACTGTTACCTTTGAGCTTGGAAACTAAGGGCTGGTCGATTGAAGTTTATTGGTGACTCTGTGTTGTTCAGTGGGCTGAGAATTGTCACCAATGTTCTCAGTTTGGTAATAAACATGTTTGTGGTATGACACATTTTGACAAATTAACATTGACTTGATTATGTAATTACATATGTTAATCTTTATTATTATGATAAGTACCCAATGAGGAGTAAGAAAACCCAAAAATTAGCATTAGGGTCATGCATCAGTCGACGATCATGATTAAGTATCTCCGGGTAGTGATTCACTATATGTTTGATATTACATATAGATGCAGTGCTAAGCAGTGATGCATATATGGTGAATTATCCTATCTATAATAATTGATTGCAGCCCAATTAAGCATGTGTTTTTGCAACAAAATTCTAATTAATGATACTTTAAGTGCAAGTGCTTTGGTTTAGCACTCTTTAAATTCATTCTTTTTTTACTGTTATTCTCAATTTATCAAATTAAATCTCCATGTAACTTTTGGGAAATTAATTTGATGGATTTTATGTACATGTAATATTTGTTATTCTGACATAGTAATTGAAGTTCGGGTCGTTTAGCGATTTGCAGGGAACTTATGAAGTGCAATTAAGAACATCAAGTTTCTGTTTTGTTGAAACTGATAAGAGTCTGCTGTAGGTTTAAGATGTATAGCCTAGACAATACTGGCAGTTCAGTTGTTGTTGGAAAGTGTGCACAGGAGTGGTGCTCTCAGCAGCTAAAACTCATGTACTAAAATAGGCGGTTAGAATGAGCCAACATGGGGCTAGATCAAAGTCTCTGTCTTGTATACATGTTGCAGCAACTGCATTTTCCGGTAAGAAATACAGAGTCTAGATGAAGGTAATTAAGCTTCAAATAAATTGATAAATGCATAATCTTTATTGTAGTATTAAAACCAATCTTGCTGAAGCCTATAGCGAACTGGTCTGGTTAAGACTTAATTTATGCTAGACAATGCTGTCATACTAGGCAATCATTTAAAGCTCAATTTAGTTTGATCTTTTTTTCTTTTTTTTTAAAGTCTTGACAGTGGCTGTCAAAGGTTAGTTTGATCTTTTCTTTCAATTATGCTCAAAGGTCTCTATTGTTCATAAGAAGAACACTAACCAAATTGGGACAAAATAAGCTGCTTTGATAGGTTGCTGAAGATCAGTGCCTTACAAAATGAGCACATAAGAAGAAATTTTAAAAAGTGAAAGGCAAATGCCAAGAGAGGAGGGGCATCGAGTAATATAACTGCAACGACCCATGTAAGGGTGAATTTGTGTAATGAAGTCAGAGGGTAGTAACACACCCAGTCACTCCCTATTATTTGGATTCTGGCTAGCTAATCTGATCAGTGCAGCTTTTTTTTTTTAACATAGTTTACGGAAACTACTGATGTCTTGTCCAGCCATCAGCAAAAGACTGGTCCATTTAATAGGTAATTGGCACAAAGCATGGACGGCACATTATATACCTGACTATTCGTGTTTTAGAAAAAAAAAAATGAAGGTCATACCTTCAATTTCCATCAACTGGTACCTGAAGATGCATATATAATTGTGTAGTTTAGTTTGTTATACATATGCAGTGTACCAATTTTTTTTGGCTGATCCATCGAAGAACAATTCTGAAACATTTAGTGCTGAAAAGTCCTTAAGCTAATTTAATGAAATCAATAAAATCATTTGCTAATTTATAGCCTGGCTATATCCTCTGTTTTTCATGCACAATCCCTAGGGGTGAAAACGGTATGGATAATATCGGATCCGTATTCGAAAAATTAGATGTAGATATCTGATATTCGAATATCCGTGTGGATATGGATACTGATATTCGAATGTCCGAATATCTGTCCGAATATCCGAATAAAGAGAGAGAAGAAAAATTAAAAAGGCATTAAATTGTCATCTGTAGAGACTGCAAATCCGAATACAATATTTTTTATTAGAATGATTTGGGTCTTAGCAGAATAATGTTGATGTTATTATTATTATTTTTTTAATAAAAGTGGATATACGTACCTACTGATTTCTATTAAAATCAGAAAGAGTTGAGTGGAAATATGATACCAAGTTGATACCACTTCACAATATAACCATAGATTATTTTTGTTATGTGCGTCTAATTTTTTTTTATATGAAAAATTGGATATCTTGACTGCAACTAACTGTTATAGCCTACATAGTTACAATGGAAAGAAAAGCTAGCAATTATAAATATTCTGCTTGCAAAAGCGTTGAACCAAATCAGCCGCGCCATTAGTATCAATGAAAATTCCAAGAGCACTTTATGTATATGGCAGTTTTAAAGCGAATCAACAATTAATACATAAGAAAAAGTTCATATATATTTATTCAATATTCAATATTCAATATTCATATAGGAACAGTACGTACGCTCATGCATAACTATCAAATTAAATCAACAACATCTACCTTGTAAAACAGCCCATAAATATATATGTTCCATGAATCGTTCACCATTCTGCCTTAAACATTATTATTAATAATTATATCTTGATTATATATTTTTTTTTGCATCATGGCTTCATATATAAATATGCAGTTGATGCTGGCTAGTTGCTTTGGAGATAGGCATCTAGACCATTGAAAGTTTTCACAGCTGCCTCTTTGATTGCCTCCGGCTCGGGGACCTCGTTGCTTGCCTTATCATACTGGAGAGTCCATTTGATCAAACTCCCCTCGCCCTTTGGTGTAATGCTCAGAGTTGCCTTGAAGTTCTTGTACAAGTTGAGAATCTCGCCATCTATTACGCTGTATGACACCAGCTTGTTCTCCTCCTCCACGGCCTCCACCTTCTCCTTTGCGAACGTCACCAACGGTGTCCCTGCAATCAACCCAATTATATATTCAATCATGGTTCGTAAATTTAATTAGATTCAGCCTACTTGTTTCTATACTTAATTACTATTTTCTACAGATATACATGGATTCATTCTCATTATTTACATTGCGAAAGTATTGTAGTGTGTAAATTAACCTAATAAAAAAACAGCACTTTGTAGCCAAATTTTAAATTAATTATTATTTCATTGTTGATTACTATATCTAGGCTAGTAGAAAAAAAATAAGTTCGTTCAATATTAGATGTCCTTATTAGAGATTAATTAATTTATTCTTATGAAATTATTTGAACAGGCAATTAAGTAGTACCTAGGGCATAATTGACTAGGCGTACGGATCCAACGCTCTTGCCGTCGCCCTCCAAAATGTCGATGCTCTTGTATTGCTCAGGGAAGACCTTGGGGAACAAGTCGGTGGAGCCGCGTATCGCTTCCCAGAACTTCTCCGGAGCAGAGTTTACCTCCACGTCCACCTCACTCTTTGCTGCCATTTCAATTACTAGACTAGAGGGATTGTTAGCTATATAGCTGATTGATCAACAATTAAGACTAGACTAGTGAAGACTGAAGAATGAAGAGAGGAGATTGGTTGAGGTTAGAGTTCTTATAGAGCCGAAATTAAGTTCGGATCTGAATTTCGATGTGGTGGTCCCCTTTTGGAGCTAGATCAGGTAGCACCGTAGCAACTAGCAATTACGACTTACAATATGATATGGTATCCACGAGCAAGTCTAATTAATTGTCACATTCACTCAAAATTTAAACATTGCTCTGAGTGGATTCCATGTGACCTAATTGTACGGATATATATATTAATTCATTCTGAATGGCGGGTTACTCCCGAATTATAAGAACTAAGATGTATGTCAGTACTTGTTACCCGTTTGGTGATTTCTGCTTGCCACAGAGGATCTCACAATAATTTCTTAATTTTTAATTAATTTATTTTTAAATATATATACCATAAAAATTAAATTTACAATAAGTTTTGAACGTACTAAAATTTTTCATCATTTATTCACTTTTAAACAACAGAATAAGTGTTTTAAAGTTTTTCAAACACAACAAAAAAAATTATAATAAAATTATCATTTGGGGTAAGGAACCAACTTCAACACAAGCTTCAATGTTTCATCCACTTCCAGCTACCCACCTTCTACAACTACAATGCGATGGTGGAGAGACAATTTTGTCAGACAAAGATTAAAGGCACACCAATTGGTGCATCTCAAAATAAATTGAGTCGATGTGAAACAAGTACTCAGAAAAATAATCAAGAAAATAATATTACAGTACAATGACAAAATAAAATTACACTACATAATCACAAAGCAGATCATGTACAAGAAGAAAATATTTGTTTGTAATATCGTTTTATAAAACATAAAAAAATTCTAATTATGGACTAAGAAAATAATAGGTTCATATAAAATAATCAATGCAAAATTTCCGAAAGGCCTTGCTTCAGAATTTCCTAAAGAGCCGCCTTGCTGTTTCATCTCCGGCCCAATAACTTGAAGGCCTCGTCAAGGAGCAAGTCAAGACTGACTTGATGCTTGCTCATGAGCCAACTACCGGAGAAAATGTTATAGCATTCTAACTCTGATGTTGTCTCTGTCACATGACTCAGTTCTCTAGCAATTCCAGCATCTTTGAACAACTTCACATACTTCCTATTAATTGTCATCATCTCCACTGTAAGCTCGATAGCAAACCGCCTAATTTGCGGTGCTTTGATGAACGGTTTCCTGTAGGTTGCTAATATTCCAACCAACTTTTTTACGAGATCATCTTCTGAGATGCAGGCTCTATGAAGCTGCTCGGTGAATTTATGAGGGCTCATTTTAAGCATCTGAGTAGCGAGGCCAAGAGATACCTCTAGCAACTGCACACTTCTCCTTTCCACCATGATAGCAGACCAGACCTGACCAAAAACATAATCAGTATTATTATGTTGTACTAACAATTCAGAAAGATAAGTAGATATATGGAATCAAAAATATTAATTTACCGGGGTAAAGCCAGCAACGACTCTGATCAACTGCGTAGACCACTGGGGCCCTGCGAAAATGAACAAGTTGTGCAGAATCCGAGAGGAACTGAATGAGAGCAAGGGATCCTGGAGAGCCTTCGTAAGTCTGTCCATGGTTCTATCATGTTTGAGTAATCTACTACAGTTCTCTTTGTTTTCTAGAATTAGAAAGGCCAATGCCTCGCCGGCCTCTACTCGCAACATATTTTGGTCGCATCCCTTTCCTGGTTGCTCGAACAGTCCAAATAACTCCATCACTATCCCACCTATGCTTCCAATTCGCTCTCGTGCCTCTCCATCCAACGCCAATTTTGTTAGTACCTAAAACAAATAAAATTAATAATTCATTCAAAACAGTAAGAGTTAATTATTTAATATGTATCACTGTTACTCACTGGAATATCCGCGACAATACTGACACTGTTAAGCACTTTCATTCACGCTGATAAAACAGATTCTTGTAGTGATGTATGTATGCAGACAAACATGTACCTCCAAGGCCAGCCTCTGAAGTCCCAGAAGGTGATCTCCATGACGTAGAATGTCTCTGATATTGCTGATGGTGAACCCAGCCTCCAATATCTCTCGTCGGAACACCAAGCCTGTGTTACCCCTCGTGCCGGCAAGCATCTTCACTATTTTTAGCGACCTCTTCACGGCCTTCGGGTTGATACCTTGGCAGATGCTTGTGAAGTCAATTATCTTGCCGAGTAGACCGCAGGTGTTGCCCATTTTCACACAGTTGTCATGGTCCTTTGCAAGCTTCTTCAGTATGAAGAGCCCCAGCAAATTAAAAGCCAAGAAATCATTCATGTCGCCATGGGTCGTGGGACTTGAATACAATAAAGAGGAGATCGACTCCATCGCTCCTGGAATTCCCGCTATACGCAGCACATATTGCTTCTTATCAACTAATTTTGATACAATCATGGCTGCCGAGTATCTGATCTCCTCTTCAGACGGGTTGTTTTCCCAACTTAACATCTCAATCAGCCGCTCAATCACAACCGTTGATGCTCCGATCTTACGAAGTGCAGCATCAGACAAGTGTTTATGGGTCAAGAGTGCCAGCAAAATCCTTGCGCCCATCAATTGTTCGCTGCCAAAGCTTGAAAAAAGGAGCTCTTCCGCAAAGTTGACAAGATTCAATTTGAGCCCATCAAAAATGCTCCCACTCACACACTTAGAGTACGCATCATAGAAGAACCTCTTAATTGAGACCATGCCAGATGGGCCGAGTCGGCACTCGGCATTCACTTTCTCGAGCAATCCACAGTAACTCACCTTCCATTCCCAAAACACCTTCTCAGCAAGGAACACCAGTGCATCTGTGAGTGCCAGGGCATAAAACGCATTTAAAGCAAAGTCCCGATTTGACTTATCTGCCTCTTCCGTTTGGCCGAAATCCTGTGAGGCTATCCGCATCATAGAGAGAACAACACAAGCCATGGCAGAGACGAGCTGGAGCCAGTAGAAGAGCCCGCTGATGAAACGAATCGGGAGCGGCAACTGTTGCATGTTATGTGAGTGCCACATGTTCCTCCTGGACCCTGAGCTGTGGTTGCAGGGTTCAAGTGCTCGACTGCTATCGGAAAGCACTTTGTTTGCTGCTCTCAAGTTGCTGGCCGAGAAGGGTGCAAAGATGAATTTTAGAGATTCAAAGACAAACCGAGACCTTGATTTGATAGCATGGAAGCTGGTCTGACTAGCCTCAGTTAAAGTCCTAAAATTTTGACAAGCAAAACGTCAAGCCACTAGACAGATGTGTAATTAATTATTAATTATTGAAGTTAAATTTGAAAGAGCTGCAGCAATTAATATTTTACAAAATTGGAAATGGACAAGAGATCTATATATAAGAACAAATTATCCCACGAATAGAAACTAAACGAATAAATCAAATAATGCAAATGTTTCAAGATTGAAAATTTGTACAGACCAGTAAGACGTTTATATATTTTGTGTCTTGTGGCCGGTTTCCTCAGGAAAATGCTACAATATATGTGCACTCCAGAATATTAATTCCATTTATTAACAAGTGGCACTTCCCATTTTTTGTATGTATAGCGGTATACGTTGTACCCCTGTCCCTGACGACTTTGAGCTATCTAACTTTAGCACGTACGGTAGCTAAGGACTTCAGGGGTAATTAACCGGTAAATAAGCTAGTTAGTGCATAGTTAGTGCAAGTTGTTTTAATAAGGATGCGGAGCATGATTAATGTAAAACTCATACATGTAAATGCATTCCAATTAAATAGATGGCGTCTATTTGAAATCCAAATAGTCATCTTTTATATGTAAATGCATTTCCTATTAAATAGGTCGGATTTGATGATTAATTAAGATTCTCATTTGAAATCAATATATGCGATATATTTTAATATAAAAGCCATATTTACATATAAAAGCCAGGAAAGGCACGCGACCAAAATATGTTGCGAGTAGAGGCCGGCGAGGCATTGGCCTTTCTAATTCTAGAAAACAAAGAGAACTGTAGTAGACTACTCAAACATGATAGAACCATCTTTTATATGTAAATTCATTACCTATTATAGGTCGGATTTGATGATTAATTAAGATTCTCATTTGAAATCAATATATACGATGTATTTTAAAATTGAGTTAATTTAATAACGATTTTAATTGATCTCAACAAATTAATAGTCATCTGAATGAAATTATTTATATATACCAAGTTGCTTGGCGGCGCAATTCAAGCTCATGGCTGCGGCCAAAGATGCGGGTGCCTTCTATGAGCAACGTCACGGTGACGAACCCAAAATCTTTCCATTGCAGCGTGATCGCGAACCCACCCAGCAGCACCACCGTCGCCCACACAAATCCCAGTGTTCCCAGCCCGCTGGCCGCTTTCTCCAGCACGGCCAGCTGGAGCGCGCACATCGTCAACTCCTTCTCTGGTGCTGCTATGTCGCTGGGACTTGCTTGGGCATGATCTCTAGTGGATGCGGGACATGATGAATTGCGGTGCAGGCTGCTGATGTGGCCAATGGGTACTTGAACGTATGCACCTTCATCGTCATCCGCCATGCTAAAAGAAAGAATATTGGATTAGCTCTCTCGTGCTCCGGAGCGTACGTATGTGCGTCTTGGCCTGTTGTGTCTATATATATTGCAAACTAAGTTAGTGAAGGCGGCTCCGGAGCGTACTAAAAATAATCATTCCACTCACATATTTTGTCTATTGTCAAAAATATAAAAAACAAAAAAAGCAGACTAAAAATATACGGAACAATATATATATATGCTAATTTATGTTGAGAATAAAAAGTAATTAGTGGTTAAAATAGAAATAATGTAAAATAGGAAAGAGTATAATAGTACCTTTTTTACTGTTTTAGGAAAGTTACTGTTCATATCAAATATTAGATACCAACGGAACAATAGGCTTAGATAGTATTTAGACCCCTCATTTCTTATTGTAAAATATAACAGAAAAACATCAATACACAATAGAAATATCCAATTCTCATAAAATTTACAATTTCGTAAAGCCGACCACCTTTTTCTCTCTTAATTTCAATTGTTGCCTTTTTCTAATTTTGGAAAGCCGGCCGCGTACGTAGACATAATAAGTTAAATATATATGTCCAAAATATGAATTAATATATACAATGGAGGTAACAGGTAAGGCAATTGCATTATTATCCACTACGCCTTTTAATCGTTTTGAGTCAATCGATCAAAGATCAAACTGTGTACTATGAATTTTTATAGCTTCATGAAAAGTTGAAAACTGTGGCTATACAAACATTGCATTGTTTATTTTTGAAGACAGGTAATGTGTGGGTTACAGAGACAAGTATCTACCAAGGGCCAGATCAATATGGTCAACCGAATAAAAATTACATCTTGGGGTATAAACGGAGCGGATTCGGAGTGGATAATCCTGATATCAAATCCGTATCCGCCATTTAATGAGCGGATACGGATACGGATAGTAAACGGATATCAAAATTCAAAATCAAATCTGCCTTAATCAGATACAAATACAGAGCGGATAATTTCTGAATACGGATACGAAGCGAATTATTATCAAATAATTAAGTAATATGAACTTTAAGATACAAATACTAATTTACAAAAATTAATAATTTAAATATTTAAGTTGGTAATTTATAAATAAAAAAAAAAAAAACTTAATCCGAATTGGTTTGAAAGAGCCTGGATATACCTTAATTTATTGCCACATGGGTTGAAGAGAGTTTTGTCTCATGTGGGGTTTGGGAGAGAGAGCAGAGGAATCCAAGACTACGTAGCGAAATTAGTCCCACATGAGATACAGTAAAATAATCCAAGACTTTATAACTCTTTGGAGGCCATCAGTACCTTGAGAGAGCGGAGACTGAGAAGAGATAGAAAGGATTCAGATTTACATTAAGGTAGTGTTCGGCTGTACAAGTTTGGTCTTTCTTGTAAGCTTGCTAAATATTTGCTCCTTTGTAAAGTTTAAAACCACTTTCTTAAACCTCTTTTTGTCCACAATTTTAAGTTTGTTTATATTTTTAAGGAGTCATTCTACATGGCTTAAGAACTTAAGGCTCCTTAAAAAAGTTAAACATGCACTTTCTTAACTTTTTGTTGCCGAACACTTCTTTCTTAGTAGAGCTTAAAATTTAATCCTACCCAACTTGTCGAATACTACCCGGATTAAATTTGAATTTGGGTTTCGGATATATACGGACATCCGTTACGTTTTCGAATCAAATGAATTATTCGGATTCGGACCATTTTGTCTTATATAATATATAATAAATATCTGATATCCGATAATCCGGATCCATTTAATAAATATCCAATATCTAGATCCGTTTACACCCGTAAATACATCTCGTATTATTCTTAGTAGGGAGAATCTTTTATTTATAGAAATTAATAAAAAAAAAAGTACAGAATCTCGTATTATTCTTAGTAGGGAGAATTTTTTATTTATAGAAATTAATAAAAAAAATACAGAAATAGAAAGAGTGTCTCCATTCCAATATAAAGTATTCGGATCCGATAATTATCCGAATCTGTTTATCCGTATCCGGGTCAGAATTGAATTAGGAACGGATTCGGAGCAGATAATCCGGATTCGTTTACACCCGTAATTACATCTCGTATTATTCTTAGTAGGGAGAATTTTTTATTTATAGAAATTAACGTATTCGGATCCGGACCATTTTGTCTTATATAACAAATATCCGTATTCGGATCCGGTAATTATCCGAATTCGTTTATCCATATCCGGGTTAGAATCGAATTATTCGGAGCGGATAATTCGGATTCATTTACACCCGTAATTACATCTCGTATTATTCTTAATAGGGAGAATTATTTATTTATAGAAATTAATAAATAAAGTACAAAAATAGAAAGAGTACCTCCATTCCAATATTTATAGAAAAATCGGAATTATTAATTAATTCTAAACTTTTTGGATCCAACTCAACCATCCTGATCCAAACTTTAATGATTTTTTTTAGCTCCGCAATTTGGATACGGTGCAAAAATCATGGATTAGCACCATTGACAACGATCCAAAAACTTTTGATTTTCTTTATTTTAAATAAATAGTAGATTCTTTGATTGTTTTGGTTTTTCTATAAAATTATTAGAAATAATTTATATTTTTAGGAAAGTAGATTGAGTATCATAGAATTTAAATTTACTAGAAAAATTGTGACAAATAATCTGATCAACATTTTTCAAGTTGGATTTTTTGTGGTTGTAACAAAAATAAAAATATTTCTTAGTGTGTTGCTGGAAGTGATTTTAGGAAACATTTTAAAATTCACTAAGAAACATTTCTATTTTTTATAGCTACAAAAAATCGGGTCTGAAAAAAATTAATCTGAGTTATCTGTCACAGTTTTTCTAATAAATTCAAATTTTATAGTAATTCATTTGTTTTCCTAAAAATATAAAATTATTTATGATAATTTAATAGAAAAAACAAAAAAAATCGAAGAATCTACTATTTACTTAAAATACATAAAATCAAAAGTTTTTGGACCGTTGTCTGCTACCGATTCATGATTTTTGCACGGTAAAAAATTTGGGTAATTATATCTTCCCCATCTATCCATCCTTCATTTCATCCCCCAACTAACTAACTACCTCTTCTAACTATAATTACAAATTTTAACTACCTAATGGCCCTACAAATTAATTACCCAATTTTCTCCCTTTATTGCTTTCCTCTTTCTCCCTCCCTCTCCGACCTCTCCCTCTCCACCTCCGCCTGCGCCTCCGCCCGCCTCTCCCACCTCTCCCTCTCGACCTCCGCCTCCCTCTCCCACCTCCGCCTCCCACCTCCGCCGCCTCTCTCTCCCACCTCCGCCTCCGCCGGGTCAGATCCGTCATGTCTATGTTCCTATGTTCCTCTTCCTCATGCAGTAGCGAGTTATTTGCAAAGAACAAAGCTTCATTAATGGTGAATTAGGCCAGTGCGTACTAAGTACTAAGAAATAACAGAAAAACAAATTTTGAAAAAATTAGAGGTGTATGAATGAATACTTGATGTTTTAGAGATGAATACTTCAACGTTTATGGATGAATACTTAATATCTTAGGTATAAATACTTTAACTTATATGTATGAATACTTGATATCTTATGGATGAATATTATTCGGCTGCTCTTGTAAAATTAATCGAGGTATGCACATATGTTTGTAATACTCTTGGTACATTAACTATTTACACTTACACGACGATGATGAATACTTGCTCGATGAGAGATGAATACTTGTGACGAGGTATGAATATTTATGCAACGGACAACTCGAAAGTATGTCATCATGGATCTCATTTGAAAGAGAAAATTGTGTAGAAGACGTTCGTGGTTTTAGATTTGCAAAATTCCTCACAGATCGTCAGAAATATTGGTTAGATTGAACAGAGAAAAAAAAACTCATCTCTAAAAACGTGTAAAAGATGAGTGATTGATGTGTCCAAATATGCTTCTATTGCAAAGATGAATGCATTCATATAGATGGATGAATGCTAGTTGTGTTACAGATGAATATTTTTTTGCAAATTTCTAAAATGAGCTGAAGGTTATGCAGTCCCCCCACTTAATTAATGCGCTGACGGTTATGCGGTCCCCCACTTAATTAATGCTCTGACAGTTATGCGGTCCCCCACACATATTGTTTGTGGTCTCCTACTTTCTTATACGCTGAATGTTGTAATATATCCAAATATGTTTCTATTGCAAATGTGAATACCTTCATATAGATGGATGAATACTAGTTGTGTTACATATGAATACTTTTCTGCAAATTCCTAAAATGCGCTGACAGTTATGCGGTCCCCCACTTAATTAATGCAACTGACGGGGGATGAAACGGGGGATGGTTGACGGGGGATAGCTAGGCTCTCCCAAAAAAATTATTAAAGTTTGGATCGGGATCATTGAGTCCGATTCAAAAGGTTTGGATAGAATTAATGATCTCAATCTTTCTATAAATGTTGGAATGGAGATACTCTTTCTATTTCCGTATTTTTTTTATTAATTTGTATGAATAAAAAGTTCTCCCAAGTAGGTGTGGAAAAAAGTGTTGGATTTTATGGTACTCAGGGCAGCAGAATTTGAAAAAATTTGACAAAAAAAATATCAAAGAAATATCATGTATAGTTGAAATCAAACTAAAAAATTAAATTTCCAAATCAATAAGCATCATATCTAATTTATTGTCTCCAAACAAGAAGGAAGGTCCTTGAGATGTAGGGTTGAAAATCTTTCACCTCCTTTGTAGATCCTTATGTTGGCTGATGTCTTGCAACGACTTTGTGGTTGATGTGTATGTAACCTAAAACATCTTGTATCAAGATGAGACTCTAAAATAGAAGCTCTCCACGGTATCCACCAAACAAAAGTTAGAAACCAAAGTTTCCTTTGCTAGAGTAGTAATTTGATCGCTTCTTAATCCCTATCTTCTATACAACTATTTTTGAGTTTAGGATTTGTGAGTTTTCAATAAATGAGAGATTAAACAAAAGAGAAATATTTTGGCAGAAATTCAATTCTCAAAAACAAAAATATTTTCAAAAGGAATGAGGGAGAGAATATATAATGCAAACAATGAATGAATTCAATTTTCAAAATTAACCATATTTCTATCACGTTTTCGACCACGATCTAATTCGAATTAGGTTCTTCTCCAGAAAGCAAAGTTATAGATCTTTCTTTTAACTTTCCATTCATATGTATTGGACGTCTAATGAGGGAGTTCTGGTCAAAATAAGAAACATGCACAACAATTTTTTTAATATGATAGTCTAAATTAAGCACTACGTTCTACCACATTTTTTACCATGAGCTATTTTGAATTAAGATTCGATCCAGAAGGAAAAGTTATAGATCTTTCTTTTAACTTTCCATACATATGTTGTACACCAAAAACGGACATCGTATGAGAGCGTTATGGTCAAAATAAGAAACACTCAGTTGTAGTTTTCGGAAAACATGATAATCTATTTTGGACTAACTTTTAATTATAAAAACAACTTTTAAAATAATTTTTTTTATTAGGCCAAGTTTTATTTTTTCTTATTTGAATTAATCAAATACAATAAATCTAATTAATTGTAGTATCATATATAATTATCCTAAAATAAAAATGCTGAATTCTATAGCTCTAACCGATGATTAGAAAAAGAAAGCTTTCTTCATTACACTTTTATTGGATATATATTTATTATTATGATAGAGAGAAGTATATATATATCTATATATATAGAGCAATAGGGGGGGCAGGCAGAAATTTAGTGAATGGGGATCAAACACTTACTATTTTGGGTATTCTCGGTCTGATTTGGGAGAGAGAAGGTTTCATGTGAGCTGTTCCTTTTGTTAAAAAAAATTCTAAAATACTAGAAGTCCTCAAACTATATACAAGTTGTTATTTTTGGAAAAAAAAAAAAAGAGTCATCCATATAAATTTTATATATAAAATGTGGAGGTTAATTTAGAGTACTCGTGACATTTTAGTATAAATTATATAACAAAAATATATTTCATTATCAGTTTTTGATAATAAAAAAAATAGCATTATCTCCGCCTATCCCCGCCTCTGTGTAGCAATATCCAAAACTTCAGTTCTAGTTGGTCAAAGAAAGCTTCCTTTGACACTGTATACTGTATAGTTAAAGTATTCCCAAAAATAAAATAAAAAAAAGTACCCAAAAGATCTCAGATTCTTTAATAAAGTTAATAATTCTAACTCCATTTTTTTTATCGGACAAGCATTCTTTTTTGTAAGTTTTGTAATGAAAGTTTAGGAGAGACAAGGATCAAATAAAAATTGTTACTAATAAGTCTTGGGTAAAAATTACATTGTATCTTTAACATTAATGTAAATTATATAAATAGTACGCATCTCCTGCTACTTCACAATTGAAGAAATATACAGAAAAAAAATAAAACTGTAAGAAGATAACATAATAACAAATAACAAATAACTCGGGTTTTGAATTACGATAATAAAACAACGGCACATACAAAATTACAAATCCACTTGGGCGGGAATGCGGGATCTTTTAAAAGAGCATGTTATCCCATATTCCCTAGAGTAATCCAAATTTTGAGTTTTCATAGGAACCGTACGATCAGAATACGATCCGAGGTAGAATGCCTGTGACCATTTAATGTTCGTGTCAAAACCGATCGGACGGTCGAGATTTAAATTCAAAATTTGGGAGACTATAGGATATCCGAATTCACAGATATCCGCACCTACAATTAAATACATTCCTTGAAATAGCGCCTCCTTTGCGAATGCATCTCTCCTTTTGCTCGATTGCTCTTAAACCCTCTTCGTTTCTCTTCACAGAACCCTAGAAAGGACAAGATATCTCTCTCTCTCTCTCTCTCACCAACGCACACAACACTGAACTCACACTCGCACATGCGCGTGATCGCAAAGCGAAGCAAGGATTCGATCGCGAAAAACTCAAGAAGGTTTGATCTCTGATAAATTTCTCTTCGTTTCTGATCTACTTACTCTGTTTAGTAGCGTTCTTGGTTAGAAAATCTATGTTATTCTTTGTCAAAATTTAAGTTCTTTGTTGGAAAATTATGTTATTCTTTGCTAAGTAAGTTCTTGGTTTGTTGTTGGAAAATTTATGTTATTACATGATAATGTCAAGTTCTTGATTGGATTTAAGTAATGGATAGCTGTCTCTTTCTCGGCCTTGTAAAAGTGTCGATTTGTTATTTTTCCTAGATTTTCTTAATTTTTAGTTTTGATTGGGTTTTTCCAAAAAGCCCCTAATTTGCTAGGTGCCAGAAATTAGCAAATTTGATAGTGAGCAGCTAAGTTCTGAGTAGTCTGTGTAAACTAAGGCTCCTTTGCACTGTTATTATAGTTTCTTGATTGCATATTTGTTTGTATCTTTAAGAGTTGCTAATTTCATGCAGAATATGTTTAGTGGTCTAATTTTTCAATTAAATATACGTCAATGTTAATTAATAACTCACTGTCGTTCTGAATTTCACAATTTTTTTGTTCTAAACTTATAATTTCAGCTCATACAATGGCTAAAGCTGCTAGCCCAAGCTTTCAAAGGCAACTACAAAATTCCCAAAATGCCTCAATTGAAGCTACAATGTGTCAGATCGAAAAACTAAATCCCAAAGAAATTCCCATCTTTCTGTCCCATCTCTCAAATGCAAAAGACCCTGAAAATTTTAACGGATATCAGAAATTATCCATATTAAATGCCCTTGTCAGAATTCAAGGCCAGAATATCATACCATATATAAGCCCAATCATGTCTGTACTTATTCAAGCCTTAGAATTCAGCCATGAGCATTCTACCTCTTCTCTTCACGAGACATGTGCTAGGCTGACATGTGCAATTGCTCACTACGGGATTGACCCCTTGGTACCAGAGAGTGAAAAGATCGAGATTATTAGCTCTCTTGGCAGACCCCTTTCAGATTTCTTAATGAGCCCTCAAAAGAATGTTGCCTCGGTTTGTGCATTTTGCATAAAGGCCCTTGTTGAAAGCAATAACTGGAAGTACTCCTCCAGTGAGCTGGTAAATCAGATTTGTTTAAAAGTTGCGAGTGCTCTTGAAGAAGAGGTTGACCGTGTCGGGACTGGTTCACACTTGGGTTTGGCTATATCTCTGGTGAAGCAAAACCCATACGTAATAGAACCCTATGCAAGGTCTCTCTTAACATCAGGGTTGTTTTTCTTGACTGATGGTGGGCCCCAAATGAAGGTGCTTTCTGTGGAGATGATCCAGTCAATTATCAAATGTGTCAACCCGAGATCTATCTCTTCTGAAATCCGAAATGTCATCAATGTACTTGAGAATTTGGCAGATGATTCTTTACCGGGTGTCAGTGGTGCTGTTTATGAGGCGCTTGAGACAGCTAAGATGGTAGAGGCCAGAAGAAGTGTTGGGTTGGAGAACAGCTGGAGCCCGGTTGCGGGTCTGGTTTTGAGCTCCAAAATGGGTAATGGTTGCAATTATGGATCATATGGAGAGATTGATAGTAATTGGGAGACAATATCAGCCAAAGATACACGCTCCTTCAAGTCCACTGGTGGGCGGGTTAACGGGTTTGATTATGCGGGTTCAGGATCCAGAGAGCATTATCCAATGGAGACCTCTCATTCGGGCGATATTGTTGGATCGGGTAGTGAGGGATGGGGAATAACAAGGTGCATGACGCATGATCGGGCTGACAGGTGTATGTTTGAGAAAACCCCCAACCATCTTCATCAGGTACAAAAAAATTTGTTCTAGACCCTTAATTTGGTTTTTACTTTATTTGTTAACATATCATGGATTCAGATGGTAATTATTTTTTTGGCTAAGTGCGGTTCAATTGAGGTTCAAAGTGCCCAACAAAAACCTTCCAAAGTCGGTACCATACTGATAATGCTACTTATTCTAGGTTTCTAGTGCCATTGACTAGTACCAATACTCAAACAGTTGACTACTGTTTTGATTTACCACACAGCAGGGCATGAAACCTGCACCACGTCCTGATCGATTAGTACCAGTAACTTACTATCACCACTTACCAGTGTACCAGTGCACTAGGTGTCATTTAAATGCAGGTCTGGTATCATTACCAACTAAAATTCTTAATACATGCACACAAAGTTAGCATTTTTATTTTTTGTTTATCCCCCCCCCACCAATAAAGATATAACTGTGTTTTGTTGTGTTGATTTTAGAGAATCAGTCGGCACAATTCTGTGGACAACTTGACGCTGTTGTCAACTCCACAAAAAAGTTATTCTACCCCTGACCATCTTCATCAGGTGCACATTTTTTGTTCTAGACCTTGTAATTTGGTTATTCCTTTATTTGTTAACTTATCATGGATTCGGATGGAATTATTTTGGCTAAGTGCTGTTCAATTGAGGTTCAAAGTGAGCGTTGACCTAAATTTAATAGTAAATTGTGAAATTCCCAACAAAAACCTTCCGAAGTCGGTACCATACTGTTTTGATTTACCACACAACATGGCCATGAAACCTGCACCACATTCTCATCCATTAATACCAGTAACTTACTATCACCACTTAACCAGTGTACCAGTTTACTAAGTTTCATTTAAATGCAGGTCTGGTAGCATTACCAACTAAAATTATTAATACATGCATGCAGATAAGTTAGCATTTCTTTTGTTTATCCTCCATGTGCCAAAAAAGATATAATTGTGTTTTATTGTGTTGATCCAGAGAATCAGCCGGCGCAATTCTGTGGACGACTTGAGGAGGTTATATTTGTCAACTCCAAAGAGTTATTCTACCTCTGATCAGAAGCTGCAGAGTCAGTTCTCTCTTAATTCAAATTTCTTGCACAGACAGGGCCCACTCGTCAGTCCTGAATCAGCACAACACAGAGGAAACCTTCTCCATGGTAACAGCTCTGAAATGGAACAGACAAAGACGGGTGGTGGCAACTTGGATGGAACCCACATGCCATCTTGCAAAGCTTGTGGCGAATGGAAGAGACGAGAAATAATGAGCAGAGGAGAATGCAGTTTTGGGGTTTTTAATCTGGTTTTGGGAGCTTTGACTGTCATGTTTGCAATTATTTTTTGGGTTTGGTTGATGGATGATGATCTAGGGTGTCAGTTAGTTCCTACTTAACAATTTTTCTTCTTGTTTTCTTTCTTGTTGTTTGTTGTAAATGTAGTTCATTTAGCTCTTAGTTAGATCAAATGAGAAAATAACCCATTAAAATAGCTGCTGGAGGGTATAAATATAGTTACTCTTTGTGATGGATAGAAAACTTTTTTCTTTGGTTAATGCTGTTATTTTCATGCTATTTATTCTGCTAACGAAAAGTTCGTAAACTCTTAACATATTCCAAATGAATTATGACATTTTTTTATTGTGCGTTAGACGTATTTCGAAACATTAACCATGTACAGACTTCATTCTTTATATATTAGTTTCTGAAACAACTGCATTCAACAAAATATTGAAAATTACAATTAAACAGTATCTTGTATGGAAATAAACTGCTGCAATTCCAAAGAATCGTAGGGATCTTGCTTTTCTGAATCCAACTGTTTATCTATTTTGAGATTCGTGCATAACAACCAACTGCTTTTGAGATTCGTATATTTCAAAAAATTAATGGTTGGATTTGGAAAAGCAGGATTCCTGTGATTCTTTGGAATCGCAGCAGATTTATTTCCGATATATTGTCTTCTCGATTGGTCCAAATGTTGTGCACTAAAAGATTACTAGAAGATTAGGGCTATGTTTGGATGACACAAGAATAGCACGAATAGAGGCTATTTTAGAATAGAAGCTATTCGGAATAGCTATTTTCTATTCCTTGTAAATGTTGAAATAGCTACTATTCGGAAATGTGAAATGAGAGAAAAAAATGTTTCATTTTTAGATTTCCGCCAACACAATCCCGAAATGGCAAATTTGATACAACTTTCCACTATCTCCACGTCGTGACAATTCATTTGAGATCCCACTTGCTTATCTTTCATCTTAATTAACATCTTGTTAACACTATTTTTTATTGGTTACAGTTATTCACCATTTCACATATACAATCCAAACAACATTTTTACTAATCCGAATAGCACCATTTTCACACTAATATGAAAATCACTATTTTTTCTCTATTCTCATTTACTACTCTAAAATTTCGCTATTCTAGCGATTCTAACTCTCATCCAAACGTATCCTAGGAATATAGAACTTAAATACAGATAATCATACATTACTAATAGTTTATGAAAAGAAACAAATAATTTACAGAAAGGATAATTTCACATATACCCTTCAAAAAATTATGTATTTTCCCATCTAAGATTCATAACATCGTATATACTCTTTTAAATTTCAAATACTCACAAATTTATCCAATTCATTGTCTTTTCTATTAAAACTCATTGTAAATTTATAAAGTTTCCATTTTACTCTCTATTAAGAAAAATAAAAGTATGTAAGCATGTGTAAGAGAAATATTTGTTCTTCTAATTAGCCGGTTTGTGAAAAAAAAATATTTTTCTTCTTTTGATGCACACACAAATGTATGCCAAAATATACAAGTAGTTAAATAAATCATTTGCCCTCACAAATCGGTCAATAAGAAGACTAAACATTTTCTCTTACATAAATTACATATTTTGTTTTTAATAAAGGATAAAATGCGAACTCTATAAATTTAAAATGAGTTTAATAAGAAGTAATAAATTGGATAACTTTTTGTGGAGTTTTTAATTTCAAAAGATAAATATGATATTATGAATTTTAGAAGGAGAAAATATGTAATTTTAATTTTAATGTCTTTTAAAAATATACGTAAAAATTCTTCCCAAAATAAATCATGGACCTTCTGATCAAGATCGCATCACATCCTCCCAAAACAAATTCTGCAGAGAGTGCCGACCACAAAGAAGGCGGACTGATCGGACGATCCAAAATTTTTCCTATTCTCCAATAGAATTGATCGGACGGTCATTCAAGTGTAGTGCCACTCGTCGCAGTCTCAATGGACTGGATGAAAGATACAAGCGCGGGGCCCGCCTTGCTTGGACACGCTTTCTTTTTCTGATCTTATTATACGTCTTTTTTTCAAAATGCACGACTTACTAAAGATCAAAATATCCGCCCATGAAGACTTTATAACAACCTGCCGCGCGCTTGGTCTCAGAGATTGTGACGCAAAAATATTATATAAAGTTCTAGAAGAATCTAATCTCGCCGTCCAGTATATTGATCAAACGGTGTATATCACGTCCTTTGGTTTGGTGATATGCCAGTCATGCCACGCGTCCTCTTGTAATAATGGTATCTTGGGACCTCCCTGGTGTGCGTTGATTTCTTTCTTTATTGTTTTGCTGAGCTTATCCTCTGTGTTTCCAACACCTGATAGTCTGATACACAATAAATAGATTAGACAACTCCACGAGAAAAAAGGCCCAAAAGTTCAATGTATATATGTATCTCCTCCAAAAAAAAAAAAAAAAAGAATTTCAATGTACCAAGTAAGGATGTCAATGGCATCATTTTATCCGTTTAGTCGACCTGTACCGTATTTGATAAAATGAATATGAGTAAGATTTTTTTTCCGTAAACTTATTGGGTACGGATACGGATAAATATGTTTTTTCATTATCTAAACGAGTAAAGGTACGGGTAAAGTCTATTCCGTACCCGTTACCCAATTGGATAATTATAAAAAAATTATATATATTATATAGAGATGAGCTATGGTGAGACGTGGAGTAAAACAAGTTTGTACTCCACGCCATATTTTAATTTTGAAAATTCAAACAACCGATCCGAACAGCTCAACATGTTCTCTATATTGAAATGTGCTTGGAGACTAAATTTTACATTTTTTGGAATTTTTTTACTATTTATTAAGCCACTTTGAAAATCGCTGATCCACTGTAAACAGTAAAAAACAGTAAAAATTTCTGGACCACCGGATCATCGATTTTCAAAGTGGCTTAATAAATAGTAAAAAAATTCCAAAAAATATAAAATTTGGTCTCCAGGCACATTTCAATATAGAGAACATGTTGAGCTGTTCGGATCGGTTGTTTGGATTTTCAAAATGAAAATATAGTGTCATGGAGTAAAACTTGGTTTTACTCCACGTCTCACCATATCTCATCTCATATTATATATATTAATGAGCAATGAATATTATTTCTCCAACTATTCTTAATAGTTGTGTTAGGCTTAATTAACCATTAAAACATGTAAATAAATTTCAGCAAATCTCAATAAAGTTTAGACCCTTAAAACACGTATATAGATATTTGTGAAATTAATGTGTTTTAATGTATTATTTAGTAAATAATATTTTTTTATTATAATAACATTACCCGTTATTTACCCGCTACCGTTTCGTTATCCGACAACCATAACGGGTAAGGATATGATACGGGTAAAGTAATTCGTAGCGGGTAAGAGTAGGGTATGGGTAAGGACAATTTGTAACAGGTACAGATATGAAAATGCTTCCAACCGACCCTTACCATACTAGTTGACATCCCTAGTATCAAGAATTTGGGATCTTTTTATTACCGAGCTAAAAAAAACCGGACTGCCATGGACCAAAGTAGGGGAGAGCGCTTCCCATTTATGCATTTCCAGTTTTCCACCCAGGGCAAGAATTTGGGATCCAACTTAATTTGCATATTGCACTCTCACATGTAGAGGCGGAGCCAGACATTCAAACAATGGAGGTCAAATATATATGGGGTTAATCATATAAAATTTTCTTGCGGAGAATAGGGGTCAAATATTCAATTTTACCGTATCAAGACATTTTACTCTAAATTATATAGAAAATCATACAAAACTATAAAAAAAAAATAAAAAAATGGGGGTCAATTGACCCCTATTCTCCCTTCTTCAATCCGCCACTGCTCACATGCTAACGCAAACGAAGCATAATGGACTGATATAATCAGGGACGGATTTCGAATTTTTCTTGTAGATAAAAAATAGCAAATCAAATTTAAATATTAATTAGATTCAAATTCATTAGCTAATCAGATACTAGATAGAAAATACTCCAAGTTATATTTTTATGCTCTGACTTGTAATTTTCAATGCTTTAACTTTTAATCTTAATAATCAATCAGTATTTAAAGAATTTATTCTAATTTTAATCCAAATTTTAATCCAAATTACAAATCAGAATTTCTTTCAATTTCAGAAAGAAGCAAAAAAATTCCAAAGAAGACAAACTCAGTCTGGACCTATATATTTCTATAAAAATTCAAAATCCAAAGTAGTTGTCTCCTCTGAACATATGTGGGTCCGCCCCTGAATATCATTACATTATAAAAATGGCAACTTCTACTGTGATATTCTTTGGTATCCATATCCTCTTCATTAATGCACCGTTTGAGTTAATTTTTCGACCATATGATTCAATTTCGGGCCAATTCAGTCCATGCCTATAATGCACGGGGTCCTTTACTATTAGTGCGAATTTAATCGGACAGTTCAGATCTTAACTCAAACACTGCGTTAATGCAGAGGATATGAATTCGTATTCTTTGTGGGATGGGTGTTGGACCATATGAAATGAACACAACCCCATAAATTTTTTTGAAATGGAGGCCAAGCTGCTTTGAGGTCTGATTGAGTGAGGTCTGAGGAGCTGGGCCAACCTTAGACCAAGAAGGCGGTTGTCAAATTGCTGATACCAGGAAGATTGAAAAAATAATGGCAAGGGCAATAGGTTAAAGTAGCATACAAGTTTTCTTTTCATTTATTTAATGAAATTGTTGGTTGGTACTTGGTAGGCAATCGGAACTAACTGTAAAAATCTTGTATAATTGTACTATCACCAAAACATTGAACATTTGTGCATTGAAAATGACATTGACTTCTCCAAGAAAAGTAAAAAAGATGTACATGACCAAAACATTGAACAATTTGTACTACCACCAAATCATTCGCTGGCAGACGATTTCAAATATATGTTATTTTCATTTTAGACATATTAACCACTAATGGTTTACAAGCTCGGATAAATACATATACAATTAGACATATCAACCACTAATGGTTTCAAAATGAATCGTTAACCTAAACATTTCTTGGACCCAAAATAACACCTCTATCCAATCCTGATATAACTTCATTTTCACCCATAAAATTACTAATCAGTAAATCACAAATACACATAAAATGCTGCAAGTGGAAACATAGACATACTAAAGGTGCTTGTACCAAACTACCCTCAGAGTGGCCCACAGGCCACAGGTGTTTGAGCGCTTCAATTCCGAAATAACAAATGTTTCCCCACCAAATGTTTCTCCATGTTTAAAGATAAAAAAAGTCAAACAACAGCTGTAGAGACCTCGACTCCACCTTGTTTTTCCCCTCTTTTTTGCCCCTTTATTTGGGCCAGTTGTCCCTCGAAACGCCAAAAACTATACATAATTTCTTTTTAATTTTTCAACGACATAACCTGTATGCCTATAAGTACATTTACATTAGTATTTCTATTGTTTGTTTTCTTTTTAAATGGTGAAGAAGGCTCCATTTCCTCGTCCTGTCTTCGACCAACTACTTTAATCTTTTTGTCTTTGCTTTTCTTCGTCGTCCCTCCTTGAATCTCAAACAAAGTATAAAGACAAATCACCTCTCCCCTCCTCTCCTATACTATTATAGTGCACATTTTTAATTATGGACAACAAAACTAAACAAAATAAATAGTAAATTTTATGAAGCTATGTACGTGCAGATTTGCTCAAAAATGCTCCTTGTGGAACTCAAAACGGGTTACACCTCTTTGGTTGAACTCAAAGCAAAGTCTGCTTAGTTCTTGGGCCAGTAGTGGGACCCCACAGTAAAACACTCCTGCATAAACATAATATTACACAATAACCTCAAGAAAATTCAATATTATACTTAAAAAAGTACTTTGTGTGCAACTAAAGGTTGTTTCTTTGGCTAATTTGGTGTATGTTTGGACGTTTGGTTATCATAATCATAGTTATACAGTTATACTGGAAAAAAGTAAATGCTAGTATTGTACTTGATTACACAATTTAGGGCTAGTGGGTATAGTTGAGGCAAATTTGAAAAATAAATGTATAATATTTGGCTTGTTCCTTGTGACACCACTACTATTTGAGTGAATCCGTAGAGAAGTTATGACCAAATTTTCAATTCCTTTCACATCAAGCATTATACAGTACGGTATATCTGAACAGACCAGCAGGTATAGTATTAGTTTTCCCAGGTAAGTATTCCTATGCCAGTCTGTGAATGTAACAAACCAGCTGATCCAGTATCTAAATCTCCAAGAATAGTTGTGCTTTTCTGGTTAAAAAAAATCGCTGTAAGTGAAATTACCTATTTTGGCATAAGGATGCTTGGAACCAATTTTAGACAAAACCTTCTTCCAATTTGGTTTCGCAAAATGGGTTCGAACCTACAGCACACAATAAGAAGAGGGTTTCATCACCATGCATTTGTCATTGAATTCCAATAAGAAGAAAACAATGCAATGAATTGATAAGAGGGAACAATGCTCATACTCTGGTTCCGGAGACCACATCTACACCATTCTTGGCATGGTTTAGTGCTTGGAGCATTGTAATAAGGGCGGACCTGGCATCACCTTCCTCATAAACACTTGTCAGGTAATTGTGCATCTCAATTATACCCTAAAAGTACAATTATTAGGTTAGCATTCTCGATGGGTACCAAATATACAGAGTTTCTCTTTTCTTATATCTTATTCTTAAGTTTGAATGATCAAGCATGATGAGTAAAATGTACCCTTTGGTCTAGCTCAGCAACCTCATTCATGACACCCTTGAACCAATCAAAGGAACCCTGTTCGCGTGTGACCCAATAGAAATACGCATTTGTCGTTTTAAACAATCTTTTTGGTCGAGATGAGATTCGCATTAGCGTTCCCAAGTCAACATGCGCACGGTTTATGGGGAGTGGCGGATACAGATCTTCAAATGCTTCCTTCAGGAAAAAAAAAGGGAGAGACATTAGATAAGTAGTAAAGGTCTGTAAAAGTCGTGAAATACATAATACAGAAGCCCATAATCCAATACTAAGCAAAGAAGGGTTACTTTGCAAATAATCCATCCTAAATACTGTCGTAATAAAATGCAACTAAATATAGGATGCAAGTAAATATTATGTTCTCATTTTCCAGTTTGTCCACAATCGACAGGGATAGCTAGCATGAGTGAGCATCTAGCAGTAACTAAATCATGGTTGCTAACACAATAACAAGAAAACTTACATCTTCTTCCTCCATTTTCACGATATTGTTGAGTAGATCTTTCAAAATACTAATAAATGGTGTTGCCCCAATCCCTAATCCAACAAGCAACAACACATCATAGTTTTTGTAATCTTGTGCGGGTGAACCATAAGGCCCATCAATCAAAAGCTTTGGCAAGCTGCAGTGAAAAATTACGTCAATGAAAAAGTTTTTTTAAAAAGTATGTTTAACTTCTATGATTTTCAAGAGAGTCAAGAAAATTGCAACATTTTCTGACAAACAACCTCACTTTAACTCTTTGGATCAACCAACTCTTTGTATCTAGTTTAGGGACCTATCCGTAAAATAGGAATATAGAGAAAGTCGAGGGACTTGAATGTAAGATGTAAAGGCTATATAAGCCCAACTCATTAATGAAATAAACTAAGTTTTGCAAATCATTTCATTTCCACTAAAACTCATTCTAAATTTATAAAATACCCATTTTACCCTTCATTAAAAACATATAAAGCCCATCAAACTCAAATTTGAATTTGAAGAGTTCATCTACCGTCCGAATGCTTTTAGATCTGTGCGCGCAAGATCGGCACAAATCTTGATGCGAACACACGCATATTGAAGTGACATGCACAGATCTTAATGCGATGCATGCGGATTGGACGGCAAAGGAACCCTTCGGATTAAAATTTGAGTCTGATAGGCTTTTATATGCTTTTAATAAAGGGTAAAATGGGTATTTTAAAATTTTAGAATGAGTTTTAATATAAAAGACAATAAAATGGGTAAATTTGTGAGTTTTTGAAGTTTAGAGGGGGAAATACATAATTTCAAACTTTAGAGGGGGAAATACGTAATTTTGAAGTTTTTGAGGGGTATACGTGAAATTCCCCCTAGATTTTTAAGTTTTGTGCTTTATATCTCCATCTGGAGCGAAGAAGAATTTGAATTTCAAGTTTTTGTTATCATAATAACTTATTATCTCTTCAGACAAACAACCTGCAAAATGGAATATAAATATACCTCTTTTTGGTATTTTCATCTGCTCTGAGGAGGCCACTTTTACCAGCAACAGGAGGCTCACAAGCCAATGAAAAGACACTATTAAGCTCTCTTGTCCAGTCACCGAGTTGCCTCACATGAATGCTTAAAAAGTCATCCCCAGGTGCTGAAGTAATTGAAAAGGGATGCCTAATAAACATGTAACCATGAATGGTTGAGACAATATACAAATTCATATGACAAATGTCAGTTTTAACTCAATAAAATTCACACATTTGAAGTTGAATTTTAAAATATTCAAAAGTCCGAATATCTATTTAGTAGTTAAGCAAAAAGATTTTGGAACTTTTAGAGTTATTAAAAAAAATCAACGATAAATGCAACACTTCCAGCAAAGAGAACAAGCGTTAATGCAGTTGAATGTTTGGACTGTGAAAATAGCAAACATGATTATCATAAATATGAAGTTTTCAATCGTGAGGCCAGCCTGTTTGCACCTTCTCAAATAATATGAAATAAAAAGAAAATGTACCATTCAAAGGGAGAAACAGCCGGGCATTGAACAAACATGTATTGGCCACTCTTGTATCTGAAAGTTGGCGGCTTTGACATTTGTAGTGTTAGAACATTACCAGGGTAAATGGCAACCTACATAACACAACTGTAATGTTATAATAGAATGGACATCCTAGAGGAATGTTATGCCAAAAGGGTCTTTATTATACGCACCTTTAGCAACCTGACAGAGTAGTAACCAGATCTGAGCACTCGTAGTGCCCGCTCGCCTCCATAGATTAAAACTGGAACAGCCAAATACATCCATGTCTGTATCACAACCAACAAAACTCATAAGGAAAAATAAAAAGAAAAGAGTTTGTTATTAGTAAACTTACATAAGAAGGCTAGGACGAAATTTGGTTTCAATTAGTAAAAACAACTGGTATATAAAACTAAACTACAGACCAAAAACTTAGATAAATGCAAAACATAACAAAGCTTACCGTTTTGTTGTACCAGGCGTGGATCAGGTACAAGCATTCGCCATGCACCACCAAGCAGATATAAACAATTGCCAACAAATGGTGAGAGTACCAAAATGCATTAAACCCAGTTAGTTTGTCAAAAGGTTTTGGCAACTTGACAAGGCTCCTTCTGAACCAATGTGTTGCGAGCGTGAATGCAATCACCATGCAAATTACCATGATAATCCCAGTGATGCCCTCAGGACCACGCACCAACATCATATATGTCGGTTTTGTTTCTCCGAAATAGGGCTTTAACGGTGCGTATTCTTCTTCTGATGCATTTATCAGGCGAGGGAAGTCACATGCCAGATGGTTGCCAGTATGGAGGATTACACCTACCACAATTGCTGCTGATATAGTCTGTTACAAGAATGAGTTTAAAATATACATTAGCTGACAGTCCATAATTCAGACTTCTATTGAAGCATTTTGAACACAATGGCGGAGTATGGCTCAGAAGCAACAACTGCCACGTAGGCCTTGTGCTCCAATTTGAAGTCAACTTACAATTCAGTCCCACACTTGTACAGGTAACTCTTGCAAAGATCCAAATTAACAAATATTGGAACAAAATTGATGCCTATAAAGTAGCCTAGTGATGCTGAGGTGTGAACAAATTAAAAGAAGTAATTATCTAGTGAAAAGAATCTCAACTAACTGGAATAACTTGAGCTTATTTTTCTGTGGAAAGTTCTTTTATTTATACAAGAATAAAAGAATATTCCTTCTAAAAGCTGTTCTTATAAAAGAGTAAAGGAAAGAGTGAGGGGATAGGTTCACCACCAGAATTATTTTAGCAATTAAATCAGTTCTTCTAAATAATCCAGGGACCAAATTGCAAAATTTAACTAATTTTATTCTGGAGATCCTCAGAAAACTTTTTAGTTTTCAATTAGAAAATGGTCTCCTTCATGTCCAGATGTCTCTTGGTGTATGTAAGAGGAAAAAGTAGTGATAAGTGGGAAACAGGGAGGGAACTCTTGGGGAACACACTAACACTAGGTCAGCTACTAAACTATCTAAAGTGGATGCAAGCAGTATGGTCCAATATGTGTCCCCACTGTATGAAATGTTATGTTTCCACCTAGCATAAGGATGCATAACTTGTGTTTAAAAGAAATATCTTGTGTCTAAGGACCAGAAAGAGACAGATTATGTAAGTTTTAAAGTAGTGACTAGTGGCATGGTATCACTAGAGCAGAGTTGCAATTTGCAAACAGCAAGGACTCATCTTAAAAAGTTATTGTAGACTAACAAAATTGTGATATGTTAGAGCACAAAGGTGACAACGCACATGAATAGTGAGTTCCAAAACAGAGTGACAACTATTATAAACTCACAATAAAGGAGGCCACACAATAAATTCATACAATAATTGCTGCCTGCTGCCAAAGCTACATGCATTTGTTGTAAATTATTGAATGTACCAAAATTTCATGAAAGCCCCTGTAGAACGTCAAGATTATCCCATTCAACCAGTGAAGTTATGAAAATTCTATAATATGATTTCAAAACATATAAAAATATTAAATATCCTAATAACCCCCTCCCTCACATAATTTTTTAAAATGCTGAAGCTATAATTTCTGCAGGTACTTAGTGTATGAAGAATGTTTCCGCACACTGGGGGAATATGATATTTGTGGTATATATAAAATGCTTCACATTTCACAAGGTAATAGCGTGCACTGTGAGATTATTCTGGAATCATGAGTATATACAAAATTGCACTCCCAGAAATTTCAAATAGAAGGCAATAATAAAGAAACATAGCACTAACCTTGTGAAAGTTAATATTATCATCAAATGGAACAAATCTTGAGGCACGAGTCGATCTCAGCCATGTAATTGTGTTTCGACAGACTGGTAACAAAATAAGAGCCATGTTAAGTTTTAAAGTCTCAGCTGCACCTTTAGCAACTGTAAGGCAGTACCCCATGACATGAAAAGCGTATCGGTTTCTATACTGCACAAACTTCCAAATGAACAGGCCAATCATGACCATGATCCAAAGGACTAGGACCCACATGCGGCGCCAGTTGTCTTCTAAATAATAGCGTAATTTGGTGCTAAGTTTACGCATTGGGCTTTTCTGTCTAAGCGCGACTAGGTTTTGACTTAGTGCCTGGCTGGTGTAGCTGAGTGCTTGGCTGTGGTTAATGTATGTGTCCTTCTGTAGCAGTAATGTCTCTAGTTGCCACAACTGTATGTCATTGTAATTTATTGTTAGTTCAGAAAGTCATAATGATAGTAAAAAAAAATAATGGTCACTGTAAGGAACTTATCCTTTATGCTCTAGTAAGTAGATATTTTTTCCAGAAAATTGCTCCAATACACAGTTTTTGTTGGATGGTTCATATTCATTTGATCGATGGTTATGCTATATTATTGATGTTTTCTAACATCAATGACAATGACATAAAAATAATTTTCTAGTTATCCATATCTATAGTGAATATTTTCTTACTAAAAGTTGGAACTAGTTTAAAACGCAAATTAAACATTCCCTATTTATCTTTGTTTAATCAGACGGTCAAAATTTAACACTGAACTTTTTCTCATATAATATGGTGTAGTGCCAATATTGCTCCTTTACCTCAGACAGAAATTTTATCTAGCAATATATATTTTTTTTTTGCAGCATACATAAACCAGTTTAGTCTGGTCTGTGAAGCTTTGGTTGAGGCCTTTCACCTGGGTCAGGGGCTCAATTGATGGTAGCTATTAATGATCTTTATGTGATGTAATTAGAACTTCTTTGCTAATGCAAATGGGCATGAAAATGCTTTTTTTTTCCAAAAAAAAAAATACATAAACCAGTTTGTACAAACATGCTAAGCATGGAAAAATGCATTAAATATAGACGGAATGTCTCCTATTACTCTTCTTTAATTTACTAATTTGGTCATGGAAGGATACTATAGGCCTTGCCCAAAAAAAGTTTGTTAGTTCGTTTAAAAAGTTGATATATATTAATTAAGCTGACTAGTATTCCAAGTTGAACTAACAATGAAACTGTAGAAAATGATTGAATTGGTACCAATAAATTAAAACCCTTCATGTGAAAACCAAAGAATAAAACAAAAGAACTAAAACAAAGGAACATTTATGGCGCCACATGTATGCATTTAAGCTTACTGTTCGTTAAAAGCGGTTGGTGGTGGGGTAAGACGTGAATAAAGGAGACAAGCAAGAGGAGGTCAATTAAAAAAAAAAAAAACCCGTAGAATCACAGTTGCGTGCAGCATGTCAATTTCAATTCACAGATTATTTCTGACAGCTGTTGAACCACTAGGAAAAGGATGATGAGATTTGATTTGAAAACAAAATTCTGTATTGAAATTCCACAAAAAGTGGTTGTGTGATTTGTGGTTGTGGTTTGTAGATGGTGGGAAACTGGAATTGAATGGGAATACTTTGCTTTTAAGGAAACCCAGAGTCGCAGAGTCATGAAGAGGTCAAGGATTTGACTAAACAGTCCTGCCCTCCTGCCTTTTCTTTTTCGAGTGCATTCATTGTGATTGCCAGAGTAGCTAGAGTTAGAAGTTATTCTTAACATTTGCCAAAGTAAACGAGAATTACTGAAAGGCAAATGTTAAAGATCTTACTAATCATAGTGCGTTAGTTAATATGGGAACATAAATAAACTCTCCACAAGAATACTTCTATTCAACGAGAATATTTTTTGGAGATCTGGAAAAAATAAGGTGAATTTATTTGGGATTAGTATAGAAGATAGAATTCACCCGAAATTCTGTTTACAATCAAGTCTTAGTTACTTATTTTAAAATATATATTATTGAAGTTTATAATATGTAACTTTAATAAGTACTAGACAATTAAGGATGGATTTTCCTAATGTGATCCCTCAGTCTCAGGAGTTCTGCTTCAAGCAAAAAAAAAAACGAGTTGTATAAAAAAACAACAAAAACAAAACGAAACAAAGACAACATGCTTCGTACAATGTGACAAAACTGTGTACGCCAACAGAACCATTTTGGGATAAAGCCTGGAAACAATCTGACAATTTCCCAATTGCAAGGCTTTATGGGAATTGGGAAGTAAGCACCATTGTTATTCTAACAAAAAGAATTATTCACATTTGGCAATGCAAGGGGAAAACAAAACTTTCTTGTGCTTTGCGTGTTTTTGTTTTTTTGTATGGTTGTTTGTAATTACCAAAGAAAAAAGATAATCATAATTTAAAACATCTAATAATCAATTTTATAGGAGAATTTATTGATTATTTGAAAGCCAAAAAATGTAATAAATGAAAGGCAGTAGGTAAATGTGGGAATTATTTCGCGGGAAAACTTAAAAAATATATATAGTCAACCGGTGACGAGTGCATAACATGGGGAGTGGATCAAGTGGACCAAGTCCCAACCAACATGGCGTTTTCACACAAGCACAATGCGCTTTGTCCTGGCTTCCATGTTACTATTTGTATTTTACCCCCACGAAATAATGGTTCTTTGAAACTGGACAGATAGACTCTGGGAAAAGACAAACGCTTTTTTTACTGTTTCAGGCTTTCAGCTCCCAGTCGATCTTTGGACGGGTAAAAGATTACGACCACGTATAGTTTTCAAGTATTTACTGCATTGCGTTTCACTATCCTAAAACTTGGTTGCTTCCTATTTCCTAAAGTTTTTAATTCTAATAAAACACAACTAGATAATATTTTTTTAAAAGTGTGACAAAATAATAATAATAATAATAATAACCACTTTTTTGAATGAGAAGATCCAAGCGATCGCAGTTTAGGGATTTGAAAAACGAATATACGAGTTTAAATTTTAAAGATAGAGAGTCGAGAATAAATAAATAAATATTTGGACCACTTTCCGATTCCCAAAGGACAGGCATTGGTGGACCAAGAATAAATAAATAAATATTTGGAAACTACTACTAAAGTGTTGGGGTGTTTTATTTAGAGAGGGAATTATTTGATAATATTTTATTTTAATAATATTGAGATTTTAAAAAAAAAATTGAACATTAAACACATAACTTATGTTAACATCATCAAATAATACTTAAAATTATATAAAATTTAATTGTTAGACTATCTATATGTTCATTAATTACTTACAAGTTTACTTTCTCGATTTTAATTATATTTAATATTTTTAAATCCATTAATAAAATTGTTAAGATAATCATTATCGAATAATTCCTATTTTATTTGTAGTTCATAAATGAAATTCTATATTGAATAAAATGAAGTGAGTTTACTGTGTGAACACCTCAATGTAGCCCAGGCCTTCTGGATCCAGCTCTTCCATGATAAGTGCTGCGTATTCCTCCGCTTGCTCCTTCAATCTTGACAATTTATTGGCTGACGCGCTGAGCATTATTATCTGAAAAATAATAATATTCATAGAGACTTTGTCAAATCGACTATATTAAATCGCAAACTTTTATTTAGAGAGACTTCTTCAAAGTCTATGCGCAATATTAAAATTCATTGGTGATAACAAATAATTTTTACATTATTCAACAGGTACCACAGTGTTGCCTGACAATACATTGAGGCCCAAAAAGTCGAGGAATTGTTGAAAGAAATAAAGAAAGAGTCGGTCAATATGCCATTTTATCTCTTTTGGGTGAGATGGCGAAAATACCCCTCACCCACTGCATATATGGTATATGCTTTCGAACCCAGGGCGGAAAGTGTAATTTAGTTTTCATTGCTTTGTAACAAAATAACAAATGGTTGATGTTGCTCGTTTCGCTCAACGACTGCAATTGGATTTATACGGGATATTGGGAAATATTTCTTACGCCCAAATCCCCAAGAAACTACAAAAGCTGCCTGGGACCCCGCACGTAATTTACAAAACAAAAAAAGGAGCCAACCATACTTTTCAAAACATTTAAAGCCTAGAATTACAAAAGCTGTCTCTTATCAAAATTTATGAAAATTTCTTATATACCCACAAAGCCTACCAAAACTGCCAAATTCTCGTTTTGTGGTCTTTTCAGAGAATTTATTGCTCGTGAGCCCCGCGCCCCCGCCTAATTTTTGGAGTTGGTGAACTCGTATCTTGTCAAGTTTTACTAACCTGGGATCATTAATGAGTTCCATGGTTTATAAGTTATAACATACGCTATTATTCACACATGCGCTGTTCACTTATATTCAGCACTAAGAAATATAATGGATTAATGGTCTAACTACTGTATAAAGTTAATTTCTAATGGTCAACTCTGCAAAGTAAAATGTAAAAACGAAAGAACCATGCCTGGTTAGCGTACCTCTTTCACTTCCGCTTCTGTTATTCTTCCATCCGCGTTCTTATCAACCCTGAAATGAAAATTTTCAAACCAATAAAAACTAATAAGTACTTCCATTAATGCACATGCAGTAGGAGAAAACAAGGACAATTGAAATATCAATTAATACATTTCAAAGAAAATCTGAAGCCTGGAATCGAAGCTCTGATCTGTGATTTGGGACCAGATCTCTTTCAGCTCATCTTTACAGATCTTATCCATCTTCGTCCTCCTTCGCCTTGACAATGTGTCGAATAGTTCAAATGCAAATTCCTTCGATTCCAGCATCCCTATTCCCAATTCAACAAGAACTCTCAGAACACGAAAGTAAAACAAAATCACCAAAGGACAAAAATATCAATCATCTCACCAATGCATTGTGCAAAATCAGAGCGGGAGATGAATCCGTCCTTGGCAAGCCGATCAAAGTTGCCTTGAACCTCGGCCCACGAATTGGCACGGCTACCACTGATGAATTTGAGACCACGCAAGGCCTTGTGAGCCCCTGATTTCGTCCTATCGAGCTGTGCCCGCTGCCGTCTGGCAGCACGGGCCGCCAGAGCTGACTCAATGCCAGATTCACTGGCACCGACGAGACCAGCATGGCTATGAGTTCGCGATAGTTTCTTGAACTCCGCCTTCAAATCCTGAGAGAATTGTTTTGCTTTCGCCACTGCCTCGGCCTTCAGTTCTTGTGAGAACTGGACGAGCTTGTAAGAGGAGGTGCGCCTGATTGAAGGAGTCCTTGAGATAGTAGTGGATCGGGCTGAGACAGGGGTGCTAGAGGATTTTGATACTGGATCCGTTCCAGCAGTTGCAGCTGTGGCCGGCTCAACACTTCGAAGTACAATTGTATTGTCGTCTTGGAGATCAAGCGTGACCTCAACAAACTCCTCAGAGTCATTATCGGATCCTCTAATGGAGCTCCCAGGGGAGGATCCGGCGCTGCTGAGAACCTTGCCCTTTAAATATTGATCAGAGGCGCATCTCCGCATTTGACTGGTGGAGGCGGAGTTGCCTCCTCCTCTCATGGCGATACCAGAGATAGAATTTAAAAGAGAGGAAGAGAGAGAGGATTGGTTGTGTGTCAGTATGCGGAGCTAAGGAGACAAGGGGTGTGGCGAGGTGGGGAGATCAAGGCGTGGTACTAGCCCGCCTGGCAGTATGTTAGTAATATATACGAGTGAAAAAAAAACAGAGGCGAGGAGATAAATGGAAAGGAATCTCTCGGATGGAGAGACAGAGAAAGAGAGAATCCTCTCTCTGGAGTCTGGACTGGGAGTTGATTACAGAGAGGACGGGAATAGCGGAGAAAGAGTATATATATTTTTTGGTTTTAGAAACCTTTGGAAGGAGGAGAAGTTTTCACGCTGAGTTGGTCGATGTTTTTTATTTTTTGTTTAATTTTAAATAAAAAGGTACACCAAAAAAAAGTTTAAAATTAAAAGAAAAGAAAATTAGTGTTGATAATGAGAAATTGAGAATCTGTTGGGGAATGTGAATCTTCTGTGGCGGGTGATGTCCGCTATAAAAGGAATGGGTCTCTACTCTCTAACATTAATAGCATAGTACTTATGTTAATAGTATAGATTACAAATTCTTTGAGCATAAACACTATATTGACTTCGTTCCTTCCAGAGTGGTTGATTGTGCTGCCTTCTGTATTTATGGAAGGGTAATTGAGTTTATAGAGTACACGTTACAGATTATTTGAGTCAAAGGGCTATGGAGGATAATGTAAGATCTAAAAAATAATTTGTTCCCCGGACCATGGCAATGGCAAGACCTTGCCTTACCATCTTTTTCTTTTCCATTTTTTTTTCATTTTTAATTTTTTTTTAATATATAGAAGAACCGTGAAAAAATCATATCAAGATTATAAATACGGATATTGAAAGATAATAATTTACAGTATTATTATGTGTGTTATCTTTTATTATCTGGTATTGATTCATTTCATATTCAGTGTGTTCACTGTGTATTGAATTTTTAATTTGTGACTTAATGCTTAACATAGACATAGTTTTCTATAATGTGCATTATTGGTTTTTTAGATTATGATTAAATTGTTTTTGCTCAATTACACTATGGCTAAAAATTATTACCTTATTAATATGCTCGGTTTTATGATTAAAACAAAATAAATAATATCGAATTCCTATTATGATATTTTGCTTTGATGTTTGCACAAATTGCATATATAGTAATTTTAGAAACTCACATAAAGAGAAGAAATATACATTTTAGTGGAATATATACATCTTTTAAAATAAAAAATGTGTTTGATAAGAAAAATTACAGAGTACCTATATTCCTATGACGTAAGAAATGCTGCACATAATTCTTAAAGTGAATGACTACTATATGGATTTTTCATGTTTTTATTTTTTTAATAATTTAGCTGCTATGATTTGAATTTTTTTTTATTGAACTGTCTTTGATAGTCTTCCTTTTTTTTTTAATTCTCTGTTATTTTGGAAGATTCTTTCCTTCAAAGTTAATTTATACATATCATTGTGTGTTGTGTGCGCTAAATTATTAAATAATAATAAGAAAGAAAAGAAAGCGCGTGCATTTATATTTTGACATACTTTAGTCTTTAGAAATAGTAGTTATAGTTATGCCAAGCAGAATTCATCAACTTTGTAAAATTAAGTTCTGAAAAAAATTATCAGAAAAACTATAACAACTATAAAATTTAAAGATTATCGGTTCGAAATCGATTTCGGATAGAAAATTTTTGGTGATATTAAACTAGTTAGATAATTTGATCTTTAATTTAACTTAAAAAAATATAAAATTAAAGATTACCAATCATGTATTATAGATGTTTATTGCATAATGTATCTTCATTCTTTCAAATTTCATGTCTTAATCTTATGTTAGGTGATCCGATCGTCCATTTATAATTAACATTTCTATCTCTAGTCCTCAGAGATAGTTTCTATATCCAAGAAATTTATATCCAATCACTACTACAAAAACACCAATTATATACGGTACGTTATACACATTTTCTCAAAATGTCTATTAAATCTGTATTCAAAGCAAGAAAGCATGCTTCTGAAAATGAGCTCCAACATTTATACATGGTTTTTAATAATAAAAAAACATGTATCAATGTGCTCTAACATTCATACATTGTTCTTTATTAAAAAAAAACCGTGTACAATTGAACTCAATTGTACACAGTTCTTTATTAAAGGCCGTGTATGAATGTCGTAGCGCATTTTCAGAAGCGTGTATATGAATACTCCAGCAATTGTACACGATTTTATTTTATGATCCGTGCATGATGATATAAATATATTTTTTTCCACGTCATCAATATGTGTCTTATAATGCATCTCTATCAATTTTTTCTAAGCCATTTATCTCATTTCCAAAGCATCTCTTTTATGTACAAGTATTTATCGGAGGCATTTCTTTTAAACATGTGAGGTTAGGGTGAGGAGTAAGCTAAGGGAGGCAATATCTTCACCGAGAAGGCGATCTCCAACGAAGAAACTTAAAACGAGCATAACTCAGCACTCAAGTGTCACAATTCAGCATACAATCCCAATTCGAAAAAGCTAGCGAGGCGATCTACAATCGTTATCTCCTATAGGCATAACTGCATTTTTCTGCCCCAAAAAGTAAAGGGAAGAGTCTCAAAACTTAAGTTGAAGTTTCCGATTAAATTTTTCCTTTCTAATTTTCGATTTGTTTGTATTCTTTTATCATAGTTTTTCTTAGATATTGTTCAAGTAAATGTATAAAGTTTTAGATTTAGTGTTTTTTGTTGTATTTTTTTTTAAGTTAGAATGTTGTTTATGTAAAAGTTTATGTAATATAATTGTAAAAGTTGTTAGATTTATAAATGTAATGTTTTTGGTATGCGTTTTGTTTAAATTTATAGTTTTTTTAAATTTAGTTTAGTGTTTTTGGTATATTGGTAAATGTAGTGTTTAATTTGAATTCAAATTTAGAGTTTTATTTGTATTTTTTTTCTTTTTAAATATGAATTATACACGGTTTTTAAACTGTGTAGGATTAGTGTTGGCAAAAAAAAAATCGTTATGTTTTTAAAAAAACGAATATGGTTCCAAAATTGTATACAATTTACCGACTCTATTATACACAACATCCGCAGACATAGTTGCTAAAACCGTGTATACTCAATATTTATATAGTAGTGAATACCTGATCATGCAGAATGAGATATGAGTTGTTCATTTTAGTTTGGTAAAAATCTCAAACCAAATCTCTATATTTCAAATAAACACTAAATTAATTTTGATTCGACTTAAAAGTAGTTTGAATACTTGCTCGCATCCTAGTTCCGTTCACCTTTATATGTTTCACCTTCTTTCCGATCAACATGCAACTCGTTACACAGTGTGACGCCTCCCAACAATGATATCTGCTTCTTTTATTTAATCAATAACCCGGTTCCATTCCTTAAGAAATCGTGCCATTCCAATATTCCATTAATCCCATTCCAAGGATGACAAAATAACTCAGTATTGGCAGCCTCATTTTCGATTGAAAATTCAGTTTAATATTAGCAAGTGGAACAAGTTGGTACTAATGTAATTCATTCATCATATGACCCTTGCAATTAATATGTTGGACATAAACATCATATAGACTCCTTAAAAAGATAATTACTTAGTCATGTATAGTTATGTAAACTTTTGTTAACCAATATTCAAGTTCAAATTTTGAGAGTCGTGTCTATTAAGACAATTTTTTATGGGAAAGATATTTTGTTTAAAACAGACCTAACCATTTCGGCTCGATATAAAAAGAAAGAGGAACCTGAACCTTTCGTTAACTGACAAAAAAATATTGTATTTAAATTTCTCACAATTCACATAGAATAAATAAAAATGGGAATTTCACCTTAGAATCAAATTGTGCGTATTGAAACGACTGAAGGTACAAAAGTTCATATCCTATTCCAAACATGAATATGTGTGAATGGAATGAAGAAAAGATCCATAGATTTTTGCGCTACATCGTGTGCCGACGAATACCAACTTACGAAACGGAATGGACAGCTCCCCCAAACACGTGGCACATCCATAGCAACTATTTTCACGGTAAAATAAAATATTTTTCAATGTAATTATAACTAGGGGAGGTTTCAGAATCTTATTAAATTTTAGAGAAATGTTCTGATTCCGAGTCATCATATCCGAGCGTGCCCTCTAACTATTTAACAACATTTTTTTTCAATTTTGTCTAACTTTAATTTCCAGCGCTCAAAATGATATATAATATGATATAGAATAGAATATATGTGTGTACATAGAAAATGATATAGAATAGAATATATATAACAGTTTTATTTTAAATTTTAAATTTTAAGTGATTATGATTCTAAAAATTGAAACATGATGGATGCACAAAAAAATGAAAACATTTGAACCCGCTTCTTATAATTATTGTATGTAAAATTAATTAGGTGTGGATTTAGAAGTGTTAGATGGCTAATTTTTTTAAATAAAAATTAATATTATTTATAATTTATAATTTTTCTAAGTAGAATCTTTTTCAGTCCTTATATAAATAATTATAACAGTTTATTCAGCTCTTCGATTTTAATTTTCTGATTATGTCTCTTTGGAAAACATGTTTTGCAAGTATTTTTTTTTTCCTTGAACTACGTACGCATAACTCTGCAAAGTAACATTTTTACCATATGACATTTTTTTTTAAGAGCATCTACATTCTAGCAACTCAAATGAGTTTTTAAATAACTGTTAACCACTTTTTAGAAATTAAGATCTCTAAAGTTTTCAACTCTTACATTCCTGAAATTAATTTTAGAGTTTCTGTTAAGTCACGTCAGCAACAAATTAAAAAAAGAGAAATAATTTGAACTAATTATTTAGTTAGCATGGAGTTTATAAACAGTTTCTTAATAAGAAACTTTATTGCAAACTCTCCCACATCCATGAAACTGAATTAGAAATTACTACATCAGATTAAAAACTCTAACAATACCAGGGATGTGATGCTCTAAGGTCTTTCCATTTTCTTCTTAAGTAATCTAACATTACAATTGTTATATCTGTGAGCAAATATATAATATTTTCATTATAGAAGTTTCAGCAATAAATTAATGAAGTTTTATGAATCTGGCGCGATATGCCAAACTCATTTTATTTATCAACCTACTCAGCAAATTTCAAAAATTATATAAAATGTAGATTTAAGTTATTTGGTAGTGGCAAGAAATATTGTATGCTAAGTTCTTTGCTCCGCTTCCTGCTTAACTTTTTTAACTTTAGAAATTAAAAATTCAATTTGTCGAAAACTTGATTAATTTGTTTTATTGATGAATTGATGGAACCGTATCAATAATTTGATGTTATTGGTAAATGAGAGATTCAATCAATAGTTCGGTCCCACTGATTTTCATAATTTACAACACCACACAGTGTGGAAAATTAATATGACCAAACTATTGATTCGGTTTCAGACCTCTCCCCAGTAGGCCTGATGAAAGAGAAACAAAAAAGAAAAGACAGAGTTGACCCGCATATTTGACAGTTCTCAACCGAATCAATAGTTAAGTCCTAGTTATTTCCAATTATTTTCAGTAGCCATAATGTGCTATAACTTCCGAAAACTACTGAATCGGACCATTAGTTAAGTCACAGATCTTGACTGAACTAGTCCTTTTTGTTAATACAATATATATAAATTGTTAAATAATAAAACAAACCGAGAGGAACTAATAAGCACGTGTCTCGTAATTACTGCATTATACCAAATAACCTCTGAGGCATTAAATACCATAATGACCATGCATTATGATACGGTAGGTTTTATCCAAAACTTATTTGACAACATCACAATAATTATTAACATTTAAATGTAAAATTATAAATATACTTTCTAATTATTTAAATATGTTACCTATTAAATTTGATCTAATTTAAAAACCGACTAGTCATTTATTTTTAACATCAAAATTTTATCTGTACTTCATAATTAACCATATACATTATAATAAATTTATACACGTTCTATCTAAATATTAATAATAATACCTTTAGAATTATAGTTTTCGATTTCAACACATTCTTCGTTAAAAAAGAGATATACTGATTAAGACTTGATTAGTCATAGAAAGTACAATGACAAATAATATCTATAATCTATTTAATTAAAAGAGTGTTTATCCCATAAATGGGGAACGCGTATTCTCTGCATTAACTCAAAAGGGAATCTTTTGAGTTAATGAATCTCAACTATCTAATTTTAAACGGAGCCAATCCGGTTCTTGCTTATAACATAGGGGGTTTTTCAATATTAGTACAGATCTAGTTCGCACAAATCTTAAAACATATCGGACGGTTGAAATGCATTAACTCAAAAGATTCTCTTTGAGTTAATGCAGAGAATACGAATTCATAACTGGGGTATTAGACGACTGGGGACGCATTGAGATTTGTGCCATCTCTTACTGGCATTTGTCAAGATCATCTGTACGAAACTGACGACCATGAATGCGATGCAAAACTTGCAGTTTACAGAGGATAAGCATCTGACAACTGACGCAATATATCAGAATATGTTTTGGATAAATATAATAAAGATGTGTCAAGATAATTTCTCTCTAAACTTTTTATGCATGATTCATACTCTTTAAAAAAAAAAAAAATTTGGTAGTGACATGCATGATTCATACTCATACAAATATTATTATCCATGGCCGGTTACAGCTTAAACTTAAGCATGAGGGTTTATTCTTTACTTAGATTGTCCAATAAGAAAACTAGACTTTCAACTTATGAGATCAAATGTAAATATGATTCAATTATGTAAATTTTTCATATTACATATGAGAATCAATTTTACAATACACGTGGCATTTTACTCAAAATTATATATAAAATTATGCACAAATACACAAATTTATAAAATGATTAGAGATCAATTGACCTCCACATTTATCATATATGAATTTGCCTCTAACTTACGATATCTTAAGAAGAAATAAATTTAAAGTTAAACTATCTATTCAGTGGATTAACTTACTTTGCTTATAAAACCCACTCTCGTAGAAAATAATTTATTTTTCAATTTCTCTCTTTTCTTTAAAAGTGAAATTTAAGTCATGATTTAAAAAAACCAGTTCAATCAAATCGGATTAATATAAGTCATTCTTCTCAACTGTAATATCACCAAACATCTCCGTTAATATTTACTGATGATCTAATGTGCAGTTATTGGTAGATTAATCAGATATATCTTTCTAAAAAAAATGTATTATTATAGACATTGTCAGAATTCCGACAGACGGGGTATTGTTTTTTTTTTTTTTTGCTATATAAAAATATATTTTTGCAATTGTGGAAAGGTCCAAGTCAACATTTCGATCTCGTGCACGATAGTGGTTCATTGCCAAAACAATTTCTTAGACAAAACTGGAGGCTTTATATTTTTTTATTTGTTTTGATAAATTTTCCATGGCGAAAGTCAGCAGTAGTGGGAACGCCACGGAGTCCGTATTCGTGCATAGTATACGGTACTGTACCGCCTGCTTTTACCAACTAATCCCACCAACAAAAAAATAAGGAAAAAAGAAAACGGGAACGCGTTTTCTAATACAAAAGTGTAAAGCAACTAGAAAAATTATACATGCTACTAACATGCAAGTATGATTATTTAGCATCATTTGATTGATTCGTGGACATTTTTTGCGTGGCAAGGCAATGACTCGATAATTAGTAAGACTTACATCATAGTAAAATGATTTTATTTATATATTTTTTTTGTAAGAGCTTTGTCATAGCCGAACTTTCCGGAAATTTTTTATCGGTAGTAATTAATAGAAAAGAAGAGAAACAAACAATAAGAGTACAGTAATATTTATATTGATATTAAGATCGGTAACAATTTTACCGATCTTAACTTTTTTTTTAATCTGATGTATAGATGGAGAGAATTCTTATATTTGATTTCTAGTAAAATATGAAAAGTTTTTAAAAAAATAGATGGAATGTTTTGATATATCTAAATTTTAAGGTACTTTATCTATTTTTGTAAAAAAATATATATTTTACTAGAAAAAATTAAAAGAAAAAAAAACAAACTGGTTTAGATCGGTAAAATTCCTACCGATCCAAACTTTTTTATTTTTAAAATCGGTAAAATTGATACCGATCTTACTACCAATATAAATATTACTGTAGTCTTCTATTTATCTCTCTTTTTTTTCTATTAATTACTACCGATAAAAAATTTCCGAACTTTCCCCATTTAATGAATAAATAAATGTCGATCATGCGATCATTTCCCTATCTTGCTTTTCTTTTGGAAGACAGTAGCGGTACCAAGGTGATCAATGAAACGTCTCAATGAAATTAATTAAATGAGTTGTCAATTGCCGATGATCTCATCTTTGAACAGCAAAACAATAAAAAAAAAAACATACCAGAAACACAAAAGATAGTACAAAAAGGACAATAGACTATGTCTAAAAAGTAAAAATGTAGTAAAAAAATAATCTATTGAAAAGAAATTGTCTTGATTAAGACTCCGAATGATAAAATATGTTATGATGATGTCCAGCTCGGAACAAAGAATTAGAGCATCTCAGTAAAATTAAGAAAAATAAATAAATACAGCTGTTAACTACTAAATAGAAATTAATAATTAATTTTTAGTTCAGTGGCAAAAGATAACCTTCTCTGTGTAGGAGACGTGGATTCAAAATTCAGATGAAAATCTTTTGTGCACAATGAAATTTGGATGACTAGATCTCCATCTTTTTCTCTGGAAAAAAGAATAAAATAGAAATTAAGTTAGTTTTAATTTCTAAACCTCTACACTCATGCAATTAATTTTTAATTTTTTTTAGCAGCCACGTCAGCAATTATTATCACGGAAAATAGAACGACATAACAAGAGCCAATACAAACAGTTAGAAAACAAATTTTTTTTTTAAATCTTACTAAATTAAAAAATTACGCTAACGTCTCAAAAAAGTAGAATAGAAAATACCAGCATACTTTCAGAAAAAAAATTCCATACAGATATTGTTAGAAGATTTCAATTCAATTTAAACAGAAGCTCAAAAGAGACGAGGCGATTAAATGAAGCCCAAATATGATTTTTGTAGTAATATATGGGCCTTTAGTTGAATAAATTGTAACAGAAAACAAGGCCTTGTTTGGATCTATCGTAGACATAGCCTAGGTCCCTCTTTTGTCAGACTGACTTCACTGAAAAAATCATATTTTTATTTGCACAGCTGCAAAAGCATCACAAAATTTGATCAGACCTCTTTCCCAGTTTGCACCAACCCTGTCGACTTGACAACTCTGTTACAAAAAAAATCAACTTTTCAGCATGTTGCATTTTCATGATATATACATGACACTGAAAAGAACTTTATTCCTTTCCAATTTTATAAAACTGATGGATAGTTCCTTGTGCATGATCAAAATTGTTTCTCCACATTGGAAAAAAAAGAAAAGTAAAACAGGAAATCGGTGCTTTTGTTGTCATCAATGATTATCTTTATCTTATATATTAAATATATTTATCTTCTCATTTATTTCAAAAAAAATTGCATCTCATCCATTGGCGGATCTAAGAAGGGCCAGGAAGTAGGCACGTGCCTATTCCTAGATTCAATTTTATTTTTAAACCCAATGATATTTTATACTTGTGCCTACCTCTCAATGGAAATAATGCCTACATTGGATTTAATTCATGGCTCTATAGAAGAAATTCACATCAAAGAAAAAAGACGTGGTCTGATTCGCTACTCCACTTAGAAGAATCGTTGATTCGTCAGGAGAAAAAAGAGGTCCGATTCGCTACTCCACCTAATATGTACCGTGTCGTGACTAGTCACGCCGTGACTTGGATCACGTATCGTACTGTGACCAAGTCAGATTTATACTTGTTGTGTCATGACCAAATTTGGAAGGATGGTAATGACACGTGAATGGTCACAATATGTTAGTCACGCCATGACCAAGGCATGTCGTGACCACACGCGACGTGTCCAAATGTGACCGGTCACACACTGTTGAGAAATAAGGGATCAAGCCTCAGAAGATCATCATAGGCAGGTTTAGGAAATAAATCTGCTAGCCATCTAAATTACAGCTGTTAAAGCCAAATTAGGTTCCTAGCCAATTAATCCTTGTAATCAGGCAAATCCGACATATTAGGAAATTGTATAACGGCTATATTCAACAATAGCCTATATATGCATATGTACAGCCACTGTAATAGAATTGAATCATAATACAAAATTCATTTATCATCTCTTTCTAAAACATTTCATGGTATCAGAGCAGAGAAATCGATACCAGTAACTGGTACACAGTCACAACCAATAACACAACTCAAAAACCCAAAACTGATAGAAGTTAACAGAGGCAACAATGGCAGAAAACGGGTCAGCCTCGATAGAAGACAATACCACAGCAAAGTTAACAGGTATCATTCTCAATGGCAAAAATTACCTCCCATGGGCCAGAGCAGCAACGATAGCTCTCAAAGGCAGAGGTAAATATGGCTATGTCACAGGTGATAAAAAGAAACCAAAAGAAAATTCAGAGGCATGGGAAAAATGTGACAGCCAAATCATGTCCTCAATCTTAAATTCCATAGAGCCCCAACTTAGTGAGCAATTTGTGTATTTAGATACCTCAGCCGAAATGTGGAAAAAAATCCAACAGAGGTTCGGTAAACAAAATAACTTCGCCCACATATTCCAAATCAAACAAAGCATCACCCAAAACAAACAAAACCAGAAACCAATTACACAGTTTTTTGGGGAAATTAAAAAACAGTGGGATGAGTTAGATATTCACCAACCAGAGGTAATAGAGGCTGACAAAATCCGAGAAAGGAAAGAACAAGACCGTATTTTTCAGTTTCTTGCAAACCTGGATCCAAGCTTTGAGCAGGTCCGACAACAAATCCTTCTCGGTACCTCTCTTCCTCCTCTTGAAGAGATCGTTTCACTGTTAGAGCAAGAGGAATCGAGGAGGTCAGCCATGAATTCAGACACACATGCCGTCGATAAGCCGGAGAACCAGGCGTTTCTGTCACACCATCACAACCGGGTCTGAAACCCTAAAGGGGAGATGCGGGGAGCACACGGCAAGGCTAAATGCGAGCAATGCAAGAAAGAGGGGCATGATCGAGACCACTGCTGGTTTCTCCACCCGCACCTCCGTCCGAAGTGGTGGAAAGGCGAGACAGATCGCACTGGCGGTGTCTCTGGCGGCGACAAAGGAGAAAGAGGGAGGGAGAGAGACAGATCTCGCGAGACACAGAGAAGGGGCTTCATTTGCGCTAACGGGTCCGACGGCTTCATCTGCGCTAACGGGTCCGACCCCCAGGGTTCGGGTCTGGTAAGAAATAGCGGGTCCGAAGCAGGCCAAGCAGGCCAACAGCCCAATAATCCTCTGTCTCAAGAACAGCTGAATCAACTCTTGGCCCAGATTAAAAATTCGTTTGGACAGAAAGGTAACTTCACAGGTATTGTATCAAAATTGTGTTTAAATTCATATAAAAATAATAATTGGATTATTGATTCTGGTGCAACAGATCATATGACCGGAAATATTAATCTTTTGACAAATATGCAACCAACCAAAAATAATCAAAATGTTATTGTTGCAAATGGTGCCAAAGTACCCATTGAAAATATAGGAAATACCAATTTATTTTCAAATATTTTGCATTTACCAACTTTTAACTCTAATTTAATTTCTGTAAGCAAGATTACTAAAGATCTAAATTGTGATGTCATTTTCTCATCTGAAGCTGTAATATTTCAGGACCGATCAACTCGGATGACGATTGGTGAAGGTCATTTAGAAAATGGGCTTTATATTTTAAATATTCCAAATAAAGCATTTGTTGCTAATAATGTAGAACAAAATAAACTGTGGCACTGGAGGATTGGACATCCTTCAGATAAAGTTTTGAATAAGTTATTTTCTTTCTCTAATTTAGATTCTAGCAACTGTGATATTTGTCGATTATCAAAACAAACCAGGCTACCTTTTTCATTATCCAATAGTAGAACCTCAAAAATATTTGAACTTATACACTCTGATGTTTGGGGACCTGCACCTGTAGACTCTTATAATGGTTTTAAATATTTTGTTACATTTATTGATGATTTTTCACGTACTACTTGGCTTTATCTTCTTAAATCAAAAAATGAAGTTTTTCCTACGTTTCAAGAATTTACAAATTTTGTTGAAAATCAATATGAAACAAAAATTAAAATATTTAGGTCTGATAATGGAACAGAATATATTAATCGAAATTTTTCGGATTTTTTGAAACAAAAAGGAATTCTACACCAAACAACATGTATTAATACACCAGAACAAAATGGGATTTCAGAAAGGAAAAATCGTCACATATTAGAAGTTACTAGGTCTTTGCTTTTTCAATCAAATGTTCCAAAGATTTTTTGGTCAGATGCTATTCTCACTGCTATATATCTTATTAATAGATTGCCTAGTTCAGTTTTAAATAATAAAAGTCCACTAGAAATTTTAAACAAAAGAAACATGAACTTAGATCATATTCGTGTATTTGGTTGTACATGTTTTGTACATATAAAAAGACAAGATAAGTTAGATAAAAATTCTGTAAAAACTATGTTTATTGGATATTCCTCACAAAAGAAAGGATATAAGTGTTATGATCCTCATAATAATAAATTATATATTTCTAGAAATGTGTCATTTTTTGAGAAAGAACCCTTCTATAAAAAAGAAGACAATTCTACAAAACAATCTAGAAATGAAAATGTTCTCCCAGAATTAACATTCTTTGAAGGTACAAGGACTCATAACCATTCAGATGAAGAGGAGTCACATTTGGAGGGAGAAAATCAAGACACTTTGCATTTCGGAGGAGAAGATCAAGAAAATACATATCAAGATCAGGAAAATACAAATCAAGAAAATTTGCATTTAGGGGGAGATGATCAAGAAAATGCAAACACAAATCTTAGAAGGTCAACTCGGTCAACACAACCATCATCAAGGTTACGTGATTTTGTTACATATAATGTAAGTTATCCAATCCAAGATTATATTTCTTATAATAACATTTCCGCTGATCACAAGGTTTTCTTGACTGCCATTTCCAAAGAAACTGAACCAAACAATTTTGAAGAAGCCAATAATAATCCAACCTGGTCCCAAGCAATGGTAGAAGAGCTTCAAGCTCTTGAAAAAAATAATACCTGGACTATTATGCCATTACCAAAAGGAAAAAAACCAGTAGGATGTAAATGGGTGTATAAAATTAAATACAACAGTGATGGAACCATAGAACGATATAAAGCCAGACTGGTTGCAAAAGGTTTCACACAAACTTACGGCATAGACTATCAGGAAACTTTTGCCCCAGTTGCAAAAATGAATACTGTTAGAACATTACTATCGGTTGCTGTGAATTCGGGATGGAATTTGTCACAAATGGATGTGAAGAATGCATTTCTTCAAGGTAATTTAGAAGTGTTTGACCCAAAAAAAATTGGGATTTAGAATTAAATAAAATGTGCTAAAACATGGGAAATGGAGATGACCATTGACCGACTAAATGGAGGGGATTCTATTAAAGAAAAAGAAATTGAGAAGGCAAAGTGATCTACGTGACTTGATTTCTAAATGGCATAAGCCAATGCCGTGATTTAATCATTTTAATTTCTTTAAATAGAACAAATGAGATAAGGCAGCAATTTCTACTCGAACTCAAACGAAAGATTAACAAGTCCAGATTTAATTCGGGCTTGCTTGCTGCATGGGCTTAAATCAAATAAATCAATAGCTGGGCCGAACTAAAAAAAAAAAGAGAGGTGATTGATTAAATGTGCTCCCAGCCGAAAGAAATGAAGAGCTGGGCCTGCCGAAACATCCTTGGCCCAAACAAAAAATCTGAGTCGGCAAAGGCAACAAATCTCATTGTTATCTAAACCTGTTCTACAAAGACCTTGAACAATGCTATGCGTGGTCTACAAGAAACAAGTCCATGCGACTCGAAGGAACTCTTCTCTCCCAAACCGTTGAGCAGAAGAGAACAAAATGCAAGGACCATAGCTGGCGCCTGCAAGATGCCGTCTGCCTCCTCTATGCTTCAAGCCACAGCCGTTAGATGCAAGCAACGCCCAGGATGAAGCCACTACATTGATCCTGCTGCCCTAATTCATGGCTATATAAAGCCTAGCAGCACCTCAATACAGAGAAACACAACACAAGAGCCGAAGATATACCCCAAAAATAGAAAAAAACCTTTTCTTCCTCCTTCTCTGTAGCAGAAAAGAAAATAGGTAATTAAAGGCAAAAAATCATGTAAGCCTTGAGAGGTGATGCTATGTATATGTTCATGATGAAATAAGAAATTTCTTCAAAACCGAAATCTTCCTCCTTCTTTCTTTTTCTTTGCTGCCTTGATTTGCTGTTTGTCTTCTTTGATTTGCTTCCTTTATTTGGAGCTTTTGAATTGATAAAAATGTGAAGGCTAAAGTTTATACATTAGCCTAATGATCTATATTTTCCCTTTACTACCTTTAATATAAACATAAAAATATAAAAAAAAAATGAATAAATATATATAATATATTCCCCTTTTGAAAGAAATCTGTCAATTTTCATGAGTTAATAGGTTTCATCCTTGCTTATTGCGATTTATTTCTATTTGGCATATAACAAAAAATATATAAATATAAAGTTGCAAGCTTTTGACATTTCTTTCTTTGATCTTTTTGGTGTTTTTAAATCAACTCTTCTTAATTCTTTTAAAGTAATTAGGTAGTAAAAATATGAGAGTTGAGCTAGCTAGCTTCCTCTTATATTGGAGCTACTTGATTATTTTAATGAAGAATTAAGAAGTTAAAAGTGACAATAAAAAAAATATACACAAGGGGTTGAAAAGGTCAAGCTAGCTAGCTTCCTCTCAATCCTTCTTAAATGATCCAAGGGCCCATGATTCATGTATAAAAAGTTGGTCTTTCATGTGTGCTAGATTACACATTGTGAAGGATTAAATTAATATACATGAATATGGTGAAAGATAGAGGATTTAGATGCAAATAGTCAGCAACTACAGCTGCACCATGACATTTGTATTCTTTTCCTATGACATCTTAATGATTTGCCCTATAATTAAATGAAAAGAGCACATAATATGCATTTTGATAAAACCAGGGATCTCCCTGTAAAATCCCAAGTTCTGACATTTTTGATGAATTAAAAACATTGAAAGATGATTTTTTTTGAGCTTTGATCTTCTCCTTTTCTCTTTATTGGTACAAGGCAGCAACTACTGGACCAAAGAAAATTGTTCTGACCCTGACCAGTCAATGAGATGGGTGTTAGCACTTCTGTACCAGCCTATGGTATCATACCAAGTTCAAATCCAGCAGCCAAGCATGGTTTAAAGGCTGCTGGTACAGTGGTATACCCCAACAGACCAGAAATGACCCCTGTTCACAAACTGGACAGCATAAGTCACTCAAAACTTCAAAATGGAAAATGAACTGCACAGTCAAATAAAAGACTTCGAAACACACAAAATGGACACAAGTTTCATATTATTCGGATGTTATTTCGATTTATTATGAATTTTTGAAGTTCAGATTGAAAAACAGAAAAATCAGCATTTTTAAAAGGGAAAGGGATCTGCTGGTAAATGGTATAATCTGGACTGGTACCGAGACCAAGCTGGAAAATGGATTTCACCATTAGTTAGAAGACTTCAAAATACACAAATGGACATAAACTTTATATTTTTCTGATTTTATTTGAATTTATTATGAATTTTCCAAGCTCAGCTCTTAAAAACAAAATTCAGCAAATAAAACTGCACTTTTCCTCTAATACCCTTCTGACCAAATAAATGATTATAAATGAAAATGAAATCCTAAAAAATCATAAAAACTCACATAAATGTTCTTTGGTGTGTCTTTTATGGTTCCATGATGAAACCATGAATATCTTTTAATCGAATTAATAAAGGAATGTTAAATCAAAAATCGACAGAATATGAACTTCATGCTACATTTAAATTCATAATCACTCAAAGTCAAACTAGACCCTTTACAGTCTTAGTAAATTTCCACAAGCTCACAGGGACTTGTTTAAACTTCCAAATCATGCCCAGAATTAAACAGATTAAAATTTGGTACTAAACTGGTACAAGATCAGGAAGCCCGAACCCCAGATTCGATCAATACTCAAAAAACGCTAAATTAATATTTCTATTATATCCCGCACGATGATACGATGTCATTTAAGCGTTAAATTGAAGAAAACCATAACCCAAATTGAGACAAACGAAATTAAATTCAAAAACGAGATGTCTCGGCGGAGCCCTCTGATGAACTGCCACCTCCGATGATCGGAGGCAGCCGACGCCAAGTGCAAAGCATTCCAGACATTAAGGCGATGCTAACCGGGACCTTGTTTTACTTTGCCGTGGCCGAGAGCTTCACCGGAGAAGATGGCTGATAGAAGCCCCAATTCGGGTCCCAAGATCCGAGTCAAATCTCAGTTGCACGGATTTTAAAGTAACATGAGTCTTTTGATTCCGGCGCCAAAACAAAGTTTAAATTGAAACGCGAATCTCAAAGCAAGGCTTAATCAATCGAGACACAAGAAATAACAAGCCTCCGTCCCTAGGGTCCACTTGTCATATGAACAAATTCTCCATGCACTGATCTCAAAGTCCAAAGTTTATGCTTCTGATGTTGAGTACAGATCCCAAAGGCCCAGGCCCAAATCTCAAAGCCCAACTTTAAATCAAATACTCTGCGCAAATCCTAAAGCCCGAATTACACATCTCAAAGCCCAGAAGTGCAAATCTTAAAGCCCGAATAACCAATGGAATTATAAAATCGAACCCCTTTGTAAATAAAACCTTCTAATCTCTAATATTCGCAAGACAGTCCCCATAAAATTACAAATAAGTCCCTGCCAAGCTAAAACTTCCTCAAATAAGCCATTGAAAGTCCAATTTCTACATGAAACCTTATCTAAAACCCAAATCCCAAATTCATGTCCTCTCAACTTCATAAATAAGCCCCTAACAGAAAATAAATATTTACAAATAGGTCCTTCCCAATCCTTTTCAAGCATAACTTTTTCATCTTAAGTCCAAATTGACCCAAACCACCTCCCAATGAACCCAAATCAAATTCTTTAATTGAACATGTTCAAGCGTCAGCAAAATCCTGAAATGACCAAAATATCATTTTCCAAAATTAAATGATTTCTTAATGGAATGTATCAAAATGTAAATAAATGTGTTATAAATCAAATATAAACAAATAGTGTACATACATTTCTCAAATATCCAAGTTCCTATTTCGAAATGCAATAAACATTATTTTAATATAAAATCACACACACACACATGTCCAAACATATAGAAAACCAAATCAAAACCAAAACCAATACATGAGTCCCCTTTAGCCCTTTTATTCAATTCACATAAAATAGGCCTCAAATCCCGGAATGGACGAGGTGTTCAGTATGACTTGGAAGGGTCATCTGATGTAATTAACAGCGGGGGCTTGCGCCCGCTGGGAGTTAAACGTCCCCACAATCATTAAACTCTCTCGATAGACTGATTATGAACAGTAGGTCTGTCGAGGGTGAACCAGAAGGAATAGCAGAAAGAAAGAAATGAATGTTTCAAGTTCGATGTTCTCTCCATGTCTTGAAAACCGAGAGCATTGAACCATGAGACATTTCACACACATGCACACACCTTCCATACCAGCTGTGCAACTTTCTGCGCCCTACAGGTTTTGGCACGCCCGGTGGGACATTCTCCTCCTCACAGGTTCGGGATCCGATACGAAGATAAAAGGAACATACTCAAGTAGCCAATGACTTCAAAACACTCAAACAACAAGTCATTGGACCGCTTGAGTCATGTCATTTCCTTTTATATTCGATATCGATGCCTATGAATTGAATAATCGGGCTAAACTCATGTACAAACTAAATTCTCATACGAAAATTGACTAATGAAATTGCGAGTTTGCTTGTTAACAGGACATGGACTACCGTACCGCAATCAACACTCGCTCTTTTGCCCAAGTTGCCAGCCTCCCAGCTGGGGAGGAAGTTGTTTATTTCGGGACTTTCGCAGTCCCTGTTGATGAAGTCAGGGCATTTGAAGCCCCTGTTCCAACTCCAATGAATGAACAGCTGTCCCTCGGGTCCATCACCGAGGAGGAAGTTGAAGATGATGATGAAACATGCTATGTTCTCACCCCTAAGGGGATGGACGGCAAAACGTTCATTCCACTCTCCAAATCCAAGCGCGCAAAGAGACGCACGTCCAAGAAAATAACTCATAACACCCAAATCCCTATGACCTCTCAGTTGTTCAGCAAGAAAAGAGCTTTCCAGGTTCGCCAGAGTAAAATGGTGGCCTACACAAACCTGCCCACTTTCAACCCCTTCTCTCCACTGGGGATTGGGAAGAAGAACCTTGCCGGTGCACGCATACGCACAGTGCATGAAACCCCTGGGTATAAACCCACCTCTTCCTCTGCCAAATTGAAGAAGGTAATCTCCGACCCAATACGGGTCAGCAACTCCGCTCAAGCCATAGCCTCTCCCAAATCTAAAAGCACTGGACAACCTGATAAAGGATCAAGTGTCTTTGATAAACTAGGGAACATACCAAACCCCTCTCCGCGAAAGACTGGGGGCATGGCAATCCATGCCCAAGACTTCTCTAATAAGAAAAAGAGGGTCGTCCTGCAAAAACTGAAGCCGGAAGAAGAGGAATTCACCGTATATATGATCGATGTCGATGAAGATAATGATCCTAATATGAAGGAAAACCCCACTATTTATATGGTGGAAGGTGACGAACAAGAAGAAGAAGAAGAGGAAGAGGCTTCTGATACAGCAATACCCCTAACCCACATGAAGAAAAAGGGCATGGTAAAGACTGGTGACAAACAAAAAGGAGCCGCGGTAGAAACTGGTGAAGGTTCTGGATCACATCCACCAGGTGGCCCTAAAACTCCCTCTAGTGAATATATCGACTACCAAACTCAGTTGCAACGGCAGTATGAAGTTCACGATCAGGAGATTGAATTGCTCCGAAAAAGACAAAATGAAGTCGAGGAATTAAATAGGGGTATGCGCCTATTCTTAATAGATCATGGCTATATTAGCAATCCCGCTAGACCAATAAAGGATTTCTCTAGAGGTGAAGGTCCAGATCCTAAAGTCATAGACGAGGGTCGCAAAAGGCCTCCAAGTCCTGCAAGAACCTCTGCCGCTATCGGAAGTGATGGGAGGAGTTCAAATTACAATCAAATGAGTAAGGAAGATGTCAAAGCCCTCGTGCACCAAGAACTACAAATGGCTAGCGCAGGTGTCAATACGTCCTCATATAAAAGGACTGGAAGACCATATCCCGATGCCTACGACAACATTCTGTTTCCTAGCAACTACACAGTACCCAAATTTGTGATGTTTTCAGGAGATGGAATCCGGGGAATGAATCCCGAAGAGCACTTAAACCTTTTTAGGGTTGCGTGCGTAAACACGGGAAGCAACGATGCCTTCCTATTAAGACAATTCCCGTTAAGTCTTACAGGTCCAGCCTTCGAGTGGTATACGTCCCTGGAGAATGATAATATAAAAACATGGGAAGAAATGGCAGACGCCTTCTGGACAAAGTTTGCGGTGATGCATGATAAAATCACAATAGCAGACTGTTCGCAGCAAAGTGCAACGCAAGTTTCGGTACGCTTGAGAGCGTACCTTTTAAAACCACGTTAACACTCCACGAGTAAGGGATGCAAGTGCACAACCCCTATCGTGTAGTATATTCGGGTATCGATCCACAGGAACGGTTAATTGCGAGGTTAGATTCTATCGAACTCAATCAAAAACTAGAAGTGAAAAAGGTTTGGTTTGGTGTTTAATTTCCTAATGGGTCAGATCAAACAATTCAAGTAGATGTAATAAAATGATTGGAAGAAATGTAAATTGTGTTTTGATTATGGATAAAAGGCGTTTCCAGGGTTTCAGACTTCATCTCTGATCTGCCTCTAGTGGTACGGCCCGTACCAAGTTGGTACGGCTAGGCCGTACCTCACTTGGTAAGGCAAGGCCGTACCACCCTGGTAAGACCCGTACTGGCTTCCCAGAACAGAGCTTACCAGTTCGAGTGAATGCATTTCCTTGCTGGTACCTTGTGCTAAACTCTTTAGAAAGGTTCAATTGACCATACCTAAGGTTCCTAACCCTCAACCGTCGTTTGTTAGATCAAGATCTAGGTTGGAATGCAATTGATTGCCTTTTAGGGTTTCTACACCTCAACTCTCGTGTGTTGGTACAGATCTACCCTAGCTGGTTGATTGGAGGTCTAAGGCACCCTCTAATCTGTCGATTAGAGGAGAATTCAACCTCTCGGCTTCAATTCGAACTATTCTACCCTAAGCATTTGATTTGGATGAGAGATTGAGATGATCACATGACCTTGATAGGTTCGATCTAAACCTAGAGGCACATCATACAACAATCACAGCAAGCAAAGCAAAAGATATCAAAGTAAATCACAATCAATCAAACTAAAGAGTTCATACAAGATACAAGTCAAAGAAAGTCAAAACAAATCAAGAATCAATCTCTAACCCTAGAAACTAAAAGAACTACTCACAGCACATGATCTGATCTAAAAATACAATAAGAGGGATAGAGAAAGCCATGGATTGAAGGGATCGAGAGGAGGAAGCTAGATCCGTCGAGTTTCGCCTCTTCCTCTTCCTTCCTTCTTGCTCTCAGCTCCTTAGCTCTCTTTCTCTCTCTTACTGTGCTCTCAAATGGATCTGGAATGGAATTGATGTCGAAATTGGAGAGTTCCCCGCTTTAAATAGCCTCTGCCAAGATTTGAATCTGTCAGGCCGCCTTTATGTACGGCCCGTACCAAAGTGGTACGGCCTGGCCGTACCAGGCATGGTGAGACTGTAGATCTTCTCGCTAGCTTTCCAAAAAGTGGTCATACGCTCAAAACGGAGTTACGAGTCAAAAGTTATGACTGTTTTAAGTTCGGTGCTGAAATTTCTGGATCTGACGCAGGTCGCGTGGGGGGAAGTCAGAACTCTGCCTGCTTTGCTTGTTTTCGCCTATTTCCTGCAAATCAACCACAAAACTGCAGCAGTACCATATTCTATTGATTTTCAATGTAAACTATGCAATTTAGTGGTCGAAAACATAAGGTCTGGTCTGAAAATAGGTCGAAATAATAGATGAAATATGGACATATCAAATTCCCCCAAGCTTACCCTTTGCTTGTCCTCAAGCAAATTTGTACTTTCAAACCGGGTTTGGATTCTAAATGCAAGCTAAATGCCTAAATGTGAAAATTTACTCGATTGACTCAATTAAGAAACTCAAGAATCTTTTTGCTATGATTTGGACTCACCTTGGTAAACTTTGATTCACCTCACAAATTGATTAACAAAACCTCAAACTCTAAATGTTTCAAAACTTGCAAAGCTGATTACTCGAATTTGTCGATTTATCATTCTTTCACTAAACTGTGCCCTCGTTTGTAGGAGATTTACCCTTTTGGCCCCCCCAAGCTTGAATCAAGCTTAGGTCAGAAAGTTGCGGACTTCGTGTGTTGATATGTGCAAAAATTTTATTTCTTTCATTTCTAATTTGGGAGACGAGCTCAAAGGCGCCCATTCAAGGCTTATTGCCAGTACTCTTATTTTCTCCATCTTTTCATCTCTTTTTTTTTTTTTTTATTTGCACATACCATGAATACACACATCCACTAGCGTTCATTCACACCAACGGATATCCCAACCTTTCTTTATTTGAAATCCCTATTTCCAAAATTTAAAGGCACAATTCAGTTTCTAAATTCTATTTCAACATTCAAGTCTCCATTCTCACAAGTCTCAAACCATTTATTCCTAATCAGTTCTATTTGGTCAATTATGAGGTTAGTTCTAACTTCCCAAAGTCATCCCAATCACATGAAAAGTTTCAAACAGGTCCCAAATCGAAACAATCAAGCAAATTTTTCACCTAACAATGCAAGAGAAAAGTAAAAATGACCTAAGTGCAATCAAAATAAATCCTAAAACACAAAAGTAAATCCTAAGATACAAAAGTCGTCTTCCCCCCCAAGCTTAGCCTGAGCATTGTCCTCAATGCTTCAAGACTGAAAGATAAAGAGATATAGAAGCAAAAGGGAAAGAGAAAACATACCCGCTCAGTCATCGGTGGGAGGTGGATCAGGTGGCACTGGTGGGAGCACCCACTTCTGAGGAACACGAACCGTGCGATCACACTCTTGCATCAGAAAAATCCGCAAGATTCCCATCAAGTTCTTGATCGAGCGCCCGATCGCGCTTTTGTGCGCTTCCAATTTCTCCAAGAGTGAAGCAGTCCGATCGGGTTCAAGATCTGCACTTATGATCACAGGACAACATCTATCTGGGTTTAGAAATTCATACCTGAGGTGAAGAGGCTTGAGCTCAGGAGTCAGCCGCTCTGTCTGGGTCTTGACGCGGGTCGCATCAGGTGGAATGGCATCGCATGTTGACCAATCCGACTCGCTTCCTTTGGTCTCCAGGTCATCAGAACACGGCATGCGGGTCGCATCGGGTGGTGTGCGGGTCACGTCCATATGCTCTTCAGGTGGAGATGCGGGTCGTGTCTCAATGATGCGGGTCGCGTCAAGTGCGGTCTGGTCTGTTGGCTGGGCTGGTCCTTCGCATTCTGGCTGAGCTGGCAGCTTTTCAGGTTGAGATTGGCGTGAGGTGATGATGTGACTCAACTGCTCCAATAGCTTGTTTTGAGCGGCCATTTGATTTTGTTGAGCAGCCATCTGAGTGGACATGCTCTGCATATGTTCCCACATCATCTGATTCATCTTGCCTTGCTCGTGTATGAATTCGATCTCAGCGGGATCAACGTACGGCTCGGGTGGGTCGGGTTGGAATACGCAATTGTTCGAGTCATCGAATGGTGCAGGGTCGTAGAAATTGCAATTGTTGTTGCTGATATAGCCATCCTGCTCCGGTTCCTCACTCCAATCAGCCAGTGGGCAATACTCATAAGAGTGTCTCCTGTCCCCACACATGGCACATGGCTGTGGTTTCTGGTTTCTGGCTGCCCTCATGCTTATTCTGATTGAATAACTCTCCATGGCCTCCTCTAGCTCGGCAGCTCTAGCATATAGAGCTGCGATCATGGCCTCCTCTAGCTCGGCAGCTCTAGCATATAGAGCTGTGATCTGATCAGCTTTGGATCGGCCGCCTCCTCCAGCTTGAAAATTGTCGCGGCCAAACCAATGTTGGTCTGTCGTCATGTTGTACATGAGATCCATGGTGTCTCGAGCTCCTCAGATAGTGATCGCCATAGTGTTCCTGAAAAAGAGAAAATAAATAAATAAAAGAAACAAAATAAAAGAAAATAAAGGATACAAGATAAAGTCTAGATTAACTAAGTAAGGTAAAATCTAACTAGGCAATTGGTTACCGTCCCCGGCAACGGCGCCAAAAACTTGTTCGCAGCAAAGTGCAACGCAAGTTTCGGTACGCTTGAGAGCGTACCTTTTAAAACCACGTTAACACTCCACGAGTAAGGGATGCAAGTGCACAACCCCTATGTGTAGTATATTCGGGTATCGATCCACAGGAACGGTTAATTGCGAGGTTAGATTCTATCGAACTCAATCAAAAACTAGAAGTGAAAAAGGTTTGGTTTGGTGTTTAATTTCCTAATGGGTCAGATCAAACAATTCAAGTAGATGTAATAAAATGATTGGAAGAAATGTAAATTGTGTTTTGATTATGGATAAAAGGCGTTTCCAGGGTTTCAGACTTCATCTCTGATCTGCCTCTAGTGGTACGGCCCGTACCAAGTTGGTACGGCTAGGCCGTACCTCACTTGGTAAGGCAAGGCCGTACCACCCTGGTAAGACCCGTACTGGCTTCCCAGAACAGAGCTTACCAGTTCGAGTGAATGCATTTCCTTCCTGGTACCTTGTGCTAAACTCTTTAGAAATGTTCAATTGACCATACCTAAGGTTCCTAACCCTCAACCGTCGTTTGTTAGATCAAGATCTAGGTTGGAATGCAATTGATTGCCTTTTAGGGTTTCTACACCTCAACTCTCGTGTGTTGGTACAGATCTACCCTAGCTGGTTGATTGGAGGTCTAAGGCACCCTCTAATCTGTCGATTAGAGGAGAATTCAACCTCTCGGCTTCAATTCGAACTATTCTACCCTAAGCATTTGATTTGGATGAGAGATTGAGATGATCACATGACCTTGATAGGTTCGATCTAAACCTAGAGGCACATCATACAACAATCACAGCAAGCAAAGCAAAAGATATCAAAGTAAATCACAATCAATCAAACTAAAGAGTTCATACAAGATACAAGTCAAAGAAAGTCAAAACAAATCAAGAATCAATCTCTAACCCTAGAAACTAAAAGAACTACTCACAGCACATGATCTGATCTAAAAATACAATAAGAGGGATAGAGAAAGCCATGGATTGAAGGGATCGAGAGGAGGAAGCTAGATCCGTCGAGTTTCGCCTCTTCCTCTTCCTTCCTTCTTGCTCTCAGCTCCTTAGCTCTCTTTCTCTCTCTTACTGTGCTCTCAAATGGATCTGGAATAGAATTGATGTCGAAATTGGAGAGTTCCCCGCTTTAAATAGCCTCTGCCAAAATTTGAATCTGTCAGGCCGCCTTTATGTACGGCCCGTACCAAAGTGGTACGGCCTGGCCGTACCAGGCGTGGTGAGACTGTAGATCTTCTCGCTAGCTTTCCAAAAAGTGGTCATACGCTCAAAACGGAGTTACGAGTCAAAAGTTATGACTGTTTTAAGTTCGGTGCTGAAATTTCTGGATCTGACGCAGGTCGCGTGGGGGGAAGTCAGAACTCTGCCTGCTTTGCTTGTTTTCGCCTATTTCCTGCAAATCAACCACAAAACTGTAGCAGTACCATATTCTATTGATTTTCAATGTAAACTATGCAATTTAGTGGTCGAAAACATAAGGTCTGGTCTGAAAATAGGTCGAAATAATAGATGAAATATGGACATATCACAGACTTAGCAAATACCCGACCAAATGAAAGAGAATCCATTTTGGATTATATCATCCGATGGAGAAGTCTCAGCATCAAGCTAGACCGCCAAATCTCACAAAGAGAGGCAATTCAACTCGTTATAAGAAACATTGAAGGATGGATGTCGCCGCATTTGGAATGTGCAAATATCACATCTTACCAGCAACTGATCTCCTTGGTTTCTAAGCTTGAGAAATCGATGCCAAGATCATCGGCATCCGGGTCACAAAGAAAAGATTACCCCAAAAAGGTGGAATCTAAAGTGGCCTACACTCAAAAGGCAAAACGAGTCTTCAATACCGACACCTCTGATGAAGAAAAAGAAGAAAAATTCACCACAGTTAACCAAACTCAGCCTCATGCTAGATCATACACAGGGGACAACTCTGATGCCCGCCCCCCATTAACACTGGCAGAGCAGAAAAGTAAGCCTTACTCTTTCAAAAAGGAGAAGGTGGCAAAAATCTTCAAGCAAATCCTTGAGGGCGGACTTGAGCTACCTGCAATCAAGCGCCCTGGTCAAACCGCGAACCCTGATGGCCCAAACTATTGTCCTTACCATAGAATGTCGGGTCATGTCATAGAAGATTGTTGGGTCTTTAAAGATTATGTGCAAAGAAAAATAAACTCTGGCGAGCTACACCTCTCTGACAGTGCTCGTCAAGACTCAGCTCCTCATTAAAACCTCGCTATGGACCCATATACTGAAGTCCTTAAACTCGAGTATAAAACCACAAAAATATATATCTCTCCATTTCCATAAAATGGACCCATATACTGAAGTCCTTAAACTCGAGTATAAAACCACAAAAATATATATCTCTCCATTTCCATAAAATGGACCCATGTACTGAAGTCCTTAAACTCGAGTATAAAACCACAAAAATATATATCTTTCTCTTTCCATAAAATGGACCCATGTACTGAAGTCCTTAAACTCGAGTATAAAACCACAAAAATATGTATCTTTCTCTTTCCATAAAATGGACCCATGTACTGAAGTCCTTAAACTCGAGTATAAAATAAAAAATATATATATCCCCCTTTACTCCTATATACCCACAAAATGGACCCATAACTGAAGTCCTAAAACTCGGATAAACAAACCCAAAAAAAAAAAAAAAGAATATATATCCCCAAATAAAGACTCACAAATAAAAAAAAATAATAATAACCCACAATAAAGGTAAAAAAAAAATCCAAAAAGGAGTAAAAACCCGTTAATAAACCCAAAACTCTACAAATATAATGGGCTCATACCAAGACCAATACCCAAAATACACAAAATGGCTTTGTCAACTTGTGCCATAAACAATTGATACTGGTACGCTTATCCATCCAGTGATAAAGGGATAAGCAAGTTTTACTTCTTGTACTTTGAACAAGAGTGGGCTTTGGTGTTGTGCCCTCTAAAACAACCATCACCGGTTTTGCCTCTCCTCCCGGTCTTGAAGAAAGGATATGCAGGGTTTCTTCATTGTCCCTTAAACAATGGGGTGCCTAATGATGATATCTCAAATAAAATCAAAAGATTAAAGAAAGCGGTCGTTTAGACTATTTCAATTCTGAAGGCACAAAGTTCCTTTTAAAACAAAGTTTTCAAAAACAATGGTATTCGCATTTCTCGCGATACCCTCGCCTAAGGATTGATGCCATATAGGCTATTCAAGAAGGCACGAGAGGAGTGAGTAAGATACCACCCCTAAACAAATACATACACATTAAATATCCCACCACAGTAAAAGAGAGTGGAGAGATGTAAGGCCCACAAAGAAAGCCTCAAGCACAAAACGGGATTTGTCAAGATTGTGCCCTTAAACAATTGTCACTGGTACGCTCGTCTAACTAGTCATTTAAATGACGAGCAGGCTTTATATATTTGTGCCGAACAAAATAAGGCTTTGATGTTGTGCCTAGGCCACGTGAGCACTAAAACAATTATCTTGGCCCAAAATAAGAAGACCAAGAACCCAAAAACAATGACCACAGCAGGGTTCTCACCAACCCAATCCCCGCTAAACAAACATTGAGTCAAGGCGATACCCATAAACAACAAACCCATGAATCAATGCTCCACCAAGACCTAATACACATACCAAACCTCGATAGGTCACATCATACCAATACCCAGACCTCGATAGGTCATCCATACCTAGATCTCAATAGATCTCCTCATTCACATACCCAGACCTCAATAGGTCGCCTCATTCTGATACCGAGACCTCAATAGGTCATTCATACCCAGATCTCAATAGATCGCCTCATACATACCCAGACCTCAATAGGTCGCCTCATTCCGATACCTAGACCTCAATAGGTCATTCATACCCAGATCTCAATAGATCACCTTCATCCATACCCAGATCTCAATAGATCACTTCATCCCTATACCAGACCTTGATAGGTCACCTTCACCCATACCCAGATCTTAATAGATCGCTTCAACCTCATACCAGATCTTAATAGGTCACCCATACCTGTAGGCGGTAGGAGCTGGCACCGCGTCGTATGCTCTGAGTCCTATTGTGCACCATACCATACCTGTAGGCGGTAGGAGCTGGCACCGCGTCGTATGCTCTGAGTCCTATCGTGCACCCAACATCTCGACAACCTGAATGGGCACCGCGCTTCATGTTCAGACTCGAGATGCACCCAAAAGAGTTGCATGGAGTCATATTCCTGACTCTCCAAGGATCGAACAAGGAAGTCAATCCACGATCCTCAGTTTATACTGAAAACACTAATAACCCGATTGGAGGAGACTTGAAAGATTCAAGAGAAAAAACCGAACTGAGCAAGTTTATTTGATCGCTTAGAACCCGATTGGAGAAGGCTTGAAAAGTTCGTCGTAAAAAGAGAAAGGAGGATAAGGAGAAGAATCAAGCCAATAAGACTATTCGATCGCTTAGAACCCGATTGGAGAAACCTTAGAAAGTTTGATTCCGGTAAAAAAAAAAGTACAATGATCAGGCAAATTGGCTACACCAACAGTCCGGAAAGACCTTAAACTACACCAACAGTCCGAAAAGACCCTAAACTACAACCAAAACCAAATTCGAACTCGACATGATCCTAGAAGACCCTGAACTACAGCCAAAACCTACCCTGGTTAGCCAAAAAACCCCAACGAGAAGCATACGAAACAAACTGGATCAAAATCCAAGATTATGCCTACAATCAGAAGGCCATTTTATCTAAACCCTCAATTTTGCAAGTTACCCGCATGGTCCCCGCATCAGATCAGAGATAGATTCCTTTGTTAAACAGATTTTCCCATGAGTATGTGTTTGGAGTATAGTCACTGCGCGAGGCCCCCAATACATGAACAATGGATCAATTACTCAGGCAAACCCCGAAGAATACATATTCAACCCTCACCCAACCATGCAAGTACAAGTAAGATGAGATAAAGATAGCGTACCTTTTGAAGTAGATATGATCGAAGACGATGATCAAACTCGCTTTCGAGCTTAATGCCCAACATGGAGTTACCTGAGATTCAAGCAAGAAAGGCAACTCAGAAACAATTCCATAAAGTTCGAGAAGAACACTGGGGGCACCTGACTAAGCTGTTCAATTCTAAGGTCTTCACACCTCACCCAAGTGGGGGGCATTTGTTTGACCCAAAAAAAAATTGGGATTTAGAATTAAATAAAATGTGCTAAAACATGGGAAATGGAGATGACCGTTGACCGACTAAATGGAGGGGATTCTATTAAAGAAAAAGAAATTGAGAAGGCAAAGTGATCTACGTGACTTGATTTCTAAATGGCATAAGCCAATGCCGTGATTTAATCATTTTAATTTCTTTAAATAGAACAAATGAGATAAGGCAGCAATTTCTACTCGAACTCAAACGAAAGATTAACAAGTCCAGATTTAATTCGGGCTTGCTTGCTGCATGGGCTTAAATCAAATAAATCAATAGCTGGGCCGAACTAAAAAAAAAAAAGAGAGGTGATTGATTAAATGTGCTCCCAGCCGAAAGAAATGAAGAGCTGGGCCTGCCGAAACATCCTTGGCCCAAACAAAAAATCTGAGTCGGCAAAGGCAACAAATCTCATTGTTATCTAAACCTGTTCTACAAAGACCTTGAACAATGCTATGCGTGGTCTACAAGAAACAAGTCCATGCGACTCGAAGGAACTCTTCTCTCCCAAACCGTTGAGCAGAAGAGAACAAAATGCAAGGACCATAGCTGGCGCCTGCAAGATGCCGTTTGCCTCCTCTATGCTTCAAGCCACAGCCGTTAGATGCAAGCAACGCCCAGGATGAAGCCACTACATTGATCCTGCTGCCCTAATTCATGGCTATATAAAGCCTAGCAGCACCTCAATACAGAGAAACACAACACAAGAGCCGAAGATATACCCCAAAAATAGAAAAAACCTTTTCTTCCTCCTTCTCTGTAGCAGAAAAGAAAATAGGTAATTAAAGGCAAAAAATCATGTAAGCCTTGAGAGGTGATGCTATGTATATGTTCATGATGAAATAAGAAATTTCTTCAAAACCGAAATCTTCCTCCTTCTTTCTTTTTCTTTGCTGCCTTGATTTGCTGTTTGTCTTCTTTGATTTGCTTCCTTTATTTGGAGCTTTTGAATTGATAAAAATGTGAAGGCTAAAGTTTATACATTAGCCTAATGATCTATATTTTCCCTTTACTACCTTTAATATAAACATAAAAATATAAAAAAAAAAATGAATAAATATATATAATATATTCCCCTTTTGAAAGAAATCTGTCAATTTTCATGAGTTAATTGGTTTCATCCTTGCTTATTGCGATTTATTTCTATTTAGCATATAACAAAAAATATATAAATATAAAGTTGCAAGCTTTTGACATTTCTTTCTTTGATCTTTTTGGTGTTTTTAAATCAACTCTTCTTAATTCTTTTAAAGTAATTAGGTAGTAAAAATATGAGAGTTGAGCTAGCTAGCTTCCTCTTATATTGGAGCTACTTGATTATTTTAATGAAGAATTAAGAAGTTAAAAGTGACAATAAAAAAAAATATACACAAGGGGTTGAAAAGGTCAAGCTAGCTAGCTTCCTCTCAATCCTTCTTAAATGATCCAAGGGCCCATGATTCATGTATAAAAAGTTGGTCTTTCATGTGTGCTAGATTACACATTGTGAAGGATTAAATTAATATACATGAATATGGTGAAAGATAGAGGATTTAGATGCAAATAGTCAGCAACTACAGCTGCACCGTGACATTTGTATTCTTTTCCTATGACATCTTAATGATTTGCCCTATAAGTAAATGAAAAGAGCACATAATATGCATTTTGATAAAACCAGGGGTCTCCCTGTAAAATCCCAAGTTCTGACATTTTTGATGAATTAAAAACATTGAAAGATGATTTTTTTTGAGCTTTGATCTTCTCCTTTTCTCTTTATTGGTACAAGGCAGCAACTACTGGACCAAAGAAAATTGTTCTGACCCTGACCAGTCAATGAGATGGGTGTTAGCACTTCTGTACCAGCCTATGGTATCATACCAAGTTCAAATCCAGCAGCCAAGCATGGTTTAAAGGCTGCTGGTACAGTGGTATACCCCAACAGACCAGAAATGACCCCTGTTCACAAACTGGACAGCATAAGTCACTCAAAACTTCAAAATGGAAAATGAACTGCACAGTCAAATAAAAGACTTCGAAACACACAAAATGGACACAAGTTTCATATTATTCGGATGTTATTTCGATTTATTATGAATTTTTGAAGTTCAGATTCAAAAACAGAAAAATCAGCATTTTTAAAAGGGAAAGGGATCTGCTGGTAAATGGTATAATCTGGACTGGTACCGAGACCAAGCTGGAAAATGGATTTCACCATTAGTTAGAAGACTTCAAAATACACAAATGGACATAAACTTTATATTTTTCTGATTTTATTTGAATTTATTATGAATTTTCCAAGCTCAGCTCTTAAAAACAAAATTCAGCAAATAAAACTGCACTTTTCCTCTAATACCCTTCTGACCAAATAAATGATTATAAATGAAAATGAAATCCTAAAAAATCATAAAAACTCACATAAATGTTCTTTGGTGTGTCTTTTATGGTTCCATGATGAAACCATGAATATCTTTTAATCGAATTAATAAAGGAATGTTAAATCAAAAATCGACAGAATATGAACTTCATGCTACATTTAAATTCATAATCACTCAAAGTCAAACTAGACCCTTTACAGTCTTAGTAAATTTCCACAAGCTCACAGGGACTTGTTTAAACTTCCAAATCATGCCCAGAATTAAACAGATTAAAATTTGGTACTAAATTGGTACAAGATCAGGAAGCCCGAACCCCAGATTCGATCAATACTCAAAAAACGCTAAATTAATATTTCTATTATATCCTGCACGATGATACGATGTCATTTAAGCGTTAAATTGAAGAAAACCATAACCCAAATTGAGACAAACGAAATTAAATTCAAAAACGAGATGTCTCGGCGGAGCCCTCTGATGAACTGCCACCTCCGATGATCGGAGGCAGCCGACGCCAAGTGCAAAGCATTCCAGACATTAAGGCGATGCTAACCGGGACCTTGTTTTACTTTGCCGTGGCCGAGAGCTTCACCGGAGAAGATGGCTGATAGAAGCCCCAATTCGGGTCCCAAGATCCGAGTCAAATCTCAGTTGCACGGATTTTAAAGTAACATGAGTCTTTTGATTCCGGCGCCAAAACAAAGTTTAAATTGAAACGCGAATCTCAAAGCAAGGCTTAATCAATCGAGACACAAGAGATAACAAGCCTCCGTCCCTAGGGTCCACTTGTCATATGAACAAATTCTCCATGCACTGATCTCAAAGTCCAAAGTTTATGCTTCTGATGTTGAGTACAGATCCCAAAGGCCCAGGCCCAAATCTCAAAGCCCAACTTTAAATCAAATACTCTGCGCAAATCCTAAAGCCCGAATTACACATCTCAAAGCCCAGAAGTGCAAATCTTAAAGCCCGAATAACCAATGGAATTATAAAATCGAACCCCTTTGTAAATAAAACCTTCTAATCTCTAATATTCGCAAGACAGTCCCCATAAAATTACAAATAAGTCCCTGCCAAGCTAAAACTTCCTCAAATAAGCCATTGAAAGTCCAATTTCTACATGAAACCTTATCTAAAACCCAAATCCTAAATTCATGTCCTCTCAACTTCATAAATAAGCCCCTAACAGAAAATAAATATTTACAAATAGGTCCTTCCCAGTCCTTTTCAAGCATAACTTTTTCATCTTAAGTCCAAATTGACCCAAACCACCTCCCAATGAACCCAAATCAAATTCTTTAATTGAACATGTTCAAGCGTCAGCAAAATCCTGAAATGACCAAAATATCCTTTTCCAAAATTAAATGATTTCTTAATGGAATGTATAAAAATGTAAATAAATGTGTTATAAATCAAATATAAACAAATAGTGTACATACATTTCTCAAATATCCAAGTTCCTATTTCGAAATGCAATAAACATTATTTTAATGTAAAATCACACACACACACATGTCCAAACATATAGAAACCAAATCAAAACCAAAACCAATACATGAGTCCCCTTTAGCCCTTTTATTCAATTCACATAAAATAGGCCTCAAATCCCGGAATGGACGAGGTGTTCAGTATGACTTGGAAGGGTCATCTGATGTAATTAACAGCGGGGGCTTGCGCCCACTGGGAGTTAAACGTCCCCACAATCATTAAACTCTCTCGATAGACTGATCATGAACAGTAGGTCTGTCGAGGGTGAACCAGAAGGAATAGCAGAAAGAAAGAAATGAATGTTTCAAGTTCGATGTTCTCTCCATGTCTTGAAAACCGAGAGCGTCGAACCACGAGACATTTCACACACATGCACACACCTTCCATACCAGCTGTGCAACTTTCTGCGCCCTACAAGAAGAAGAAGTATATATGACTCTACCACCTGGATATAAAAATGGAATTGACCTCAATCTTGTTTGCAAGCTGAATAAATCAATTTATGGACTTAAACAATCTCCTCGAGCATGGTATGCAAAACTCAGTCACTCTCTTTTATTTCTTCATTTTGATAAAAGCACAGCAGATTCTTCAATGTTTGTTAAACATTCAAATAACACAACAACTATTGTTCTTGTATATGTAGATGATATAATTATCACTGGTAATAATGAAAAAGAAATTAACAATGTAAAAAATTACCTCAAAGAAAAATTTGATATTAAAGACTTAGGAAAACTTAAGTATTTTTTAGGCATTGAAATTGCCCATTCAAGCAAAGGTTTGTTCCTTTCTCAAAGAAAATACACCCTTGATCTATTAAAGGAGACAGGTAAACTTGGTATAAAACCTGCAAATACCCCTATGGATGCCAACAATAAACTTGAACCAGAAAGTGGTGAACCTTTAAAGGACATAGGACAGTACCAACGATTAGTTGGAAAGTTAATTTACTTGACTGTTACTAGACCCGATATAGCTTTTGCTGTTGGCACTGTAAGTCAATTTATGCATGCTCCAAGAACCACTCATCTAGAAGCAGTAAACCGAATTATTAAGTATCTAAAGGGGTCTCCCGGACAAGGGTTATGGATGAAGAAAAATAATACTAATAATATTCTCGCTTACTCTGATGCAGATTGGGCTGGAAATTTTGATCGAAAATCAACCACAGGATACTGCACATTTGTAGGCGGAAATCTCGTGACATGGAAAAGTAAAAAGCAGAATGTGATTGCAAGGTCCAGTGCAGAAGCTGAATATCGAGCAATGACATCTACAGCTAGTGAACTAGTATGGCTCAAGCAGTTGCTAAGTGACATGAAAATTTCATGCGAAGGACCAATGCAAATGTATTGTGATAATCAAGCAGCACGACACATAGCATCGAATCCAGTGTTTCATGAAAGAACTAAGCATATCGAAGTGGACTGTCACTTCATACGGAAAAAAGTTCAAGCTGGAGAAATCGAGACTCCATTTGTGAGGAGTCACGACCAACTAGCAGATATATTCACCAAAGCATTGGATAAAGAGAATTTTAATAGAATTTTGTACAAGTTAGATTCTATAAATATATTCGAACCTAACTTGAGGGGGAGTGTTGAGAAATAAGGGATCAAGCCTCAGAAGATCATCATAGGCAGGTTTAGGAAATAAATCTGCTAGCCATCTAAATTACAGCTGTTAAAGCCAAATTAGGTTCCTAGCCAATTAATCCTTGTAATCAGGCAAATCCGACATATTAGGAAATTGTATAACGGCTATATTCAACAATAGCCTATATATGCATATGTACAGCCACTGTAATAGAATTGAATCATAATACAAAATTCATTTATCATCTCTTTCTAAAACATTTCACACACGTTTAACTATTTTTTTCATAATTTAGGTTAGTTTATTCAAGATTCATCATTCGATCAAGATCTAACAGTTCTAATTACACGTGACCATGTGTTGTGCCGTGACCAAAATCTTCGCGTGACGTGCTGTGTTGTGTCAAATTTTTAAAAGATGGTCACATCACGTGAATGGTCACGGTACAGGACATGTGAGTCACGGCACGTGACCGACACGTGTCGTGTCGTGACAAAACTGTATTGTGCCGTGACGTATCCGGTCATGCCGTGACTTTTTTAGTTCCTTATCTGCTACTCCTCTCCGATTCGTCAGAAGAAAAATATTGTACTCTTATTAATATTTTGTATCACCCCTGATCGAAATTCTAGATCCGCCCATGATCCCATCTCCCAAACATTTCTTGGGGCGTCAACTTAACCTAAACTATTAAAGATTTTATCTGCTAAGATGATATTTGGATGTTAACAAATTTGCATTTTCTTAATTCACACATGATTCAAAGGAAAATTGTCTAACAAGTAAAACAAAATAACAATGCAAAAAATAACTTTTTATTTAGTGGCAAAAATAATATCCTTTATGTAATAAGTCACATATTTAAAATCTAACTCGGAGTTTTTTTTGTGAAAATTTAAAGTTCGAGAACTTTATCCAACTATTTATCTTAATAGAGTAGCTGAATAGTTATACACATACTTTTATTTCAAAAAACGAAGGTTCAACCTTTAATTCTTTTTTTAATAAATGCCGACAAAATAATAAAAACTATTAACTGGAAAAAAAAATGCCCATAACAATACATATATAATTTGAATATAACTTTTTTTTCCCATTTTCTTTAACCATCGAGGAACATAGAAGTACCTCTTAAATAATAATTGCCATGAAACGAACCTTCAAAAACAAAAAAAAAAATTTGCCGTGGAACGAACGGTATACGAGTAATGTATAATGGAACTGCTTTTTTCTTTTTTAAAGAAAAAAAAGAAAGAGGTGGCAGGCTATGCTTATTTTATTAGTAATCGGGACAGTCCGATGGTCATCAGATTGATCAGAGTCGTTCGTTTATCAAGATTCGTACGAAAAACTTTGAGATTCGAGCTGATCCTAACGGATGTCAGACAAATTTGGCTCGATGCCCATCGAACTGCATCCACTCCTATTTATTATTAAAAGTTATTTTTTTCCAAAAAATAAATGGAAAATAGTTTCACAAAATTAAAGTTATATATATAATGCTAAGAAACTATTTTAAAAAAAAAATGTCACTTAGATGTCGTTTTTGGCCACTTTTGCTTCGTGATTAGAAGACTAGTTAACCATCTTTTGTTTAATTGCAGCTTTCTGATCTGACAACGTTACAACAAATTAATCTGTTTGTGATGTTATAGAGAAAAGGCCACAAAAGATCTTTTCGCGATGCTAAAACGATGAATCAAATTACCTTTTACAAAATTCTCTAGAGGACGGTTCAAATGCCTCCATTTTTCATGCCTCTATTTTTAAAAACTTTAATAACTCAAAATTTAAAACTCAAAAATCAAAATAAAACCGTTGGATATGATCTACATCATTTTATCTATGTGCTCATAAAAGTTATCACATTTTGATTTTGTTTTTATGTGAATCAATAAGTTGAAAAATCAACGTCTAGAAATTATCCACATTAGTATGTTTTTTTACAAGCTCTTGATGACAACCAAAACAAAATTGAAATGTCATAATTTTTTACACGTGCATAGATAAAATGATTTAGATCATATCCAACGGTTTTATTTTGATTTTTAAGTTTTAAATTTTGAGTTATTAAAGTTTTTAAGAATGGAGGCACAGTGGAGGCATTTGAACCCTCCTCAATTCTCTAATAGAGGCGTACGGCTTAAACAGTGACTTTTGAGTCATGAAACGAGTTCAAATTGTTAAAATATTTAAATTATCCTACAAATAACAAAATATGCATAAACTCTTATCACCTTTTTAGACGCAATATATATCATACTGTTTACAAATTTTAATTTAGAACTCTCGTGTCGAATTAAACTATAATCAGCGATTCAAAAATTTTAGGCTTGCCAGCAGCATGTTAAGCCAGACTATTATATCGGAATATATATATTGGATGTTTTAGTTTAAATATTTAAGAAAATAAATATACGTTAAACGTGAGTGAATATAATTATTTTAAATTATAAATGCACATACTATTAATAATGACTTTAATTAAGCTAATTTATATGGCTAATTGTTATGATTTAATGCTTTAAAAGTGCGTGAATCCTTATCGAATTTCAGATTCAAATCCAATAAGGCAATAAATGTTTATACAGTTTCAAATACGTACGATTCCAATAAGGCAATATATTTTTTTATTTATATGCAGATCCAATAAGCTATCAACTATAGACCCATTCATGCAATTTCGGATTGGATAATTGAATATCCATCGACAGCTCCATCTAATTAGCAGTTAGTACGAGTCAAATAACAAAGCAATGACAAATTGCAAAAGCCAATTTTACATTTTAGAACCTTTAAATATTTTTAAACAATGTAAAAAGGCATAGTTAAGCCGTGCATTTAAAAAATAATCTGAATTTAATACATTACACATTTCAGAGACCGCATACGTTCCTAAACTAAGGATTTATTAAGAAAAAACAAAACACTTATTAAATACCAAAAAGAAGAATAAACTCCTCCCAAATAACTCGGAAAAAAATGTTGAGAAGAGAGAACTTAATTACTGGAACAATAGATAGAAAAAAAAAGACAGAAACATAGATACACAGAAATATTTACTGGAAGACATATACCGAAATTTTTATTAAATTTCAAAATCTACATCCTGTTTGATAAGATTTCGATATCTGTCCATACCGCATATTTATTTTCTGATTTTAGAATTCCAAAAACGAAAATTTAATTTGCAGTTTTAAGTTAAAAAAAAAAAGAAAATGTTATAATTTATTTATTTTTTGTATTGAAATATTAGAAATATTTTATATATTTCTTTGAAAATAGATAAAATACTATATAATTTGATTTATTAGAAAGACTGTGACAAATAACCCGGATCAACATTTTTCAGGCCGGATTTTTCGCTGTAAGAAAAATTAAAATATTTCTTTGTGTGTTATTGAAAAAAAAAAAAAATATTTTGAATATTACTCTAGGAGATCCGTTTTCCCCTCTCCGTACAAAGCATGAGTGATTCAAATTGGATACTTATTTAGATGTAGTTGAGATTTGTGTCAGATTAAAACTGACGACTCAGATCTCATTCTACTTAGTCCGGTAGTGCACTGGAATACTGGAACTGAATTCGCATAATCATCACGTTTATTGTTTTTAAATTAAACGGTTCATATCGAGAGGAAAATAAAAATAAAAGAAGGATCATATGCTTTTCTTTATACGCGCAGCAAATACGAACCCAAATCAATCAGCGGCAAGTTTTATCCCCTCTTATTCATCGAAGCACAGCTACTGAATTCGCTATAAGCTTCTTATGAGATGGATTTTTTGACAATTATATTATTTGACGGTATTGATAGGTGTAACAATGTAATTCAATTCAATAATTATTCGTACTCGAAAACAAAATTTAAGTGTAAAATTAAATCTAAAATATAGCTTATCACTAAGGGTATGTTTGGATGCACTAAAAATAGTGCTATTTTTAGAATAGCATTGCTATTCGAATAGCTTGAGCAACCAAATGTACTACTTGCTATTCGGAACAAGAAGAATAGCGTTGTTCCACTATTCTAACAAAAAGTTGGATTAGTGATTGGAGCTTTCAATATTAATACAAATCTAACATTTAAAATAATATTATATTACATTTAACATTTAAATTAATATTATATTGTATTATATTTAATCTAATATTATATTTAATACTAATCTAATATTTAAAATAATATTATATTATATTTAATCTAATATTATATTTAATACTAATCTAATATTTAAAATAATATTTTATTACATTTAATATTTAAATTAATATTATATTGTATTATATTTAATCTAATATTTTATTTAATACTAATCTAATATTTAAAATAATATTATATTATATTTAATCTAATATTTTATTTAATACTAATCTAATATTTAAAATAATATTTTATTACATTTAATAATTAAATTAATATTATATTGTATTATATTTAATCTAATATTATATTAAATTTAATCTAATATTTTATTTAATATTAATCCAATATTTTATTTAATATTAATCTAACATTTAAAATAATATTTTATTACATTTAACATTTAAATTAATATTATATTGTATTATATTTAATCTAATATTTTATTTAATACTAATCTAATATTTAAAATTTTTTTTTTTTACATTTAATATTTAAATTAATATTATATATGTATTATATTTAATCTAATATTATATTAAATTTAATCTAATATTTTATTTAATACTAATCTAACATTTAAAATAATATTATATTACATTTAACATTTAAATTAATATTATATTGTATTATATTTAATCTAGTATTATATTATATTTAATCTAATATTTTATTTAATACTAATCTAATATTTAAAATAATATAATATTATATTTTATCTAATATTTTATTTAATACTAATCTAATATTTAAAATAATATTTTATTACATTTAATAATTAAATTAATATTATATTGTATTATATTTAATCTAATATTATATTATATTTAATCTAATATTTTATTTAATACTAATCTAACATTTAAAATAATATTATATTACATTTAACATTTAAATTAATATTATATTGTATTATATTTAATCTAATATTTCAAATAATATTTTATTACATTTAATAATTAAATTAATATTATATTGTATTAAAATTAATCTAATATTATATTATATTTAATATAATATTTTATTTAATACTAATCTAATATTTAAAATAATATTATATTACATTTAATAATTAAATTAATATTATATTGTATTATATTTAAACTAATATTATATTATATTTAATCTAATATTTTATTTAATAATTAAATTAATATTATATTACGTATTGGATAAAAAGATTTAATCTAACACATAAATTATTACTCTATTCATTCCCTCCAAACTCTATTCCTAATATGCAATCCAAACAACTTTTTCACTATTCCGAATAGCTTGAGTTAGCACTGTTCTTAAACAGTAGCTGTTCTTATTTACTATTCTAAACAGTAGCTATTCTAGCTATTCTAGAGTGCATCCAAACGTAGCCTAAATGCGCAGTAGAAATCTTCGTAAGTTGTAGGAGCAGTTGTTTTTTCCATCGTGTCAGATGAACATAGCTACAACAACAACTACATTACTATTAGTATTCACACGAACAAGTTGAACAACAACCGTAAATCGGTATATAATAGCACCGAACACACAACCTCCTATTTTCTCTCCCTTAGCCTCTCTCGGTTTTCTGAAAAAGTGTGAAATATAATGGACAACCTAAAATGAACGGTTGCATGTAAATTTATAATACTAAGCACCAGTTGGCTACACCCATTCAGATGCACTTATTTGCTGCATCTAATCAAAGACGTTTATCCACGGAAAGAGCAGACATTCAGGCCCATAATACATTCAGACCAATATTTTTTAATCCGTATTTAATTTCAAATATTAAACTATTAATTCGACAGAAATAATTTGGTATGTAAGACATTTCCAACAGTCAATCTCGACATTACACTTTACGATGTGCATCCTACGAAACGAGATTTTAAGAAATTAATATTTTTTAAGTTTATTTATTTTTAATTCTATTAATAAAAAAATTGAAAAATCCCGTGCATCTAGGGGTGTAAACAGATTCAGATATCCGTCCGAATCCGAATTCGGATAAACAGAGCGAATAACTATTTAGATCCGGATATTTATTGAATAAGAAAAAAGAAGTTAGATACGGATAATTTCGCAGATGGAAAAAATGAACAAATAAGAAATACTTCTCTCCACCCTCACAAAGGCACTAAAGGCCCATCTTTCCATTGGAAATAATTTTATTTGAGTATAAACTCCGTTATAAACTCCGTAATAAATGATTGCACTCGACAAGAATCGAACCCACGCCCTATGAGTTGAGGACCAAAGCTCTCAACCACTATACCATAATATCTCTTGTTTATTTTATTTACATCTTACATCAACGGATTTACCAAAAACAGTCAACCACTTATTTTTAAAATGTACCTTTACTAAGCAAATTTGGTTTTGGATGGGAGCTTGTCAAAATCTTATGCATAACTGGCACAAATTCTCAGATATCATTCTTTTTGCTAATCAATTACCTACATTATACAGATCTGCCTTTTTGCTAGTGGTCAGTGCCATCTGCTGGACTATATGAAAATACAGGAACAATTTGTGCTTTGAGAAAAGTAAGAGAAAAACTGTTAAACAAATCATATTACTAATTATATCTCTTGTGCAATATTGGACATATATAGTCAGGGCTCAAGTTCAGGAATGCACTGCTTTATGGCTTCCTCCAGTCCTTGATGAGATCCCACTGGACAGTTGGCATCCGGATGACTATCAGCTGGATTCTGCAGCAGGGGAGCACCTACCAGCCATATGAAGATCAAGAGAACCAACAAGTTTCTTTTTGTTATTAGAGATATATACCTCAGTCCCCTATGGGAGTGGCTTATGAACTACCTTCTAGCTTTTATGTTGTTTTGTTTGATGTGCCCAGCTTATAAGCTGATGAGACATGTGTTTCCTTTTGTTGATTTCTGATACTCTGATCTAACTCTTGGTGTAAGTTAACTATTTTTTTTAATGAAAATGGGCTTAGGCCTTATAAAAAAAAAAAAAATCTACTGGAAGATATATTATATGTACATTACATAATTATGCCTATCCCTACAAAGATAGTTTACTAAAAAGAATAAGACAATTAGAATTATTGATCTATACAGTAAGAAAAAAAGACAGAAGCATAGGTACACAGAAATATTTACTGGAATATATATATATATGTGCACATAATTATGGCTATCCCTACAAATATAGTTCATTAAAAAAAAAAGACAACTGGATCTATTCAGTTAAACTTATTGATTGGTCAGCTCCAAATAGCACACTCCGAGCAGAAGCAGCAGACCCGGTTTGAGTAGCTGGAAAACATCTCTTGGCATTGGCGGGCGTTGCACTGTGCTCATGTCATGCTCTTAATGCCCTTCAGTTTAGACAGAAAAGAATTAAATTAATTAATAAATCAATAAAAGCATGAATGTACTCTAAACAAAGCTATTGTAAGAAAATCATTGACACTTTGACAGTAGGGGTGCTTCAGTGGTCAGGGTAATTCTCATTTTGGTTCCTTATTTCATTGTCATCACATTCTTCAGCAAATTATTCATCTTACGATTGAGACTGTGTTGGAACCTGTGGATAATGTCAGGTTTCTATTTTGTAAGATTTGCACTTGTACTGGTATAATTAAGTTCATATGCTTTGCACTAGTTTGCTTGAATTTTTAACGTAGCTTAAACTAAATTTAATGTTAAATATATGTTAAATTATAGAATTGTTAAAAACTTAAAACTGCAATTATTCAAACTTCATATGCTCAAAGAACTTCCTACATTTTATTTCTGCACATAATATATATGTCTGTACATAAAATATAGATTAAAAACTGTAAAATAAGTATATTCCAGATTTTCATACGTATCATACGATATTAATCAACAGTAAAAGCAGGAACCAAAATAAAATGTCTCCAATTTGGGTGGTATGCCTGGAAGCACAAATTCAGCAGAAACTTGTTGAAGTTTGAGTTAAGATGACTATTAATTTGGTTTTTTCCAATGTCTCGTAACATGAAAATTAGAACTTGACTGTATTTCTGGTTGTAAATTTGGTAACATCACATTATTTTATTATATTGTTTGCCTAATCCTTGATGCAGGTGTAACTTTTATACCTGTTGATTCACAAAATAATTTTAAGTTCAATAACTAACGGATGATTAAACTACCAAGTTTACTCATGATATTTTCATTCATTTTAGAAAACAAATTTTAGTAGCTAAATCAGTTTAGTGTGAACATGCCAACACAGCCCTTCATTACAAACTGTAAAAGAGTCCATGATTTTTCTCAAGTCAGAATTTGTGCAATTATGAATTTTCATTCAGTAAACTAATAACTGTTTGAAAATCAAGTTTTACAACACGCGAGCAAACGGATGAAGATGAATAAACTCTGTAATATAAACAAGAAATTAGACTATCCGACAATTCACAATCACCGCATTTAATTACTAGAAACTTCAGAAAATTAAAGGCCTTTATGGCCCAGAGCATTAATATTTCCCGGACGGTTGTTTATGATCCTAGACTGTCAAAAAGGTAAAAGTATTAATTTTTTGAGCATTAATGGCCTTTATAACTTTTGGCCCAATAAAGTTGCATTTATCATTGCTTATAATCTGTTACTTTGTTTTGAATAACTTATCTATGCCTTTTGTAAATTATTCATAATTTTTATTTCAGGAACTGAATTTCCCGAACTTATGTCTCCAACATGGGTGGTATGCCAGGAAGCACAAATTCAACATAAACTTGAGGGGTATGCCTGGAACTTTAATATCTCCATCCACAGCTCTATTAACAGCTAATAGTTAGTAGAAGTCGAATAACGAAGCAATGACAAATTGAAAAGTCAATTTTACAATTTTAGCACCAAGCCAAGCATTTAAAAAATAATCTGGATTTGTTACATGTTCCTAAACTAAAGGACTTTTTAAGAAATAAACAAAAAAAGGTATTAAATGTCAAAAAGAAGAATAACCTCCCAATTGAGAAGAGAACCTACATGAACGATAGATTGAAAAAAAAAAAAAAAGACAACCATATGTACGCAGAAATATTTACTGGAAGATATATTATATGTACATTACATATTTATATGCCTATCCCTACAGAGATAGTTTACTAAAAAAAATAAAACAAATTAGAATTATTGATCTATACGGTAAGAAAAAGAGACAGAAGCATAGGTACACAGAAATATTTACTGGAATATATATATGTGTGTGTGTGCATTACATAATTATGGCTATCCCTACAAATATAGTTCATTAACAAAAAAAAAAGACAACTGGATCTATTCAGTTATTAGTGATTGTCCAGCTGGACATAGCACACTCCGAGCAGAAACAGAAGACTCGGTTTGAGTAGAGCTCGTGGCAACTCGTAGTTTCTGCCTAAGATGGAAAACATCTCTGGGCATTGGCCGGGTTGGCACTGTGTCATCCTCTTCATGCCCTTCAGTTTAGACAGAAAAGAAATAAATTAATTAATAAATCAATAAAAGCATGAATGTACTCTAAACAAAGCTATTGTAAGAAAACCATTGACACTGAGACAGTAGGGGTGTTTCAGTGGTCAGGGTAATTCTCATTTTGGTTTCTTATTTCATTGTCATCACATTCTTATTTTTCCAGCAAATTATTCACCTTATGATTGACAGTGTTGGAACATGTGGATAATGTCAGGTTATTATGTAAGTTTTGCACTTGTACTGGTATAATTAGGTTCATATGCTATGCACTAGTTTGCTTGAGTTTTTAAACGTAGCTTAAACTAAATTTAATGTTGAATATATGTTAAATATATGTCTGTACATAAAAGATAAAAATATAAAAAAATGATGCCATATTTGTATATTCAAGATTTTCAGAAAGGATGTGTACCACACCAGATTCGGTACCTCATACAACATAGGGGTGAATTAATTACAAATTCAAATATGAAAGGGAATTTTTTACAGCTTTAAAGATTACACATAATTGCCCCAAAATTAATCAAATCCATCCTTAATGAGAAAACAATCCTAGAGATGTCCAAAATATAAGCTAGGATATATATCTGAGATGTACAAAATATAACCTAAAGATGTAAAAACAAACCTAAAGATGTACACATAATTTCCCCAAAATTAATCAAAATTATCCTTAATGATGATCAGATATAATATTTTAACAGAATATACTTGATTTGTGCTTGCAATAAAAAATATTCTCACAAAATATAAGCTAGGATATAATATTTCACCAAACTACCACAGAGTGCCATTGCTAAACATCATCAGTTTAAGAAAGGAGAACATTTAGAGATGTGATTGTAATCTCCATCTAACTAACAAAGAGGAATATAAGATGAGAACATAAACTCCATCAATATACCAAAAGGGACCAAACTGCTACATCACGGAAAAACTAAACTAATCGCAATCTTAATCAGAGGAAACAGTATCGAAGCTACCAAGTGGCAACAGCATTGCTAAGAGGGTTATGTGCCATATAACAGTACCTAGGAGAATAGGAAATTTTATTATTGGTATCTAGTAAAATCTCATTTTGGGGTGGCAGAGACCAGGGAAACTAGATTGGAGAGAAAGAAAACTTCTCTTTCATCGTATCGCGCCACACCTATTAGGGTTAGCAAAAGACTGGAATGAAAGAAAACTTTTCTATCCAACGTGAATCTGGTGAAAGATACAACTTTTCTATTGCTTCGCTAGCAGGTCTGACCCATTAAAAGGGAATTGGGTCAGTTGAATGATAATATCCTACGATACACGAAGAATACGCATTGCTAAGTCTACGCGTCATACGTATCATATGATATTAATCAACAGTAAAAGCAGGATGACCAAAATAAAACAAATTTTGGTATCAATATTATAGAAGGGAGAGAGAAGAGAGAGAGAAATTACTACCGCGGTCCCTCCTCTTTCCCCGTCTAGTACTGGGAGAAGCTGCTCTACGCGCTGGTATGGAGCTCTGTGACAATATTGACAGTACCAGATCCACATCCGGCACCACCCCTGCTTGTTTATCAAATCTTTTATAAGAATGATTCTAGTAGAGCAGTATAACATTAACACAACTAAAGATTCAGAAAAGATGACCCGTTGAATACCTTCCACTGGAGGCAAATTGGTGATGAAAGCTTGTAGTGGAGGAGAGCATAATCTCAAAAACTCATCCGTTTCTGCTGAATTTCTGCTGAACTTGGAGACATTATAGTTTGGGGCCCCACAAAATTCAAGGAGACTGGGCTTCTCAGCTGCTCTCTTGTTTCCAATATTAGCAACCCACTAACACATAACAAACCCAATTAGTGAATAATTGGTATATTAAACTATGAACTATAATTAGGGATAGGCAATATGTATGTATACCTCTTGCCTGGAAAGGTGATCCAAATCTTTGGAAGAACAAGGGCAAAAATCCAGAAAACTGTATCGAGTTGCCACATCATATAAATTATTCTCTAGAGCTGAAGAAGAACCGTCTTCACTTTTTGCTTTAGACAAGGCCTCCTTTCTTCTTTTTTCCACCTGATAAAAAGATGACAATTACAATTATTTGGGATATGATATAGGGATTTTGCAAATACCACCCTAATACTCATCAACTTTTCCAAAAGAACACACATGACTTCAGTATTTGCAAAAGAAGAAAATATAGCTGACCTGTGCACCTAACGGGTTATAAGAAAAAAATGACTGGTTGTTCCTTAATTCAATATCCTGACGTTTTAAAACCATTTAAACCTCATATCAGGGCTACACAAATTGTTTAATCCTCGAAACGAGCTCGTCTTTACTCTTTGTTCTGACTCATTTCACAAAAACCCAAACCCTACTGGCTTGTGCAACAACCATGATACTGCACAGAACAAGGAAGGGAATTTTGTCCAAGAAAAAATCATTCTAAAGACAAAAGGGCCCTCGGTTTGAAATGAGTGTTTTTAGCGAAGACAGAAAGTGATCAGCTCTGCCTAAAGCAAAAAGAGCTCTTTAGCAAGAATAGCAAATACCCCTTAGAACAAACTTTTTCCCAGGAATTACACAATACATTGTGTTTTCACAAATGTTGGTGGATGCCATTGCCAGAATTAATATTTCAGCTTACTTTTACATAGCAAAACCACCTTAATCTATAGGACAATCATAGACTCCACTTATGAGAAGCATAATACCTTTAGCATGCTTGACAGATCTCCATATGTCTGTTCAAATTGAACAAAGCGGTTCCACACCTACATCAAAGGAAAAACAAAAAATGAATGAGATATCAACAATTAGTCGTTGCATCTTGTGGTACATATACATTCCTTTTTAATTTGAATGAAACCACACCTCAATAGATTTTTCTGGAGGAAGTGAACTCAGAGCCCGCTCGAATAAGGCACGGACATTTCTATCATCATTTAATTGGCACAGAAAATCTGCGTATCTGGAAAGGTTCCAATAAGAAAAAAGAATATCAAAATCCAAAGTAGAAGAAAATTTTGGAATATAGAATATAAAGGGTACTGCTTTGATCTCTCTATGGTACCAGTACAAACAATTTTGGCTGGTAACACAGAATAGATGCTAAAGCATAGCAGCTGTATGTACCAATACAAACATTTCAACCCAAGATTCTAAAAAATACAAGGAAGAGACTCACTCAAGGATATATGCAGGTTCATTCATAAATCTTTTCAATCCAGTCTCAAAAACATTCTGTGCAACCTGCCAAAAATATATATAATTAGACACACAAAAAAAACTACTACTTATTTTGGATAATCAGCATCAATCAACATCTAAAAAAAATTATATTAACAACCTTGGAGTCCTTATCTAAGCAAGAGGTCATCTTGGCAAACGCAACAAACATTTGATAGGTGCATGTCGGCGAATTATGTGCTTCTACAAAGTACTTGCGTGCGGACTCAACTCCTTCAGTTCTCCTTAAAAACCGCAAAAACTGTAGAGATACACAAATGAATCAAATTAAATGTATGGTAGTGCACTTGTGCCACAGATGACTAGAATGTTGAAAATAATTCAATAATTACCTGAATTTGTGCGAGTGATGTTGTATTTTTATTCTCAGCAAGAAGGCTTTCATAGATCTTTTTGGCGGACTGGATAGAAATGTTTAGCATTAATACAATCATACAAGGTAACCATAGATATAATAAATTATAATAGGTCTTGCAAAAAAAACCCTGCTATTGACCACTATTTGCAAAGATATAGCATAATTTATAGTTTAGAAAACAACAACAACAACAACCGAGCCTTGACTCCCAAACAAGTTGGGGTAGGCTAGAAATGAAACCCAACCAGAGTCACAAAGTCAAGGTAGATAGCAATAAAATAACAATAAAAAAAAATAATAATAATAATAACAATAGTAGTACTAATAGTAATAATGGTACCAATAATAATAGTAATAATACTAATAATAATACTAACTATATTATGCCTACACTATAGAATCGTAGGGGCCGAAATTTATAGTTTAAAAAATTAGACCAAAATTAAATTGGGCTCTAGCGTGGTGTTGAAAAAAATGCATAGTAAGAACTCTGACCATAATTCAACAATCTCAACATATTTTAACCCATCTTGAATCCCATATCAATATACAAATGAATAGCAACTAAACCGTACATAATTTCCTTTCTCTTACTATCTGTCTCATTTATCTTAACTCTAAAACCTATTTGCATAACGAGACCAAGATCAAATAAATAATTTGAAATCGTCCAGGAAAGAAAATAACATCTGATCATAAGAACCATTGGAGTATACGCCAGGGGATTTTCTTCAATGCCAAAAATCAGGGTCTTTACCACAAGGACAACCATAGTGACAAGATTCGCGTTTTATTCGCGTATTATTCGTTTTTTTGACGTTACTGAACCGAACTCCGAATAAAACGCAAAAAAACGTATAATACGTTTTACGCGAATAAAACGTGAATTAACGAATTATTCGCAATAAAAACGCAAAAAAAAAAATTAGTTTTTTTTTTTGTTTTTTTGTTTTTGCTTCCTTGTTGTACCGAATCATTCCCGAATTATACCCGAATCACGAATTTTTGACCCCGCCGAACCGAACCCGAACTATTCGTTTGTCACTATGAGGACAACTAGTGGATTGCTTTTGCAACCCTTGGAATAAAATAGAATCTTAAAAGTTGTCATACCAGCATGGCTCCTCTTGATTCCTCCAGTTCGGCATAGGCATATTTCAGTATATCAGAATCTAAAAACAAGGAAAACTTTTGTATTAAATCTACCAAAGTACAAAGAAGTTCAAGGAAGTCTGAATAAGAATGATTAAATTACCAGGAAGTGCCTTTAAAGCTCGCTGAAATGTATTAATAGAAGACTCTGATGGGCTACTTTTAGACTGCCACATTGCGTAGTCATACCATATTTCAGGATAGTGATAGAGATACATTAGGCCCTGGCATAAAAGCATAATAAAATTTGAAACCATTTCAGTCAACACTCAAAAATGGAAAACAAACAAAAAAAATCATGCCTACTTAAGAAGACAAAATACAATATATATTGCAGATACCAAACTCACTCTATTTTTCCTTTCGATAGTCTGTCATGCAGAGATATACAGTTTAAGAAGTGTTATTTTTCATCTTTTGGTAATAAGGCGGTAGAATGGCCATCAACAGTTTTTATTGTGTTTATGTTGTTTGCCAGGTTTTCCTATGATTTGCAGGACATAAGCGATACTTCTGATGTTTCAAAAGTACTCTGATAAATGCCCCTTTAACTTAAAACATGAACTGCTAAGCAGTAGATAAGCTGCAGCAAAAGAAGGACATATCTCAGAAAAAAAATAAAGCATAGAATAAACATGCAAATGACCTGTTCATATGTGAAATTAACACGTCCATTGGCACTAGCAGCATCAATCCTTTGTGGGTTTCCTCTAGGAAAAAAAAAGAATACTTGTTAGAAACATCAGAAAAATAATAAAAGAGAGAAAGATATTGTATTAATCTAGGAAGAATCAGTTGACCAAGGCACATGGCTCTTTATATAACTAGCGTTCTTTGAAGATAACACCCAATAACAAACAATATTTCAAAATTAAGAAACATAAATTCTTAATTTTGCAACTAATGCTTAGCATTTTTGATATATTTAGAAGTTACACTACAGTGAGATCAGATTGGTACAAAAGAATGATCTGTTAAGTATTGACATTTCCCTCCTAAATCTAATGTGACACTTCTTTCCATAAGTTCAGTTTCAACTATAGTCAAAAGAAAAATATAAATGAGCCATCAAAAAGAATTTGGTTATAGTTGATATGAAAACTGTTCGGGGCAATTTACCCACTACTTCTGCTTAGTTAACCTTGTTTTATAATGATACAGGAGTTATTTGCAAATAATCCACAAGATGTTGGTAACTACTAACTAATTTTAAAATACTAGAAATGACGGGTGTTATATGTAAAATAAGGTATATAGGTGCAAATTTTAAAAAACCTACAGCACTACAGAATTAGTTGGGTATAAAGAAAGAAAGAAACAGTTAAAAAGTCTTTACTTTTCAAAGGCAAATAGTCTTTTCCATGCTGTGCATTGTACCTCCTCCTGATTGCATTAGAATTTCAAATTCAGTAAATTTGTACCAGTAAGCTCAGTACAATTGTAGTAATGGAGGCAGACTAGTCAGTTATTCATCAGACCTGATCTTTGTTTTCCCAAGCTTCCCTTTTAGGGTTTGTGCTTCTCTACATGAGCTAATTGGACCCTAATTGTCTGTGAATGTGTAATACCTTGGAAGAACCAAATAAGTTGGTCAAGTTTGTTACCAGCAATTACAGTACAGTTTGTCAGGCCAGTGTGGAATAATACCAGTCCATTATTGTCCACTTAGCATCTAGGTTTCTACACTTTTGTAGCTTATACTTGAGCACTTTTCTGCTGGCTTTTATAAATCCTGTCCCCTAAATTATATATAACAAGATACCTTAGAGGAACCAGTTGGGGGAACAGCAAGCATGTTCCAATCAATATTATCAATAAGTTGCTTGCGCTCTCTGTATACTGCTTTAGCACTGTTATATTTTGGTCGGTATTCTGACAAGAGCCCTTTGGCCTACAAAAATTCAAGGACAAATATACAACATCAAATGTTTTAAAAGGTAGCAAAATAGAAGGACTTGTGTGAAGGTTTCATTTTACCAGAGTTTGGCTGACAGATTTCTCAAAAATCTCATAATCCCTCCAGAGCTGATCCAGATGATGCATTGGTATGAGGATTGCTTTCTGGTACACCTGGCGCACAGAAGCCATGCGCTGTGATTCTTCCTGAGGGGATGAGGCCTAAAGATAAAAAAAGTAGCAGTAATTACAAAAGAGGTCAGAAGAATAAAAATTTCAGCAATTTTCAAAAGAGCCCTGCATTATTGGACAAATTCAAATTTTCATGTACCGAGTATAAAACAGATGCAGACAGATTTTTTGACAAAGGGCATAATTATCTGCATCACTATCTCTCATTAAATACAATTGTTATGATGCCGTCTTAAATGTACAGTCTTTTTTTAAATTTGTCCAATAATGTGCCTTTTTTTTTTTTTCTGATAAATTTAGAGAGTTTTGCAATGTTAAAGAAAAAGAAGGATCAGTAAGGCACCGGCTTAGATTTCAAGAATGTGATATACTCCATCCAGACAGGACCAGAAGCGATGTCATTGCCTGAAGGGTTAATTGAAGAATTAAACATATAAGATATAAAAAAACTGAATAAAAAAATATGAACATTTCATTACACCATTCAGCAGGCAATAAGCAGACAGACTATCAAATGCTACTTCCTCCTCTCACTTTTTTAATTTCACACCTTTATTAAGAAAAATACAGACACAGAAGAAGAGTGCATACCAATTTTATTAAGCATAAAATCAAATGCCACCCTTATTTGTTGAAGGCCCACTGGGCCCTTCTTTTCATTTGTTTTTCTTATGAAGAGAATGTAACTCCGCCTACAAGTTAAATGCAAAATTGAAAAATTAGGTTTCAGGTGTCTTAATCCAATTTGAATTGAAATTGAGGGGAGTGAAATCTAAAACAAGGAGACAATAGGAATTTGTTACCAGAGACTAATATGGAGGCAATTTAACAGGCATCTGTTGAATATCTGCTTCACCTCCTCATAATTGTTCACTCTCATGCATGCATCAACATACAGTTTCCAATATTTGGCCTAGAAAGGAGAATTTGTTAATTGTCAGATCCCTGCAAAGTTAATTTTACTCAACAAACCAGATATGGTAATTTTCACTTATAAGATTGTCACATAAGAATCAACCAGTCCCAACTGGTACATTAATCTTAATCCTGAAGGAAGGTACAGGGGCCGAGAAAAGGGGGAGCGGGGGGATACTAGCCACACCACCACCCCCCCCAAAATATATATATATATATCAGAGTATTCTATATCTTTCCTTAAGACTTTATGAAGCTTTACAACACAAATGATTGTCAATTCCCCTCATAAATTAAATCGCACTGCCCCTACCAAGGTCGCTTAATTCCAGTATTAGGGTTGCTAATTGTTTGCCTGACACAATAAAGGTTAACCCTAAAACCCTAAAATACAAAAAAACAAAATAAAAATATGAACTTACAGAGGTTGGGAAGGTAGAAACAAGCTTCTCATAAATTGGAGTAGCCTCTAATATAGGAAGATGCTAGAGAAGAATTTAAATTAAAAAAGTCCTATATCAGCATTTCATTGGAGAATATTATACTGGTAACACCATAAGAACAACAGGTCATCTTACCTGGGCTTCATTTGCGAGCAGCTCGGCTGCTTCTAAATTATATATCGTTTCTCTCGGAGCGCCTCCAACTAGGGTTCCCATTCGCTCGATTCTTGGTTTGTTTGCGGCAATTTTACAAATTCTCTGCTCGGAAGAATAAGGTAAAGCAAGGAAGAAACGATTTCGGCGCGACTTTTCTTCTCCAAATCGCGCCGTGAATTTCTTGGAAAAACGATGGGATTTTTGGAGAAACGATTTGGCGAGCGTGAAGTTCGTTCTTTGCGCTCTCCCTTTTGTCGTCGCTCTTCTCGTTCAGTAATGAAACAAGGCGACGGTGACACCAAAAATCCAAAATGATTCTCAAAACCCTCTCCCTTTTCGCTCTTCTCGTTTCTCGTCGCTCTCTCGTCGCTCGTTTGGGAATTTAGAGAGCGGGATGTCAAAGTTTAATTGAGTCGAGTTAAATTAGGAAAGCGGCGAGATGGGCTTGTGCTCAGTGTATCGTCTGAGATATCGACCGACGTGTACGGTCGCTATATTATTTGTGCTTTTAGATTCACGCAGAACGTATTTGAACGGTTGCGATTTTCCAGAAAACACTCAAAGTTTGAGATATCTCAGAGGATTGCGAATTCGGCTTGGGCTTGGGCTTGGGCCGAAATTTTTATTGATGGGAATTAAAAATGGGAAAGGTTTTTGTAGTATTTTTTAAAATGAGAAGACATTCATTTTCTATGGCGTCTAGCCTGGCTGCCTTTGAGGATGAAGATCTCTGCTAAAAAAAAAAGTCTTTTGGACGCCATGGAGAATGAAGTCCAGAAAAAATAAAAACCTAGACGCTATTAAAGGTGGAGTCCAGGCCAAGACGCCATAAAATATAGTCCAACATATTGTTTAAACTCTTTATTATTATTCATGTCATTGTTTTTTAAAATGCGCACATTTTTAAATTTTGGTATAATTTGCAAGGGTATCTTCTAAGTAGGAGCGGAATATGACGAAATGCAATGTTTATGTAATATGTCTTATTTTACTTTTATGTTATTTTTCCAACTGCTTTATTGTATCGCTCAAATCATTTTTTTTTTAAATTTACTAAATTCTTGTACTCCACTTTTAAATTTTCATACGGAACATTAAATAAAGTAGGCCGGAGGGACCGAATTTCAAATTAGAAATTTGAAACTAGAATAAATAATGTGGAGCGGGGCGAATTGCAAATTAGAAATTTGAAATTAGGATAAATAAATTGGGAGGGGACCGAAATTTGAAATTAGGGTTTTTTATAAGAGAAGGGTTCAAATGTCTCTATTTTTTGTGCGAAAAATCGTGCCTCTGTTTTTTAAAACTTTAATAACTCAAAATTTGAAAACTTAAAAGTCAAAATAAAATCATTGGATATGATCTACATTATTTTATCTATGCACATGTAAAAAATTATAACATTTCAACTCTGTTTTGATTGTCATAAGAGCTTGTAAAAACGTACTGATGTGGATAATTTCTAGACGTTGATTTTTCAACTTATTGATTCACATAAAAATAAAACCGAAACATGATAATTTTTTATGAGCACATAGAGAAAATAATATAGATCACATCTAACGGTTTTATTTTGACGTTTAAGTTTTAAATTTTGAGTTATTAACGTTTTAAAAATAGAGGCATGGTGGAGACAAAAAAATATAGAGGCATTTGAACCCTCCTCTTTTAATAAATACTCATTTCTAACACTTTCTCACTCCCAGCCACCATTTTCTTCCTCTTCCTTCTTTTTCCTTCTTCTTCTTTCACAAAAAAATGTCTAGTAACAATCGAGGTGGACATTCTAGGCGTGCGAAAGCTAGAAGAGGGTCAAGAAAGGGTCGGATGCGACCACCGTCGAGGAATACCTCTCGGCCATACTTGGAGGAGTACCTGTTGATGTATCGAGCATATGGAAGATACTTGAGTCATTATAATGGTCCAAATCAGGGGTCGAGCCCGAAGCTATCGGACGATGACTTTGTTCTGAGACCATAACCAGTGCAATGACCCCAGGTTCTTGATCCGGAGCAGAAGCACCAGTTCATCGGAGGTGCTTGATTCAGAGTCGCCACCATCAGACGATGACTTTGTTCGTTACACTTAATTATACTAGGAAGTAGATTCAGGGTTGCAAAGTCTTAGAATTGTTAGAAGTAGAGTTAGGACTCTTAAAGGTTGGTTTAGAGTTTTAATTTGCATTTATACAGTGAATTTAGGATTTTAGATTTATGGTACTTTGAATTTGATGTTTTATGGTATTTTAACACTAACTCAAATTTATAATTCAAACAAAAAATCAACCGAAAAATACTAGATAGAAACAGTGGCGTAGCCAGGATTTCAATCAGGGGTGGGCAAAGAAAAAAATGAAAAAACTACAAATTTCATCCAAATTTTTTAATGTTAATTATATTTTTTTCTTCCATATCCTTATCCAATTAAAAAAAATAGGAAAATAAAAATCTAGAAGGAAAAATGAAGGAAAGAAAAAAAATTATAAAACTAATTCAAACACAAAATTAAGAGAAATGGAGGCATACTGGATTCCTAAATGGAGAGAAAGAAGAGAAAAAGAGAAAGAAATGAGAGTAAATGGATGAAAATGGAGACATCTTATTAATTTAAAATGGAGTGGAGGAGAAAAAGATAAGGAGCCGGCTCTTCTCTCAATAAATCTCACATATTGTCTCTTTTGATATTTTATTGTACAGACATAGTTTACATAATTCCATTACAATCTCTTTGGTGGCTCATGTGCACCAGGTTCAAACGGCTAAAAGGGTCATCTTCTCTACGGAGAATTTGTTCAAGATACAAAACTAGATCTGGAAAAAATACGAAAATGGAAAATGAAACGAAACTTTCAAATTAATTCCTTGCCGTTAAAGAAAGAGGGAGTTGATAAGAACACATTTGCACTTTTCACTGTAGGGGTGGACAAAATTTACAATCTGACGTAGGTAAAAACTCAAATATATATAAATTTAAGCTTGTTTATCAAAATTCAGGGGTGGGCAGTTGCCCACCCCTGTATACTGCAGCTCCGCCTCTGGATAGAAACAGATGATCTCACCTTACTAGGGACCAAATTACCTTAAGTCTGGCATAAGAAACAACAATTTATGTTCGTGTTTTTTTTTTCTTATTTTAACTTGTTTTATTCTTTTTATAACAACAAAGAGAAGTTCTTTCAATTAAGAAAATGCTACATGCATTCCCATTTTCATCGTTCACATCGGAGATTTCTGAGCTCCATTGTAGGGTTCAATAATCTTATTTGTACAAAATGATGTTTTAGTGCTTTAAAAGTTTTTTTTTCTGCTAATTCTAACGGAGAATTTTTTGTATGAGCAAAATTTGAAATTTATCTCAACCGTCTGATCTAGGGGTGAAAATGGATCGGATATGGATCGGATAATGGTAAGGTCATATATGTATTCGTTTTTATTTTTCGGATACGGATCAGATATTAAACAGATACAAATATGATACGGATCGAATCAGATATTTATTAAAAATATATAAATATTATTGAAAAATAAAAATTCATAATATTTATCTAATTATAATGGTGAATAACATAAATTTTTTCATAATATATATTAAACTATATAGTATATATCTACTACACATATACGAATAATTATAATTTTAAATTATATATGTATCATGTATCTATATTCGCACAAATATTCGGCTATCGGATATCCGTATCAAATTCAGATCGGACATTAGCCAATCTGTTTTCACCACTAAATATCTAAAAGCCCATGTAAAGACGAGTCCAGGCCAGATTTCTATTCGGTGTCTATTTGAAATGGAGGGGGGCAGTTTAATGTGCTTTAAGATTCGTGCAAAAGAATTTAAATGGTTTAGATTTTTCACATATCTACTCAGTTTGAGATATCCTCAGAGGATGTGAATTTTGTATAGACTGCCTATTGGTACAAAATTACAAATATCAATATTACCGTTGGATGTTATTTCTCAAATGTTATCCATTAGCTGTTCAACTCTTGATTGCTCGATTTCAAGTGACATTTTGTTTTACTTGAAAATTTAACAACAAATGTTTTTTTTTTTTTTCAGTTGGCACTTGTTTAATTTTGTAATGTACAACTACTATAGGAAAGATTTTTTAAGACAATTATTATTATCGTGATCGGACATGCTTAATTAATCAGCCGCAAATGTTGAGAACTCAATAATGGGTGATGATTTTTACACAACTATATTTTTTCTTAACACAACAGATTCAAAATTTTCTAGTATATATATAGACAACTTTATCCCTACTTTATTGTTGTTATAACTTGCCTTATTTGATTATGTAATTAACACTTTCTTTATTTTAATAATTATGATTCACTTTATTTCCAAAATCAAAACATCCCTCTAGATACATTTCTTTCCTAAAAAACAGAACACAAAAAAAAAAACTCATAATTAACAAGATGAAAAATCAATTTACCAATCAACAAAAAAACTTATAATTAAATTAATAAATTGTAGATTTTATTAATTGAAATGATTAGATTTAAAGATAAAATTATCTAAGTATTTAGTTAAATTATAAAATTTACAATTACCACAAAATACTGTCAAAATATTTATCAATTAATTGAGTAACTTAATTAAAAGTAGGAAGTAATTACATCTACAAAAAGAAAATAATCTAAGTGATAACTCGGGCATATTATTTCAAAATTTGGCTGGGTATTTCTTCTTTTCACTGTATAGTATATGATACGTCCTATCTCGGGAGATGAGGCCGTATGGAAAACTGGGCTAGGTTGGATTCGTCCTGTCAAGGAATAACAGGCCGAAGTGTGGGTCGAGTTAGGAACTCGGGGTGGATTGTGAGAGATTCGGACTCTGACCTGTATGATCTCTCTCTTAGTTGAAAATTGCGTCCCCTGTTTCATGGGGATCACTGCCTTATATAGTCTAGCCATAACTGCCATCTCGGGCGTTTATGGGAGAACGTGGGCAGTTATGTCGTCCGTTACTGGGACGTGGGCATTAAACCAGCCGTTTCTGGGACTTGGGCATTAAGCTAGCCGTTTCCCGGCTATCCCGTATGTCGGTTGGCATGGGCCTATATTGAGGCTCTGGTTTGGGGCCGGCATATTGGGCCCCGGCTTAACGAGCTTTTGGGCTTTCTCATATGACGTCGGGTTGGCCTTGTAAAGGTCCGAATCCCAGTCTTTCATGGTCCAGTTTGGAACAAGTAAAAGGGCCTGTGGAACATGGCCCTATCATTAGCCCCCGAAGTCGGAATGCATCAGCGAGATGCTTTCGACTTGAGGGTGGATAACTCGTAAAACAAACTTTATTAAATGTTATCTGTGTTAGTGATGTACTATCCGGGTTCAAACATGTCGGTCAATTACCCCGGACAAGTAACCCGAAGTAAATGTGTTATCATAGTGAGTAACCTGAGACAACTAAGCGTACTTAGTGTCGAGGATTTTTATTACCGACGTTAGTGTATTAGTCATGCTGTAATAACTCGGATGTAGCATATGTCGGGTACATGTCTTGCTTCATACCTAACAATTAATGTGTTAATCTCGGTACGTATCCGACAGTTAATGTGTTAACATATTTCTTGCCATTTTTTTTTTTTTTTTTTTTTTTTGTAAGCGACATGGTTTCCGAGTTAGTCAAAGATTAGTAAAAGAAGTGAATCTTATAAATGATAAGGAATCATTGATATCGTAATAGCAGAACAAGCATAAATATATAAGAAAACATCGAAATCATACAACGCCTCGATCGAGTAAAATATCGAAATCATACAACGCCTATCTAGATTAAAACATGAGACATGATTTAACGCCGTGCCTGGAAGTATGTTTCCACTTCTGTCATGTCACGCCTTCCAGACACCACGTTGTCCATGCTCAGCAAAAAGACGGGTGTGATGTCGCTTCTCTAAGTTGAAAATCACACTTACACCTTCTCATTGTCGGTGTCCTCAAAGAGGTTATCCGATATGAGCTCGGGTTCAGTGGCGGTGTATAACGTTGGACCTCCGGTATTGCGTGATAAACACCCAGGACATTTCCAAAACCGACGACGGGGGTCGGACCGACCTTGGATGTCGTAATGGGTGAAGCAACTCCACTCATAGCATCCCCGACATTTCACCATCTCGTGCTTGGCTTCTTTGTTACGGCAGATGATGCACCTACGCAACTTGGGCTCGAGATTGAATTTATAAATGTCGTTCTCGTCTTCCTTGGTGAACGAGGGTGCGTTAGCAAGGGTGAGGTCAATGAGATCACCGATTTGGAAGTCCTCATTCGCGAGCATCCAATCCAAATCTTTCTCGGGAAAATGTTGGAGGAGGGTCCATCTCTCAGGTCGAGATAGGGCCCGTATTGTGTCCCGAGAATGTCGAGGATTAGGGGGAGGTATGTTGTGGCCGTGCCTTGATGGTTGGACATCGCCACTATGGCCACGACCAAGGGGTGTTTTGTTTTTGGAAACAACTCTCTTGTAAGGCATCTCGGAGGTTTTAAGGAAGGAGAAAAAGACAGGAAGGATGTGCCATTGACGTATGAGCAGTCGGCTATTTATAGGCGTTATGGGCGAAGGTTGCCATAAATGCCGTAGGCCTTATTGTCAAAATAGGCAACCGCCAACTACTAGCCATAAATGTCATTGGGCAGTGTGCCTTTTGAATGACAGGCTTTCGGCGTTCCCGATGTATTCAAATTGATTCACTATAAATTGTTTTAAGCAGTAATGAAACAACAATATATATTACTCAAAACAACCCGAGGTGAGAACCTCGGGGTAGTTTACAAAAGAGATTTAGAGTTAAAAAGTTACATCTACGTATTAAACAAAAGACGGGATATTCCCATGATAGTTTATATATGGCTAAGGCTACTTATGACGGGAGCGCTTAGCTTGGCGTTCTTGATTAAGGCACCTCCTGCAGATGAATGATGTGAAGCGGGGATCATCATGATTCCGGGGTGATCTGCGGGCTAGGCATCCGGGGTGGAAAGCTTCTTCGCACCCGTCACAATGGAACATTGTCGATAGCACATCTATCCCATGCTAATGGGTTGTCCTCGTCCTCCCTCGTGTTAATTGGAGGTGGCTCGATATTGATCTCGGGTTTCCGATGTCGGGGAGATGGGTGTGGTGTCGGAATGTCTTCCTTCTCCTCCTTAACCTCGTCCGTCATATTTTTGTTAGTCGCCATCTTACTATAGTCCGGGTTGGAAGGTATATTTGGGATCGCTGGATGTCCCGTTAAAGGGAGACGGAGGTAGTATATATAGTATGTCGGCATTAATTACTTCGACGCCTCGTCTTCCGTTAACCGTCATCAGCCATCAAATCAGCCGTCAAATCAGTCAGAGGTACGAGGTTACGGCGCAATCCCCGCATGACACCTGGCACGCGTCAACTCGGTAAGAGCCCGATTCCCTTGATACGGCACGGGAATCGAGACGTCGCCATGATGAAACGCGACGTTTCGTGGCTCCTTTTCGAAATTCGCGCAAGTTTTGAGCGGGAAAAATAGAGGCCCTTATATATACCCCGCCCCGACCCAGACATTCATTCTCGTTTATCTTGAGTTAATTGACCTCGGAGCCACACAGAGAGAGAGAGTAGTCGCGGTGATAGCAGAGGGAGTGCAGAGCTTTCAGACGATCTCGTAAATCAACGTTGGACGAAGACCGAGGTGCGAAGGAATATAGCTACAAGGTAATTCTTTATCACCTCGATAGTCGACCATATATTGATTAGTTCTGGGATAATTGTAAATGATTGTAGCCGAGGTTAATAGTTATGTAGTGACATGGTAATGTGGTCAACCTTAGGATTAATGACCTAATCTTGGCAATCGACCTGTATTTGATAAGTCGGTAAATATAATATCTTAAAAATAAGGAATAGCGGTTTACCTAAGCCGATCCTGTTTCTTCGTTAATTTAGAAATGGCCGAAGAACAAGGCGGATCTCGGGACCAATCGTCCGACGCTTCTGGGGAGGTCCCTCCACTATCTCCTCAATCTTTCCGCCCGGGTGGGGGGAAAGGTTTTTATGGTATTCCTCCTCCCAATCCCGACATCTTACTGGAAGACGTTGAGGAAGACCAACATAGTGAGGGAGACGAAGGGAATGACGACGATGAAGAAAGCCAATCTAGGGGGGAGCTTGTCTTAGCCTCAGCAGGAACGTCTCAAGGATCTGCGAAGCCGAGAAAGAAAAAGGCTCGTAAAGATATTGTTCTTCGCGATGGTCATCCCCTTGATTTGACGTTCCCCACATCGGCCAATATCCCTTCTAAATTGGTTGTTCAATGTGAGTCTTACGCCAATGCCTTTTACGAAGAACTTGTGGATGAAGTTGATAGAGAGGAATATCCGCGACATGCGTTAAAGTTGATAGCTCCAGACCCGGATGACCGAGCTCATGACTCGAGTCGTGGGATGTGCCTATATTGGAAGATGCCTAAATGTGGATTTAAAGTAAGGGTGTCTAAGTTTGTTCGCGAGATATTACGACATCTCGACGTGGCCCCTGCACAGTTAACAGCACCTGCATGGTGCTATATTATGAGCTTCAAGTACCTGTTCGATTATATGCCCGAGTTAGAGCTATATTTCCCGAATGTTGGGTTGTTCTTTCATTATTTCTGTGTCTTGTATAATAATGAAGGTCATCTCGCGATTCGGAAGAAACCCAAGGGTACTGCGCTTTTTGAAAAGCTGACAAAGGTAGATGACTGGAATCAAGGATGGGTATATCTTGAGAATCCCAAGGAGTTGCCTTGCTTCCGCGAGATACGGGAGAAGTGGCGTCCTCTAGAAAGGAAAAAGTTGATCCCGAGGTCACCACCATCCCTGACTTCTAGTGATTTAAAAGTTGTCGAAATTATTGACAGTTATTTCACAAGTTAGTCCCCCTTTTTTTTTTGTACCGATATCTCTTTACATCGCATTTGTTCATTTATCCTGTATTATCATCAATATCGCTAATTCTTGCATATTTTTATGTTATAGGACGAGGTTTTATGGCACTACCCTGGAAGGCCTCTCGTCCAATTCCTACCTTTGCTAACCCGGAGGACGGTTTCACCAAGGTTGCGAAAACCACGAAATCGGGTCCTTCTAAGGTTCAGAAGGCGCCGAAATCGGCTCCTGCCAAACCTACGGCAATTCCTCCGAAGTCGTCTTCCAAATCTGCTGCTGCCGCCAAGAACATAAAGGACGGTGCTTCTGGTTCCTCCAAACTTGGGGCTTCTCAGAAGAGGAAAGAAACCTCTCCGAGGTTAACGAGGGCAGATAAAGGGAAAGACATTGTGGTGGCGGAACCTGAGCCAAAGAAACAAAAGACTCATTCTGGGATAATTCTGGGGAAACCCGAGGTGGAGGACTCCTACCAAGCTAAAATTAAGGCTGCGCAGGAGGAGTTAGAGAAAATCATCGAAGACGCAGCGAGCGACGTGTGGGATCCTGCAGAGGACCACAAGGAATTCCTTGAGTCGAAAATTTCTGATCAAGGGCGACATACTGGGTTTGTGTGGGGAACCGGGATTTCTCAGGGGTTCCCAGACAGTATTTTAGCTTATCTTCCCGGACATTCCCGTATGCAAAGCGAGGAAGATCATCCCGAGGTCCGTGCCGCTTATTCTCGGGAAACTTTCAGGTTAACCACGACCCAACATCAAAAGAAATGGGCTGAGGAGCACCCTGACCAAGTCGTGGGTCAGGTGTTAAGATCGTTGCATGATGCCGGGGTTTACTTCGGGTTCCTCAAAGACTCGCTTGAGCATAATAAGCTCAGTGCTCTTGCTGTTGCCACTGATCAAGAGGCGCTTAATAGGGCGATTCTGGAGAGGGGCCACTTTTTTGAATTGGCAAAAAGGAAAGATCAAGAAAGGAGGGTAGCCACTGGCCAAGCTGCCGTGAATGAGGCGAAATACGAGCTTGCGCGGTACATAGGCATGACGGCGGATGCCGAACGTAAAGAGGCCGTGGCGAAGGCGAAGCGTTATAAGGCAAAAGTTTCAAAGCACAAGAGCAAAATTGCTCATCTTAAGTCCGAGCTCGAGGGTCGGACCAAAGAGTTGGAGGAGGCGAGATCTGAAATTGCTCGTCTACGAGATGAGGCGCAGAACTTGCCAAAGGAACACCTCAGCAAGTTTTTAGGCAGCAAAGCCTTTGCGCAAGTCGTCCCTTACGCGTGTAAGGATATAATGACGCATACCGTATACGACTATCTCAAGGTGATGGGGGGTTTTTATCCGTTTAAGCCTGAGCATGTAGGGTTTACGGCAGTTGAGCCTGAGAAACTCGTGATCCGGGATCTTTCGGGCTATGGTTGGGATGAAGAGAAGGATGTGTTTTTGAGCCCGGATGGCACTGTATTCAAGGAAGAGCTTCAACTTGAAAATTATCCTCCTTTAGGTATCGTTCATCCGTGGCCTAAAGATAAATGGCCTAGTCACCTCGATCTGCCTGAAAACGCGGCTGAAGGGAGAAATGATGGCATCCCTTCTGATTCCTCCGAGGAGGGAACCGAGGCTGAGAACACCGAGGACGAAATCGAGGTTGAGAACAACGAGGAGAACATCGAGGTTAAGGATGCTGAAGAGGACATCGAGGTAGATGATGTCGAGGTAGATGATGTCGAGAAAGGTAATACCATTCATCAAGGCGATGAGCAAAGAAATGAATTTGAAGTGGTTCGTTTCAGTTCTCCTCTTAACGAAGATGACACTGTTCCCATTGGGGCGAAGTCACCTACTCCTTGTAAGTAACAAGTCTGTTATCAATTCCTCCGAGATTTTTACTTCGTATTTATCCTTATTATTTGTCTTATTTCTTTTGTAGGAGTGATTATGTCGAGCGATGAGTACCACATCGGCTTAAGTGAGGTATACCCCCGACATGTGAGAGTTTGCAGATTGTTGTTTTATTTGCACCCCCGAGATGTGGGGGTTAACAGAATTATGTTGTAATGTACTGTTTTATTTATACCCCCGAGATGTGGGGGTTTAACAGATTTGAGATGTAATATGGCATTTGATACCCCCGGGATGTGGGGGTTTAACAGAACAATTTAAATGTACTTGTTTTCTTTTAATCGCATGTTTCTTTGCCCGATCTCGATTTCTTTTCTGTCAATTTTATCTCGGTTGCATGCTTCTTTGTGAACAAGCAAAATGTGCTTGATTGTATATCCTTGCCCCCCTTTTTTTTTTGACAAAAATGGTCAATGTGGGGGGACAGGTATGTCGCGTAAACGTATGCGTTACCCCGAGGGGTTTTCGATAAATGTTCTCGACATAATAAAATTCATATTACTGGTAAAACAGTCGTCGTCCCTTAGAACTATATTAATTTGTTGTGTATCTCGGGGGTATTACCCGAGACGAATTTCGTTGCCATAAAAGGCTTTCGTTCATGTATCTCGGACCCAATAAATGAAACACAATCATAGGTAACATCATATATATTGATAAAAGCTTAGAACCATACAAAAAATTTGCATCTTGGTCTAAGTGAATACATGGAACAGAAAACGAAAAACAAAGGCTTATCTCGCCCTGAGCACATCGAATCTATTGAAAACATAAACGAAAATGATATTCATCAAGTGTAAAACTTCCTTAAGTGGCAAGTGTTCCACGGGCGAGTGAGTATGAAACCACTCGGGTCTTCCAATTCGTAAGCGCCTTTACCTCGTGGGCGAATGACCTTAAAGGGACCTTCCCATTGAGGGGCAAGTTTGCTGACATGCTTGCCGGTCGCTTCCACGGTCTTAAGTACTAGGTCGCCTGGCTGGAATTCCCGAGGTACCACGTGTTTATCAAACGCGCGTTTAACCCTGCGTTGATACTCCATGGTGCGGATGCGGGCTTTCTCCCGTCCTTCTGTGATGAGGTCGAGTAACGTCGGGGCGAGGTTGAGCAGGTTGGGGACCATGGGGTCGCACCATTGAGCTGCTAGGCCTCGCCCCCGGAAGTTGACTGTGGGAAGGATTTGCTGTAGGTGATGTTACCACTGGAGGTGGTGTGATTGTTACTCCGGGCGGGGTCGTCACCCCTGGTGGGAGTGGAGTTGATGTGGTTGGACGAGCCATCTAGTTCTGTGTTTAAGTTAGGCGTGGCCCCACGGTGGTTGATACGCCCTATCTCGGGAGATGAGGCCGTATGGAAAACTGGGCTAGGTTGGATTCGTCTGGTCAAGGAATAACAGGCCAAGGTGTGGGTCGAGTTAGGAACTCGGGGTGGATGGTGAGAGATTCGGACTCTGACCTGTATGATCTCTCTCTTAGTTGAAAATTGCGTCCCCTGTTTCATGGGGATCACTGCCTTATATAGTCTAGCCATAACTGCCATCTCGGGCGTTTATGGGAGAACGTGGGCAGTTATGTCGTCCGTTACTGGGACGTGGGCATTAAACCAGCCGTTTCTGGGACTTGGGCATTAAGCTAGCCGTTTTCCGGCTATCCCGTATGTCGGTTGGCATGGGCCTATATTGAGGCTCTGGTTTGGGGCCGGCATATTGGGCCCCGGCTTAACGAGCTTTTGGGCTTTCTCATATGACGTCGGGTTGGCCTTGTACAGGTCCGAATTCCAGTCTTTCATGGTCCAGTTTGGAACAAGTAAAAGGGTCTGTGGAACATGGCCCTATCAGTATACAATTAGAAGATAACATGAATGAAGAATAACAAATTTAGAAGTTTATATTTAAGAAGCTTGTTAATTAAAAAAAAAAGAAACAAATGATAGCCTGATTGAGAAATAAATGAGGGATAAAGTTGTCTCTTTGTGAAAATATTTAAATCTTGTTGTGTTAATAATACATTTTGTGGTGTGAATATCAGCATCCCTCAATAATGAAAGGTTTAGCAAATTAAGAACACATTTAATGCGATGTCTTCTATAAATTTTTGAAAAAGCCTGGTTTGCCTTTTCCATTTATTCCTGACAAAAAATTGGTATCAATTATGGAATCGAATCACCTGCCTCCTTTGGACAGGAAATTCCTGCCTTAAAGTCACTGATACGTGGGTCCGAGGTGAATTTTGATATTTAAATATTGGATATAGTTTCGTCTCAAAACCTACTCTGAACCCACGTGTCAGTGACTTTAGGACAAGAATTTTCTACTCACAGGAGGTAGGAGATTCGGTTCCATCAATTATATGCGGTTTCCATTAAAATTAAGAACCTAAAGTTTTTTTTTTCATTTATTATCTCGTGTTGCGCATGGACAGAGAGTTAAATTAAAAATTGAAATAGTGGAGAGACAAAAAATGAGAAATCGGACCAACTCGAGTTATGGAATAATATCTAATTGTCATGTTGATTAGCCTTAAAATGTTAAACTTGAAAGTGTTGTAAGAAATTTAGTAATGATAATGGAATTCAAATCTGCTCCTTTTTTTTAAGAAAAGGAGCACTCTCTTTTTCTTCCATTTGAATCGTTCAAAATACATCACATGGCTTGAATTACATCTGAATCGTTTCAATAGATTAGATTGATATAAAAGAAAGAAATAATTGAAGCCGTGTGATGTATTTTAAATGATTCAAATAAAAGAAAAGGAGGGTGCTCCTTTTCTTAAGAAGAGCAGCAGATTTGAATCCATGATAATGACTTATTTACTATGATATTAAATATTAAACCATGAAGTTTTGTCCGCCACATTGGCATTTCCTATAAATTTTATCCATGAATTTTGAGACAACTTATATTTGTGCGTAATTGCTAGCTAGTCGTTAATTTTTTATATGTAAGTTGTCTATATATGTTTATTAGAAAGTTATTTTATGAATTGTTCATTTTAATTAAAATTTCGAAAAAATAATCCTTCCTTTATAATAACTTTTATATCGAATCAAAATGATGGGTATCCATCAATATTACATATTTACATTATTACACTAGCTAGCCATCGACACGACTGGAACATGGATCAACCGATCAAGTGCTATATATTATGAAGGTTTTACTCAAATATGGCCAATAATTATAACCATCTTAATTCCAAGCATCATGGCTATCTTCCTGTTATTGACTTATTGCATATAATTACGGTCATCATAATATATTATTATAGTTGATTCATGTTTCTAAGATTGTTGACTTTGTTAATAAAATGAGATGTATACTAAGGGGATGAATTAATATTTTTTATCAGGACAAATATTGATGCCTTGTCCAACTCTGAAGCAATTTACAAGTCATAGATAGTGAGCAATTGCCAGCATTATGATTAATTTCATGTGTATACTAAAGTGATGGGATAGGATATATAAAAGAATAAATTATACTGACACATAATTGATTTTAGTGAAATTAACTGAACGAAAAGCTTCTATATATCTCAAAAAAACTAAACCAAAAGCTAAATGACTAATTAACTTAAGAGGTTCATGTCATATCACATCATACGTACCAGCATTATATCGTATCATATTATATCCGGCTCGAAATGAATGAGAGGTACGTTCATGTCAAGTTAATAATAATTTGAATAAATATTGTTCACATTAAATATAAGAGTATGCATATATGCACTATGGCTACTCTATTTGTGACTAATTTGATTATCCATTCCAAAAATAGCATTCCTCAAAAAAAAAAAAAATACAAGTTTTTAGTTTCAAAGTTCAAGCAAGCTTTTTTTTATAAGCAAAGAAGAAATATTTATCCGAATTTTGAAAGTTTGTCTTTAAAATTAATTTTTAAAAGTTGTCCGTTGTTTATATGCATGAAGCATAATTTACATTACCATTTTATTATAGATTTGATAATGGAGAAAATTGATGAGTGAAGTTCAATAAAGAGATGAAAAGAGAAAACCAACGGTTACTTTCCATTCGTCGCCCATTTGCACTTTGTTTTCTCTCGGAGCGCTTCGAACAGTATTTATTCGCATTTCGGTTCTTTGCGGCTGATTTATTCTTCATTTGAGAATTTCGATGCTCGAAGGAGAGAGGCGGGATGTGAAAATTTGAAAATTAGATAAATATAAAATAAATAAAAAAGAGAGATGGCTAGCTTGAACCTAGCTATATGTTAAAAAAAGAGTAAAAAAAGGACAGTTCTGTCCTGAGCAAAACAATTTTTTCTATATGGAACCGGGAGTGATTCAATAGTATCACATGAAATTCGATCAAATATTAGCTGATCTGTATCAAGATTTGTACGAACAAATTCAAGATTGGTAGAAATAATAATACCCCACTACTACAAAAACTGGTTTTGTACACTGCACATTGTACACGGATTTGGCAATTATATTAAAAACAGTGTACCAAATATGAGTTCAAAAGATCTGAACGATTTCTACACGGATAATTAGTTAACAATCAGTGTCGAATTATTAGAGAGAGCTACACGGTTTATTAGAAACCACAAATCCGTGTGTAAATAAGTGTGTGTGCAAATAATTGAGAGAGCTACACGGACTTTTAATACAAAGCCGTGTAGGAACATTACACACGGTTTTTTGATATATAGCCGTGTATAAATCTTATAATTGTACACGGATTTCTAACTAAAAAGCCGTGTAGAAATAGGTGGAGAGCTACACGGATATATAACTAAATAGCCGTGTATAATAGTGTAGGGTTTTATTATCTTCCCTTCCAGAGCGCCGTTTTGATCAAGTTTTTAGTTCATACATCTCGAACTGAGCTTTTTATTTCTGCGAATTGATCGAGGCCAGCAGCTGAGATCTGAGATCTTTGAATTAAGTTTGTATTTTCTCCTCTCCATCTTTCTAAGGTTAGTAATATGTATTTAAATCATTTTCTTTCTCTAATTTTCTGTTATTTAGGCTTATTTAATTAGGTCATTTCATGCATTCTTGAATTCTTAATTTTAGATGTAATTAATTAGTGTATTGTGGTCCAATAACCGACCTTTAGATGCTTTTAGGTCCATGCCCGTTCAAAATTAATCCAATAGGGATTAATTTTGGATAGTCCCCGTTTTGGGACTGCTCTTTGAATATTATGTCTCATTTAGGATGTGAACACATATTAGCGGGATTTAATTAGTATTTGAGGAAAGTTCGACAGTATTTTCCCTTATTGCTCCTACGAGTATGTGGTTCGTACGCATACTTGGGGAGTTAAGGGGAAATGCTGCCGAATTTTTCTCAAATACTAATTAAATCTCGCTAATATGTGTTCACATATGAGACATAATATTCAAAGAGTGGGTTAGGATTGTAAACCGGCCCTTTGTAAGCCCAAAATTTTGTACACGAAGGAGAATGTTGACCATGCATGATTAATTGATCAAATCATTTTTTTAATTTAATTTACAGATGGATCGAAGCTGGATGTATGAAATGCGACGTGACAGTGAAGAATATTTGGTTCGCGTTGATGAGTTTATAAAATTTGCTGAGAGTTATAGAGTGAATAAAAAAGAAGAAGACATTTTATGTCCTTGTAAAGATTGTAAAAATTTATTAAGATTTTTGGACATCGAAGAAATTAGAGCTCATTTGATTTGTCGGGGATTTAAGAAGAGATATACATGTTGGTTCATGCATGGTGAGAAATTTGGGGAAAGTAGTAGTGCCAATAAGGATTGTAATCGTGAATTGAATGATGAGAATGTTGTAATTTCTGATAATTTTGAACTTGATTGGAACGAGGATTATGAGAGTGCCGAATATTCTGATATTAACGTCGAACCCGAAAATGACGATGATGAGATGGAGAGGAATTTTGATGAAAATGTAGAACACGAGTTTACTGAAAATTTGGAGGATATGTTACGTGATGTGGAAGATGAAATTAGTGATAAAAATTATGATAAATTTCAAAATTTGTCTAATGAATCTAAGAAGCCGTTGTATCCCGGGTGTACCAAATTTACAAAACTGTCAGCTGTGTTGAAATTATTAAACTTAAAAGCAGACAATGGTTGGAGCGATAAGAGTTTCACGTCCTTATTACAGCTTTTAGGAGAAATGCTCCCAGATAACAACGAGTTACCCGGTACAACATATCAGGCAAAGAAGTTGATATGTCCAATGGGGTTGAAGATCGAAAGAATACATGCATGTCCGAATGACTGTGTATTGTATCGTAACGAGTACGAGGCCATGCATGTCTGTCCTAAATGCGGTGTTTCACGATATAAACGTCGTAAGGACCAGGACACTGATGATTGTAACGAGGACACAAGTGGCCGACCTCTGGCTAAGGTGTTGTGGTATTTGCCGATAATACCGAGATTCAAACGGTTGTTTGCGAATCCCAAAGATGCAAAATTATTGCGCTGGCACGAAGAAGAGCGCAAAAATGACGGTAAACTAAGGCACCCGGCTGATTCTCCTCAATGGAGAAACATTGACAGACATTTCAAAGAATTTGGTTCTGAACCGCGGAACCTTAGGATTGTGGTGAGCTCAGATGGAATGAGTCCGTTTGGAAGTATGAGCAGTCGGCACAGTACTTGGCCAGTTCTTTTATGCATCTACAATCTTCCTCCTTGGTTGTGCATGAAACACAGATATATAATGATGTCATTACTAATCCAAGGACCCAGACAACCCGGAAATGACATAGATGTATATCTCGCACCATTAATCGAGGACCTCCAAAAATTGTGGCGTGATGGCGTCCCGGTGTGGGATGCGTATATGAAAGAGACCTTTACCTTGCGGGCCATGGTGTTTTGCACCGTAAATGATTTCCCCGCGTACGGGAATTTGTCGGGTTACACTTGTAAAGGAGCAAAAGCGTGCCCGATCTGTGAAGATGACACGCAGGTGCTGAGGTTGAAAAATTGTCAAAAGAATGTATTCATGGGGCATCGTAGGTTTCTTCCTATTAATCACCCATATCGTAAGAAGAAGATGGCATTCAACGGGAAAATTGAGCTTGGAGTGGCTCGTCATCCATTAGACGGGGAGAGTGTCTTCGAACGGGTAAAAAACATTGATGTTGTTTTTGGAAAATGCGCCAAAGCACTACCGAAGAATATTTGGAAAAAGAGGTCCATATTTTGGGAGCTACCGTACTGGAAATATTTAGAAGTGAGGCATTGCCTAGATGTCATGCATGTCGAAAAAAATGTCTGTGACAGTTTAATTGGTTTATTATTGAACATTCCGGGGAAGACGAAAGATGGTATTAAAGTGAGAAAAGACATGGTAGAGATGGGAATACGACCCGAGCTCGCACCGCAGGAGAAAGGGAAGCGCACATACCTACCCCCCGCACTGTGCACAATGTCAAAGAAAGAGAAAACAAGCTTCTGTGAATGCCTCAATGGTATAAAAGTCCCATCAGGATATTCTTCGAATATTAAGAAGTTGGTGTCGATGAAGGACTTGAAACTGGTCGGTCTGAAATCTCACGACTGTCATGTTTTACTGACACATATAATTCCGGTTGCAATTCGGGGAATTTTACCAAAGCACGTTCGTCAAACCATTACGAAGCTTTGTTCTTTCTTTAATGCAATAAATTCCAAAGTGATAGACCCTCTAAAATTGGACTCTTTGCAAAAGGAGGTCGTCGTTACTCTTTGCCAACTTGAGATGTATTTTCCGCCATCTTTTTTCGATGTCATGGTTCACCTTGTTGTTCATCTTGTGAGAGAAATTAAGATTTGTGGTCCCGTGTTCCTTCGGTATATGTATCCATTCGAGAGATACATGGGCATCTTGAAAAAATACGTAAGGAACCGACATCGACCCGAAGGCAGCATTATAGAAGGATATTCTACGGAGGAGGTGATTGATTTTTGCACCAACTACTTGACCGGTGTGGATCCTATTGGCGTTCCAAAATCTCGATACGAGGGAAGGCTTCAAGGAGTCGGGACAATTGGGTTGAGAGCCGTAGTTGCTGATCTAAATGAACTACAAAAGGCACATTTTATTGTACTACAACACATGACAGATGTTGCTCCCTATATAGATGAGCACATGACAATCCTTCAACAACAAAACTACACGAGGAGTCAGAAGTGGCTTACTAACGAGCATAATCGTTCTTTTATAGGATGGCTGAAAGAAAGAGTGGGGTCACACCCCGTACCTGAAATTGTTAAACTACTTGGCGCAGGACCCCAAATTGTTGTTAGAACATTCCAAGGATACGAGATTAACGGATATACATTTTATACTAAATCCCAGAGTGATAAGAGCACGATGCAAAACAGTGGGGTGACGTTGGTGGCGACCTCTCAAGAATTCAGTAGATCCGGAGATGGCCGGGCTGTAATAGCATCAAAGTCATATTATGGCGTTATTCAAGAAATTTGGGAGCTCATTTACAGTCCTCGCCTGAGCATTCCCGTGTTTCGGTGTCAATGGGTCGAAGACCGAGGTGTTAAAGTTGATAACGACGGGTTCACACTCGTTGATTTAAACAGGGTTGGGCATGTTGATGATCCGTTTATACTCGCCAAGCAAGCCACCCAAGTCTTTTATGCCACTGACCCGAGTGATGCCAGGTTGAGCGTCGTCCTATCCGGAAAAAGAAGGATTGTCGGGGTAGAAAATGTCGTCGATGAAGAAGAGTACGACCAGTTCGACGAAGTACCTCCATTTTGTACCGATGTGCAAACTGAGGTAGCAACACTTGAAGGGGTAGACGAAGCTGACTACATGCGGTCCGACCACAATGAAGGATTATGGGCCGAGGGTACCGTTCAAATAGTGGAAAAAAGGAGAAAAAGGAAAAAAAAAGCATAATGTGTAATATTTATTTTGTTTAAGACCGTGTAGCTTTTAATATTGCAACTTTAGCTTGTAATATATCAAATAAAAAAATAAAAAAAAGAGGGAAAAAAAGAAAAAAGCATAATGTAGTAATAGTATTATCAAATATTATCAAATATTATCAAATATTAGTTTAATGCTTATAATGAAGGATTATGTTTAATGCTTATAATATTATCAAATATTAGTATTAGTTTTTGAAAATATTAGTTAAAACATTTAATAATAAAATAAAATAAATATTAGTTAAAATATTAGTTTTCACTAAATATTAGTTAAAATATTTAATATTAGTTAAATATTTAATATTCAGAGAACTTTACTGAACCTGGGACCCACCTGTCGGACCAATTTATACACGGACATTTAGCTAATAGTCCGTGTAGAAAGGGTAGAGAGCTACACGGCCTTTTAGCTATATGTCCGTGTAGAAAGGATATTTGCACACGGCCTTTAGAGTAAAGTCCGTGTATAAAGATCTTTGTACACGGTCTTTTAAGTTAAAAGTCCGTGTATAATGAGAAAAACACTATTATTCGAAATCCTTCTCTTCCAAAATTTTCACAAGTCCGAAAAGAGAATAAACATATATCAGTTTCAAAAACCCTCACAGAGAAGATTTTGCTGAGCCTTCTCCGAGCTCTTCACCGCCTCCCCGCCTCGCCGCCTCACCACCTCGGTCTCTCTCCACCTCGGTCTCTCTCTCTCTAACCAGTGGTCTCTCTCACCCGTGGTTAGCTCTCTCTCTCTCGTTATTTTTCTTATTGGGTTTGAACCCGTTAGACATGGTTGGTATTTGTTATTTTTCTTATTGGTTAGCTCTCTCTCTCTCAACCGTGTATGATTAGTATTGAACCCGTTAGACATGATTAGTATTGAACCCGTTAGCATATAACCTAGGTTATTTTAGGTTAATTTGTGCTTGAATACATTGTGCTTGTACCATAATTATTGTGCTTGTACCATAATTTCAGCATTGTGCTTGAATACATTGTGCTTGAATATAACCTAGGTTATTTTAGCATATAACCTAGGTTATTTTAGCATTGTACTTGTTGACATTGTACTTGTACCATAATTTTAGCATATAACCTAGGTTATTTTAGGTTAATTTGTGCTTGAATACATTGTGCTTGTACCATAATTATTGTAGGTTAATTCAAATAATCTAGGATATATGTCAACAAGTGATTGATTAATCTCTTGATGAATATAGGTTATATGTCAAAAGTTGGTTGATTAATCTAGGTTATATGTCAAATGATTTGATCTTTAATTTCATGCAACACCATGTCGAATGAAAATGAGTACGAGGATATGATGGAAGAAGAGGAGCAGCAAGCTACTGCCTCGTCAGAAAGAAGGAGAAGAGGGCCGACAATGTGCACGAGCCATTCTGAGCAGACCCATCAAGAAATCTGGTTCACAGAAGACGGGCGTGCGCAGGGACCAAAACGGCAGAAATACTCAAATTGGTGTACGAGCTTCGTGAGGCAAAATGCGAGTATCCTTGTTGAGAGATGGGATCATTTCGAGGATAAGGTGAAGAACGCGTGGTGGAACACGGTGAAGGTAAAGTGCCTAACAACTCTTCTCTTGAATTTTCACTTATGTATGATCTATACTTAAATACACTAAATTTTTGTGTCAATCAGGCTCATTGGAACATCAAGGATGATGTTCCAAAGAAATTGACGGACTTCATGGAGAAAGGGAAAAATCCGGTCGGCTACTACAAATGGCTAAAACAAGAGGACTGGGATGCGTTTCAAGCTTTGAAGTCTACCGAAGAGTTCCAGGTATCTAACTCGTGCCAAATTTATGCTTATTCTTTCTCGATATGTACTTATCTTTCTAAAACTAACTGATCGTTATTGTCTTGTTTCTGTGAAGGCAAAGAGTGATACCGGCAGGAGGACCGTTGCCTTTAACAAGTATCCACACCATCTAGGGTCAGGTGGTTACGAGGGTAAGACGGCAGAATGGAGGAAAGTCCTGGACGCGAACAAGGATTCTGACTCACCCGTGGTTAGGATCCAAAATCCTAGGGGCAAAGATTGGGTCATGGGTAGAGCCGAGGTAACCGCTGACGGGAGGATAGTACTCCCAACGGATTTGCAAAGCGTGGCTCAAAGAATGGTAAGAGTCATTTATAACTCCGAAAGTACGTCAATTGTTCTTTTGCTTTAACTAATTCTTCTACTTGAACAGTTGGAAGTGGAGGAGGAGGTCAACTCGGGTGCCCGGAGTGTCGAACGACAAAATGATTCCTTGTCCGCAGCGCTCGAGAATCTAGAACACCCGGGTCGAGTAAGGGGTGTAGGGGTCTACAGGGGCTGGAAGGAGGTGTTCCGAGTGGAGGGAGAGAAACCTCGAAGAAAATCTCGTGCCAAGGTAAACAAAGACGAGATAGTTGCGCAGATACGTGCGGAGGTGAGCAAAGAGTACGACGCAAGGTTTGCTGAGATGGAAGCAATGTTGACACAAATTAGATCAGCAACTACGCAGCCATCCGAGCAACCACCTCCCATTTCGCCGGGAATTCGGCGAAGTAGTCAAGCATCCGGCACGTGGGGCGCCTTAGACGATTTGGATAATCTCAAGGTAATCAATACTTCTTCATAATCTAAAGGTATTTAAAACCTGTTTGCAACCTTGTTGGACAATATCGCATCACTAAAATAAACAACTTTCCTATAAATTTGCAGGACCCCAGAGCATGCGACCTCGTCCTGCGGAATGGCAGTGTTTCTATGATCGTTGCTAAGGGCGTTGTACATCCACTCGCCAAAAGTGTACACAATACTCAGCTAAGACCCGACCATGCATGCGTGCAGGTTGAGTTAGTCGTGGATGGGTGGCAGCGCGTACCCCTTCCTGTCCCTACCGACGAGATGTTTGTGCTTGATGACGCACGGATGTCATTTGTCCAATGGCCCAAGAGTCAGATTGTTTTGGATCAGGTAATCCATAAAAAAATTCATTTATTTTGTTACATTCAACTCATTCTTTTTGAAATACATAGAATAATACATCTATAACTTGATACAGACACGAGGAGATGATGTTACCGGTACGGCTCTCTCACCGGTACGGCAGGAGGTGGCTTGCGACGTCACGCCTGACGCGCCACAATCACCGCCCCGTCCTATGGTCACAGAAGAAGAATACAGCCGTTTGCCCAATGATTTGCGCTTTCTCCACGACTACTTGATGACGGCGCCCGACGGCATGGAGGCTATCGTCATCCCTGTCCCACCTGGGATGTTTCTACACGAAGGCAGGGAGCTCCTGCTGTCGTTCAGAGACTTCAAGGACCTCTTCCACCACTCGTCATCCGACAAATGGCTCGATGTTTCACACATCACCATTTTCCTCATGTTAGTGATATTAAAATATTTTCATTATTGTATAGAACTCAAATATATATTCTAATTACAATATGATGAGTTTTCAGGAAGCTAGTCCGAAACTGTGATGAGATGGTTGAAAGGAAGAACTTGTGCGTGTTTCTGGACCCCGAGAAAGTGAGTGGTACGGCAGCGACATATTATCCGGATATGGCTATCGAGTACATGTGTTCTGCGATGCATCGTGCTAAGGCGGAGGAGAAGAAATTCATTCTCATGCCATACCACGAGGGGTTAGTTCTAATCTTAACTTATGTGTTGTTTATATTTTAATTAAAGAATTGTATAAAGGAATTAAAAGTTAAACATAAAAAAATGAAATCACACCATCAATCATAGCAAATACTCGTGTGACTTTTATATGCTAAAGTACTATAATTCTTCTCCTCGATCCCACAGCAAACATTGGTGCTTGATTCTCATTGTGCCGTACCTAAATGTGGGCATAATTGTTGATTCTTGTAAGCCCAAAGGAAAGACCGCGTCTGCCAAGAGCAAAGTTATCTTGCCTTTTGTGAATAAGTAAGCAATAATAATTCTATAGGTTTGCATTTCTTTCAATCATATCAAATTATACTTTTGCTAATTACATTCACTCACTTTTGTAAGGGCTTTTGTGAAATATATTAAAGAGGGAGGATCAGATAGGACGGGCCCGGGCAAGAAAAGCAAGTTGAATTGGAAGTACTTGTTGGTGAGCACACTTTATGAGTTAGAAATTTCATATCTTGTTAAAAAAATTATTGTCATTCTAACAAATGCCGCTAAATGTAAATTTCAGAGCCCGCAACAGAAGGAGGGTTGGGAATGCGCTTATTACACGATGATATTCATGCTTGACTTTGTCGAAAGAATACAATTCGAATTCCCAAAAGCGGTATGTACTTCATATGAATTTCCTATATAATAAGCAATTGATATCTACCTTTTCTGAAATACTAACTATTATAAAATTATAATTTTGTAGAATGTGACAAAGCAAGATCATTACTCTTGGGGTCAGATCGACGATGTGCGGTGCATGTGGGCAAGGTGGTTTGCCATGGAATTTGTAATCCTCGATATGGATTTGCATAATTTTGTATAATTTGGTGTATATGAATATTGTATAATTTATTGCATATGGATTTCTGGCTAATCTGAAAAATATGAATTTCTTGCTAATATGGATTTATTGCTAATCTGGAAAATATGGATTTCTTGTTATATGAAATCTGGAAAATCTGGAATATATAGTTCTGTAACAAAAATGGCTAGCAAAACTGGAGGCTAGCCGAAAAAACAAAAAATACAAAAAAAAAAAAAAATGTACTTTCTACACGGACATTTAACTAAAGTCCGTGTAGAAAAAAGATAGCTACACGGTCATTTAGTTAAATGTCCGTGTAGAAAGAGGAGAGCTACACGGACATTTAACTAAATGTCCGTGTAGAAAGAGTCAAGCTACACGGTTTTTTAGTTAAAAGTCCGTGTACAAAAAGAATCGTACACGGTTTTTTAGGTAATATCCGTGTAGCTCGGTAAATGGAGCGCGACACATTCTGGTCTTTGTACACGGCTGTTTGTGAAGTTATACGTGTAGAATCTTTAAAATTGCACACGGCCAAAAGTCCGTGTGTAGTTATTGAACTAATCGTACACCCTCGATTTAAACACGGTAGGAAATCCGTGTAGCTCTTCCTTTATTGTCCGTGTATAATCTCTTTTTTTGTAGTAGTGCCCGTATGAATCTTGATATGAATCGGACGGTTGTGATTGGATATCGGATCGAATTTGATCTGAAGCTCATCGGACTCCCCCCAACTCCGAAATATATAACTTCATGCAGATACTCAGATGATCATGATGCATGAATAAGAAACATAAAATTCGATCTAATTGCTAATTAACCGATGTTCATCAAATTTAAGCCATGCATAGATAAGCACTTCCATGCATGCATGTGATATATTGTCATAAGAAGCTCTGGAAATATTAATTAAGCATTCCTCACTTGCACAGAATAAAATTGAGGACCAAGATCAATTTTTTTTTTTTGAGTAAAGGTTAGAAGTCAAATTACCTAACTAATTAATATTCACAAATGATTGCTCCTTTCGAGTTTCGAAATTGTGATCTCCTACATGGAGAGTATTACCTTTGCCAATAGATTGAAGGTTGGTTCTCGAACAAAATTAAAGTTAATTATATATGTAATATATTACGAGTAAAACTGGGGTTATAAACTTGATAAGGTTTATAAGTTAATTTTAATATGTTCATTTTCATCAATTTTTCACCGCTTGACTTTATATTAGATTAATTCAAAAATTTATAAATTTGATATGTAAACATATCACTCGCGAAGTAGATTGGTTTTAACGGTTTGAATTCATTATTTGAAGTCAATTCGATAGATTTTGAAACTAAACGTACCAAAAAGCTTGGTGAGCTTAAGAACACCCTAGTTCTACTCAATATATACATATAGGACCTTTATGTGAAACATATATAGATTCTGAAACAAGTAGTGCAAGCCATTGGGGATGATTTGAAAAAAAAAAATTAGTAAAGGTGGAGGTCAAGTCACTCAATTAGTTTAATATCTACAAGAAATTCTTCATCTGAGTTTCGAATATGCGACCTCCCACACAGAGGTCAACACTGTAGCTTTGTCACTAAATTAAAGGTTGTTTTTTAATGATTTAAAATTTAATCTCATCCCTTTCTAAAAAAGAAAAATACTTCAAATTTTTTAATCAAAACATGTCATCTGTACGTACCATCTTTTAAAAAAAAGGTATTATTGTTAATAAATGCTTCAACCACATAATTTTCCCCAAATTGCATCATCAAATCAAAGATAATATACAGGGACTACATCAACGAGCTAGGGTATGTATATAATCAATTTAAAAGGGAAATATGAAGATAAAAAGTACATTAATTGTGCAAGACTGCGCGCCGCGCGTATTGTTATCTCCATTACCTTTGTACCACCTTTATACAATTGACAACATGTCTAAAGTTGCACCGGGGTTTTATGCAACGACAGTACTCTAAATTACACAAACAAAAAAGACATAGTTAATTAAGCTGGGAGATTTTGTATAATTAAGACTAAACTAGAACTGAGAAAGAAACTGGATTTGCTTGATTAGTGGACTCAATGCCTCCATCAACTTCTCACAGGGATGGTTGTGCACTCCTTCATACGTTGTAACGACAACGCTGGTGTCTTTTGACAAACGCTGCACCTGCTTTTTGACATTGCATGTGTGATGTGTGCATCGGTAATAGCTCCTGCATCAATAGTTTATAAACATTGTTAAACACAAAATTAACAAACATACAGAGAATAAATATATACACACATAATGCAGTTTATCGTTTCGTTATTTATCCAAGTGCTTCTGCTACACAGTTAAGATTTTGATTATGTTATTATTTGCAGATAGCATGGTCAAGATTAAGAGACACTGGCCTATCATCATTTGTGTCTTCTCTTGCAATTAAGTAACAACCTATGTAAACATTTTTTTAGTCTATATCTTTTATCTATAATTAGTTAATATAAAATCAAGTCAAAATAAAAAGTTAAATATTTACATTAGGCCAAACTATTGACACTGGCCTATCATCATTATGACATCAGTTTCATTTCAGCCTATATAACACCAACTCCAAAATCTATCGAATCGACTTCAAACAGTGAATCCAAACCGTTCAAACCGATCTATTTCATTAGTTGTGCGTTTACATGAATAATTTATAATTTTTCGAATTTATTTAGTATCAAGTCAAGCGGTCAAATGTGTGAGTTTTTAAGTTAATTTTAATGCATTCATTTTTCAACATTTTTGACCGCTTGATTTGATACTAAAATAACTAGAAAATATAAAAATTTTGCATGTAAACGCATCACTCATAAAGTAAATCGGTTTGAACGGTTCAGATTAGTCATTTGAAGTCTATCCAATTAATTTTGTAGTTGGTGTGATCATATGACACCAATGTCATACTAGCCGGACTCCAAACTATTAGTTAATTGGTAATATTACAACAGAATGAGTTGATTAATATATGTATGCATTATGCAAGGCAAATCTATGTCACTATTTAAATTGAAAATACTAAACTAAATGCATGCATCTACGTGTTAACATGACGATATTCCATGCCCTGTGCATGAGCCGACATACACAACGCATGGAATTGTGTAATCATTAATTGCGTCAATCCGCACGTGCTCTCTGTGTCCATTTTCTTTTTTCTTAATTATTTGTTTTCCAGTGGCGGTTGGGTCCAAGTGTGAGTGGATAAGATACGGGTAGGCGGAAGCATTTTCATACTCATACCCATTAAAAATTGATCTTATTCATATTCTACTCTTATCCATTAAGAATTGATCTTACTCTATCCTACCCATACCCGTTAAAATTATCGGATAACGAAATGGTAGCAGATGGATAACGAATAATAATAGTAATATAATAATTAATTTTATTATATTTTACAAATAGAACATTAAAACTCATCATTTCACACATAAGCAATCACATCACTAATAAAAAAAAAAAATGTGCAATCAATTTCAACTAGCTAAATTGTTTTTTTATAAAGCAAGAGAATTTGAAAACACAAATATCTATTCGGACAAATTCAATTATTTAACTAAATAACAAACATGCAAATAAAAGTAATATGTTTATCATTTTCTTATAATAAAAAAAATACACTAAATAACAAATGTACATCACTAATTATAACAAAAATATTATTATATGAAATATCACAAAAATAAATTTTACCATCACTAATTATTGCTCAAACATTATCATATAATATTATTTTATATAATTATCCTATAGGGTAACGAATACGAAATAGCATTTACCCATACCAATACCCGTTTAGCTAACGAAAAAAAATTCTTATCCTTGTTCATACCCGATAAGCTAACGAAAAAAAAAACTTATCCATACCCGCCTTAACGAATACGGTACGGGTAGGGTAAACGGTTAAAATGGTATCATTGACACCCCTAGGTCCAAGGATGAAGTCCAATTGATTGGAAGAGGAGAATTCACAGAAAGATGCAGAGAGGTACAACTTTATTTCTTAATTAAGAATCTAAACATCTAGTGCTTCCCTCAAATAAAACCAAGTCGTTATAATGCATAGTAGACATGCGATAGCGTGCCTCTTATACAATAATGAATCCACTTAGTTGAGCATAGCATGCATTTGGTTCAGCTAAAGTATCACGGACCTTAAACCCTAATTAATTCTGCTTTGACAACGTGGTAACATAATGTGTTCGACTATGAGCTAAATAAGTGTATATATATTCGTTCACACAAATTAATTTCCTTTAGCCATCACTTCATGACTAATTAAGGATTTATTTGTTGAAGTGGTGATCTGTTGTTTCTCCTGGGATATCTCTTCTACATGGGACATGTTTGGAAGAGTTTACTAAAAACAGATCATTGACCTCCTAATTGTATATATATCTCGTAACTTAATTTTACAACATTGAGGAGGCCAATGAAACAGCACATGTACGTTACTAACGATATAAACACTATAAGAAACTAGTATAGGAGGGGAAATGACAGGGAAGATCGAGGCAAATAGTTTTGAAGACTTGATAAGAATTGACAAAGGGAGTTTAACACTTTGACCAGGAGAAGACATACATACACCAGTACTGAGATGAGGGGAGAGACTGCATTAATTAATTGGAATACTGAATGTGATTAAGATTGATGATCATCAAGTGTTGGAAGGTTGGAATGGATTCGTCTGAATGTGATATATATATCACAGGTTTTAATTCTATAGGTTTAATTACCAGCCTGCTGACTGTAGCAAACTACAAGAATATGTTTTATCTACAATGATAAAAGCTAATTATTACCGAGAGTAAGACCACATAAATTTCTATTTTCAAGAGTATCACTACTACCGACGGGAGTATCCGCGAAGTTACCGATGCTGTTAAACAATTTTATCCTCACAGATAAAAAAGACTCTTGTAAATGGTCTCATCTTGAAGTCTTAACTAATGGTTAGTCTCATAATCTTTATTAGCTCAGCAAATATCTTAGAATAATAACCAAACACAAGTCCATGCAATCTCCTTATGCATGCATTGATCAGCAGACAGGTGAGAGTAGGTTAGGATAGTATCTAAATTAAGTCTCCTCACATAGTTCCATGTCTGCTCCGAGCTTCAAACAATCAATTTCTATTTTCCTTAAAAACGCGTAGACGAAGTGCGCGCTCTATTTACTGCCCGGAAACTAAACTCTGTTGATCAGAAAAATATTAACATTTGACTTGACAATAATTATTCATTCTCACCATCTTAATTAGGATATGCATGCACTTGTGTGATGAAAATATGCAATTCATCTGATTATCTGAACATGCCTTATAGTATATATACTGACAATACTAGCTAGCTAGTGTGATGAAAAAACCGACACGAACCTAGGATATGCACTATTCTTCACAGCCTTCTGACCGTATTTCCTCCACCGATATCCATCGTCTAGTATATCATTTGCACTCCTTGTTTGAAACGCAAACCTTGGCCGGGTCATCTTCTTTCCCCTCCCGGTGCTTTTTCCTTTCTCCTTGCTGCTACTTCCACTACTTCCACTCGCACCATTTTCTTCGCCTTCTTCATTCATCAACGATCCCTGTACCGGCTGCTGGGACCCAACTGCAGCACCAGATAGTAGAAGTGAGGCCCAGTCAATCTGCGGTACCGGTTGCACCGCTTGATTGGTTACGAGATTGAGAGGGTTGAATTGTGATGATGAACCAGGCGGTGCAAGGAGAGGCGAGAAGTTGTATGGTATATTTTGTGGTAGCTGTGCTTGTTCTTCCAAGTGTTGCTCCATGAAATTATTTGTTAGTGTAATTAGTAATCGCTGGTCAAAAGTAGAGGACCCTTTGGTTTTATAGATTGAGAATAATGGTGTGTTCAAGACTTCAAGATGAATCTTTTAGTGAGAGAGAGAGAGAGAGGAGATTTGTTTGTTGTCTCGGTCTAGATAAAAGTGGAAGGTGAGAAGATGGTGAGAAGTATCAACTACACTGAACAAGATAAAAGAGGCTAGAGAGAGAGAGAGAGGAGAGAGGAGAGAGAACCAACAAGATCTCAACCACCATCTTTCAGTTCAACTGCCTCGTCCGCTCCCACGAGTCATACGGAAAACACCTATACTCTTCAAATATAAACTACTGGACAATTCCTTTACCACATATTACACTAACGAAACTATAGAAAACCAAGGAAACGGACATCTCCAGTATAAAAAACTGGTGATGTTAAGGATTTTCTAAATATTACTCTGTTTTTTAATGAGAACTTAATTGCTTGAACATTACTTTAACGGCTGATACATGGTGTCTCCTGCTTCCAACTGGCCAACTCGTACCATTTCAATTTCCGTATTTGAATGAAATGCACCGTTATAATAACTATGCATTTAATTGTACAATTTGATGACTCATCTCAATAAGCACGATTCTTCTCTTCCATTAATATTACTAAATTCATTAATGTTGCATCCAGTAGAAAACCATTGGAAACAGAATGCTAAATTAACCACATCTTGCCAGCAAATTAGTTAACTAAGCTTTGAGTAGTTGAAATAGCTCATCTATTAACCTGAAGAGTTAGCTAGAATTTTGACCTTTTAAAGCATAGTAAATTCAAGCGCTTATGGACTATTGTTTAAATTAATTTTTAGACATTGTATGTACATAAATTGTAAAAAAAAAAATTGGGCCTTTGCTTTGATTTTGTTTCTTTTACAAAGCTTTAAATGTCATCTCACACCTTCATGAAAATATATTACATTGAATGGAATAATTCATGCATGAAATAACAATGGTATACCGTATACACTTCATCTGTCCCTTTTTGGTTCAAGAGTTAATTACCATACAGCTTATTAATTAGATTATTTTCACAGATATTGATATATTATTTTTTATTCGATGCATTGAATATGCTGCTCCTATATAAATTAATAGTTAAAATCTCTACAAAAATTATAATTAATTAAATATGCGAGCGTACAAATTAATTTGTTTATAAGTAATTAATTTACTTTTTCTTTATGCAATCCACTTCAATATTTTTATCATTTATATATGTGCAAGCAAAAAAAATATATATAGAGAGAGAGAGAGATGGGCTATTGTGCTTCGCGAAGTAAATGGGGGGTTTACTTTGAGTCATATTTTGCATTTTGAAAATCCAAACAACCGATTCGAACCGTTCAACATGTTTTAAATATTGAAATGTGCTTGGAGACTAAATTTTACATTTTTTGGAATTTTTTTACTATTTATTAAGCCACTTTGAAAATCGCTGATCCGGAGCGTCCAGAAATTTTTACTGTTTTTTACTGTTCACAGTGGATCAGCGATTTTCAAAGTAGCTTAATAAATAGTAAACAAATTTCAAAAAATGTAAAATTTAGTCTCCAAGCACATTTCAATATTTAGAACATGTTGAACGGTTCGGATCGGTTGTTTGAATTTTCAAAATAAAAATATAATCCGAAGTAAACTCCCATTTACTTTGTGAAGCACACTAGCCCATCTCTATATATATATATTATTGAAACTTAATGAATTAATGATATATAGCAAGAGACAAGTGCGAAAGTCGACACGCGCACAATATGAAATATATATTTAATTTTCTCTTCGATCTGTGTGCAACTGCATTTGGTCACTTTCCTTGCCTAGTGGCAACAAAATCTAGCCGCCTGTTGATGGGACCCAATTAGGGCCACCTGTGGTATATGAAGCAAGCATAGTTTAGTAAAATGAGAACGGAGGAGGTCCGATGCTCATCAGACCTACTTTTAGGTTCAACGAGCATGATGTCTGTCCGATCTAATTTAAGATTTGTGCGCACAAAAACTGAAACAGAAATGCACGAATTTTAAAGCATTCTGCACGAATTTTAAAGCAAATCGACGGTGATTAAACCCATCGAACCAAAGTAGGTCCGATGGGCATCGGACCTACTCTCAAGTGTAGTAAAATAACTTTTGGGTCTGTCATATAGCTGAGACCGATATTTTTATTAATACCCCAAAAAAATAAAAATTATCAAATCTGCCATCGATTCAAAATTTTTACTAAAAATGCCCTAACCGCCCCACTGGGGGGCGGTCCACTATTTTTTTTTTTTTTTGAGAGAGACAATATGAATATCAAGATGCTGAATTCTAACGCTAAAAATTTGGATTTCTTTTTAAATATTTGTTAGATTACTTCTTTTAAGCATATTTATACTAAAATACGCTAAATTACTTGAAATTATGTTAAATTATGTTGAATTACACTAAATTACATTAAATTACGCTAAATAACAATAACTTCGCTAATTATGCTGAAATACGGTAAATTACGCTAAACTACGCAAAATTACGCTAAAGTAGACCGATTCTGTGCCATCTTTCATGAATCATAAAAAATAGTAAAAAAATTCTGAAAATAGTAAAAATTGGTATTCTACAAGTTCATTATGTAACTAATTTACTGAGCTACTTAGATTGAATAATAGAAATGAAAATCTTAATCGAAAACTTCAACTCAAGTTTTGAGACTCTTCCCATTGTTTTTTTGGCAATTCTAAATTTTGAAATCCGGCATAACTGGCACGGATGCATGCGTTTTCTCGCAAGCTTTCCGAAAAGTGGTCATTTGTTGAAATCGGACACTCGAGCGCCGTTTTATGGCCGTTTGAAGTTTCGTCGTCGTTTTCGCCTTTTCAGTGAAGATATCATCCCTATTCATATGTAATTTAGCGTAATTTACCGTATTTTAGCGTAATTTAATGTAATTTAGCGTAATTTTTTTTATATAGTGTAATTCAACATAATTTCAAGTAATTTAGTGTATTTTAGTATAAATATGATAATTATACATCAAAAGAAGTAATCTAACAAAAAACCCAGCTAACGTGGGTATATTTATTAATAAAAATGTCAGAAACTAGGGTTTAGAAATTAGAGTTTAGGATTTAGGGTTTCTTTTAAATATCACTAATTTTTATAAATATGTTATGTGAAAATTGTAAATCATTTAATGTACGATAATTTTTAGGATTTAGGGTTTAGGGTTTTAGAAATTGTTCAAAATAAGAGTTTAGGATTTAGAGTTTAGCGTAATTTAAAGTAATTTAGTATAATTCAACGTAATTTAACGTATTTTAGTATAAATATGCTTAAAAGAAGTAATATAACAAATATTTTAAAAAAAATCCGAATTTTTAGCGTTAGAATTCAGCATCTTGATATTCATATTGTCTCTCTAAAAAAATAAAAATAAATAGTGGACCGCCCCCCAGTGGGGCGGTTAGGGCATTTTTAGTAAAAAATTTGAATCGAGGGCAGATTTGATAATTTTTATTTATTTGGGGGTATTAATAAAAATATCGGTAGCTGAGAAGGGAAAAAAATGAAAAATAAGCTCGGGATATAGGTGAAGGATTTATTTTATTACATCTAACCTGTAAAAAGATATCAAGCAAAAAAAAATGAACATTTTTGGATTTATTTTCTTACATCTATTGGGTTATAGGGTTAGGGTTATAGGGTTTAGGGTTTAGGGTTTTTTTAATTAAATTTAAATTTTTTAATAATATAATTAATTATTCTATAAAATAAAATAAAAATAATAATAATAATAATAAAATTACCTGAACCGCGCTGCTGCTGCCTCGGGCTGTGTGCCCTTTGGATGAAGGGAGGGGGTGTCCTTTTAAGGAAGTTTTTGCGGGTTAAAAAAAAAAAAAAAAAAGTAAACCGGCCAGAAAATGGCTGGTTTAGGGGAGGGCGTAAACCGGCCATTTTCTGGCCGGTTTGGGTATTTTTAGCGAAACTTTTGAACTCCGGGTATAATTAATAATTTGTATTAAACTTTGGATATTAATAAAAATGTCGGCATCTATTGTATCCGCTCTGATAAATATTCTTTTGATGGCATTAATTAATTCATCCTCTTTTAGTCTTTTCTCAGAATTGTCAGTATATATGTACAGAGAGAGAGATGGGCTATTGTGCTTTGCAAAGTAAAACTCCCTCTTTACTTCAGGTCATTTTTTGCAATTTGAAAATTCAAACAACCGATCCGAACCGTTCAACATGTTCTAAATATTGAAATGTGCTTGCAGACTAAATTTTACATTTTTTGGAATTTTTTTACTATTTATTAAGCCACTTTGAAAATCGCTGATCCACTGTGAACAGTAAAAAAAACAGTAAAATTTTCTGGACCACCGGATCAGCGATTTTCAAAGTGGCTTAATAAATAGTAAAAAAATTCCAAAAAATGTAAAATTTAGTCTGCAAGCACATTTCAATATTTAGAACATGTTGAACGGTTCAGATCGGTTGTTTGAATTTTCAAATTGCAAAAAATGACCCGAAGTAAAGAGGGGGTTTTACTTTGCAAAGCACAATAGCCCATCTCTCTCTCTCTCTCTCTCTCTCTATATATATATATAGAGAGAGAGAGAGAGAGTGGCTAAGGTCAAAGTGGTATGACCAAGGCCTTGGTGCTACCAATTAGTTTTTGCAATTTTAAAGTTCAAATTGTCGATCCAAACCGTTAGATGTTTAATCTATATTAAAATCTGCTTGGAGACCAAATTTTACATTTTTTGGAATTTTTTTTATTATTTATTAAGCCACTTTGAAAATTACTGATCCGGGTGAACAGTAAAAACAGTGCAACCAAATTCTGGACCATGTGATCAGCAATTTTGAAAGTGGCTTAATAAATAGTAAAAAATTCCAAAAAATGTAAAATTTGGTCTCGAAGCAGATTTTAATATAGATTGAACATCTAACGGTTTGGATCGACTATTTGAACTTTAAAATTACAAAAACTAATTGGTAGTACCAAGGCCTTGGTCATACCACTTTGACCTTAGCCATTGTCTGTTTCCAAAAATGTGTTTTTCTCTTAAAAAATACAAGTTTCAACATCTCCATGCATTTATAATTAAATATGATAAATTGTTAGGTGAAATTATTGTGCAGAAGCGTTTTCACACAAGAATCTCTTCATCTTACAAAGCTTCAGCAAGAAGTTGAAAATACACACACGTGAGAGCGTGATTGTGATTTGTGAAGCTCATCTACAAGCTTCCCAAATTAATGTTTCCAAAACTTCCTGCCAGATTTGCCTAATCAATTCTGTCAAAAGATAATAATCAGATAAGAACTGATTCAGACATATATTATGGAACAAAATAAGGGCAGGAATGAGAAAACGTGACTTTCACCTGAAGCCTGTTTTTGTAACACGAAATCGATCTGATAGGTACGAAAATTCAAGCATGGCGACGGAGGCGTTTATTCCTTTTAGATTGGGAGCTTCTCTCTTATTAATACAAGCAGCAATTCGATTGTATTAATTAGGAATATGACGGGGCTTGATTGTGATTTGGCCATAAGAGTATGGGATCCTCTATGACGAGTTTGAAGTGTCCAACCGTGCAGCTAATAATTAATAGTCACATAATATCTACTGGGAAGAAAAATTAGCTAGGTATAAATACTTCATACGTAGTGGTTGTGAATCAAGAGTGGAATCAAATATATTTAATACGATGAGACAAACTTTTAGAATAAGACACAATTTTATAGTTATTTTGAATGAAAAAAAACATAGAAATAAAAGTATATTTTGGAGAAAAAAATTAGCCTGAAAGTAAGTGTTCTTCTAATTAACTTCATGTGCTCCGCCTCTGTTAATATTCAATCAATTTTTTACACGTCTCCTTTGCAAATACAGCCATTATATATATATTTTTTTAATCCTTACATATACTAATTGAGCAATGTAGCTTAAGAAGGGAGTGTTTTGTTACTAAATATAGCGGAGCTGATATATTGATAATTATTCCTACCATCATCAGTATCATTCTTATGATTTAGCTTAATAATATTATGATTTAGTTTAATTATATTATAATTCAATATATTTAAATTCGGATTTGCTCAAACTGAAATGAAATTAAAACTGAAAAACTTAATAACGATGAGGATCACTTACTGAATCCGACCGAATAAAACAATATACATACTTTATTCGGTCTATTTAAATGATTTATCACAGAGCATTAAGTTAAATGATAGTGATGATGATGATATAAACAAAGAAATTGCTTGAACAAATTAATATGAAAAGAGTAATTGTAGACTTTTTTTACTTTGTTTTTTTTTTTTTTTTAGAATAGGTAACATAAAAGTGAGAAAATAATACTATTTTGGATATATATCTTTTGCTGGAACATCACATTTAGGGTATGTTCGGCTGCTACTGTGTGCGTGGGAAAAATAAAATTCACTCTGAGTGAAATTTTTTTTTCCACCCGGACAGTGTTTCGGCCATTCAAATTGAACCCCAAACTCAAGCCCATTTCCGTTTCCACCTGGCAGCCCAACATGCCCTTAGTAGTAAATCAAGGGCAATATCAGAAACAGAAAAAACTTTAGGAGAACTACTTGTGATCTGCGGTAAAGTGTAATGTCCTTCCAGAAAATTGTACCCAAAATTCAACGGAAGCCGGTTGTCTTTTGTTCTGACAAATTTGGATAAACCAATGTGTACTCCAGGATACTGGAACTTAATTTGACTTTAGAAACTTGAATTTACGGAGACTTATCTTTCCCGAGTTTTTCATTTTTAGAAATATATGAATTATTTTCTAAAAATTAGAAAGATAAAAAAAGGTTGCATACAAAATTTTAAACCTAATTGGTCATATAAATTTCTTAATTATTACAAAATTTTAAATTAAATAGTACACACTCTATTGTCTCCTCCTTGAAGACGAAGCTCATGTAATGAAAACCATAATATAATTTAATTCGTTCAAGAAAGTTGCAATCTGCATATGTTATTCTAAGTTTTGTATGTGTTGCTTTGAGATTCATGCATAACGGATTTAAACGGTCTAGATTTTGCACAGATCCACTCAAAGTTTGAGACAGGGGATGCGAATTCCAGCCGCATTCGACCATTCTTTGTGCCGTCCTCAACAACATCAATCTCCATGAAAATACCTTCTAAGCTTTTACAACAACCCCGTCTTAGCTCTCTTTTTTTGCAGCATGCCTCTGTTCCTACCACCACTGCCGCGGCCGCCACCACAACCTTCGCCTCTCTCCGCTCTCTTCTCACCTCGCCTGACCCCACACACCATGCCCAAGCCATCTCTCTCCTCCTCTCCAACCCCAATCCGGACCCCACCATTTCTTCCCTCATTTTCTCCACTCTGTCTCGTCAAACCCCCCATCTCTTCCCTCATTCAGCCCAACTCTTAATACACCTTGCCAAGAACGGAATTTTCCCGACTGTCACCAATCAATTCACTTTTATAGTCTCCAACCTCTGCCGACATGTGGGCCCTTCTAAAGCACTTGAGTTTCTTCGAGCTGTGAAAGAAAAAGGCGGTGATTTTGATGCTCGTGCTTTTAATTTGATTCTTAACGGGTTCGCCAGGGAGAAGGATTTTGCAAGCATGAATCAATTACTTCGTGAGATGAGAGAAATGGGTATTCACGGTGATGTCTTTACTTTTGGAATTGTTATAAACCAGCTGTGTAAATTACACCAGGTGGATGGTGCACTCAAGGTGCTCGAAGAAATGACAAAAACAGATTCCGATGTGAAACCAGATATCGTCATATTTAATTCAATAATAGACGGTCTCTGTAAGGTTGGTAGAGTTGAAGAAGGGTTGTCATTGTTTGAAAAGATGAAAAGTTACTACTTGTGCAAGCCCGACAGAATCACATACAATACACTAATTGATGGGTTTTGCAATACTGGAAACATTAGTATGTCTATGAACTTGATGGATAAAATGGAGGCAGATAAAATTTCTCCTGACGTGTGTACGTTAAATTCTATTATATCTGGCTTATGTAGAAATGACCAGGTTGGTACAGCATTTGATTTCTTCAAAAATAAAAGAACTGCATGGCCTGATGTTAAATTTAATCAAGTCACTTATAGTACACTAATCGGTGCATTTCTCCATTCAAATAATGTTAGAAAGGCCATGGATTTACACCAGGAGATGGTCGGTAACGGGCTTAAGCCTGATAGGGTTGCATATTTCACTATGATATCAGGTTTGACCCAAGCAGGTCGTATGAAGGATGTGTGTTCTATTGCCTGTTCTATGAAGGAAGCTGGGTATAAGCTCGATTTGAGAAGTTACAACATAATGATTCATGGTTTCTGTAAAAAGAAAAGGTTGGATAAGGCATGTGAGGTGCTCGATGAAATGCTTGAAACTGGTCTTAGACCTGACTTGTGCACTTACAATACTTTGCTGGCTGCATTTTGTAAAATTGAGGATTTTTCAACAGTTAAAGGATTGTTGCAGAAAATGAAAGATAACGAGATTCAGCCTTCAATGGTAACTTATGGCACATTAATTCATGGTTGGTGCAAAAATGGTGAAGTTACGGAGGCATTGAATATTTTTAGGTCCATGGATGAATTAGGGTTGGAGGCTAACACTGTAATATACAATACTCTCATAGATGCTTTGTGTAAAACGGGTGATGTAAAGATGGCAATTTCGTTAATGGATGAGATGAAAGAGAGGGGTGTAAATGCAAATGTCGTGACCTACAATGCATTGCTTAAGGGGTTGAAAGAAGAGGAAATGTCAGAGAAGGCTTTCGAGATTATGGATCAGATGTTGCAAGAGCAATGTAAACCAAATGCTGCAACTATGGATGTGCTTGTTAATTGGTTGTCCGATATAGGAGAAGAAGAGAGGCTAAGAAATTTTGTCAAGGGATTTCAGGCTAATAATTCAAATCCAATTAGTAATTCAATCCTATTGAACAGGGTTCTAAATAGCTAGCTATAGTTGTTTCTCTATCCTTTCCGCGATGACGCGATAATTGCTATTTAAAACCTGCTATTGAATTAAATGACCGTGTTATTAACAATGCAATTTTTTTTTACATAGACCTAAGATATAAATTTTTGGCCAGTGAATATGGCAGCACTGGTATCTTATATGTTAACACTTTATTAGTCTCTTAGCCATATACTGAGATTTAATTGTTGGCCTTGAAGATGCCTTTAAGAAATCAGGTGTCCTTTTGTTTCTTTCTTTCCTTCTTGCTTTCAATTCCAAGAGAGATATCTGATTATTAACTCATCCACCAAGTATTTTGGTTCTTTCTAAAATGTATATAAAAATTATTTAATGTTGCAATTCAATGTTATGAAGGGAAGGGGGAAGAGGTCGTATGGTATTAATAGAATTACAAAATTGCAACTTAGTTGCACCGTCCCATCTGCTTATGTCTCAATTTTGACTCAGCATGGTGCTGAAGTTCTTCTTATCTTATTCTTTTATGCCATCATGTTTTTAGCGTAGTGCAAATGGCACGAATATCATTTATCATCAGTATTACCAATAAAAATTAGTACCAAACATTATCTATTGTGTTTATCTTGCATTATGTGCATGTAAAAAGGAACATAAAAGACTCCTGGTCTGTGAATGATGATCTGAATTGATAATTTACCTTTAAGAAAATTGCAATTTTTATGACGCAAATAAAATCCAATGGATTGTCTTCTCAGTGCATACATAGTGCACAAGACCATGTGAATTCATACCACCTAAAGTACCATAATATTTTTATTTAGATTCAGATAGTCCGATAAGAATCTGCACAAATATTAAAGGAGATCTGTTCATTCCACCTTAGGCCGAATTGGCTTGGGTTATGAACGGACGGTCCAGATCTAAACATAAAATATTTTGTTACCTTTCCAAGAAACTAAATTGAGAACAATGGATGATAATCTTACGAGGGAGATTTGTGGGAGGAGACTCAATAGGCGGGTTGTGTTAGATGCGCAAGGTACAAGGGGAGGTATCTTGATAGGTTGGCGAGACATGAGGTATGCACTGCTCAATCAGTCTTGCTTCGATTTTTGTTTAACGGTACAATTAAGGGACAATGTCCTAGCTCGGACCTTTCAGTTCATGGGATTTACGGGCCTACTAGCCCGGCTTTGCGCTCCCAATTTTTTCAAGAGCTTGCCGATCTCAAGCCTAATCCGGATCTGCCGTGGATAGTTTGCGGCGACTTCAACGTGACCTTGTACCAAGATGAGAGAAATTCCCAGACATCAGACTGGCGATGGCCCCTTCAGTTTGCAAATGTGCTCACTAACCTTGGCCTGCATGATATGCAACTGCAAGGCCGCAGGTTCACTTGGTCAAATTTGAGGGACCGACCGTCAATGGCAAAATTGGAATGCTTCTCGATCTCAACAGACTGGGCATCGATGTTTCCTAACTGCTTGCAAAGGATCCTACCGAACTCGTTCCGATGATTGCCCGGTGGCTTATTCGGCGACCACAGAATTCTCCAAATAAAAAATTTTCAGGTTCGAAAACTTTTTATTGAACTTTGCTGATTTCAGAAGTTTTGTAGAGGCACGGTGGTTAATAAAGCCGATTGCTTCCATACCACTGCAACTGCATCAAAAAATACTATTCATTCAGAAGGAAATACAATAGTGGGAGCAGGAGAAGGTCGGTAAGCTTAAGTCCCAAATCAAAGTCCGTAAAGACTTTATTGGTTGGGTAGAGGAGGCGCAAGAAAGAAGGGAGCTAACTGACCAAGAGAAAAGGGTAAAGGCTCTAATTAATAAAAGATACACCGAATTGGTGGTATTGGAAGAGGATATGTGGAGACACTAAGTTCTTCCATGCATATGCTTCCTCAAATAAAACAAGAAACAGTATAGGCGGGATAGAGCAAAGAGGTAGGCTTCACACGAATCAGCGCGACAAGGCGAGAATTTTCAGGGAGTTTTACTTGAATCTCATGGGTAAGGAAGAACAAGTGTAGTGCATCACAAATTGGTTGGAGTTATATCCGACACGCCATGATCTTGACAGTATGGCATCGGACGTAACTGAAGAAGAAATAAAATAGGTAATCAATGCATGGCCGAACAACAAATCCCCGGGTCCGGATGGCCTAACCGGGGAATTCTACAAGGCTTTCGTCCATGTTATTCTACCTGACTTGACAAGTGTCATACAAACGGTGACATCCCAATCACCTAACATGACTCCATTAAAATCATCGTACATTACCCTTCTACCCAAAACAGAAAATCCCACTAATCCACAGGAGTTCAGACCAATAAGCTTGATAGACAATTTTCAGAAAATCCTCTCCAAAGTGTTGGCCAACAGGTTACAAGAAAGAATAGGCGATCTGTTGCATGGGTCTTAGACCGGGTTTCTAAAGGGGCACACATCATGGAAGGATTTGTATATGCCCAAGAAATACTACATCATGCCAAGCTCAACAGAATACCACTCGCGATATTCAAAGCCGACATACACAAAGCCTTCGACACACTCAACTAGGATTTCCTCGCGAATGTTATGAGAAGTCTAGGATTCAATGAGAGATGGATAGGATGGATCATGAATCTAGTCCTTCAAGGATCCTCGCAAATTCACATTGACAGCTTATTGGGAAAGAAAATCCATATGCGAAGGGGAGTCCGTCAGGGCGACCCCCTCTCTCCATTCCTTTTCATAATTACAATGGATTTTATTCCGCGATGGCATGCAAAGTTATCGAACACTAGGGAATTGAGATTTTCGGTAGCAGGCATGAATCCATGCCTTCTGTATGCATGCCAGATGATGTCTTTTTTTTGTCAAACTAGAAATGCAGCAGGTGCAAATTCTTAAGATTGTGCTTTTGGCTTTCCGCTCCGTCTCTGGCCTATTGGTTAGCCTAGAAAAATCTGAATTGGTAGCCACAGGTAACATAGTAGAGGATGTTGACAGACTCTTAGATTATTTGGAATGTAAACGGGGCTAGGTGGCTGGGCAGCAAAGTTCTTAAGCATGGCGGGGAGACTAGTGCTCATCAATGTGGTACTCTCTTCGATACCGGTTTACTACATGTCTGTTTTCAAGATGCCGCAGTGGGTACTTGATGAAATTGATAAAATCAGGCGCAATTTCTTATGGCATGGAGTACAGCATGATAAGAAAAAAATCCACCTGGTCAATTGGCCGCTAGTGTGCACGCCTAAAATGTAAGGAGGGATGGGTGTTATAGAATTAAAAACCTTCAATCTTGTACTACTGTGCATGTGGCAGTGGCAGTGGTTCCAATCACAACCGAGAATGTGGAAGTCTATTTTTAATTACCTATACGGTGCGAGGAGTGGGAGAATGGTCTCGGATTCGTTCTTCTTTGTGAAACATCTCAGACCAATTCAGCAGCTTTGTGAGGTTTCAATTGCTAGGATACCAGCAAGGGGAAACACGATTCAATTGTGGTACCATGATTGGGGACAAGGACTGCTCAGAACACGTTTTAGCAACCTTTTTTACCTATGCGCTGACAAAGGAAACAACATTACAACAATTCCTCGATACGCCTGATATTGCTACCCTATTCAGATTCTCTTTATCCGCCACAGCACAGTTCGAACTACTCCTACTAAGGCAAATACAACACCAACAGCAGGCATTGTCTCGAACAAGTGAAGCACAACTACGTCAAAATGATGATGCAATATGGAAACCGAACAGTCAAGGAAGGTTCTCCGTCAAATCAGCTTACATGGTAATGAAAGGTGGGCTTGGGATCAGGCCTGACATCTCAAAAATCTGGAATTTAGCGGTACCTCCGAGATGCAAGGTGTTTGCTTGGCTTCTATTGCCACGGCTGAAAATTTGCAAATTCAGGGATTCAATCTCCCAAGTATATGTTACATGTGTAGAGACAACGGTGAAACTATTGAGCACCTTTTCACTGAATGTACCACCTCGGATGCGATGCATCAAGGAGTCAGACAAAAAATGTCGGGCTACTTGAGGGGGCGGCTAAGGCTAGTTGACAAAGGCCTCATGATAGATGACAGCATACACAAGGAGGGAAGGGAACTGGTACTGTTATCAAACTTTATAATTTGGAGGGAGAGGTGCAATCGGTTATTCAAGAATAAACACAAGCCAATTGAAGAACTGGTACAAGAGGTTCTATGGCAATGGAGGATTATGCATCAAAATGGCGATTGATAATCTAGGTTTCTGATTAATTTTTTTTTTTTTGGTTCTTTTATTCCAACATTTTCTTCTCTTAATTTTCCCTTTCTGCTTTAGTATTCTAATTTTCATTTTTTTATCTTTTTATTTTATTTTGTTTTTGTTTTTTCTTCTTTTTTTCAGGGTTCTCTCCCACTTGAGAACCCAAACCATGTAACCGATTGAAGTTAATATAAATGAGAGCGTGACTCTTGTTGTTTCTCAAAAAAATGAAACAACAAAAATATTTTGTTACCTCAGTCACCAGGAGATATGGACTTGGACCATAGAGGAAATATCGAATCTGTATCCTCTGAGATAACGAAATATTTCAGTTTAGTTCCGAATTGTTCAACTAGATTTCGGACCAATCCGGACCTCAAGTGGAATATATGGGGCTCCTTTAATATTTGTGAGAAAGCAGATCGTGCAGTCCGGATCTAACTTATAATTTTTGTTACCTCGGGTAATATGAATTCGGAAATACCAGTATACTACTAAAAGATTGCATGTGACTTTTGTTCTTTAATTAATTTGTTTTCGACCATCAATATATACCAATCCAAATCCACTAAAACAGCTTAAATCCTCGGTTTTATACTATTTTCAAGTCTTTGTTTCGGAAAACCCATGTGCTTGCGTATAAATTATTTCACAGACTAAAGAACAATTCTCACCTAGTGGGCTGCACTATCTCCAATTCTAGCCCAATAAAACCAGTTCTCAATTCAGGCCCAACCGAACAAAAAAACGAGTAACCCATATATAGCCACTGACATGCGGGCCCGGCTGCTGATTCCGGTCTCGGCGCGAGCAATGGAGGGGAAGAAGAAGCGACTGCTCGTGCTGTACGCGTCGCAGACCGGAAACGCCATGGACGCCGCCGAGCGCGTCGGCCGAGAGGCGGAGCATGGCGGTTGCCCCTCCGTCGAAGTCCTCTCCATGGATCACTTTGACCCGGTCTAGCTCCTGTCTATTGTTTCCTTAATTTATTCATATTTTACCTTCTTTTTTTGTTACTCGAGTTCGATCCTACTTCCATGACTCTGTTTTGAGACTATTTCACGCAGTGATCAAGCCAAGTGTTAGCTAGGAATTACAATGTAGGACACTGCAGAGTTGTACCTGTTTTAGTAATTTAATAATTGTGGTGTAAATTGCCGTGGTTTGAGTTTTTAATGATTAATTGAGTTCTCACCTAGTATTGTTAGCTTTAATTACTCTCTTAATTAGAACAACTATTGCAGTACTTACAAATATATGGAGTAAACTGGGTCACTCACTAATAAGTAATATGTAATAGTAACCATTGGTGATCCTTTATTAGTAATGATTATAAGTCAAGTTATTATCTATAAATGTCACTACGTGTGATACTTTTAGGTTGAACCTATTAATTTCTATGATGTACATGCTTGATGTTTGGACATCAAATTGCTCTTAGTCCAAATTACAGGTGATCAAGTGACTTCTTAAGAAATTTCACAGTATTTAGTATATGTACCAGACTGGTACCAATTTTGTCTTCTGAATAATTCGTGCAAGTAGAAATAATGAAGAACATCTCAATCAGGGGCGGATCCATTCATATTGAATGGGGGGTCAATTAACCCCCATTTCTTTTTTTGGTATTTATGTATGATTTTTTTATATAATTTAGAGTAAAATGTTATGGGAACCGTAAAATTGACCACCATTCTTAGCATGAAAATTTTATATGATTGACCCCCATTGTGTGTTTGACCCCCATAGTTCAAAAGTCCGGCTTCACCCCTGATCTCAATGACAAAATTTGTTTACTCAATGATTCCATCTGTACATTTTTTGTTGTGATACATTTCAGAAACTGAAATGGCTATTCTGGTACTTCAATCATTTTTGTGATTCACCTCTAAAACATTTTGTTAATAATATTTCTGATGCAGAATTCTTTGCCAAATGAGAGTGCAATTGTTTTTGTTGTATCAACCACAGGTCAAGGTGACCCACCTGATAGTATGAAGGTGCACTTTCTTCTTTCCTTGTTCCATGTTTATTTTAGCAATAATGTGCTTGCACCAATCTTATAATGTATTATTTGATTTTGTATTCAGGTGTTTTGGAGATTTCTACTTAGAAGAAACCTTGGCTGTAGTTGGTTAGAAGGGCTTCACTATGCTGTGTTCGGCTTGGGTGACTCTGGCTACCAGAAATACAATGTACAATTCTCTGAATATTTCAATATAGTTTTCTCATCTTGCATTTTGTTGTATCATGTCAATATTAAGATCAGCATGGCATACTTGTGGGCTGCTATGTTTTTAATTTACTAATCCCTTGTCAATAACTTGGTGCAAAATATTGAAATTATGCAGTTTGCTGCAAAAAAGCTTGATAAAAGGCTTCAGGATCTTGGGGCTAGATCAATAATCGAAAAAGGTCTGGGAGATGATCAGCATCCATCTGGGTAATATTTAGTTTATTTTTTTTAGCTTTGCTTTTCTTTTTAATTGTTGAATTAACCAATGGGTATGTTGGCTACAAGTATATGTAACAGATTAGTTGCAAAGAGGATTTCAAATTTGTGGGTTTATCAAGGCACAGATCGGGCCAATGTTGAACTTGACTGCTTAAATAGAGGTTTGAGGCTTTGCCCATCTGACCAGGGTTTATAAAGTGAGGCTATGATACTATGCATGGTGCATATTGGTCCGTACTATGGATCGATATCTCTATTTTCAAAGTCCAAACAGTCAATCTGAACCGTTCAACACGATCTTCATATGAAAATGTATTTGTAGATCAGATTTTACATTTTTTTAGAATTTTTTTACTATTTATTTAGATAGGTAGAAAATCTCTTGATCTAAAAATTTTAGAGTTCAAAATAGTGATTTTCAACCTATCTAAAAAAATAGGAAAAAAATTCTAAAAAATGTAAAATTTATCCTGCTAGTACATTTTCATACGGAGATCATGTTGAACGGTTTAGATTGAAAAACAAAAATCCATAGTACAGACCAATATGAGCTATGCATAGTACTGTAGCCTCACTTAGGTTTATATATAATATTTTGGAGGAACTGATTACAAATATGTTATTGTCATCTACCAAATGTTACGGTTCAATTTTAGCTGTCTCGATGTTAGTGAAATTAATTACAAACTTGAGATATCAATTGATTACAGCGTTTTACTTTTTGACAACATTGTGTACGTTTTTATTTGTAGATATGAGGGTGCTCTCGACCCATGGTTGATGTCCCTCTGGAAGACATTAAATCACATCAATCCCATCCTTTTACCAGAAATGTCAGAAATCTTACACCCTACTATGAGAAAGTTGGAGCATCCCAAATTCAAAATTGTGTATCATGCTTCTACTGAGGCGACACAACATGATTCACACATCTCGGGTAAAATTTACTGTTATTTTAAACTTTATTTGAGTTTGAGCACCTGTGGGGGCTTAAATTTTCTTGATTACTAGTATGTAGTTAAAACTTTTTTATATTAGATTTGAAGGATGTGAAAAATATGATTGAGAGAGCTAGGTCCATGTCGCCTTCATTGCATGGTCATGATCATGGAGAGCCGCATTACTTATTAAAGATGGTATAATTCACATGTCAAATTGTATTTCTCTTTTTTCCAATGCAAAAGTTTCTAGTTTTCTGTTTTGCTAACTTGATACATGCATCATTTAGCTGATTTATGCTTTTATTTTCTATGAGACATACTAAACTATTTGCTTACAAGGTCAACATCATGTTGTCCGTGTATATTATTTACCAGCTTCTTACATGATGTGATTTTTTGGCATTTTGAGCACAGGTGAAGAATGAGCAATTAACAAAGGGAGATGATGGAAGAAACGTGCGCCAGTTCATATTAGAAGCCTTGGCTTCGGTATGTTTGTTAGTTACTCGGAGGAAAGGGATATATTGACATCTAACTTTATTTGACAACTAAAATCATAGATAAATTCTTTATCATTTATATAGACCATTTATCAAATTGGTGCAATTTGAATATCATCTGGTTACTGGTCAAGTGGTGTTAAACTAAATCGCTTTTAAGTATTACCAATTGGTTTTCAGATTGCACCTATGCTAGTCATTTATGATGTCAATGATAAAATAGGAGAAGAAATAAACCTATCAGGCCGATGAGACTGGATGAACTTGCTCTCTCTCTAGTTGAGGTGTGGAAACTACACCTATGCGACCTGTCTAAATCATACAGTACAATTTTTTATATTTATATAAGCTATATATTATTTACAAGGTTGTCAAAGAAAGTTTGTTGTCAATATAACATATTTCTTATATTTAAAACTATTTTGATAAGCTATGTATCAGTTTTTGTGGTTGTAATATGTTTGTTGTCAATATAATGTATGCCTTATTTTAAACTAGTAAGAAAAATTAATATTGTACCTATTATGTCAGTTCTTTTTTTGTGGAAATTCAGGTTATTGAGTATCAGGTAGGAGATGTGCTAGATGTCTTGCCGGGTCAAAACTCAGCTTCTGTTGATGCATTCGTTAAAAGGTGTAAACTAGATCCTGATTCTTATATCACGGTATGTGATGCCAATCCCTTTTGAGCAGCGTCTGAACATATATATTGCTTTCTATATTTTTACTTAGCTTATTATGATCATGGTGCTTATATCTCAATTATGTAATTTACACCAGAAAAGTAAATACTAATAAATTGGAAAGCCCCAAGAAGCAATCCACAAAAGAATTAATTAGTTACTACTTAATTAGATAATAAATAAATAAATAAATAAAAAGGGATCTGTAATTGTGTTATGCCCTTTATTACTGGCACCGATCCAAGATTAAATTTTTGGAGTTCTGGTAACCCTGGGAAATAGTATCTAAGGTTTCATTTCACTAATCCTATATGTTAGTTTTGCATTTGTATAAGAGTTGTACCAAAATCTTTCAGATTGAACCCTGGTCAGGAGAGAAAGATTCACTGGATGAATATGTGAATGGGTCGTCAGATCATCCCATCCAACTTCGCACCTTCATTTCGAGAGCAATGGACATTGCATCAGCCTCTCCAAGGCGGTATTTCTTTGAGGCAAGCACTAAAGCTGAATCTTTTCCATTGCTGTTTTCCATATAATTGCTATATATGGCGATTGATTAATGCATAAGATTAATTGGCCTTCACACACATCCAGTAGAAGCCGGGCAAAGAAAGTAATATGTCCTTTACTATGCCATGAAATACATAAATGGAAATTCCATGTCCTTGTGAAACCAAAAGAAATGTCTCAAATGATGCATATGTTGTATACTTGGAGTTTTTGAGGGAACTTATTGCGCATGTATAGGGTAATATATTTGCTTGTAGAGATAAAAAGACAGCTTCATGAGTTTTCATTTAATAGTGCTTTGAGGCTATGAAATTCCTCGTTTACCCTTAGTAACATATATTTTAGGTGATGAGCTACTATGCATCAGCAGAACATGAAAAGGAGAAGCTACAGTATTTTGCCTCTCCAGAGGGGAGAGATGATCTATACCAATATAACCAAAAGGAGCACAGGACTGTACTAGAGGTATCCCTTTTACATTTGAATAGTCATAGTAGCTTGGATCAGTTTTTGGCAACAGTTTCAACTGTGCCATAAATAAACTGACCCCAACTTATTTGTCAGACTTGACAACCGAAATGCAACCACTTTTTGTATACCAAACATTTCATTTACTGCCTTTGACAATTCCTACTTGTATAAATGATTTGTGTCTCAGGTACTAGAGGATTTCTCATCAGTGGAGCTGCCATTTGAGTGGTTGGTACAGCTGGTACCACCTTTAAAGAAAAGATCCTTTTCCATCTCCTCATCTCCTTTGGCTCATCCAAATCAGGTGCATTTAACAGTTAGTGTAGTCTCATCGGTTACTCCATTTAAGAGAAACCGTTATGGGCTCTGTTCTTCTTGGCTTGCCGGTCTCGACCCAAAAAAAGATGGAGGTATATTAGTTGTAAGAAATTCCATTTCTTTAATGACATATTGTACTTCTGAAAATATCGAAACATTATAGTTGCTCCCATCATAGAAAAATGTTCTTTTACTGCATTAGATGTACTCAAAAAGTGTGAAAACTTTCTTCTTTGCCAAGTCTTTCCCAGTGTTTTTCAAAAGACACCCAAACAACCCTCTCTTGGGCCTATCTCTGGATCATCAAGAGGGGACAATTTGGGTATTTTTGAAATGAAATAAAATGTGATGATTTTGTTAGTAAAAGTTACCTTGTTCTTGAGGGCTATCCAAGTTAATTTTGGTATTTTGATCTTTTGTAGGCACGCACTTTAGAATTTTCTGTTATTATATTAAAAAGGAAAATTTGCAGAGAAGTCCTTGGATTAACTAAATTTTTAAAAAGTATGTCATAAATACAATCCTATCTGCATCAAAAACCTGTTATAAAAAGTTTCAGATTCAGAGATGGTTAAATAAACTTGTCCAGAAGTTTAGGAATCTCATGTACTTTATTATATAGCACTAACAATATTATCTGTAGTCTTTAGTCCATGGTAAAAAAACCAAACTTCCTTATTCCCGTCGAAAATATCCTCACAACCTTCTTCATACTATTTTCTAAATGAAGAAAATTGAGAGCTATTTTTGTTCATTTTCTTTTTTCTTTTTCTTGAGAAAATGAGGGAGTAAGGATGTACGTGTCCCCTTTTCTCTTTGTGTTATGTTCCCTCATATATGGAGTTTTTTTATAGCATACTCATAGTTCTTTGTTCTATAAATAATCTCCATGTCATATATCTGAAATATGCTTAATAATCATCAATTCAAATGTCAGAAATTGCAAGTCCAGTTTGCAAAGTTTATAAAAAAATGTGTGGCTCAGTTTTCATATAGGAAAACAACAATTTGACAATGACTTTTAATTATTACAGAGGTGCTTGTTCCATCTTGGATCCAACGTGGTACCCTTCCAATACCTCCCCCAATGGTTCCTCTGATCCTTATTGGGCCGGGCACAGGTTGCGCACCGTTTAAGGCCTTCATCGAGGAGCGTGCTATGCAGAATCTAGTTGAACCAACAGCCCCGATCCTCTTCTTTTTTGGGTGCCGAACCCGTGACACCGACTTTCTCTATAAGGACTTCTGGCTGGCCCAATCATCAGATGAAGGTGTTTTGTCAGAGAAAAAAGGCGGTGGCTTTTACGTGGCGTTTTCTAGGGAGCAAGAAAGGAAGGTATATGTGCAACACAAAATAAGAGAAGAGAGTGCTAGGGTGTGGAGATTGTTGGATGGTGGTGCGGCCATTTATCTGGCGGGTTCATCGACCAAGATGCCGGCTGATGTCACTGAAGCGTTAGAAGAAGTTGTTGCAAAGGAAAATTGTGTGTCAAGAGAATCAGCAGCAAGGTGGTTAAAGACTATTGAAAAAGCTGGTCGCTTCAACATCGAGACGTGGTCATAGATTCATTCGGTATTTATTTTTTAGGTGATTGCTGCAATCCAGCCTTTCGTAAATAAATTATGAGCATTGTTTAAAGAAAATAACATATAGGAGGTAACTCTGCCTCGTAAGATTTGAACTTTTACACGTGGTGATTGCAGGTAGAAATTCTCTTGTTTTTATCAATTTTAGATGTGTTTTATGGTGTTGTACATCAATAGGTGGGTATCAATAATCTGTGTTGTGATAAATGATAATGTTTTATTTGAAGTTGAGAGACTGTTACGATTGAAAATTATTGAGCATCATATTCGTGTATATGTTATTGAGCTTCTTATAATTGAGAAAATTTAGAGACTTGGACTCTAGTTAGTTTTCTTTCCTAATTAATGTATAGTTTCCTGTCATAGATTATGATTGAATCTTGACCCAAATTTTGGAGTTAAGCTTGCACTAGAACACTTGTGATCTAAGTTCTAAACTACTGCTGTCATTTCTTCAGAAACGGTTCATGGCCACCATTGAATAACTATCATTCAAAGTTATTGACTTCGTAAAAGTCCCATTTAACAAATGAGCGGCGGTAACATAATTTTGGCTACAACTTGTATTAAAGGGCCTTTTCCTAATACCAAATCTGTCTTTCTACCATGCCAGAACTTGTGTTTTCATTGATAATTACAGATTCATTATCTAATGAATATATTTTGTTTAAATCTGGGCTGAATGAGTACTTACTGATGAAGGCAGGTTAACTGCCTACCAAAGTTTTACAAAAACAAAAGCAGTCGTCATATAAATTATTAATAAAATGAATGTGTCAAAATCAATATAGCATTTAAAAAGAATACAACACCAAGACCGACTGTGATTAAAAATGGATTATTATACAGACAACAGACAAATAGCACTGATGTGATCAAATATGTAATACTTTTTTGGGATCAAGTAATCAATACATACTACCATATTTCCCCAAAAAAAAAGAATTAACCGTCTAGGCATGTATCAAATATTTGGCACCGTTAGCCGCCAATTTCTTCTCATCTCCTTCTCTAAAATCACCTCTTCTAAGCAGGTACCAAATTCTTAGCACCATTAGCCACCGATTTCTTCTCCTCTCCCTCCTCTTTCACTGCCAAGACTCTAGGTACGGTCTCACCTCCTTTGACTAACCCAAGACGCCGTAATACTGCAAGGGTAGGTTCCTCACGGTTCATTGTGTAAAAGTGCAGTTCCCTGATCCCACGTCGCAGGATCTCTGCGCACATATCTGTTGCCAGCTGGATCCCGTATGCTGCTAGTGCAACCTCGTCTGACTTCAGCCTCTCCACTGTCTCCCTAATCTCTGTTGGCACCTTTGTCCTGTCAGTATCATTCAGAGATGTCAAAATGCTACCTTGAATTTCGACATGTCAACTTGTAATTGGCATAAATTAGAACGAACATTTAACAAAATAAATGTGCACTTTGATGCCGAACTAAATGTTACTAAAGCATATCAGAAAATTTTCTGCAGTATAGATGACAATAACCTAACCGAACCAATAAACTATGATGATCTAGCTATGCTTGTTTTTATGTAACATAATTTATTTTTTACATCAAGTTAAAGGTTCGTAAACCTATTGGGATGATTATTTCATTTTTGCTATTTTCATGCATCAAATATCACAACTCATTTAGTATTTAAGTTGTCTTATGATTGATGGTCAAACCTCTGACTGAACTTATTTGTTTAATTACCAAAAAACCATCATGTTTGTTTAAGAACATGATTAAATCATACACCTATTCATTTTATTTTCTATCTTTATTCTCTCCATTTTGAACAAATAAAAGCTGACTTTCTCGACTCCTGTATTATCAAGCAGTCCTTGGAGTAATCCCGGCACAAATGTAACAAATACAATAAAAGAAAATAACATTATGTTCAGAAAAGATTAATCTATACCTGCATGTCTTTGTCATTGTCTGAAAGCTCCTGTAGCTGACAATTGGGAGTATTCCCGGTACAATTGGGCATTGGATACCGATTCTTCGGCAATCATCAACAAAATCAAAAAAGAAAGACATGTCGTAGAACAATTGTGTCACGATGAAGTGAGAACCGGCATCTACCTTTTTCTTTAGGTACACGAGGTCTTCTTCATATCCTTCTTTAGTGGCAACATCGCTTCCTTCAAGTATCTTACTTGGGTGTGCCTCTAAGAAAATAGTTTTGCAAATGCTGCTATTAGGTAATTTGTTGATGAAATAACAAATATTGAAAAAAGGGGTTTTATTTTTTTCATGCAAAAAGAGAATCAGATCTCCTTGGAAAATCAAATTTAAAGAAAAGCAACATAGAGATAGAAAAATCAAATAAGAAAATAGGCAGTAAGCTTGTGGAATATTAGGAAAAAGTATATTGCTTAACTGGTAGCTTATTCCAAAAATTTCCTTTTCTACCTTTTACTTTGAATAATATTTTTAGCTCTTTCTTTTTCCCCCATTATTCTCCTGTGAGGTCATTATCGAAATTATTGCATCTGAAGAAAGAAGCCTTTTTCTTTCCTTCTTTGCAAATGACACCCAATATCTACCCAATTTGCAAGGAAACATCCCGATTACCCCAATTTTGCAATGTAGACAATTCAACTCCCTTTCTTAGCTATATATTAAACCAAATTCATGCCAACCTGGATATCCAGCAACGGCGAGACCGAAGTAATCACCATGTCTCAACCTAATATGCTCCACCAGATCCAACCCGCAAACCGGCACACCTTTACCATTCACCTTGGCCGGTTCCACGGCTGCAAGAGCCGGTGCACCAACCGGCGGATCTCCTCCAAGCGCGAGAATGTTGCTAACGCCACGCGATTTGGCGCCATCTATTGCACGGTTTATGCCGTCGAGCGTCATGCCGAGACACGTCAGATGCATCATGGTATCGACACCGATCTCAGTTTGCATCCTCCCGGCGAGGTTAATAGTGACGTCAGCACTAGTCGGTCGCCACGTGATGTCACAGAAGGAGGCACCGTGCGCTGCCATGCGAGCGACCTTGGCAATGAACGCATCGGCGATCTCAGCGCGCGCCTCGGCGGTGGCTGATTTGGGGAATTTCGGGGTGAAGTACTCGAAGGAGAAGATGACGTGGTTATCGTCGGATTTGGTGGATTCCTTGATTTTGTTGATGATATGCATGGTTAGTGGTGGTAGTGTGTGCGGGTGGGTGCGGCAGAGCGTGGTGGGTAGAGAGTGGGATTGACGAATGCTTGATGAGAGAGCTCAGAGGGGAAAGGACGGTGGAGAGGAATAATTTAAGGTGAAGGGGGTAGGTGATGAGATGGCGGGTCCGGATCTCCTCAAGTAACCCAAATTTTGAGTTTAGATCCACCGTCATCCGGGCTAATCCGGTCGAAGGTGGATTGCACGTGGCTCCTTTAATATTCGTGCTAAAGCAGATCGGACGGTCTAGATCTAAACAATATTTGAGTTACCTTAGGTTATATGAATTCGGGAGGGGGTGGGTTTCAGTAGCTTTCTCCCTGGCTGTCCCGGAACCCAGATCCTTTGAAATCTGCATTACCTCACCGTTTGAGTTTAAATTTCAACCGTCTGATCAGAATCCGGATCAATCTGTCCAATACTATAATACACGGGAGACTTTGTGATCCGTGTCATTATGTAATTAACGGACCAGATTTAATCTGAAAGAGTGAGGCACCTTAGGTGATAGAATTCGGTTGTCCCCTCGTGGATTTTTTTTAAAAACAGTAAATAAAATAATCAAAGTTAAAGAAACGACATGATTGCTTCGTTTGTTATAAAAACAGCAAAAACCGAATCCGGGATTCGGTTAAGCTATTTTTTTTCGCTTCACCGAATACGCTATTCGGTTAAAGCATATTTTCACAGAACAGATCCCGAAAACTATGTAAACTCCGTGTAACACCCACCATTAACCGAATTGGCAATTCGGTTAAGATTTTTTTTTGATTTTTTATTGTTAACCGAATAGCCAATTCGGTTAACATTATTTTTTTTATTTTTTATTCTACACCGAATAGGGGATTCGGTTAGATTATTTTTTTATTTTTTATGATTAACCGAATACTCTATTCGGTTATGAGATTAATTGAATGAATTAATAAGGATTTAATGTGAAAATTAAAATTAAAATTAAAAAATATTCACGTTGGCTTAACCGAATCCTCTATTCGGTTAAACCAAAAAAGCAAAAAAATCGCCTTCACCGAATCCGGGATTCGGTGAAGCCAAAAAAGCAAAAAAATCGCCTTCACCGAATCCGGGATTCGGTGAAGCCAAAAAAGCAAAAAAATCGACTTCACCGAATCCCCTATTCGGTTAAGCCAAAAAAAATGGCTTATAGGATCTTCTGTGGCAACCCACTGTATCCCCTTTTAAAACCACCAGCTTAACCGAATAGCGTATTCGGTGAAGCGAAAAAATAACTTAACCGAATCCCGGATTCGGTTTTTGCTGTTTTTATAACAAACGAAGCAATCATGTCGTTTCTTTAACTTTTATTATTTTAATTACTGTTTTAAAAAAAATCCTCCCCTCGTGCTGCATTTTTCGTTTTCTTTTTCAGAAAAATTTCTGGCGATTTTCTGTGTACACAATTTGGCAGGAATCATCTGAGTATGTCACGTGGCCCATGAGATTCGGGCCAATTTTGAATATAAAACGGTTAAAATGCAGAGGTGGGATTTATGTCCAAGGCAGCTTTAAGACTAATTCTATTTCTACACCGGCTTTCTTAAAAGAAATCAGCACAGTTGGATGTGCGGGAAAAATGAAAATAGGAAAAAATTGAGGTGATTTATTATTTTGAGTGGGTATAGGATGATAAATTAATTTGATATTTTTTTTAAATCAAGTCAATTAAAATTTCTAAAATAGAAAAGGTGTATAGTAATCAAATTTTATGCAATTTGAGTATTATTCAATATTTCATTAAATTTTGTTTGATATGAATCTTTTTAAATTGTAAATTACTTAAAAGGATAGTAAAACTTGAATCAAATTGTCATTTTAATGCGCACAATATGCATATACTACTTACGTATCATGATTTATTTGTCGAATTTCAAAATCAAACCTATTTTTGATATTATTGAAGTTGTCAAATCAGTCTATCAATGAATCTTCACTCCCAAAATTTACCAAATTTGAGTATGTTACGTCAATAGAAAGAAAATTAATACACTTTTTGTTCAATTAATGATCGGAGTTTAAATGCTTATCATAACAATAACTAGTGATAATGGACGATTTTTTTTCGTTCGGATCAATTCAATTATGGACTTGTCCACTATAGAGCTAAAGTAAACCATGTATAAAATATCTCCAAAAATATAAACATTATACAATATTTTGGATATCTTATACACGATTGACAAAATTTAGACAAAATTGTTCCAAACGGTTAGCAAACAAATGCATATCTCACTCGCAGGAGTACACTTGCTTTCATTTTAATTTTTCTTGGTTCTTTTCTCTTAAATTTTGGAAGACTAGTATATACTTTTTTCCCTTGTTAGCTCTTGAATATTTCCTTTGAATTGACTTGTAGAATCTGGGGACTGGTGAGTGATTAAGAAAGCTTTGGATGGTTGGTGTCGCCACATGTCAAATGCTGATTTGAAAGCGGATCTGGTGAGGATGGTTACAATACTTGAATTATTCACGGAGTAGATATTATTATCTGAGTGGAATTTTCAAGTTTCTTACCAATATTATTTTATCATTGTTTTAATAATTGACGAAGTCTTAAATTACAATTATATACTAATCTTAATCAGATGACTAATTTTTTCTTAAATTTTGAACAATAAATACTCGGTCATTCATATGCAATGCGAAATCAATTTTTTGTCATAGTAATTTAATATGTAGATAAAAAACATATATATTTTTAAAAATAATAAAAGGATCAAAATTAATTAATTAAAACAGGCAAAAATAATTAAAGAGATCCCTTTTTATTAGTCTTACTAATATTATAATTTTTATATGGGATTGGGTTTTGTCCAAAGGGCTTTGGACAAAGTCTTATCCAAAGTCAAGCTTAAACGTTTGATTTGTATTGAGATGCAAACATATTTAAAAATTAATAAATTTAAATGACTCTTTGAATTTAAATGTCTGTACGAATTTTGATGCAAATCGGACGGTTTAGGTCCGGCTTTGGATGAAACTTTGTCTAAAGCCGTTTGAACAAAAAACCCACCCTTTTTATATTATGTGCCAGTGAAAGAAATTTTTAAAAATATATAGAATATTTATAATCACAATTTGTTATCCACTGACTTAATTAGATTCTTAATGTTTAGTATATATGTGTCCAATAAAATTATATAATCAATACTCACCATCGATGCACTGGGTAACATCCTCGCAGCAAAACGCGAGGATAAAGTTATAATAAATATATGAAGAATATAAATTTCTAAGCTCCTTAACCTTGTCATGTCACCACCGTATGTATCTATTTGATGCTACCTTTTTAGAAAGATATATTGTCTGTATCTGATGCTACTTTTTAGAAATATACATACAACATTATGAATACAATTCGGACTGATTTTTATTTATATTTTATAGGAAAATGAGACATCTGCATACCGAGTGGTATTGGAGACCCTCATTTTCGGTATAGGCGTTTACTACCTGTGTTTTAGGGGAGCAGAGAGTTTCACAATCTTTGTCCTGGTAGGCTGGTACCGACTGGTACATAATAGAAAATGCACTGATGCAATGACGTTATAATTAGTTTTAATATATGTTACATCCCAAATCAGAATTTCCGGATTATAGTGTGATCAGTCCCCGCCTCGTGCCCAATAATCGAAAAGACACGCAATGCTAACAATCATAATAAACAATACAGCAGAAGTAAAAATAAAACAATCAAGCAAAAGTCATAAATATCAAATAAACATAACATAATATATACATCATCCATACAAATTCCCACCGGAATAAAATATACACAGTCTAATAAAAAAGGGGATACATAATCTATCGAGTCCAATGTGTATAACAAAGACACCGGACTCGCAAATCCTAATCAAAAGTCCTAAATCTATATCATGCGGCGTGGCTATCGGGGACAGCTCCTGATGTCTCCTGCTGCGGACCGCCAGACCCTGTACCTAAAATCCCACATCAAAAGGTGGGTAAGCGAACGATCGCCCAGTATGTGACCCAGTATTACCCTTTCAGGGATCCTCTAAGTCAAAGCACATTTTAAATTTGAAATCTACGTAAAGTCGGTAATTGTTCACTTTTAATGCACATGCTGCGGAAATTAAAACCTACCATAATAACTACAAAGAAAAAATATATAAATAGTAGATGATATGATGTGATTATCCTATTATGCTAAAATGATGATAAACGATAAGAATGATAAACGATAAGAATAATAAACGATAAGAATAATAAACTACCTTAATTTAATCCGTACCTAACGTGCACCTAATGCAACTGTCTCTTAATTGTATGCTCTCTTCACAATATAATCTACATACTGTCTCTTAATTTATATCGTTTATCATCAAATTTAATTTTTTACTACCTAACGTGTACAGAATCTACTACCTTAATTTAATCCGTACCTAACGTGCACCTAACGTGCACCAGTAGATGATAAACGATAAGAATAATAAACGATACATTATACAAGGCTTGAGAAAAGTTCGTTAGGATGAAAATGAAATTATTTGTATGCTATTTTCTTTAATAATCTGGTATTTGCATGACATGTCAAATTGAGGCAGGCATCTTACCATAAAAGATAAACATTGGTCATGGTTGGATAAGTCACGATATAGAAATATTATATTACAAAAATGTCATGCAAATAAATTGTATGAAATGTGGAATTCACTAATCACTAGAGATTTCTCTTTGTATTAATGCATACAGGACACCGATTAGGCGATTACTAAGCATTCAACATACAAAATATTAATCTTCTATGTAATTAAGGTACTCACCACAGACTTGAAACTTAAGACCTTCTTGATAATGGTGTTGCCGCTGAAATAATCAGAATCGGGGTCGAGCATTTTCCAAATCCGATTATATGTTAGGATGTTAAATGAAAACACTGCATACAAAGGTTCTTTGAGCCGATTTGTCTTAAAATCAACATCAGCAGAAAATGGACGCGAAACTCTAATAACGGCATCGTTATCTGAGAGATTCCCTTCTTCGCCACTTTTACTAATGAATGCTACTGTATAGCGCCATCCATTGAGTGACAAATCTGATATATGTTTGGGTTTTTCTTTGGACAGAATAACTATGTCTGCCTCCTGAGGCACATAAGTTTCTCTCGAGTTTACTTCTTTCACAGGGTTTGCAACTGCAATCCGGTATGAATTATCCTTTTCATGATTTACTCTGAGAATTTCAATGTATGGAGCATGAGAAAAGCCTTCCATTGCTGAGCACATGTCAGCTCGGGTCTCCTCCATCAGAGGAAAAGTGAAATATTTCACATAGTCTTCAGAAGATTCGAATGTCTTTGGTATCTTCTTAATCTAGAAGATAATAAAACACTACTATTTTTAGTAATCATAATAACAATAGTATTAATAATAATAATAATAATAATAATAATAATAGTTTGATAATTTTCTCAGTTTCAACTTTCAACTTTCAATCGTGCAATAAGAATTAAAGTGATAAGAATATAGCTAGACTAGGAAATGACATTGAGATAAGGAGAAGAAAAGAGAATCATAACTATATATATGTCTCATTCCTACTCTATGCTTATTAGTTAAATATGTTATAAGTAGAAGATAACATAATTCATACTGCAAAGCTGTATTTTGCAATGAACCATTGACCTTTTGGTGTAAACAAATATACATATAGCAAATTAGCAATATCACAATTTTTTTGTTTTTGAGCATGAACAATATATACCATGGGCTGGAAAAAGAAATAAACTTTTTTTTTTCAAAGATGATTTTGCTCTCTGGATACCTTCTTCTTGAAGAGATTTCTGTTGAATATATCATGCATTGACCAGGTGAAAACTACTTCCGCCAAGTCTTTACGTTCTTTCTTCTTGTCGTCATCTTTTACATCTTTTACACTAAATTTAAATGAAACGAACTCTCCGCTGCCAAAATCACTCATCTTTAATTTCCTTCTCTCTATTTTCCACCTCACCCTCTTTGTCTAGCTAGAAGCAGACTAGTTGACAGAGACTGGGAGAAGAATAGTCGTCAAACTTGGTGATTTATTATAAAGTAGGAAGCATTTGAGTAAATGCTTAATTTATAAAGAAGTCCTTTGGTATTTCTTTTTTGCAAAATAAATTTATAGTACCACTCTCTTATTTTTGAAAAAACTTTTTTCTATTTTATATCAGAATTTTATCAATGATGTTTGTTGCAATTATTCTAGAGTAGGAGAAACATTATATATTACAAGAAGATGTAGCTAAAAAGTAGAGAAAGAAAGAAAGATAAGGTACTTTACACACACAAAATTGCTTCAGTAGAATTTTTATATTGGTACTTGGCATTCTACAATTTTTATATTATTCGATTTTGTAGATAATTATTCATTTTTTTCAATTCTACAATTTAAAATTTACATTTCTAACAATTTTCATTTCCTACATTTTTTAAATTTTAATATATCCACAAATCAAAATAGGAAAACTAATTATTTTTATCTACATTTCAGATTATAATATTATGATATTTTTTTCGAATTGGAATCAATAATTTGAATAATTAATTCGAACCTTTTAATATTCAAAACTCGTAGGATCAACGTTTTATTTTTATTTCATAATTGAAATATTTACATTTATTCATTTAAAATAGTTACGAATCAAGATATAGAATCTAAAGTCAATTGTAAACACTACAGCAAACTATAGTATCAGCGACCGCCAATAGCGACCGGCATTAGCGCCGGTCGCTGAAACGTTTTTTTCTCCCAAAAAAAAAGCCGCGAAATAGTTTTGGCGACGACCCTTTCTGCGACCGGCGCAAACACCTTTCAGCGACCGTTTTTGACCGGTCGCAGAAGGGTGCCGTAAAAAAGCCGCGAACCCTCCCTCTGTCTCCTCCGTCTCCCGCGTCTTAGGTTAGCCAAAAAAACAAAAAAAATGCGCGCCGATCTGTGCCCCCCGCGCCGATCCGAACCCCGCCGCCTCTGTGCCCCCCCCCCCCCCCCCCCCGCGCGATTCCCTGCCAAACAACGCCTCTTTTCCGTTTTCCACTGATCGAACCCCGCCTCTGTGCCCCCCCGCGCCGATCTGGAGCTTTCTAGTGCTGTGGCTGACGGTCGAGAAGGACACAACTCGTCGTGTGACTGGCCCGTCTCTGTGCTCCTTGCTGATTTGTGAAGGTCGAGAAGCGAGGTGCTTCCTTGGTATCGGCCATTTCCACCGTCACTTGCGATTCGCTCGGGTAAATATCTAAGCACACCCTTTAAATTCTTGCTTCTTGTGTGTGCTTGCTTGTGCCTTGTTTATGCGGCTCTGGGTTGGGTGTGTGCTAAAATCCGAATTTTTGCTCTTGATTTTCTTGTTGTCTCGGTACTGGTATGCACTGACAGGGCCAAAACCAGAAAAAGAAAAACAAAGAAACATCAAAGCACGAGTTATATCTGTAATTAATTAATCACTGCCACATACACCTCGTACCAGAATCACTGTATCAAGTTTATAGTTACATCTATATTTATTTCTCATAAATTATAAGAAGTCGTTATTTTTTTTACATTTGAGATTACAGAAGTCAATTGTTATTGGATGCTAATTGAAAATAATATATAGGAGATTTGTAAGTTAATATATATTTGTATCTGAAGATTAGCAATTGATTTGTTTAATTTGCCGTTGATTTGGTAACGATTAATTTGGCTATTGACTTTAATTTCCCTTTTCCTTTTCTGGCTGTTCTTAATTAGTTTCTTATTATATACTTAAGTGAATAAAATATTAGTATCTGAAGCAATATATTGCAATAGACGGTATGCACAGGTACAATACCTAAATATTATGTTTCCATCACTGTTAATGGAATTTACATTATTGCTAAGAGTGTTCCTTTCAAACTTTAATTTTATTCATATCAACTTTTTTTAAAGTATAAAAGTTAAGAATTTACATTATTGAGGAGAGGAGTGGTTGTAGTGTATCTGTTTTGGAATTTAGGCTATTAACTTCTTGCTATATATATACCATTGGTTCTTCATCAGAGTGTCGGTACTGTTGTTGATCAAAATCTTGCTAAGAGTGTACTGTTGCTTGACGTGTATGATGGTTGTATATACTGTTATATCAAAATCTTGCTATATATATACTGTTCCTATGCCATGATGGTTGTTTAATTTTGTGATATCCGCTTATCGGATTACTCTAACAAGCTCATGTGCTTTTTGTGTTAAACCCTTTATTATGAATGAATTTAAATTGCCTTTTTCTGTGCTTAATTGGAATGTGCGTGGTCTGGGTGACTCGAATAAATGTGCGGTTATCAAAGATTTGGTGGCCGAGAGTAACCCAGATTTATTATGTTTTCAGGAGACTAAGTGGAGTGAGTGCTCTATATTTAATTTGAGACAAGTGTGTACATCTAAATTTGTCAAATTCTCCAACTTAGATGCGGACGGAACGAGGGGAGGAATAGTGCTCGCGTGGAGTCGCTCATTCACTCTCCTTAGTTCCTTCAATAAAACTTACACAACAACATCTATATTAACAAAAATGGGTTTCACCTTCATGTGCACCGGGGTATATGGGCCACAAGATGACCCGAGCAAACGATTATTTTTAAATGAACTGCGAACAATCAGGGCTACTAATAATCTGCCGTGGCTTGTCCTAGGTGATTTCAATTTATTGAGGTCATCGGAGGACACAACTGCGGACATTCGAAATCTGGGCACCTTGCAAGATTTCAACCGATTTATTACCGACGCAGGTCTCATTGATGTACCACTGCAGGGAAGAAGATTCACATGGTCTAACAAGAGACCGAACCCCACATTTTCCAAGCTAGACAGATGCCTTCTGTCATGTCACTGGGACGATTTGGGGGTATCATACGACCTGACGGATTTGCCGACTCCGGCCTCTGACCATGCACCCTTAATTCTGAGACTGCGACCTCATCAAAACCCGGCAAAATGACAATTCAAATTTGAAACATTCTAGCTTAAATACACGGATTTAGAACCAGTGGTGGCAAGGGCATGGAGCATTGAAGCACCCACAAACCCGGTGGTCCGCATCCAGCGGAAAATAAAAAATGTCCAGAGAGAGTTAAGAATATGGGCCCAGCAAAAATTCTCCAGGAGGGAAACATACCTCACAAGGTCAAAATGGGTAGTACAGAGACTGGATAGAGCGGAGGAGATTCGCCAGCTAAATCTGATCGAATTCAGGTTGCGCATCAGGCTGAGAGAACATATTTTTGCACTGGCAAAGGAAAAAGAGCACAAATGGAAGCAGAGGTCGGGTTGTACCTGGCTCAAGCTAGGTGATAAAAATACAAAATATTTCCATGCTATCGCCAATGGGCGTAAGAATATCAACTCCATACAAACCATGACCACGGAAGAGGAGGAGCAGGTACCGTCCCAACAACTGCCGGGGTATTTGCGTCGGCATTTCAAAAACACGCTCGGCAAATCAATGGTGCATCCACGGCCTTTCACTTTGACGGGTCGGGTCGGGCAGAGTTTTGCGGAGGACCTCAAGGTTCTAGACTCACAGGTGACGGAAAACGAGGTGTTATTGGCAGTCCGAGGAATGCCGAGGGGAAAAGCGAGCGGTCCGGATGGCCTTCCAAGCGAATTCTATCAGGAATTTTGGCCGATCATTAAAACCGATATCATGGACTTGGTGACACAGTCTCTACAGAACAAGGTGCATATTACAGCAATCACATTAATTCCCAAGAAGGAAAATCCGGAGAGGGTGTCGGACTACAGACCGATCAGTGTAATCAACACGATCGCAAAACTTTTAACAAAAATCTTGGCAAATCGACTTCAACCGCATCTCCCAAAGATCATTACGAATAACCAGACGGCGTTTGTTAGCGGAAGATCACTAATGGAATCCTTTTTGTCAGCAAGAGAGTTGATTAGTTTCTGCGACAAAAGAAAGTTACCGGCAATACTCTACAAGGTTGATTTCGAGAAGGCATTCGACACGGTCGACTGGTGCTTCCTAATGAATCTCCTCATAGAAAAGGGGTTCCCCCCGGGATGGACTTCGGCCGTTCTGAGCATCTTACAGTCCTCCTCCTCAACGGTAAGGGCCAACGGTACGCAGTCAAGTTTCTTCAGGCATAAAAGAGGCTTACGCCAGGGGGACCCGCTTTCTCCAATGCTTTTTATCCTCGCAGCAGATTGCCTCAACTCCTTTCTCCGGAATATGCGTCCAATCATGCCCACGCCGGCGGCAATTCACCCGCAATTTATCCAATACGCTGACGACACCCTCATAATCTGCGAGGCCAACCCGATAACAATGAAAATTGTCACCCATGCGCTGGGAGTGTACTCTGAGTTATCCGGTCTAAAGATTAACAGAAACAAGAGCCATTTCGTCCCGATTGCTGTCCCCGGTAATCTGGTGTATGTGGTGCATTCAATCCTGGCCTCGCCACAGACAAAACTACCCATTCGATACCTTGGCCTTCCTCTGTCTATAAGAAAACCAAGGAAAATTGACTTCCTGCCAATGCTACTTGCGGTCCAGCACAGGATACAGGGTTGGACTTCTAACTTCCTGTCATATGGAGGAAGAATAACCTTGGTCAAAGCGGTGCTCTCGGCAATGCCATTGCATTACATGCAGGCTTTCAAGTTACCGGTTGGAGTTATCAAGCACATTGACAAGATGAGAAGGAAATTTCTATGGAAGGGGAATGGTTCCTGTAAGGGCATAAACTGCTTGGTAAATTGGGAAAGAGTTTACGCGCTAAAAATCAATGGGGGCCTGGGAATAATGAACTTAACTTGCCAAAATGATGCATTACTGGCTAAATGGATCTGATTAATTGAGAGCGGCGCAGAGGGGCTGTGGCAGAAAACATTGCTATCCTTATATGGGGTGAGGAGGGCATCTCAAGTTAGTCTGCATGGCCACGAGGCTTCCTTCTTTGTCAGAGATCTAGAGAAAGTCGCCCCCTTTTGCTCGATCTCCATCGAGATTGCCGGGGGAGGAAAAAAATGGAAGTGGACCCCGTCGGGGACTTTCACATGCAACTCGGCATACAAACTGATGCACAACAGTGGTATCATTGCACTAAACCAACAGAGATTATGGAAAATAAAGGCCCCAATGAAAGTGCGCATTTTTGCTTGGTTAATGCTGGAAAACAAAATCCTGACACAGCAGGTCCTCGTCTCCCGAGGGTGCCAGGTTCAACCAGGATGTCACCTGTGCCCTTCAACACACCTGGAAACAAGAGATCATTTGCTTTGGGGTTGCGATTACTCTTCGAGATTCTGGAACGGATTGCGAGCACAACATAACATTCCGCCGCTGCAAGGGCATAGCATCCGAGTGATATGGACAAAGACAGGCCAGGCTATTTTGCAGACTCAGAGGGCTCGTTGGGATGTCATATGGGCGGCAGGTGCTTGGGCGCTCTGGAGAGAGCGAAACAGAAGATACTTCTCTAACAAGCAAAGAACAGTGGGTCACCTCATCAATGACACAACACTGGAAATAGAGCGTTGGCTAGACACCGGCTAGATTTCTTATAAGAGTTTTTTCTTAAATTGCATTTAAATTAGAGGCACTGTATACTCTACATATGTAAATATAAGAGGTAGAACAGTGCAGTGCGCAAACCTTCTGTAATTATTCTTTTACTCAATTAATATACCTGTTAACGGAATTTTCGTTAACCATAAAAAAAAAAAAAGTTATCTTTTAATAGGCTTATGCTTTTCATCTTTTTTACCTTTATCTTTAAATTGATGCAATCTTCCATTACAGTGATTGTCTACTGCCCTTTACCTTTCAATGCCATATTTTTTTTTTCCATTAACAGGATGAGAACATTTATTTGGCAGAGTGTATAACAGTGATGGAAACATATTGCTTTCTCATTATCTGTTGACTCGAGAATTCCTTCAAAATTTCAATCTTTGTTATTATTTTTGCATCTATACCCTTCAAGATTATAAATATTTTTTTTATCAAACCCAAGGTACTTCTTTTGTACTTAATTATCTGTATGTTTTAAAATCTTCTGATGGAATTTTTCCTTGACGAAAATTTGAATTACGATGTAGAAAACAATTTTGATTGTATATGTATATGTAAACTATGTAAACTATGAATAATTGTATATGTATATGTAAAAAAGAATTGATGATGTCGATTTGATTGTATATGTTATATACAAGAGCCAATTACATGTTACTGTTGCATCTTCTAATTTGGATTTGCTTGGTAGGACTTAAAACCACTTGTTGTAGTGTATCCTTTAATTTTTCTTTTAACCTTGATAACTTGATTGGTTTGATTAATTGATTGGTTAATTGGTTTGATTATTTGATTGGTTAATTGGTTAATTGGTTTGATTAATTGATTGGTTAATTGGTTTTAGGAGTTGTAGAAGTTAGTTTAATCTTGGAAGAAAGAAGGAGAGGAGAAAACTCGATCTCCAAGGGAGTAATTGCTTGTAATCAGGCAAGTTTTCTCTCTTTCTTAATTCTATGCTTGTTAATTATATATTAATTGTGTACTACAATATTGTTAGAAGTTAATGCTATGTTGGCTAATTACATTATTAAACCGGAACATTTAGTATGCCTTTTAGGTTTATACCCGTTCAAAATTAATCCGATAGGGATTAATTTTGAATAGTCCCCGATTTGAGACTGCTCTTTGAATACTTTGTCTCATCTAGGATGTGAAGAAATGTATGTGGATCTAGTATTTAAGAAAAATATGGTATTATTTTCCCTTGTTGTTCCTACGAGTACGTATTGAATTACATGTCCAACATGATGTGTTTCTAACGCGTACTCGGGGAACTAAGGGGAAATGCTGCCGAAATTTTCTTAAATACTAGATCCACATACATTTCTTCACTACTGAGACATAGCATTCAAAGAGTGGGATATGATTGTACACCGGTCCTGTGTAAGCCTCAGGATGACGAGGATGATGACGGCGATGATGATGAGGGGCAGGGGTCGGATGTTGGCGGTGATGGTACTACTTAGTTTAGGTATTTATATCTTGTTCAGATGTTTGTGTTGACATTCCTGGTTTAGATGGTACTTGACATTTAGATTATCTGTTTATGTTATTCGACATTTATGTTTGTATTACTTGACATTTCGATGTTATGTTTGACATTTCGACATTTATGTTTGTATTACTTGACATTACGATGTTTGTGTTTGATGTTTATTTGTATGTTTATGTTGTATGTTGGTACGTGTCGTACCAATCATTAAATGGTGCAAATTTAAATAATAAAATAAATTCCAAAAATCTGACAGAAGACTTTATGCGATCAGCTTTAAGTATCAGCGACCGGTGTGACTATCAGCGACCGTTGTTTTTGGTCGCAGATAGTTTTTGCTGACGTCAGAAAAAACAACAACGACAAAAAAAAAGTGGTCGCAAAAGAGTATCAGCGACCGGGTGACGTCATTCAGCGACCGGTGACGTCATCAGAAGAGTATCTGCGACAAAGCTTACAGCGACCGGCGCCAATACTTTCTGCGACCGGAAAACCGGTCGCAGAAAGTATGATCTGCTGTAGTGAAAGTTCAAAATTTCTCGTATGAACTTCTATTTGTTTAAATAATTTGATTTTTTTTGCAGATTAATTGATATATATATAAGACATTCCCATAAAAAGATTTAAATTACGAAATATGAAAACAGAAATTTTAAATTATGAACGTTTGAAAAATGATAATTTTGCATTATAAACTTTTGAGAATAATAACTGGTGAAAAGGAAAATAGAAGTGGTGAAAAGAAAAGAGAAAAGGTTGAGTTAACGATCTCTACTAAGATATTGTCAAAAAAAAAAAAAAAGAGAATATCTTGTTAACTTTTTCAAAAGGGATATTTTACAAACTTTCCCGATCAAGTACCTTCACTTTATTTTGCAACAGACTAGAAGAACAAGCATTCATCTAAAAAAGTATCAACAAAACCAAACTAAAAATCTTGAATTGGGGGTGTAAAAAAAATGTCGACAAATTAATTTTATTCCTACTACTCTTTGTTGATATATATTTATTTTATTGAATTCCAAATCCTTACATCTCTTATAATAAAACTGTTTTTCCATCTTACTTCTCTATATTTGTACTCGTTTGTTTATCCCACTAATTACTTTTTCCCTACAAATTAACATCTCTCCAAACATCGCTGCAAACTTTTAAAAATAGTAATTTTAATACCTTGCAGCCTCTGCAAGGCTTTCAAAATAAAATAGCAATTTTAAAATAATAATTTTCCACTTTATCTGAGAAATCTTTGATGATGTTCGGATAAAGTGTTTTGGAAGAATTAAAGTAATTTAGGATAAAAATATGAGTAGAGATAAGATTTCTTGGCATCCGTGACAATCTTTTATCTTTTATGAGTGGAGAATAATATGAGTGGAGAGTGGAGACTAAGAATTAAAGAATAATCTTTTACTAACTAACAGGAATAAGATTTCTTGGCATCCGTGACAATCTTCCACTCAAATCCGAGAGTAAATATGAGATCTTTTTTTTTGGGTCATAAATTATCATACTTCAGGGTCTTTATTGCTATTTATTTTTGAATTGAGGGAACAATTAACCACACAAGTCTACCCTCTACAGACTGTCTCACTTCTGAAGACCTTTTTTTTTTCTCTCTCTCTCTCTCTTTTTTTTTTGAAAAATTGGCAGCAGCTGCCAAATGGATTCTATTAAATAAAAACATCGTTACATCTTGTGCCAGTCCTTTTGGTCACTATAGCACCTCAGAAATAAAATAAACAACAGTCCCATCTAACTAAATGAAAATTAGACCTCTAAAGGACTTCCAGAACCCCAGAGCCGGCACCGAGGGAAAAAGCAAAGAAAAACCAGTAAACAGCAAGAACTCTCTCTCTTTTATTTATCCTTTTAATCTCTTTTAAACGATTCCGCTTCTCTCAATTCTCTGGTTAAAGTTGATGTGCTATTAATTGCCGATATTTTTATTAATACCCAAAAAAAAAAACAAATTATCAAATCTGCCCCCACCCCAAACTTATATTTAAATCTACCCCAACCGCCCGTCCACTGGGCGGTCCACTTTCCCCACCTGACCGCCCAGTTGCTGGACGGTTCACTACGCATATCTGACCGCCCAGCCGCTATAAAACCCCTATAAAAGGGATTTTTCTCCTGAGCAGCACAGTATTCATTCCAACTATTTTTCAGAACCGAAAGAGAGGCGATTTTGAGGCGATTTTGTGATTTTGAGGCTAGTAGAGGTATGGACAGTAACAAACGAGGTAAGAAAGCGAGCAACCGAGATCGTGGCGTAGCGAGAGGAGTGTCTATTAGTGATCGAGGTAAAAACGAGGGAAAAAAGTACAAGTGTCAAGTATGTCATGATTTTCTTAATTGTGAGACATGTAAGATGGAGGAATGGAGTAGACGACATGGTCGGTATGAAATTTCAGACGATGACTTTATGACAAAACCCCTACGGCTTTGGTTTGAAAAAGAAGAAAGTTGATCCAGAGCCTCCAGCATCGGACGACGAGTTTGTTCCTTGTACTGGTAAGGCTATCACTTCGTCTGCTGTGACTGATCCAGATCAGGCAAACTCTAATGATGACTTTGTTCCATGCACTTGCAAGGCTCGTTGTAAGAAGTAGATTTTTTAGAAATTTATGTTGTAGAATTTTTAGGAATTTATGTCGAAGACTTTATTTCATTAGTTTTGTGTTTGTTTATATTTTATGTTGTTAGTTTTTGTATATGTAATTAAGTAATAAAAATAACAAAAATGAAGCATATAAAATAATCGAGGCAAATAAAAAATTGCATAGTTCACAATATATATCTAAAATAGTTCATAACATAATTTAACAAAACTTGGTAATCAGCGACGACGGCCGAACAAACTCAAAATACGACGTCTGGGTCTGGGTGCAGCTGGTTGTGCGACACTACCGGATGTCTATCCATGGCTACTACCGGTTCCTGGGCTTTCATGAGTGCGGTGGCTACTACCGATAGCCTCAGCAACAACTCTAGCATTTTCTCTTTCGTTGGCTTCGTTAATGGCATCTGCATTGCATTCCAGTTGAAATAAAATCAACCGTACCTGCTCGCTGCCTATCAGTTGTTGAACGGCGGGCCTGATGTCCCATTCGCCTACCTTCCATCTCGTCCATGGTCATTACTTGATGCTTGTGGGGTCTTCTTCCTTTTCTGATCCACCCGCTTGCGGGACAGACTCTATCACCAACATAGGGCGGCCACTGATACTGGTTGGGATAAGGATGGAAAGATGCACCCCAAGTACTCGCAAGGTAATCGGTACGGTACATGTCTGCGACATAATCATCCTCAGAGAAGTTTCTCTCTCGGCACACCGCCATAACATGAGAACAAGGTGGTGGGCCAACTGGATTCCTTGGCAAGTGCATGTTACAGTATTGTCAGGTGCAAAAATAACAACATACTTGAACATCCTTTTCACAAACTACATAGTCCCATCCAGTCTACGGCCGGTTGGAAGAAACTCATCTAGACAGTGCACTTCGAATTCCAATTGGTTCTCCCCGTACGGGACAACTCTCATAGCTGCACCTTTCTCCCTATGTTTCCTTAGTTTCCCCTCCACCCTTGTTGAAAACGTTTGATTCCTGGATAGTAATTCGAGGGCTTTAACACGCCGTGCAACAAACCATGCATTTAACTTGTAGAAGGTGTCCTCCACAATTGCTGCCACGGGCAACTGCCGGCTCTGCTTGAAAACAGCATTCAAGGACTCAGACCCATTTGTGGTCATAATTCCCCATCGAATGCGGGTGGCTCAGCAAGATCGGCGGGATTATTTTTTTCCACCTTGAGTAAGTACAAATTTGCCTTTGGACAGTACTGCAAAAAAAAAAATTAGATGAGAAAATTGAGGTAAATAATTCAAAAAATATAAGTCAACAAATAAAAATATACATACATTGGCAAAATCTTTGAACATCTCTTCCACCCTTCTCGGCTTCTTCCTCTTGCAACCAATTTTGAATGTATCTGCAACCCATTTTTCAGATCCGCAGTTCTTGTGTAGGTTGTCTGTAACATGTTGCATACACAGCATGTACACACAATCGCCGTTCGCTGTCGACCACCGGAAACCTGGGCGATCAAAAACATATTTGATTCATTTGTGCTGGTCTGATATGACACAAAAGAACCGGTCGCCAACCACTTGTCTTCTTACGAACCTCATGAAAAATCTCCAGTTTTCCCCGTCCTCATTCTCAACAATTGCAAAGGCCAAATGCAACAACTGGTTTTCAGCATCATATGCACATGCGATCAGCAGTCTCCCGTCGTAACGGCCAGACAAGAAGCATGCATCTACACTGATGACCGGTCTAATGTATGACACAGCTTGAATACATGGACCGAACGCCCATGCTATGGCCTTGAATTGCAACGCGTTGTCGACATCCTCTACGCTTAGATTCCAACATTCAAAGACAGTGCCGGGATTTGTACTTGCTATGGCCTGCAGCAATAGTGCAAGCAAGTTGTATGAACCATGCCAGCTACCGAACATTCAGCAAATCGCAAGTTCACGCCCTCTCCACAACCTGTTGTATTTTGGGACGACATGCTTGTAAACCCGTCTGACAGCTCTACCGACCTCCTTAAGGCTCATCGATGGGTCCTCCTTAATGTCATTCTCAATTACATCGGTAATAAGTGAAGCCGTAAGCTGTGCATGGTCTTTCCTTGATGACGCAGCCTTGCATGTGTGAGGTGGTTCACACTTCTTAATAATTCATGCCTCGCCCTTACCCACAGGGGTTGCAGAGAGACGGAAGTGGCAATGCGCTTCATCGGCACAAACAATTACTAACCTTCTTCGGTCATAACTATAGTGGCGGGGGTTGTCATAACTCGAGTGGCGGGGGTTGTCATACCTCGAGTGTTCATGACCCGAGTTGTCATAACCCGAGTGCTCATAACTCGAGCTATCATAACTCGAGTGACGCGGGTTGTCATAACCCGAGTGATCATAACCTCTATTTTCCCTAGATGTTCCAACCCCGGGTTCACGCTGAACTCTCCTGGAATATAAGTCCATTACCAATATCCCCTGTGACTCAAAAGTGTTGTAAACACTCCTCCATAACGACTCATCTGTTATTGGATACCTGGTATATTAAGGTCTATCACCACTTACTGTGTGAATCCGGGTAGCTAAATCTATATCATACCGGTTGGGGTTCACACCGATCTTTTCATACACTATTCCCTTCAGTTCATCAAATGAGGTATTTTCATTTACCTCGAAGCCGTAGGCTGCTTCCTTAGTGTACTGTGCTCCCTCCGCACCCCGGGTAAACTTCCCGCCCACATACAGTGCAACCAACATATTTTTGTTCTGGAATTACTGTTCTGGAATTATTGTTCTGGAACTACTGTTCTGGAATTACTGTTCAAAATCGCCTCAAAATCACATCTCTTTCTCTCTTTCGGTTCTGGAAAATGGTTGGAATGAATACTGTGCTGCTCAGGAGAGAGAAAATCCTCTTTTATAGGGGTTTTATAGCGGACCGCCTAATTACTGGGCGGTCAGATCTGCATAGTGAACCGCCCAGCAGCTAGGCAGGTGGGGAAAGTGGACCGCCCAGTGGACGGGCGGTTGGGGTAAATTTAAAAATAAGTTTGGGGTGGGGGCAGATTTGATAATTTGTTTTTTTTTTGGGTATTAATAAAAATATCGGTATTAATTGCATTGCTGAATCCGAGGAGTCGCTGTGAATATATATGCAACTATGCATGCAAACTTGAAGTACTCATAATTAATTTCTTAAGAGAGTAATAAAATCTTGGCAGTCATTTCTCACCATACACCTCCAATTTTTTTTCATTTTGAATAGAAGTCCGTTGGAGATAAACCACAAAATAATCAAGCAAAGCTAATTGCTATCCGGCCCACTTTAAACAAAGCCAGGAATCAATTACCCATTCCGTGTTGCTCTCTCGAGAGATAAATCTTTGATAATGCGTCGATGTGGTTGCAAAGAGCTGGCGGATCAATGTATTTTTAGAGCAGGGTTTTTGAATCGAATTCTGACCCGGTTAGGTATTTGACAGGAATAAGTTATATCCGAATCATTTAAACGAGTTCACTATATTTAAAAAAAAATGAAATATATTTTACTTGACTTTAAGTATTTAACTAACTTGATATAATCAGACAAGGTCATATAGATTCCTGTGAACTGCAAATTTTAACCTAGTAGGTGATCTAAGTTGGTTTTTCTTAAAAAGACAGTATGTTTAATTTTATCATAAAGTATTATAAAAGAAATGCATAATGACTAACATACCGTGATCACTCTACCACAATGTTTTAAATAACGTTTATAGCGTCATAGCGGGAAGGCTACAAAAAAAGCTATAGCAAATAGCGTAGCTATAACGGAAGCTATTCCAAATAGCGTTTTTTTTTTTACAAAAATTATATTATATATTTGTACTATATATTAACATTATCTAAAGTTTCATAGAACAATAAATAACACCAAATTAATTAAGAAATTATAATATTCATATTGAACTAGTACAAAAGTCCATGGTTCAAAATATCCATAATAATATCATAAACTATCGATTTTTTTCTATACAAAATATTTTAAGCATCATGATTTATTCTATACAAAATAAATTTTATGGATCTTTATTTAAGCCCATATAAATTGTCTAAAAAAAACCTAATATGCATAGCGCGCAAATAGCGCGCTACACGCTATAGCGGACCGCTATTACCGCTATAGCAGCCGTAGCGCAATTAGCGTATTTTCATGCCATAGCTTAGCGTTTAGGGTCTAAAAACGCTATAGCGCGCTATTTAGAACACTGCTCTACCATGATCATTTCTTGCCATCATGATCACGACATAACACCTCACATAAAAACTTGATTTAATTACGATACAATACGACACAACACGAATTTAAATTTCTAATGTAAATATAATATTATCTAGAGGAGATCTAGAGGAGGGTTCCACTGCACCATTATTTGGTGCACCTAACGTGAACCCAAAAATTTAATTTACATGAAGAGAACATACTGTCTTCTGAATTGTACATGCTCTAATGCAACTAATTAAATTAAGGTACGGATGTCAGGTCAAGTGGTCGACTGGTAAGAGTACGCCACGAAAAGATAATATAGATATCCCACACCTGATGGCAAGTAGTGGTCGTACGCAAGCTAATAATCTCCGCAATCCGCTCAATCCTCACCTGCTCCGGTATAGCCGTCAGCGAGATCAGACCACGGGTCGAAATCAGAGTAGGTCTGCTGACCTGTAATTTGGACGTAAATTAATTAAATACTAAACTAATCGTTCGTATCCCTTTTTCCCATTTAATTATTCTTAACTAGTGTGCTACTTTAATTTACTAACCACTGTTTGAAATTACGCTCTATCGGTTCGAATCAGTTTGACTCGGTTCCGATTGAGTGTAGAATTAGGTCTAAGTTCGGTTAATTTAATTTAACGTAAATTAATTATTTTTTGTATTTTAATTTGAAGATAAACTATTTACTAATTAATTATAATATTTAAATAAAGTCATTACGTATTTTTACGATAAATTACGTAAGGTATAATCTACGTAATTTAAATTGCTACTATTTAATCCCTAATTAATTACTTGTAATATAAAGGTGTTTCCTAATTAATTTAACTACAATTAATTTAAATCCTAAGTACGTAATTAATAAACGTTAATTATTTAATTATTATAATACTTCTAAAGTCGTACGAAGTTATTTTAATAACTTGTACATGTCGATTAATTTATAAAAATAATACGTGATTATCTAATTATCCTATTTAATAAAAGTTGTAATCGTAATGATTCGAAAATATTAATATGTTGTTAATTAATTGTCCTTTATTAATTAACGACATATTTTATTTACAAATCATTTTCTTTATTTAGAAACTACATTTTACTTAATTTAAACACTTAATTACTTAACTAATATTTTAAAAATCCTAACTACTTAATTTATTAATTAATTAAAATCCTAATTAATCTACAATGTGTTGTAATTAAATTATTTTAATTTTGTGTGTTTCGGGATCATACCGTGTCCTGTCTGGATAATCTAGTATCTGCTCAAAGTATGTCATGAGTCGTCAATCCAGGACTTTTCTAATCATTTCCTGTATTTAAGTGAAAACTTCAGATCAAGCCAAATCCGAAGGTGGCTCGAGATCATAAGTAAATTTATCCGATTTTTACTTCACTTGTTTTTCCAAAAGCCGATTTTAATCCGTCCTCTTTTTTTTTAATTACTCAAATTGGGCCAAGCATATTTAAAATAAATTTCCAAAGTCCAATTTAAATAATTTTATTCTAAAGGGTCAAGCCCACATCCAAATATCCAATTCAAAAGTCTCATTTGCATTTTAGTCCCCGATACAATTTTATTTACGCAAGGACCTAATTTATACCAAATCACCAAATTAATTTTCCCAATATTACGAGCGGGTCCCTGTCATTTCAATTTCAGTACCAGTGGTGTCACTGGGCCATACCAACTGGTACAGCACCCTCCATTAACAACAAAACAAGCAAACTCGAGAGCAACAAGGCATCACAACAACAGAAACAGCAAGCCAAACAGACAAGGCAAGCATGCAAGGAACAACCAGAGCAAGGAGCAACATGGGGTACACACATCACACAGACAGCCAACCGCAAACAAAAAGGGGCCTGTACCAGTACTGGTACAGTACTGGTACGGTTACCAGTAACCAGAAAAATAGCACCACACAAGGTAACAGAGGCAGTCAGGCACAAAACAGGCAAGGAAGGCGCAAGACCAAAAAAAAACAGGCACGATGGCCCCAGGTCAGAGCCACAACCGGCACACAAGGAAAAGAGAAACTGGCACGATACTGTAACAGCACTGGTACGGTACCAGAAAACCAGCAAGCAACAGAAACAAGCCAAAAACACGCACCAGTAAACCAGTACAACCACACAAGGCACGAAGGCCACAAGTCACAGAAAAGGCTCAAAGGCCGCAGGTCAAAGCAAGAAGGCACGAAGGCCTCAAACAGCACACATAACCACAAGCCGCAAGGCAAATCACAACGAACAAAAGAGTCAAGGGTTACCCGGTAAGAGAGCAAACCGCACGGACCGCATAGCTCGGCCGGTTCCAAGGAAGGCCGACTTGCCTCCGATCGTCGGTTCCAAGGCTCCGCCTCGCTTCCGGCCTTTAAGAGAATAGTCACCCGACAGTCTAGCTAGCGTCGAAGAGCACCAGCCACAAGCAACAACAAAAACCCTGGTCTCGGCAACAATCGCGCACACACACAGAGAGCGAAAAAGGGCGCGAGGAAAGAGAGAGGGATTTTAAATCTCGGTAACCAGAGAGGAACACCACAGCAAGTAGAAGGGAGGGCCAGAAGGCAGAGAGACAAAAGAGAGCAAAGAGAGAGCACACAGGCGGAGAGAGTGGAGAGAAGAGAGAGCGACAGAGAGAGTAGGGTAGCGGAGATAGCGAGAGAGAAGAGGGGGGAATATAGGGGATTCGGCTCAGACCCGAAACCAAACCCAAAATTTCAATTTTCAAACCCTTCAAGTCCGATCTGAGTGGTCAAGCGTGTAACGAGTCGCTCATTCAATCCTTTGAATCAATTTCTGAGTTACGAATTTTCTAATTCGTTCAAGTATTGTACTTGACAATTTAATATCGATCTTCGTTTAACTCCTCTAATTAATTTTGTAATCAGTTGTAATTATTTCGTAATTATAATTCGTGTAATTTGTTTAATTAATATCAAACTCGTTTAATCCCTCAAATTCAAATTTTTGCTCGTAAACCCTAAGTTGATCCCGTTAATCAATTTGTAATAATTTTGTAATTACAATTTATCTAATTCATCTATTTTAATAAAAAAAAATTTAATTTAACTAAATAAGTTTTATAAATCTATTTATCTAATTATTTATTTAACTAATTAATTTATCTTAAATCTTAATTATTAGTCTAATTAATTACACCTAATCTTACGGGTTATAACAATATATATTCCCAATTGGCAGCTACTGCCAATTTTTTCAAAAAAAAAATACTCTTTTTTTTCACTCCATCTCTATCTACATGCAAAAAAAATCAATTTTAAAAAAAATTAATGACATCTATTTCATTTTCTGACTACCAAAGTCAAAATACAATAATATTTGCTATCAAAAGCATAGATGTGCAAGGTTTGTTACTGCTAAAGACTAAAATTCTCTTTCTTTTTCTTCTTGTTAGCAAAAGTTCTTTTGATTTTATTCTTGTTACTACATATTATAAAGGCATGAGGTGATATGCTTAGGGGCGTTTGGTGGCTATCGGTTTCAGCATTACGTGAGATAAATGATTATAGTGTTTGGTTAGTTTAGATTAAAATGAATATAGAAATTCAAGCAAATCAACTTTAATTATTAATAATGTTTGTAATATATATATATATATATATATATATATATATATATATATAGATAGAGTAAGGCTACCGTGCTTTGCGAATTAAACGAGCCATTTTACTTCGGATTGCTGGCTGTTGGATATGCTTCAATAATCATGCAGATCATCAGATGAACTTTGCAAATTTTTCGGAACTGGACAGCTCCAGTTCGGAGCAAAATCGAATTTCAGAGGGTTTAGCGAAGCAGCTCTCTTCTCCAGCGCCGAAACCAGCGACAACCCTAAGCCAGGGGCTCGGCGCCTCTCCTCTCCAGCCTTTCCTCTCCAGCGAACTTGCTCTCCTCTCTCTCGCGAAAATTACACCGAGCCCCTTGCTCTCCTCTCTCTCTCTCGCGAGAAATACACCGAGCCCCTTGCTCTCCTCTCTCTCTCTCGCGAAAATTACACCGAGCCCCTGCGGTGATCTCATTCCCGACGCCTCTCCAGCGACGCTCTCCAGTGACGTCTCTCTCGGGTAAATATTCAAACTGGAGCTTTTCTGATTTTTTCTTGCTAGGCTGTCTGGTTCTTGCACTGGTACCGGCCTTGCTGGTTTGCACTGGTACCGGCCTTGCTGGTTTGTACAAAAGCAGTAAGAACTTTCTCTAAAGAAATTGAAAATGTTTCATTTGTGCCCATTGAAAACCTCGAAGCACCATGAGCCCCCTGGCAAATGTTTCACTGGTACCATCTCATTTCTAATTTTTTTTCGTAAGGTACCAAACTAGCATTGTCAAATGATACAAATAAATCCCTACATCTCATTTGTTAATTGTGGTTGTTAATTAGGGTTTAGGAATTAGTGGTTTGTTAATTGTGGTTGTTAATTTGTTTGTGTGTATGATGAATTGATGATAAATGTCATTCTCTGATTGTTTGTTCGTGTATGATGAATTGATGATTGAAGTTGCAATTTTAAAACTTTCTATCTTTATATTTGGAGAACAAGTTGCTGCTCAGAAAATGCAAATAACATGTGTTTTTTTCAGAATGTTTTTTGTGCTTTCTCTAAGAGGATACAAGGGTTCAAGATGCTGACAAGGGTACAAGGGTTCAAGATAACTTGTGTTTGGCTGGTACAAGGGTACAAGGGTTATTGGCAGCATTGATTTTCGGAGTTGGTTCAGCTTGGAATTTGATTTGGAGTTAGGCACAGTGTATGTTTCATGATCTATCAGTCTTGATTTTGTATTTTCTCATTAATTTTGTTAATGAGCATACTGGATTTCATCATATATTTATAATATAGTATGTAAACTATAATTGTATTGAGTTTCATGATTTTTTGGAATTTTTTTTTTTTTTAAAGCTATTATTCATGTAGAGGGTCAATGAAGGTCATTTTCCCATTTTAATTAAGAGATTTTTCATTTTAAAGGCTGAACTTTGATAATTCATAATAAATTGAAATAAAATCTAATAAATAGAAAATTTGTGTCTAAAGTGTTTGTCTTTGAGTCCTTTATGTGACTGTGCTGTCCATTTTTAATTTTGGTCCTTGTGTTAGCTTGTGTAGGTCAATTTATCAGAATAGGTCATTTTGTCATTTTGAATGTTTTCCATGTACCAGTGGCACTTTCTTTGTGATTTCTTGCTGATGCTGTGTATATAGGCATACCAAGGACTGGTTAGAGGTGTTTACCACTGGATGCACTGGCTGGTTACTGTCAAGACAGATTTTAGTAGCCTTTGAGCTACTGTTTTGGTACCAGCAAGCATAGAAAAAAGATCAAAAGCATTTAAACTCACTTAAAAATTCAGCAAGCACATCCAAACTCACTAAAAAACAGCAAGCACAGATTATAAATAGTAGCACATCCAAGCACATATTATAACAGCAAGCACATCCAAACTCACTAAAAAATTCAGTAGCACCAAGTTTGAATTACAAGCTTATAAATACTTTCAGCAAGCACAGATATTGACAAAATGCACAGAAATTACAGCAAGCATATAAATTACAGCAAGCATATATATTGACAAAATGCACAGAAATTCAGCAATCCTAACATAACAGCTTATAAAAATTCAGCAATCACTAAATAATTCAGCACTCACTAAAACATTACAGCAATCACTAAAAATTCAGCAAGCACTTAAAATTCAGCAATCACTAAAACATAACAGCTTATAAACAAATTCAGCTAGCACAAAAAAATTCAGCAAGTGTGAATTACAGCAAGCACTATAATTCAAAACAGTTTACAAGTAGTCTTCATCAGATTCGCAAATTTCATCCAACTTTTTAACACCACTCTCAGCATCATCAGCCGCCTTTCGTTTGCCCTTTCCATTGTTTTTCAGCTACCACAATAAGCAATTCATGAATTATCTTTTAGTAGAAAAAAATATAAGCAAAAAAATGTAAATATAAAATAGATGAAAAAAATATTGTACCAATGGACAAGTTCTTGAGTTATGGCCCTCTTTTTCACCGCAAATGCTACAAGTTCTGCGCTTCTTCAAAGAAGCGGGCACCATCCGTGCTGGAACTTTAAATATATTCACAGAAAGTTTATCAACTTTAAATATATTCGAGTAAGAAGTTGATGATTTTTCATGGTTAATAATCCTTGCATTCCAAAGTTGATGATTCACAGAACCAGACATATATTCGAGTTATCTCAAATATATTCACATGGTTAATATATTCGAGTAAGAAGTTGATGATTCACAGAACAGCATATCGCATTTAAGTTATCTCAAATATCTACTAGCCCAATATTTCCACAAATTCATTCATAAGATATGCAAACCAGTGCAAACCAGTGCAAGAACCAGAAAGGCCGGTACCAGTGCAAACCAGCAAGGCCGGTACCAGTGCAAGAACCAGACAGCCTAGCAAGAAAAAATCAGAAAAGCTCCAGTTTGAATATTTACCCGAGAGAGACGTCACTGGAGAGCGTCACTGGAGAGGCGTCGGGAATGAGATCATTGCAGGGGCTCGGTGTATTTTTCGCGAGAGAGAAAGAGGAGAGCAAGGGGCTCGGTGTATTTCTCGCGAGAGAGAGGAGAGCAAGTTCGCTGGAGAGGAAAGGCTGGAGAGGAGAGGCGCCGAGCCCCTGGCTTAGGGTTGTCGCTGGTTTCGGCGCTGGAGAAGAGAGCTGCTTCGCTAAACCCTCTGAAATTCGATTTTGCTCCGAACTGGACCTGTCCAGTTCCGAAAAATTTGCAAAGTTCATCTGATGATCTGCACGATTATTGAAGCAGATCCAACAGCCAGCAATCCGAAGTAAAATGGCTCGTTTAATTCGCAAAGCACGGTAGCCTTACTCTATATATATATATATATATATATATAGAGAGTGGCTAAGGTCAAAGTGGTATGACCAAGGCCTTGGTGCTACCAATTAGTTTTTACAATTTTAAAGTTCAAATAGTCGATTCAAACCATTAGATGTTCAATCTATATTAAAATCTGCTTGGAGACCAAATTTTACATTTTTTGGAATTTTTTTACTATTTTTTAAGCCACTTTGAAAATGGCAGATCCGGGTGAACAGTAAAAACAGTGCAACCAAATTCTGGACCATGTGATCAGAAATTTTCAAAGTGACCTAAAAAATAGTAAAAAATTTCCAAAAAATGTAAAATTTGGTCTCCAACCAGATTTTAATATAGAGATCACATCTAACGGTTTAGATCGACCGTTTGGACTTTGAAAATCCAAAAACGACTTGGTAGCACCAAAGGCCTTGGTCATACCACTTTGATCTTAGCCACTCTCTCTCTCTATATATATATATATATATATATATATATATAGAGATGAGCTATTGTGCTTCGCGAAGTAAATGGGGGGTTTACTTCGGGCCATATTTTTATTTTTGAAAATCCAAACAACCGATCCGAACCGTTCAACATGTTCTAAATATTTAAATGTGCTTGGAGACTAAATTTTACATTTTTTGGAACTTTTTTACTATTTATTAAGCCACTTTGAAAATCGCTGATCCGGTGGTCCAGAAAATTTTACTGTTTTTTACTGTTTACAGTGGATCAGCGATTTTCAAAGTGGCTTAATAAATAGTAAAAAAATTCAAAAAATGTAAAATTCAGTCTTCAAGCACATTTCAATATTTAGAACATGTTGAACGGTTCGGATCGGTTGTTTGGATTTTCAAAAATGAAAATATGACCCGAAGTAAACCCCCTCATTTACTTCGCGAAGCACAATAGCCCATCTCTCTCTATATATATAGAGAGAGAGAGAGAGTGGCTAATATCAAAATGTTTGCACCAAGGCCCTCGTGCAACCAAGTCATTTTCTGATTTTCAAAGTCCAAACAGTCGATCCAAACCGTTAGATGTTCAATCTGTATTAAAATCTGCTTGGATACCAAATTTTACATTTTTTGGAATTTGTTTACTATTTATTAAGCCACTTTGAAAATTGCTGATCACATGGTCCAGAATTTGGTTGCACTGTTTTTACTGTTCACCCGGATCAGCAATTTTCAAAGTGGCTTAATAAATAGTAAATTGTCACACCCCAGATTTTGACCATCCGGAGCATGATTATAACATCATCATTGCACCTTTCCTTGGCCTGTCAACCTACGTCGCAATAGAAAAGGAAACAAAATAACAAAACGGAGTCAGCTACAAAGCTCAGTAACCGGTTATTTAACGACGCGCTTCTCTATAATTGGCTTAATTTAGCAACCATTCAACAGGTCGGATTAATCCATACAAATACACATAAAATTATGCATGCATATTTAACCGGCAATAGCACATCGGTCTAGGTTATCAGTAAAACAGATCACATCATATTCACATAGTTGGTATCAGAGCCAGCACATACAATATCAATAAACTTCCGCTAAGAGAGCGTTAGCAATAGGATGCGGCGTTAGATCATAGACCAAACTATATATGCTGAACGTACCTTGGTAACAAATGTATATAATATGTAGTGTCGGAGTATGCTTTTGTAGTAACGAGACAACTTATTTTGAAGTATGACAAATATATTTTTCTTGGAAGACTGAACCAATTTAATTTTATAGTAGATAAAAAAAAAAAAAAAAAAAAAAAAAAAAAAAAAAAAATAGATTCCTTTTCTCAGATGGCAAATCAATGTAACGGACAGTCCATTTGGCTAAAGACGTTATTAGCCACCGCAAGAGTCAAGGAAATTGTCGGATGGGTCGACTTGTCCGGAATCACTGTCAATACTGCAATCTCCGTCAACTGTCCTTACTCCGTCATCTCACCACACGTGGTGGAGGCTAGCGGATTCAGGGTGAAGAATACCGGAAGACGTCGTTTCTTCGCAGGGCTCGAACATAGTGTGGAATAGCAATACTGTCCGGATCTTCATGTGAACACGCAGAATGGAAAATGGCGAGTGGACCCAATCGTGGCAGACACCGGAGCGTACGATATGGTCTTAGGAATGGACTGGCTCAAGGAGCACCACGTGCTGATAGACTGCGCGCACCGCAGCCTAGTGTTCTGGCCGCCCCACGAGCAACCAGTCAGGGCAGAAATGCGGAAAATATCGGGGAATAAGAGCAAGCTCATCGGGGAAAAACCCCAGAAGGAAGAAGATCATGCCAAGGACCTACGTACAGTGTTACAAAGGTTACGAGAACACCAGTTGTACGCCAAATTCTCTAAGTGTGAATTTTGGATGAAAGAAGTTAAATTTTTGGGACATGTGATCACGTGTGGTTAAAGGTCTCTCCAAGGAGAGGCGTCCGACGGATTGGAGTCCAGGGAAGGTTAAGTCCCAGATATGTGGGGCCATTCGAGATTCTACGACGTATCGGACCACTTGCCTATGAGTTGGCATTACCCCCTATACTAGATAAGGTGCATCCAGTGTTTCACGTGTCACAGCTCCGACGATATATTCGGGACCCCTCGCACGTTCTCGACTTCTCTAATCTGGGATTAGACGAGACACTGGTTTACGAGGAATTACCCATAAAGATCCTGGACACCAAGGAAATAAGGCTTCGACGCAAAACCATCCGGCATGTTCTGGTTCAATGGGGACGCCATACCAGTCGCGAGGCGACCTGGGAATTAGAGGAAACCATGCGAACGAAATATCCGGAGTTATTCGGGAAAACAACAGACGAGCTTGTTCAGAGGACTGAACAAGATTTCCAAGTGGGGGAGGATGTAACGCCACGGAATTTAGGTAATAAGAATTTATAGCCAAATTTAAAATTACATAAGCACACTCTAAAATAAAATTTAGGAGACCTTGAAAATTTCAGACAAGATAAATGTTGGTATTCTAATCACAGATCATTCATATTAATTCGGATTCGAATGAAATTTAATACCTGAAAATATAACTTAATGATCTACAATTTTCGTGTATAAGACTACCCTAAATTCAGGACGTAGAATTCTCCATAAAATTATAAAGTCAATAAACGTTGCTGTTCGGAGACTGCAGACCTTCGTCAACCATTTTTATCTTTTCTCCTCACTGGGAATTCCGATTAAGGTGAAACCAGTTGCGTTAGAACCGTAACAGAGAATTCTACAACTTTTATGTGGAAAATAATTTCATATTCCGAACCCATAATTCCAGTGTTGTCAATCTTTGAAGATGAAAACTTAAAACAGCATAAACAGATCTCTGTTCTTAGTCCAAATTAACATATTCAATTTGATCATGGCCCATAAAAGCCCAGCCCCACCCCTTCCTTGCCGCCCCCCACTACTCCCCTTTATTTCTTTTGCTCATTTTATCGGACCAGAACCCCATTTCCCTCTTCATCCCTCTCTGACCCGCAACCCCTTTTTCTTCCCCTCCAAACGAAAACCCTAGACTCGCCTCTTCTCTCCCGCTGGCAGAGGAGCCCCGAACCCCACCCCCATTCACCCTCTCTTTTGTTGCTCCTGGAGAAGAAAATGGAGCCGATCAAACCCTTTCTCACTCGCTCTTGCGCTGGAATTTTCGTCGCTGTCAGAGAGCCCGTACGAACGGCGACTTCGCGCACCCGCAAGTACAGCGGCCACGAGGCTGTACTCCCGCGCCCTCTCTCTCTAGGCTGTGTGACGAAGCTGGGCGCTTCATGGTTTGGTGGTGCCCGGGAGTTAGAAGAAAGGCGGACTCGAGGTCGGTTAGGAGCGAGGTGGAGAAGGCGACTTTCGCCTCGTCACGAAATTGGAAGCATTAAATTGGTAAATGATCTTAATCTTTTGATTATTTCCCTTTTGTCGTTGTGCTGCCCTGTAGTGGCGTGAGGGCTGAGCCCCTTTCTGATATTAGTTGTATGCTTGATCGATGTGCTCGATAAATTATCGTCGATTTCTTGTGTGAAATTAAGGTTTGCTTATGGAATCTTGAATGGTTTGAATCTGTCTAGATAACCTCTTAACTTTTGTACATGGTTGATCCATTAATTCCTCTTGTGATGATTGTTGAACCTCATATTGTACTGGTACCGCTCGGTACCAGTCTTACCCTCTGTTGGATTTTGGGAAGGAAACGAGTACTAGTACACTATTTTCCAAATGTTGAAATTCAAACAAATCAAATACAGACACTCTTGATTCCACTTAAAATGTTTTAAATGCCTAATTGCTAAAAGCTCGTAACAACAAAGGGAATGCTTGCACAGGAAACAGAAGCCTTTAATTCACTGACAAAATTGCTTTCTTTTCATAGAAATTGCTCACCTAATAGATCAGATATTTGCTCTACTGCACAAAACGTACCAGTTGACTGTTAGAGCATCATGTAAAATTTGGCTGTCAATAGTATAAATGGATCTCAGTAATATTTCGCTACTTTTTCCTTTTTCCAAATTGAAATAGTTAAGCTCACCTATTCTTTCAGAATGAATTGCATTTAGAGAACAAAAGATCACCTACTACTGTGGAATTGTTCACTCTTTTAAAAAAATAAATGTCAGGGACCAAATTGGAAATATTATAATTTAAGGGTTTTTAATTGAGCATAAATCCTTTTAGATTAAATAGAAATAAGAATCTAATCAAGCGTTTAAAACCTAGGAGTAAATCACGCGACGCTAGAAGACGCTGAGAATACGCAGGGTCCCAACTCACGCACAACAGCAGTTACTGAGAATACAGGTGCGGTTTCCTGGTCTTTTTACAAATAATAAGAAATGCGTGGATTAAGGTAGGTAATCCTTTTTCCCAATCTGGTAGATGAACTGCATGTTGAGAATGTCGAATTCTCTTTTTGTTTTGTGTAGAATTGCATGTTAGGAACTTTTTGGATGCATTGAATTGAACTGACAGGATAGAGTGAATGTGAACAAGGAAATCTTTTAATGAACTGTTTTAAATTGGGGCCGTCCCTGTGTGGCGGTCCTGCATGTGTTTTGAAAATCAGGCTGTCCGTGTGTGACAGACCCCCAGAGTGTGAAATGTGAACAGAACAGAACAGAACAGAACGGGTCGCCAAATTCGCGGCGGTTCGCCGGATGGGTCCCCGAATGGCCCATCTAGAGTGTGATTGAACGGGTCGTCCTTGCGTGACGATTCGCCGGATTTCTATGTACGGGCATGGATTTCCAGAGTGTGGAATTTCAAACCTTTAATGTGATTGAATAGGAAAGGCTGGATTGTCCGTGCGTGGCGGTCCAGATTGTGAAAGTTTTTTTTTTAAGAAAAGAAGCGAGTTTGAGATTGAAATTGGTTTTGAAATGATTGCATGTCCGAATTGATAGGAAAATTGGGGGTTATTTCAAAATCTTTACTTTATTGTTATTTGGGATATAGAATGCATTGAATTGTAAAAACACCGGGCTGGAACTAAATCCCGCACTGAGAGATAGTTCGATTCTCTCACCCGTTTTGTTTCCACTTTTATGTGGGTTCCAGGAACTGAAGCTGAGGACCTAGAGGAAGGACGCGAGTGAGAGAACTAGCGGGAGTTAATTACTTAGCCACTATTTATTTAGTTTTCTGTTGTAAGAACAAAATACTGTACAGACGTGGCTGTGACTGTTTGAATTGCCATGTCTGACGTGTTTTTCCCTTTCTATTTGTGTGTGGAACTCATTTAATTACAATAAGTGGCTTGTTTGGATTTATTATTGATAATGTATGTGATGTGCTAATCGCCTTGCGCGTAAATGCGCGGCGGGTTGTCCGGGGGTGTGTACGTCGCAATAGAAAAGGAAACAAAATAACAAAACGGAGTCAGCTACAAAGCTCAGTAACCGGTTATTTAACGACGCGCTTCTCTATAATTGGCTTAATTTAGCAACCATTCAACAGGTCGGATTAATCCATACAAATACACATAAAATTATGCATGCATATTTAACCGGCAATAGCACATCGGTCTAGGTTATCAGTAAAACAGATCACATCATATTCACATAGTTGGAATCCCATCACACAGGCAATTCTCAACTTCCACAACACACAATTCCTTAAAACGCCAATCCAATGGGAAATCCATCCAACATTGGAAGGCCGCCAACCCACTGGGAAATCCAACCAACAGTGGGAGGCTACAATCACAAATCAAATTCCAACCTCAAACCCGCTATCCCGTTAAATATGCGTTCATAATCCAATATGCAATACCAATATCCAAATCAACCATACAAAACGAAAACACAGATTATAGAGAAGTCCGGTTACCTGATAGCGAGATATTCATAACTTCAAATCGGATTATAATAACTACTCAGATTCGCTGCGACGTAGTTGGAATTCGAATCGGACAAGCAGTCGGATAATAATCGATAATTCAATCTTTCTTGCAAGAATAATTTTTCTCTTCTTCTTTTTGTTTTGGTTTCTCTCCGAAGAGATAATGAGAGAGGGAGATAGATTAATTAAATGACTTAATAAAATGATGAGCGGATATAAAGGGGTGAGGGGGCGGGAATTTGGGGTGCATGAGAGACGCGCCTCATCAAAAGATTTCTTTCTTTTTAATATTAAAATTTGAAATGGATATGAATAGAAATAAATCCGGCGGTTACCATTTATCACAATATTTTATAAGAACTTATGGTAAATGGCATGTGTGCTGTGCGAAGAAATCAGAGAAATAATTAAGGAAATTGGCATTTCTTTCTATATGGAATTAAATGCAATAATTTAATGATTCAGAGAATTAAATAAAATAGAAATAAAGTTGACCAAATCAATAATTTAGTAAATAAAATAAATTTCTTTTTTTATGATTTTATTTCTCTATTTTTTTTTTAAAGCAATATAATTTCTAATAAAATATGTTACCAAACTATTTATAATCTTTATTATATTATGAAACAAAATTGTAAACATAGATAATTATGACTTAATTTTTTCGGGATGTTACATTCTTCCCCCCTTAAAAGAAATTTTGTCCTCAAAATTTAAACAAACGATAACAACGTACTCGAACGAAAGGGACTGAACGAAAAATCAGATTTAACATATATATATAATAATTGGAGGACATAAGTTTAAATAAATTTCTTTTAGACAATTTCAATTAAATTATATAATTCTATAAGTTCATATTATAAATAATGTAGATGATAACATGAACGAATTGGAGGACATATATAGATTTTTCAAAACCAATAATCCGTTAAATATTCAGACATCAGAAGGTAAAATAAAATTTAAGAAAGAAATCTGTCGGAATTCAATTATTTATTTTCGACAAACAACTCAATTTAAGACATGTTCAGATGAGTCAGAATATTTGTCAATATTGATTTCAGACATGTCAAAATTCAAAAGGAAAATGATAACAGTTGAAATAAGGACCCAAACACAGTCCGAGGAACGAATGCTTTGATACCATATGTCACACTCCATATTTTTACCATCCGAAGCGTGATTATAACATCATCATCGCACTTTTCCTTGGCTTGTCAACCTACGTCGCAATAGAAAAGAAAACAAAATAACAAAACGGAGTCAGCTACAAAGCTCAGTAACCGGTTATTTAACGACGCGCTTCTCTATAATTGGCTTAATTTAACAACCATTCAAACAGGTCGGATTAATCCATACAAATACACATAAAATTATGCATGCATATTTAACCGGCAATAGCACGTCGGTCTAGGTTATCCGTAAAACAGATCACATCATATTCACATAGTTGGAATCCCATCACACAGGCAATTCTCAACTTCCACAACACACAATTCCTTAAAACGCCAATCCAATGAGAAATCCATCCAACATTGGAAGGCCGCCAACCCACTGGGAAATCCAATCCAACAGTGGGAGGCTACAATCACAAATCAAATTCCAACCTCAAACCCGCTATCCCGTTAAATATGCCTTCATAATCCAATATGCAATACCAATATCCAAATCAACCATACAAAACGAAAACACAGATTATAGAGAAGTCCGGTTACCTGATAGCGAGATATTCATAACTTCAAATCGGATTATAATAACAACTCAGATTCACTGCGACGTAGTTGGAATTCGAATCGGACAAGCAGTCGGATAATAATCGATAATTCAATCTTTCTTGCAAGAATAATTTTTCTCTTCTTCTTTTTGTTTTGGTTTCTGTCTCCGAAGAGATAATGAGAGAGGGAGATAGATTAATTAAATGACTTAATAAAATGATGAGCGGATATAAAGGGGTGAGGGGGCGGGAATTTGGGGTGCATGAGAGACGCGCCTCATCAAAAGATTTCTTTCTTTTTAATATTAAAATTTGAAATGGATATGAATAGAAATAAATCCGGCGGTTACCATTTATCACAATATTTTATAAGAACTTATGGTAAATGGCATGTGTGCTGTGCGAAGAAATCAGAGGAATAATTAAGGAAATTGGCATTTCTTTCTATATGGAATTAAATGCAATAATTTAATGATTCAGAGAATTAAATAAAATACAAATAAAGTTGACCAAATCAATAATTTAGTAAATAAAATAAAAAAAAAAAATTTATGATTTTATTTCTCTATTTTTTTTTTAAAGCAATATAATTTCTAATAAAATATGTTACCAAACTATTTATAATCTTTATTATATTATGAAACAAAATTGTAAACATAGATAATTATGACTTAATTTTTCGGGATGTTACATAAATAAATTCCAAAAAATGTAAAATTTGGTCTCCAAGTAGATTTTAATATGGATTGAACATCTAACGGTTTGGATCGACTGTTTGGACTTTGAAAATCCGAAAACGACTTGGTTGCACGAGGGCCTTGGTGCAAACGTTTTGATATTAGCCCCTCTCTCTCTCTATATATATATAACAGAAAATTAAAAATCAAATTCATATGTCTATTTTTTAATTTTTTAATTTTTTTTGGCAAAATGGACCATTGGCATTCATTTATCATAAGTTTCATTTACAAACATCAAAATTGAGTAGATGTATTTAGAGAATCCTACAAAATACACCATATTTGTTCTGAATACACCAAACTACTTTTCGTATAGCTTAAAATTCCATCACAAAACTTTAAAACATTAATGACCCAAAGTTTTATGCCCCCATTTTCATGTATCCCCATTACAACTCCATTCCGACTGAAAACAAAGAAAAAATGCACAACTTGTAGATCTTTTGAACATAGCAGTAGTAGTATCCAGCCATAAATTTTTTTATACTAGTATCAATACTGCTTTTATGTCGTACAAAAACTAGCATTTTACACAACTTTCCAACTATGACAATCAGATCTACTAGCATTCAGATTTATCTATATACTCTAAACAAACAAACAAAAACATAAAAAATACAAACAACAGAATACACCTAATCTGAAAGTAAACCCATACATCACAAAAATAAACAAAAGGTAAAAGAAAAAAACGCTCTCCTGTTGAAAAAGAATTGGTTATTATTTTGTTAGATTTAAGTAACAAGGAGTTGGAACAAGTTAATTAGAATACAACAAATCAAGACCGTCCAAATGATTAGAATTGGTTTCCTCCAATATTTTATTTTATATATTTGTTTAGCTAATTGTTGAAAAACAGTCTTTACTTTTAGTAATTTATATTTTTTTGTGTGTTTACATGATGGCTTATATTATGAAGATATAGTTGATGGGTTATATGAAAGACTAAAAGATCATACAAATTTCATTTGTAGTTTACTCATGAAAAATTTATCTGCCACGATAATATTGGATGTAATAATGTAATTCACAGTAAACTTGTGACCGATGGTAATTGGTTCATGGAAATTTCATGGTCTCGTATCATGAATTTGATTATTCATTTTAAATGCAATAATCACTAGAACCTAACAATTATTTCTCAATGATTTGAAGATGTTTGATCAATTTTTTTTAACTTGAACATGTGCCGAATCAAATTCAAAAGTTGAACATAAAACCTAACAATTATTTCTCTTTTTATATATCAAATGGTTCTGATGTATTCTAATATCTTTTAGATTCTATTCTAAAGAATTAAACTTGCATCTTTTCAAAAAGTAAGAAGAGTTGTACCACTACACTGAGCTAAGGTACATGATGTTCAATATCAATTTCAATAAACATGCAATAATCATTGAATGTCTGAGAAATAATTCACTAGCATTGTCTATACGTATTTACTTAATCGAATAATCAAAAAAATATGTTCTTAATCAAATCAATTGAGCAAGTAATCTCATAAACGTCAGGTTGCAAGTTGATTATAGGCATACATGTGACCAATTTATTGTTGATGCATCAATTTAAACCATAAAATCTTTAAATGGTCCACATATATCACCATGTATACGTTCTAGAAATGTAAAAGATTCATTTTGTATTTTTGCCAGTGATGGTCAAATAATCAACTTTCTTTGAGAACAAGCTTCACATGACAATTCATTTGAATTCTCTATTATTAGTTTTTTCGCATTATTATTGATCCGGGATGGCCCAACCGATCATGCCAAACTATAAATATATTCTTATCTGTAAACTTACGATTTACGATAATATGCGCTTCAATTGTACTAATACATGTGTAGTACAAACCGGAGGAATACATAGGCAATTTTTCTAGTATGCATTTTTTATCTGAAATTATGCTAGTAATATAAAGATATTCAACATTTTCTTCATTAGTTGTCTCAACATGGTATCCATTTTGGCGGATATCCTTAAAACATAATGAATTTCTTCGAGACTTAGAATAATATAATGCATCATCAATATAAATTTGTATTCCTCCGTATAACAACAATATTGCTCTTCCGGAGCTTTCAATCATTTTTTTAATTAACAAAAATAATAAATACCACTAAAATAATAATAAAAAGTTGCAAATAAAGAAAGAAGTACATAAACATTACTTCAACAATAACAAAAGTGATTTTTTATTAATTTTTTATTACTATCATCATTAATCAAGTGATTCATTTTTTATTTTCTTCGTTATTATTAAGAAAGTAGTTCTTGATGAAATTATAACCACCGAGTTAAAAAAAAAAAAGTTACTTTCAATATTATAATTTTTCAATATGGAGTAGGAAAACCTCATAATCATTCATTTTAAAATAAAAACCCCACATCATAGCACATGTTACTTAATTTCAATATTAGTTAGCTAATAAAACACCTCTAGTTAAAGTAATACATGTGATTAAATGATATTATGCTGATAAAAAGTAAATGAAGAACATTAATTTATAAGGTTTTCTTAAAGATCACCGAATTGAAATCAACAATAACAAGAATAAAATTAAAGAACTTATTTATTTTTGAAACTATCACCACTAATCGAGTAATCAGTTTTTATTTTCTTCATTAAAGAAATCAAAACATCCAAATGAGCAACATCAATTTAGCTAAGATCAAGATCACATTAACAAATAAAATTTGTCTCGATCTTTTTCTCCTTAATTTTTTTTTAGTAATGCATGATATAGGTCAACATGATGTTTCGATGTACTGCAAGTACGTTAGCGTACGACAGGTACGTGATTAATAGCATGAATTCTCTTATTTTGTTTTACTTTTCATTTCTCATTTTCATTATTTTCTTTATTATATTTTCACTTTTGGTGGAAATATGTGTATTTGAAATAATCACCATAATCACCTCGATCTTTTTCATGTTCACGAGTTTGTCCATATTTATTATTATTATTTATTGCTACATTCACTTCAGGAAATGAAGCAAAACTAATTTGAATATTTTGTTCAACCATAAGGAAATAATAAATCAACTTAGAATATTTATGAATCTTCTTCAGGAAGATTAAATTATTAAAAAAAAAAAATTAATACGAACATCGTATGAAATTTACACATCGTATAAATCTTCTTCATGAAGATTATATTATTGAAAACAAAATTATTATGAACGAAACCATATTGCAGATCTTATATTAATGATATATTAATGATGAATGTAACACATGTTTCTTTTTCTATATACTTAATATCATGTAAATAATACTTCTACTAATGTGAATTTTAAGAAATAAATAATCCTTCTAAAATATTGCTAAAATCTTCTACTAGAAGTTTTGTCATCAAGAGTTCGGATAACTCACAAGAAATTTTATTTTGAATTTGTTCTATTCTAATTGTTACTTAAAACAGTTTTAATTTTAGACTAGAACAACAGAATGGTAAATTTGATAATAACTGCAAATGCATACTAGCTTCAATCAAATAAAAAGGTTCACAACAAAAATAAAATGTGATCTATTGTAGATCTTAAAATAAATATTCATAAATTAATAACTTATTTCATTTAGCAATTACTTATCGTAAGTATTACTTATTTAAATTATATTGAAATAAAATATATCAAAGTTACCTTGGATTTTCAACTAGTAGAGCTCCCGTGCTAATAATGTGTTATAAAATAAAGATAAATAAACATAAACAAGATAGAGAGAATGTATAAAGAATGACTATCTCTTTATTCATATATTTCATATGTGTATAATATAAGCTTACAAAGCCTCTATTTATAGGCTAAGAAATGTAAATTACAAGCCATCAAAATTAATGCTATTGATAAATATGAGAGATGATTACATGAAACATATTTCTTTAAAGAGAAGTTTTAAAATAATTAGTAGAGAGTTGCATCATGGACATCCATAAATTTATTCAGAACACCGTTTTAATTATCCCCAGTCTAGAATATGTTGGTATGAGCCGTATATTCTCCTTTCTGTCCTGTTCTTTTGTTTTATTTTTCTGAATAGTTTAAATGAAAATATTTAACAAAGAAAACTTTTGTTTCATTATCTTAAGTAGTTTAACTGAAAATATTGAATTTTTTTACATTTAAAATATATCTCCAAGAAATTCGAAGGTTGGAAAATTTTGTATTCTTTTCTGAGCAGTTTAAATGAAAACGCGGTAAATATTAAACAATCGGCACACGATAGATACAAACTTAACATTTAAAATATTGTGGGAAAAACAACGATTTTTATAAGTGCATTAAACCAAATATAGGCTTACAAAACTTTTTTTTCGGATTCTGCGAATAATATTTACGTACACAACATTTTTTTATTATATAAACCAATATTTGATATAAAATAATAATTCTTCACGTAGAAATTTAATTTTTTTAAAAATAGGGTAAAATCACGTCATAAACATCAACCAGACAATATCCAATTTCTTTTCTATTATAAAGGTTGCTAGGCAATTTGTTTGCTTTGATTTTAGAATCTATAGTACCATATTTTGTTTTTTATATTATCTTATTAATATCAACTACAAAGTTTCAAATTCGGCAGATGGTAAAAACAAACAGTTATGTAAATATCTATTGTACTATTGTCCAATTATTACTAAAATGAAAAAAAATATAACTTTTTTATTTGCAATCCTCAGATCCGTAGAAATAAAAAGATGTGACAAAACATATGTCGTAGTATTATTTTCATATGATTCATAATACTAAATTGAAAGCAACATACATCCTGATTTTATTTTAAAACCAAAAAGTATGTACAATTAATTCTCAAAGATCAAATTCGGAAGAAGAATAATGCAAATATCAAGACAACAATACAACATATTTAATATTGAACTCATTATATTCGTAACAAAAAAATAAGAAACTAAAAAATGTTTACCTGCATTATAATCACGCAATAAGAAATATATACACATATCATTTGTATTAATTCTATTTAGAACGTGAAGAAGCTTTATAAATTCTATTTTAGAACCACAGACTTAGTGAAGTGGCCCGAGCTTTTGTCTCTTTTCGGAAAGATACAATTTCAATTTTCGAAAATAATATCTAAAAGATGTTGAAATGTACATGATTTTTTAATACTAAAAATTAAATTCCAGTGGTCCAATTAAAAAAAATGAGGAGTGCTATTTTAGGTCAACAATAGAGGTGCCATCGGATCGGTAGGGTCCGGATACTATTATATTTGGACCCGTACCCTAAAAGGTGTTCGGGTCCAAATTTCAATCCATATACTTATTTGTTTCAAATCAGGTCGGGTCCGGATCCAGATACCTGTCTACCCGTAGATATTTCGGGTCCAGTTTTTCAGTTCGGGTAGATATATAACCATAACTTGTTTATGGATTATCGGATCCGATTCGGATCCGGAGCGGGTACATGTCGCAACTCACAAGAATTTGAGAAACACTTTACGTTTAAATATAATTATAATTTGTTAAACATCTCACATAATATATCATTATAATATAAATTAAGAAATAGAATATTAATATTAATTTGTTTCAATAGTAATAAATTTTAATAATCCATGCAGAAATGTAGATACATGATAGATAAAAAGATCAAGAAGAGAATTAATTAGTTTCGAAAATTTATAGGCAAAAGGTGAACATGATATTTTATTTCAATAATATGTGCAAAAAGAGCAATAAATTTCATTCAAGAAATTAAAAAATACTACAAATGATTATTTTTTCATAGTTATTAATATATGCGTTTATATTAAATAATTATAAAGAAATGGTATTATTATTTTATCGGGTATTTATACGGATATCGGGTCGGGTTCGGTTATGGGTCGGATAACTAAATCAAACTCATATCCTATCCATTACAGTATCGGTTCCGGTTCGGATCCAGGTCGGATATTAAATTATTAATTTTGTAACCGTACCCATAATTTAACCGGTTATATTTTTTAAACCATATCCTATCCAAATTAATCAGATCTGGGTCGGTTCTGGTTCGGATCCGATTCGGTTTGGATCCGGATAATCGGGTAAAAGTATCATCTCTAGTCAATAATTGTAAAATTGAGGTCTGAGAGAAAATTCTCTCTAAATATCTACTTTATCCTTAGACTCCTCTCTCTTACATCTGTCTCATTAATTGTCTTATAAAGAAAATGATTAATAAGGAAGTTACATGAGCGGTTCATTCAATTGATAGTTTTTTGAGTGAAATTCTTTCGCTGGTTTCTTTCCTTTATTATTATTTTTTTTTAGAATGAAATCCTTTTTTCTGATCTCAGTTAATGGAAACAATATCTTGTTGAAATTTTTTATATGTCATTTAATAAATATTCTAATAATAATTATTTCAAAATTAATTTTAAATTAGCGTCAGGATTCATAGAAAATAAATGTATTGTTACTTTTTTCTTTATTTTGCAAATTACGGACGTTTTCATTTTGAAGAATCTGATCATTTATTATTATAAAAAAATATATCATATATAAGGATATTGTGTAGAGTGTAAATAGATCCGATACAGACGGATAGTAATCAAATAGTATCCTTATCCGTTATAATTTATCTGATATCGATACGAATATGGATACCCTTTGATGCAATCTACTCTTGTTTGCTAAACAGTGAGCTACCTTAATTCCATGTTCCTCCCTAGGACAATGAACTGCTTGCAGGTTTTCATTGCTTTGCACCTGTATATTCCATTCTTACCATACCTCCCGGTACGATCTCTGGTCATGGATTATAGGCTGTAGCTTCCGTCTGCGCCGGTGTAATTGCCTCGATTGCTTTAGATATCCACTCCACAACAACTCCCCAACATGTTAGAAATATACCAATCCAACCAAGATCCATCAACAAAACATGAATATTCATTCTCTAGATTGGGTAACTAGTTTATAAATGTGTACCAGCGCAGATGGGGGCCCGATTTAGTATTCCTGTCAGCACTCGTTGAGTAGATAAAGCATTGAACTGGCATGCTTTCTCAGCCTTGTTGTAGTATGCAGAGCAGGTAGTTAAGTTTGGGCATGTGAAATGATTTCATTCTCAAAAAGATAATAAAATAAAATAAATAAAAAGAACCAACGAAAGGATTTAACTCAAAAAATATTAATTGAAGGAACCGTGGAACTTCCTTATTAACTATTTTCTTTATAAACTTTCTCAATTAATGAAGCAGATGGAAGAGAGAGGAGTTCAAAGATAAAGTAGGTATTTAGAGAGAAAATTTTCTCTCACCTCTCAATATTACAATAGTTGACTTTAAAATAGCACTCCCAAAAAAATAGGTACAATCAAATATGTTAGAATATTTATTTGTTATGAACCTTTTTTTTGGTAACTTTCGTGAAACAAATATTTTAGAAAAAAAAATATTTCATTCCGAAGTACGCAAGAAGCAATTGAATTTTTTTTTTTTTTAAGTTAGGACTAATTTTTTTTCGATATAAGTTTGCAATCAAAATAATTTTTTTTGTTTCTTTTTATTTTTTATATTAATTGCAAACTTATATCAAAAAACCAGTATTTTTTTTATAGCGGAAATTCGCATCTCGCTGTTCGCACAGAAATCAAATCGAAGTCGCAACTTGGCTTGGAGCGAGTGCATTTATAACTAATTTTGCGTTTCAACATAGGTGCTGCAGAGGTCTGCACAGCTGATATGGGGGTCATAGTGATGCGGGAAAGCCGAAAAGTTGCCACTACGACCTGCGTGATTTTCTGTTGCAAGACAAGTTGGTTTATGTTTTAGTGTGCACATATCCATTAAACTAACATGCTCCATGATTTGCTACAAAAAGGAGTCCGTAGAATATCTTAACAACAAGAAAAAATTCACCCATTCGGAGTACACAATAAAATCTGTTCAGATTTTATAGGACTGTGATTTTACGGTTTGGAAACTCACTTTTTAATTTAAAACTATATTTATGAGTATGATTGAAAATAATTATGTAAATATATTGAATGAGTGTTCGGTTGTATTATAAAATTATGTGAACAATATTGATTTATTTACAAAATATGTATTTCTATTTAAAAATGTCACCTATTCACCTATTTATGAACTTTCTGACTCGTTTGTTCAATTTATATCAAAATAAAATAATGTGTAGGTAATGTCACAATGTTCTTCCAATTTTATTTATTTAATTAGTGAAAAATATTCAATTACTTTTTTATTGTGTATAATAATCTTTTGTATTGACAAGATACAAAAACAATAGATATAGAACCCACTTGTATGATATATATATTTTTTTAAAATATAGCATTACTTAAATTCTTACTTGACTATTTTACCTACCTTCTATCAATTTAATGAGCTAGCCGTTAACATAAACAAAAATTACCTGTATATATAGACCACATAGTTGAAAATGTCTCAACCAATTTTCATCCTCCTTTTATATACATGTAAGAAAAAAAATATAAATCCTTTCTACTTAAAGAAAATGAACAATGATTAAGATAAATATACAAGCGTGATTCTATCTTACGTAGAAAAAAACTTGTTTGAATCAACTCTTTGTCATACTTCAATTTTAAAGAAAGTCATGTTTGTTAATGAAGTTTTAAACGGTCATGAGTATTATTACAGACTAGTGTGTTGAATGCTATCAATCAATTATTTTCCGAGATTATCATTCCACCTCTTTGTCATTTACAAGTATTTTTCTTTTTAAATTATGACCAACTCTCTTTGATATAAGTTATTGTTTTGGCCGCATAAAAACCACTAAATTTTCAAGCAGAAATGCGCATGCTGGCACAGAAGTCGAATCGACACCGCAACTTCGTGATCATACGTCGTCGTGCGAGCTGTTTATTTACTAATTTTGCGTTATAACATAAATGTTGTTCGGAGGTCTGCACAGCTGATATATGGGAGTAGTAATGCCAAAAAGTCGCCACTACGACCTGCGTGATTTTCTGTAGCGCCATAAGTTGGTTAAGATGATTCAGTTTGGTTGGTTGGTTGGTTGAATCCATTTTAACAATAGAAGTAGCATGCTGCATGTTTTGCTACAAGACGGAAACCGCAAAATATCTTGACAAAACAGAAATTATGCGTCAAATGTACAATTAGAAAAAATAGGAAAGAAACGTCTGGAGTGTCCGAAAGACCGAGACACTCCGACACATTTTGGATAAAGCCGAGGTTGGAATTTGATGGCTCTACTCAATCGTAATCGTAATCATTTGACCTGTGCTAAAACTTTCTGCAAACAATTAAACAACCCAAAAAAGTGTATGACAGAATTAACCTTAAATCGCTAACATAATTTAATAAAATACAAGAAAATTATAAATCGTTGCAAAATTTTGTACGAACTTTGACAAAACATAACTGGAGGATACTTTTTTTGGCGGCTCCATCCAACTGCAAAAATATTCCATCTTGAACATCCGATTCTCAATTTGATTTGAAGAGAAATTATTGTCAGACATGGCCTGAATTTTAACTTGAAAGATGGGTTGTTGAGCTAATACCTCAAGTTCATTCAAATAATTTAACACTTTTGAGCCCAAAAATCATGTTAAGCTTATTTTTTATGGGCTGTATTGCTTCATTGGCCTCGCGTTAGCCTTGTGATTTGGTACTCTATATATATGCAAGCCGACAATATTTAAAGATATAAATTTTTGAGAATATATATACTTTGGTATACTTAATATGACTTATGAAATTTATAGTTTGTTGTTGAATTTTATGAAATAACTGAGGAGAACAATTTCTATTGATTTCTTGTATATTTTCGGTACAGTGAAGATTGCTATATATATTACAGAGGCTCATTAGCCGTTGGTATTGTACCGTTGCCTATCTATCTATTTTCGGTACCTATGAATAGTGTACCGTTGGTATTCTTGCCTAAATTAAACTTTGCCTTTTTCCTTTTCTACTTTTAATCCTAGCCTCTTGATCTATGATGGATGACTGAGATCAATCCCTTCTATTTCTAATTATTTCCAACACCCTCCCTCAAGCTTGGAGTGTAGATATCATACAATCCGAGCTTGCTTGTAATATCTTCAAATTGTCGAGGGTCTAATCCTTTAGTGAAAACATCGGCCAATTGTTCTTCGCTTTTAACATACGGTGTTTCTATTTCCTTTGATTGAACCTTCTCTCTAATGAAGTGGCAATCTACTTCTATGTGTTTGGTTCGCTCATGGAACACCGGGTTAGAAGCGATGTGTCGAGCGGAATTGTTATCGCAATACATCTTCATGGGTTGATCGCTAGTGATTCCCATGTCTTTGAGTAATTGCTTGAGCCATGTTAATTCGCTTGCGGTTGATGCCATGGCACGATATTCCGCCTCGGCGCTAGATCGTGCCACAACACTTTGCTTCTTGCTTTTCCATGTGACTAAATTCCCGCCTACAAATGTGCAAAAGCCGGTAGTGGATTTTCGATCGAAACTTCCGGCCCAATCTGCATCGGAATAGCCACATATATCATTAGAATTATTGTTTTTCATCCAAATTCCTTTTCCGGGGTTATTTTTTAAATATCTCAAAATTTTATGTATGGCCTCTAAATGTGGAGTTCTTGGTGAATGCATAAACCTACTAATTTGACTTACCGCAAATGAAATATCCGGACGGGTAACCGTAAGGTAGATTAATTTGCCTACTAATTTTTGAAAATGGTTGATGTTTTCTAATGGTTTACCATCCTCACTATTTAATTTACATTTATTGTCGGTTGGGGTAGAAGTTGGTTTACAACCTAATTTTCCGGTTTCTTTTAACAAGTCTAAAGTGTATTTTCTTTGTGAAATAAAAAGGCCGGACTTAGAGTGTGCCACCTCTATTCCTAAAAAATATTTTAAGTATCCAAGGTCTTTAATGTCGAATTTTTCTTTTAATTGACTTTTAATTTTCCTAATTTCTTCTATGTTGTTTCCGGTAATTATTATATCATCTACATATACTAATACAAGGGTTGTGTTTTCTTTATCAATTTTGGTGAATAAGGAATGGTCGGCACTACTAATTTTAAAATTACAAGAATTTAAATAGGAGCTAAGTTTTCCATACCATGCCCGTGGAGATTGCTTCAATCCATAGATTGATTTATTTAACCTACAAACTAGGTTAGATTTGTTTTCCAATTTATGACCGGGTGGTAGGTTCATATAAACCTCTTCTTCAAGTGTTCCTTGAAGGAAGGCATTTTTCACATCCATTTGGTATAGGTTCCAACCATTATTTACCGCAATAGAAAATAAAATTCTAACGGTGTTCATTTTTGCTACCGGTGCAAAGGTTTCATTATAGTCTATTCCATAGGTTTGAGTATACCCTTTGGCTACTAACCTTGCCTTGTACCGTTCTATGGTACCATCACTTCTATATTTGGTTTTATACACCCATTTGCACCCTACGGGTTTTTTGTTTTTTGGTAATTGTTCAATGACCCATGTTTCATTTTTTTCTAAGGCATTCAATTCTTCCCTCATGGCTTTGCACCATATTGGTTTTGTTATGGCCTCTTGATAATTTTGTGGTTCTATTTCTTTACTAATTGAAGTAAGAAATGCTTTGTATGATGAAGAGATGTTCTCATATGATACAAAATTTTGTATGGGGTATTGTACGGTATATGTTACGAAATCTCTAAGTCTTGTAGACGGTTGAGATATTCTTGATGATCTTCGTACTATCGAATTTTCTTCTATCTCATTTTCATTGTCACTACTATTATCTTCACTCATTTCTTCTTCATGGTTATTTATAGTTTGTAAAGGTTCTTGATCATTTATGTGAGGTACTATGGGGCAAACTTGATCATTAATATGTGGCTCATTAATTATTTCTTTGTCTTTAAAATATGGTTCGTTTTCACAAAATATGACATCTCTAGAAAAATGTAATTTTTTATTTTTTGGATCGTAGCATTTATATCCCTTCTTAAATGATGAATATCCCAAAAAAATAGTTTTGGTTGACATATAATCTAACTTATCCTTTCTTTGAATTTTTACCCAACATACACAACCAAATACTCTTAAATAATTTAAATTATATTTTTGTTGATAAAGAGTTTCTAATGGACTTTTATTATTAAGTACACTACTTGGCAACCGATTAATTAGATGCGTGGCACAAAGAATGGCATCCGACCAATATATTTTGGGAACATTATTTTGAAATAATAACGCTCTTGTCATTTCTAACAAATGTCTATTTTTTCTTTCCGAAATTCCATTTTGTTCGGGTGTATTTATGCATGTTGTTTGATGTATAATTCCTTTTATTTTAAAAAGGTTTGTGAAATTTTTGTTTATAAATTCCGTACCATTATCCGATCTAAATATTTTTAACTTAGTGTCAAATTGGTTTTCTATTAGATTTAGGAATTCTTCAAAACAACTAAATACTTCATCTTTTGATTTTAATAAATATAACCAAGTAGTTCTTGAAAAATCATCAATAAATAAAACGAAATATCTAAATCCATTATATGAGTTAATTGGGGCCGGTCCCCATACATCGGAATGGACCAAATTAAACATGGCTTCACTTCTACTATTTGAATGAGAGAAAGGAAGCCTTGTTTGTTTGGCCATTTTACAAATATCACAATTGATACAATTTAAATTTGGAAATTCTACAATATTATTTAAAATCTTATCGGAGGGATGTCCAAGTCTCTTGTGCCATAGATCACTACTAACTAATTTTGCGGAAGCACCTAAACTCAATTTTTGTAGATTCAAAATGTAATGTCCATTTTTAAGAAAACCTTCCCCAATCGTCTTCCCGGTTTTCCGGTCCTGAAATATGACATTTTTACAAGAGAAAATTGCCTCACAATTAAAATCTTGTGTTAATCTTTTTACGGAAATTAAATTTATAGGGAATGATTTTAAATATAGTACATTATCAATTTCTTTGTTAAAAATGTTGATTTTTCCTATGCCATCTATTTTGACCTTCATACCGTTTGCCACCACAACATATAGGTTATTTTTGGTCGAGTCTAAATTGGTAATTAATTGTTTATTACCAAACATATGATCGGTAGCACCGCTGTCTACAATTATGTGATCGAATAAATTAAATTTTTGAGTTTGAAAAACAGTACCACATGATCCAGCAGAGTTCTGTTTAGAAAACCACACGGAGAACTGCTTCAGCATCTGCTGCATTTGATCCTCTGTTTTGTACCCGTCTGACCCGCTGGAGGTTGACCCGCCTGACCCGTTTCCGAAAAATTTAGTCGGTTCAGTTGAGCCGGTTCGGGTTTGAGCGGAGAAAACATTTGGGTCAGTTCTTTCTTGGGTTTGCGCAGAATAAGCGGGTCTCGCCCCTTTCTCCTCTATTCTCTCTTCGGCTCTGTCGCCTCCTCTCCCTGGTCTCTCCGCCGCTACCTTCCATTTTTTGGGAGCAAGGTGCGGATGAAGGAACCAGCATCTTTCTTGTGTATGCCCTTCTTTTTTGCAGTGGGGGCATCGTTCTTTGGAATTTTGCCGATTCGGAAATCTAGGGTTTCTGGGATGCTGAGCAGCGAGGCCGTGGGTCTCGTGTCCCTCGCCGTTCTGGGCTTGTGGACCGCCCATGGTCTGCCGTCTGGATTCTTCTCGGTGTATCATGGCTGCGACAGCCGAGTAAGAGGGGAGTTCGGGTCCGAGCAAAATTTGTGACCTCACGGCCTCGTAGCTGTCATCTAGACCCGAGAGGTACACAAATATTTCATCTTCTTGTTGCCTTTTTTGGAGCTCATTGTATTCTGTTGTGGGTGGTCGATAAATTTTGAGCTCGTCGAATTTTTTCTTGAGATGGCCGAGATACTCTGTGTTGGTCATGGAACCTTGTTTTGCTGTATGAATTTCTTGTTTGAGTCGAAAGATATGTGCATGATTTTGTTGTTGGCCGAAGAATGCTTTGACATCTTCCCAAAGGCCGTGAGATGTGGTGCTGCTGTGAAGAAATAGCTCTGAAATTTGGGTTTCCATAGAGTCTAATAGCCAAGCCATGATTTTGTGATCTGTGGCTTGCCATTGTCGCACTGATTGTTTTTCTTCCTCTGTTGGTTTTGCTGGATCAGTAACTTTTGGTTTTGAAATTTCTCCAGTGATGAATTCGATTTTTTCTCTTCCACTCAGGGAAAGGGTTACTGATTTTGCCCAAGATAGATAGTTTCTATCATTGAGCAAGGTGTTGGTGAGTCTCGAATGGCTGGTAGCTTCGTTTGAGTGCTGCCCCATTTGTGACATCCTTGCTTATGTTTGAACTTTTCTGTTATGGGTTTTTTCAGTATTCTCTGCTACTGATATTGGATTATGGGGTTTATGAGGATTATTGGATTATCGAGCCTTGCTCTGATACCATGTTGAATTTTATGAAATAACTGAGGAGAACAATTTCTATTGATTTCTTGTATATTTTCGGTACAGTGAAGATTGCTATATATATTACAGAGGCTCATTAGCCGTTGGTATTGTACCGTTGCCTATCTATCTATTTTCGGTACCTATGAATAGTGTACCGTTGGTATTCTTGCCTAAATTAAACTTTGCCTTTTTCCTTTTCTACTTTTAATCCTAGCCTCTTGATCTATGATGGATGACTGAGATCAATCCCTTCTATTTCTAATTATTTCCAACATTTGTGTAAGAAATATAATCCAAATCTTTAAAAATTTCTCTAAAATAATTAAAAAATAAAATTATTTGCATATATCTAATAACGCTATATGTACAAAATTCACAAAAATATATATATGTAGATTATATTAGACAGCTTGAGACATGAAAAAGCATATTTTACTCTTTTAGTTATTGATCAAAATATTAACGTGGCCTACGGGCTGTTAAAGAAGCCAAAAAAATGCTTAATTTGTTTATCTAGTTTTGTAACAAAACATGGATTTTAGCATATCTGTCTTAGCATAAATGAATTAATTGAACCTGGATTGTTTGTGAAACTATATAGTGACCGTATTTTTCTCAATTTCCTTTATATAATAAATCGAATAGAAGTTTTTAACGACAACGGATCATTTTATAAACATACATATATTATACTGTCTCCATACATCAAGCTCACATACATCCAACTGTATTCAAACAGAAATGTAACATATTCATACAGCAGGCACAAAACTAAAGCACATCCATACAAATATAGCAGTGCAGTGTATATACTGTATAGCTATTGTGCTCTTTTAGTTATTGCGACTAAATACAACATGATCTTGGGGCAACAAATGGCACACTGGTACAGTACCAGGTTTCACATTCAGCAGTTTAAATGCAATGTGCTTGGGGTTCCATGCTGATGTGTCGGCATGGCATACCGCCACAGCATCAACCACCGTCCCGTCTTTGCCTGCCATCTTCACCGTGTAACCCTTGGTTGATTTTGCCAGGTGGCAGTAAAACACAGCATAAGCATATGTTTGCTGATGGCATGCTACAAGCTCATCTTGTGCCAAGTTTTTCATCCCTGAAGCTACGATTGTGTACTCTTGCCTCGGTGTCTCATCCTTAGAATGAACTGTTGTTGAAACCTATCAGAAGAATAATATATATTAATAACAAAATAAGGATTGATTTTTCATCACTGAATATTTTTGCCCTTGTGTGTTCGACCAAGCTATGTTGAATTTGCTTCAATATTTTAAAGCAAGCAGGCAGAACTGGGATTACCGCTTCGACATTTTTTGTGCCGAGATTGGCAACGCTGAAATCAACCATTGATTCAAGAGAAGTGGCACACATCTTCTTCTCCCCCTTCAACACTGGATCCTCACATTCTCTCAGAGTCTCCTTCATTGCTTCCTCCTTATCAGAACCAGGCTGAACCGAGAACCGGCTAACTATCTCTGGTAATTTCTTCGAAGAAAATGGGATTGACTCAGCCTCACTTCTCGGCAAAAACTTAGCAGCATCATTTCTTTTCTCAAATTGCATGTTCATCTTGGAACCAGGATGCAGATCTTGTTCTAAGAAAAAGAAGTTAATCTGACGATTGTCGTGCAGTTGCTCCTCGGTGGCAGCGTAATTGTATGAAAAGGGACCCACTGTAACTCTGGGATGGGGTTTTCCATACTTAGGTTTTACATTTACAGAGACTCCACCGGGACCCACATGGACGGTTGTACTTCCCGGTTTCCCATTGCCGGCCCCCACATCGACCCGACCGTGGCCTACACCCACAGTTGTGCCGCCAGGAGTTCCCTTTCCGGCAACGATGTGGACCCCGCCATGGCCCACCCCGACAGTTGTTCCACCCGGAGTTCCTTGGCCGGCAACGACGTGGACCCCACCCTTACCGACTCCTACTGTGGTAGAACCAGGTTTGCCTGTGCCGGCATTCACGTCAACACCTCCTTTACCTACGTACACATAGGTACCGGTCTTGGAATCCATGACGGTGTCTGCTTATGGAAATGAGGGGTTTGCAATCAAAATATATAAGATTAATATTTTAGTAAGGCAAAAACTTTGTTTATTGTTTTAGCATTTCTGGTAAGGATTCAATAAAGGACAGATTAATTTATCCATACTGTATGTTATTTGGTATTGTTATCTACCAATGCTTTATTCAATAATTAAATACTAAAAATTTAGCAAGTCTGGTTTCTATGTATATATATACCGACATTAATCCAGTCACGATATCAAGTACTAATATATATGGCACTTTGGCAGCAATGGTTTGAAGTTTGAACATGATATTAAGATTTTTTTTTTTGAATGTTAGCGGAAGAACCTTTTTTTTGAGTAAATTCTTAAGTTCAGCTCAGTATGCTATGCAGGGTGTAATTGTGTATGTTTGTTACAATGTGAGATTTTAATAGAGATATTAGATAGGAGATAATTACAAAAATATAGGGTAGAAAGTAGGAGATGTTTAGTTAGAAATATTTAAAAATATATCATAATGAAACTTATAAATAGACTCAAATATAGTTGTTAGTTGTAATCAATAACTCAAGATCAATACAAGATTTATTTTGTTGAATTCTACTATTTTTCTCTTTTCAAAAACTATCCTGGTATCCGAGCAGAAATAATGCTGGAAAAAGATTAACATCTATTTAAGGATTTGTGCCTCCTATATAATATCTCTATTAGATTTGATAAACACTATGTTACTAACAACAATTGCACTATTTAGGTTTTTTCTTTTCTTTTTCTTATAGCAGTACACAGGGGCAGAGATACTTTTTCAAGAGAGAGAGAAAGCAACTTGGCAGGCTCTGCTAAGGTTTCAAATAAAGAGAGAGAGAGAGAGAGTTGACCGGAGCTTAAAAGATCACTTATGGCAGTCGGCATATGAGTATTGGGTAAGACAGTGTGCCAGTAAACCTGAGCAGGCAGTAAAGCTGCATTGCTTGCTACAACTCCAATCTACAAATAACACAAATCCAAATAAACTTACAAAGAAAAAGAAATGTATGGCAAGTGACAAATATCCTTTCTATTAATCAATGATCTGAATCATATATTGCTTTTATATAAGTACATACCAGGAGAGAGAAAAGGAGGGGTAAGCAACTATCCATAGCAGAATTGAGATTTCTGAAAAATTAAGAAATATTTAAGAGAATAAACAGAGCACACACTCTCTGAAGGCAGAGGAGTAGTGATATGGGTTTATATAAGAGGAGGTGCCTTCATGTGATTATCACGACTTTTTTGTTGACCACCTAGAAAGATAGACCATCTTAAATAATGCCGATTTCACATCCTCTCCATTGCTGTATATATATAACTCTAGGTATAAAATAGAGTCATATTTTTTTTTTAAATAAAATTTACCCGCATCTCTTGATATCACCCTTTTTAGTTATTAATTAAACTTGTTATTTTCATGAAATAATATCATATAGATTTTACATCTAGATATGGAGATGTTGTAGACTAGGGGTGTCAATTTTCAATCCAACCCGAAGCTGCCCCACGGTTAAATGGATGAGGCACGTGCTCAATTTTTTTTACCAGACTTAGATCGATCGAGTCGGGTTCGGTCGGACCAGACCAGACCAGACCATGACTCATTTTGTTATGTTTTATTGGATTTAGTTTTAAATTTAATACTAACTAAGATTAAGTATATATTAATTAAGATTAAGTTGCATATTTAAAAAATCAAGTTATACCGGTCGGGTCGGGTTGGCCGATCAGTGACTTGTTCGGGTCACATCCACTTTCAATAATTTTGACCTGAACCAAATTTAATCGAAGGAAATAATAACATATGAATTTTGATTTTTATAGTTGTACATCAAATTAGAAATCTAATAACATATATATCATATGTCATTTGTGGAGGCTCAAATCCTTTGTTTCTTATGAGATCCTACTATCAGGCACTATTAGTACATGATATCTTTGTTAGTGTTATGATCTAGAAATTAACTATTTATAGTTGTATTTTGTATTTTGTTCATGAAATTAAAGAATCTTTTGTTCCTTGAGTATTTGATTACATTATAGATTGTTCAGGTTGAGGACTTGAACTATAAAACTCTATAATAATTAAGTAATAAATACTCTAAATGTTTATAATCTTGGTAATTAGAAAAAAACACTATTTACCAGTACAAGATTAGTATGTGGGTTAAATGATGATCATGTTCTGCGGATCATATGGTAAGTATTTACCAAATTTAATAACGTAAATACCTGATGGAGATTAGGGGATTGAATTCTTTGGTATGATATGAATTGTGTTAGTGTCATTAATGTTTTATTTGTGTCTAAAATTGTAAGGTATGAGATGATTATTTTTCCTACATGTGATTTATGTATCTGTAGGTGTTGTCCAACGTTGACCGTAACAGACAACTATACAGATAATATCTCAATATATGTTTCTTGTGCGGAGAAAAATATATTTATCAAGAATACTAGTGTCCCTCATATTATATATATGAGTGATGATATTTGTGGGCCCCTTGATTGAGTCAGGGGCAGAACTAGGAATTATTGATAGGGGAGCTAAAATTAAAATTCACAATGTGGTGAGTGAGATTTGAACCCATGTCTTCTCAACTACAAAATAGAGCTTTAACCACTAGACTACAAGCAAACATTTCATATTTATTGAGAGGGGCTGAACTATATAAAACGTTTAAAAAAATTCAATTAAATTTCATTATACATAATTAAAATTTTGAAATTATAGGGGTGGCTTAGCACCCCTAGGATGTACTAAGATCCGCCCCCGGATGGAGTAATAAAGTATGCATGCAATTATAATTAAGAAGTTGATCATTATCTACTGATTACTTGGAATCAAGAAAATAATAAATTTACAAGGATGACACTCTCTACCTTTGAATTTATTTATGATATCATGTGACATGTGAATTGACACATGTAATCATGATACTGTAATAGGACATATCATCTGTGTCATTTGGGGATAATCATAATGTATATTGCTAGATACCGCTTGTGATTTATGGAATTAAAAGTAGTTTTAATTCTATTGCCAATGTGATATAGATCCTACTGGGTCACACCAAAAGAGATTTAATTGGAGAAATTTATTTTAGTATCATTGGATGATTATAAAATAAATGTCATGGAGATGACAACCTTAAATCTAAATAAATTTATGTGCATGTGAGACATGACATATAAATTTGTATCTCAGCATAACGTGAGGAAATTAAATTGATTGGCCCAATTATAATTCATTGGGTGTTTTATTTGTGGACAATTGATAAATAAATAGAAGAGAGTAAATAGGCCAATGTTGGACCATTGACATATGGGTTAAGTCCATAAGTTTGTCTATTGGCCTATTGGCCCAAAAGTACCACTCATAAAGGTAACCCTAACTTTTGAGTATAAAACCACCCCATCTAAGACAATTGGGGCAGCCACCATCTCTCTCTTCCATCCTCTCATGTGTTGAGAAAAAACTCTATCAATCTCATCTAATAGTTAGCTTGAAGAAGAAGTAGAGTCATCGATTTAAGAGTTTGAATTTAAGTAGTACCTCTAGCAAGGGAAACTTGGATTCTCTTCTCGAATCCTTGGTGGATACTAGTGGAGGCCTTCTTGTTTGGAGGCAACAACCCTACATCTCAAGTCCCTACTTCTTGGTTTAGAGACCAAGATTTGAGGTATAAAGTTTAATCAAGTTAAATTGTTGAATAAGGTTCATTGTTAGTCAAATAAGTAGATATATATAGGTTTCTTTAAGTTAAATTTTTAAAATTTGCTCTTGCATAAAACCAATATTTCCTAAAAATCTTTTGCAATTTGATCCTTTTGTCACGCATGTAGTACATATTTTATCATTGTGTACAAATAAATGGAAACAAGAGTTAAAATTCTCAGTTCTCACATTTAATTTTAATGTTTCGTTGCATAAGAGCATAAACAATTTTGCCCACAATTTTACATATGAGAAGTAGAAACAAATTTCAAAAACATGAATTACATTTCAATAAAATCGATTCTCAACAATGCCGTAGGGGTGAAATTTGGAGTGTACAAAGAAAAAAAATAAAATATTTTGGAGTATTAGAAAAACTACAATATATATAAATTCATGGCTTGATCTCATCGTTCAAACGGAGATGTTGAATTCACCATTATCATTTTCAGAAAAACAAAAAAAAGGAACTGGACTCCTCCAATTTAGAACAAATAAAGGGGAGGTGTGCAATTAATAAAGGAACTCAACTGCCAGCTGCACAAGCACAGTGCAGTTATGGCCCTTGTGGGGTATTGGCACCGTACATCAAGATGACGTGGACGTTTCTCAGTACACCTGTACGGCTGCCTATTTGTCTCCCAACTGCTGGCTGATGTTCTGTGGCCTTTTTTGTTGTTTCATGGATGCCCCAGAAGTTATTAGTTTTGGGCTTTTTGGTCCATAATTAGAACTGAGATTATTTGATAAGATCTAAAATTCGTAATTTGAATAAGATATAATTTTGAAACAATTTATTTTTGTATAATGTATATAAATATTTAAAAGTGTGTATTTTTAAGAAAGAAAATAAATTTAGTGAAACTATTTGTAAAATTACAAATAATTCGGAAATTGTTTAGTTTATTTATTTTATTAAAAAAGATGCTAAAAATAAATAATTTATGAATATTCACATCTTGTTATATTCTGTTTTTCTACTATATAAGTTTTCCATTGTATGAGTTGCTAGCCCTTCTCAACAGGCATAATATCAGATGGGAAATAAATTATCTCCCATATAATGCAAAAAAATAATAATAATTAAACTTCATTGAGAGTTTTGCATGAACAATATAAAAGGTTTACTACATGAAAAATAAATTATATTACTCAAATGTTTTTTTTCATAAAATATCAAGATATAGCTTCTATTTTTCAATTAAAAGCGGGGCTAAAAACCACCATCAAAATTATGTATGGTTAAAAAATCAAATAGGAAAAATAATGTGTACTATTTTCCTCATCTACTGTTACAAACTGGCCATAGACACATTAGGTGATTCTGTAATTGTAGAAAATCATAATGGAAAATGGCCACCCATGCATTAAATAGCAAGTGCTTTAAACGCTGCATGCACTGCAAAGTAGCAGCCTCCTAGATAGTGAGTGTATATATGAGAAGGATATATAGTGAGTTTCTACTTTCTAGTAGCCTCCGAGATTAAATTGTAAATGTGGATTCAATTCTTACCTAAAATAGTGAGTGTATATACTACTATTAAATGAGAAGGATCTGATGAAGAATATATATATATATATATATATATATATATATATATAGAGTAGAACTAGGGTGCTCCTAAGCTCACCAAGCCCTTCGTGAGCGCGACTCTAAAACCTATCAAATTGACTTCAAACGACATTTTCAAACCGTTAGATGTTCAATCTATATTAAAATGTGCTTGGAGACCAAATTTTACATTTTTTGGAATTTTTTTACTATTTATTAAGATGGTTTGAAAATCGCTGTTTTTATTAAAATTCTGCACCATTGGAAAACAGCGATTTTCAAACCATCTTAATAAATAGTAAAAAAATTCCAAAAAATGTAAAATTTGGTCTCCAAGCACATTTTAATATAGATTGAACATCTAACGGTTTGGAAATGTCATTTGAAGTCAATTTTATAGGTTCTAGAGTCGCGCTCACGGAAGGGCTTGGTGAGCTTAGGAGCACCCTAGTTCTACTCTATATATATATATATATATATATGAGGAGGGTTCCAATGCCTCATGCCTTTCATACCTCATCATACCTCATGTTCTATATCTTCATTTTCATAGTCTAAATTGTTGTTCCGAACCGTTCACCATGATATCCATACTAAAATATGGTTGGGGATGAAATTTTATAATTTTTGGAAATTTTTTGCTATTTTTTAAGATGGGTAGAAAATCATTGTTTTTTAAATGGTCCAAAAACAGTGATTTTGTACCCATCTTAAAAAATAGTAAAAAATTTCTAAAAAATATAAAATTTCATCCCCAAGCATATTTTAGTATGAATATCATGTTGAACGGTCGGATCGAAAATTTGAACTTTGAAAATAAAGATATAACATATGATGTAGATGAGGTATGAAAAACATGAGGCATTGGAACCCTCCTCTATATATATATATATATATATATATATATATATAGAGTGGCTAATATCAAAACGTTTGCACCAAGCCTCTCGTGCAACCAAGTTGTTTTCGGATTTTCAAAGTCCAAACGGTCGACCCGAACCGTTAGATGTTCAATCTATATTAAAATATGCTTGGAGACCAAATTTTACATTTTTTGGAATTTTTTTGCTATTTATTAAGCCACTTTGAAAATTGCTGATCCGGGTGAACAGTAAAAACAGTGCAACTAAATTCTGGACCATGTGATCAGCAATTTTCAAAGTGGCTTAATAAATAGCAAAAAAATTCCAAAAAATATAAAATTTGGTCTCCAAGCAGATTTTAATATAGAGATCACATCTAACGGTTCGGATCGACCGTTTGGACTTTGAAAATCCGAAAACGACTTGGTTGCACGAGAGGGCTTGGTGCAAACGTTTTGATATTAGCCACTCTCTCTCTCTCTCTCTCTATATATATAGAGGCTGGCTACTATGCTTCCATAAGCATATGCCCACATATGCTTATAACTCATTTTTGTGTTTCCAATGTTCAAATGGTCGATCCGAACCGTTCATCTTGTTCTCCATATTAATATGTGCTTGGAGACCAAATTTTACATTTTTCTGAATTTTTTTACTATTTATTAAGCCACTTTGAAAATTGCTGATCATATGGTCCAGAATTTTGTTGCACTGTTTTTACTGTTCACCCGGATCAGCAATTTCAAAGTGGCTTAATAAATAGTAAAAAAATTCAGAAAAATGTAAAATTTGGTCTCCAAGCACATATTAATATGGAGAATATGCCCACGGTTCAGATCGACCATTTGAACATTGGAAACGTAAAAATGAGTTATAAGCATATGTGGGCATATGCTTATGGAAGCATAGTAGCCAGCCTCTATATATATATATATATATATAGCTGGGCTATGGTGAGTTGTGAAGTAAGAGATCATTTTTACTTCACGCTCATATTTTTATTTTGAAAATTCAAACAACCGATCCGAACCGCTCAACATGTTCTCTATATTGAAATGTGTTTGTAAACTAAATTTTACATTTTTTGGAATTTTTTTACTATTTATTAAGCCACTTTGAAAATCGCTGATCCGGTGGTCCAAAAACTTTTACTGTTTTTACTGTTCACAGTGGATCAGCGATTTCAAAGTGGCTTAATAAATAGTAAACAACTTCCAAAAAATGTAAAATTTAGTCTCCAAGCACATTTCAATATAGAGACATGTTGAGCGGTTCGGATCGGTTGTTTAAATTTTCTAAATGAAAATATGACGTGAAGTAAAACGATGTTTTACTTCACAACTCATCATAGTCTATCTCTATATATATATACATAGAGAGATGGGCTATTGTGTTTTGCGAAGTAAATTGGCAGTAAACATTCTCATTTACACTCACTATATATTCTTCACGTGATAGGACAGTGCTACGGTGCTACGCGTAGCATAGAGGCCTCCGTGCTACGGCTCAATTTTTGAGTTTTCAAAATCCTAACGGTCGATCCGAACCGTTCAACATGATCTCCATATGAATATGTACTTGCAAACCAAATTTTACATTTTTTAGAATTTTTTTACTATTTATTAAGCCACTTTGAAAAAACAGTAATTTGTACACAACAGTAAAATCTTCTGGACCATTGGATCAGCAATTTTCAAAGTGGCTTAATAAATAGTAAAAAAATTCTAAAAAATGTAAAATTTGGTTTGCAAGTACATATTCATATGGAGATCATGTTGAACGGTTCGAATTGACCGTTAGAATTTTGAAAACTCAAAAATTGAGCCGTAGCACGGAGGGGCTCTATGCTACGCGTAACATATTAGCCAGATTCTATATATATATATATATATGCAATATATATATGCAAAATGTCAAACGCATCCTAACGAATCCGCCAAGTGTCTATATAATGCAAAGCTTTCATGAGTCATGACGCATTCGGCATTCCCATCATGGTAGATTGGCAGTAAACATTAATGCATCTGAAACAATAAATTAATCAAATAAATTAAATGTAAGGTAGTTGGGAACCAAGAACTGCTGACAAATTAATGACCACATATGCATCTCTTTGAAAAAAAAAAATTTGTTTTATTTAAACAGCATTTTTCTTCTATTCAATTATTTTCTAAGAAGATGTCTTACTATAAATACCTTCTCCGAAGCACTACATCATTAGTTAATTTGCTCTAAGATCCATGCTAACTTAATTTTAAAGAATCTCTCAAAAAATCAATAGCGCGGAAAACGATGCATACTCTTCATATTTTTTCTTTTTTATAAAAGTGGGGGAAACCCACCAGTTTCATTAGAAACAAATATCGGTTACAAAATTTGGCACTAAGCTAGCTAGTATCTCAACAGAATGTTTGAGCAGAATAACAAAGCATACACTGCTTAGAAAAGTATCTAAAGGTAATAGCCTAAACAACCATAAGCAACATCAAAAGCAGAAAGTAGTATAGCAGTACTGTGAATTACTAGCTACATAACCACTATCATCAGTAGACGAGCTTAATTGAGACAGAATCAGAGGAAATAGGGGTATTAGACCAGCTGCAGCATAAATGGCCCTATAAGCAGCCACGTCAGCTAAGTAATCTTCTAAGTCATACCTTCGAGTCCACGACCAAGATCCGACCCCCACTGGGAGGGAACCAACTCCGCTGCTCGCCAAATAGGCGAGCAGGACCCTGCTATTCTAAATCGAACCGTTCATCTGTGTTGAGATCCGTGCATGAAAAAAATTCAACGGTCTGATTTTGAAAAGCAGGGTCCTGCTCGCCTATTTGGCGAGCAGCGGAGTCGGATCCCACTGGGAGCTTCCCCTTTCCAGGGTATCGGAATCTGATATTTCTATTATACTGTCTTCCTGATTCAAAGAACATACATCAAAAGGTAGAATGAGAGTTAGTTTAAAAAAAGATTTATCTTGTCAAGCCTTACACCAAAAAGAAGCAAGTGATATTATAAAAGAATCAACTGCTGCAAGAGAAGGTACAGGAGTATTATTAAAACAAACGAGTGAGGCTACGGTACTATGCATAGCACGGTTTGGTCCGTGCTATGGCTCAATATTTGAGTTTTTAAAATTCTATCGGTCGATCCGAACCGTCAACATGATTATAAAATGAATATGTACTTGCAAACCAAATTTTATATTTTTTCGAATTTTTTTACTATTTTTTTAGATAGGTAGAAAATCACTTGATCTGAAAATTCTGGACCATCCAAAAACAGTGATTTTCTACCTATCTAAAAAAATAGTAAACAAATTCGAAAAAATGTAAAATTTGGTTTGCAAGTACATATTCATTTGATAATCATGTTGAACGGTTCGGATCGACCGTTAGGATTTTGAAAATTCAAATATTGAGCCGTAGCACGGCTCAATCCGTGCTATGCATAGCACCGTAGCCTCACTCAAAACATAATGCATACTCTTCATAATACTATCTTTATTTTTCTGATTGCATGTGACCTAAACTTTTGTCTAATTATATTTTGTCAGTGTGTGTTTGCATGCCACCAAACAACTCTATGTTGTTAGGAATCAAGAAACATTTTAAGGAAGCAAGGAACATTTAATTTCATGCACCATAAATATTGGAGTTTTTTTAGTAAGAATCTTTTGAATCACATTAAGATTCGTGTGTACTTGATTTGTACAAATTTTAAAGAGGTTAGCACGAATCTTAATGCACATCGAACGTTTTGTCCGATCGGACATCGGACTGCCCTCGATTCCGTGGATGACAGAGCGCCTAGCAGATTTGAACACTAGTTGAATTTTCTGATAGCGAAGAAAATAGCATAGAAGGCAAAATCGGCCGTTCCGGATTGGGATCGGACGGTACCGATCCGATTTTAGGCCGAGTTACGTGGTTAGTGAAGATTTCGTCAAATTTCATTCGTCCGGCCTCATTCCGGTCTAATTTCGGCCGTTCCGGTCTCATTCCGGGCAAATTCCGGTTAGTTGAATTTTCTGATAGCGAAGAAAATAGCATAGAAGGCAAAATCGGCCGTTCCGGATCGGGATCGGACGGTACTGATCCGATTTCAGGCCGAGTTAGTGAAGATTTCATCAAATTTCGTCTGTTCCGGCCTCATTTCAGTCTAATTTCGGCCATTCCGGTCTCATACCTGGAAAATTTCATCCATTTCGGTCCAATTCCACCGAAATGGCCGAAACGTGAATTAACCAAACTCCAAATTTTTTTTTGAGCTCTCTGGAAATCGAACTCGCGCCCTTTAGCATGGCAACCAAACTCCACTCCACCACACCACACAATCTTTCTTGTTAAAAACCACAACTGATTTTTATATATCATTTGCAATTTGTACTCTATTCAACCACGGATTAACTTTTCTGTTTTTTGGTTTGACTGGACTGAAGTGGATTTGTGCTTATATATCACGGAATTAAGTTGGCAGATGGTGCCAACTTCTGTAATAATTGAAATAAGATATAAAATTAGTAAAAAGGTCACGGGAGATTGAAGAGATATCAAAGACTTGTTCAAGCAACCACAGCAAAAAAATATCATTCATTCAACTACACCAAAAAATTGTTCAAGGTCACGGATTGAAGGAGTGTGTTTTTAGTTGTAATGCTTGTAATATATTGTATTAGTGGATTATTTGATTGTAATAATTTTTCTAAATTTTTTTATCAATTTTTTTCTATTTTTTTTAGTGTAAAACAAACTTCTGGCAAAAAAGTCCGATTTTCCGATCCAATTCGGCCGATCCCGACCGATTTTTCCGATCTGGATCGGAATCGGTCGGTGCCGATCCCGATCCCGATACCGATTTTCTGCCAATCCCGATCCCGATACTGATTTTTTCCTTCTATGGAAAATAGTCCTCAAGTAGTTGAAATAACACTCACAGTGAATGTGGCATGGTTAAGATTGTGACAGAGCGCCTAGCAGATTTGAACACTATGTTTCACACTATGCTGCTAGCTAGCCTGCTACATGAATACAATGCATACGGTGGGAAACAATTTTTTTGGAAAACTAACCTGTGGCATGCATGATATGTTATATACATATTATATTAGACGTATCCTATGAAATCAAATCATGAAACAGTACAATTTCTTCCTGATAGTGAGTTTTGACAGATATATGGTTAGTTATTAGTTGAGTTATTAAACAGAATTTGACGCATATGGTTGCCTAAATAACTCTCCAACTGTTTGTGTACATACATTTGGAAAGGTTCTATGATCACAATAATGGAACAGTATCCGCGAGGGATACTGTCTGTCCGGTATACCCTCGCGGATACTCTCGTTGCTAATAGAAAAAACACTTTTCTGTCGGTATACCCTTACGGATAGTCACTTTTTACTCCCGCGGATACTATTCCATTCTTGTAGCATGAGAGAATTAAAAAAAAATTCAAAACCAATGATTATGTAAAATATATTTTCTCGTAAATTGTTGGTAAAAGTTGTGTTTTGCATTTTTTGAGTATATGTTGAAGATCAAGTCACCAAACTATTTAATATTCATATGAGATTCTCCCATTCGGGTTTCGAACTTGTGAGTGTTTCTGCATTTGTAATGAATCCAATAATTTGACAACTCAATTCGTCATATCTACGTAACTTGAATTTGAAATGAACAAAATAATTTCAAAATAAGAGTATGGTGTCTGATCTATATAAAGGCAAATCCAAGTTTCTTTACTTATGGTTCTCATACAAGGGACACAATTCAAGCGGGTGGTTGTTTGGTGAATTCGCATCCTCTGGGATATCTCAACTTTTGCGTGTTTTTTTTGGAAAGCAATGATTTTCTATTGATTAAAAAAATAGTAAAGAAATTCTAAAAAGTATAAAATTTGATCTCCAAATAATTTTTCATATGAAATAGAAATAAGAATTCATAATACGGGTTGATCCCTAATATGTATATAATTACCATAGCCTCACTCAGAGTAATTTACTATATTTCATATTTAATAGTTAAAATTGTTTACTAAATTTATAAATTAGGATTAAAAACAACAGAAACATTCTCTAACTTTATAGGATTATCAAAACTAATTACTGAATTTTTTTCTTTCATAAAATATGATGTACTCAAATATTACTCTAACTTATACGAGCTAATTAAATGATTTAAAGTCAGTAATAAAAATTCTAAATGGTTTTTTTTGAAGAATTTAACAATCCATCAGGCCGAAAATTGAGATTAATTATAAATCTGATAACCTGCAACGTTGAAAAAAACCATTTAGAATTGACAGGTTATCAGATTTATAATTAATCTCAATTTTCGGCCTTAAGTTCAATCTAGATCAACTCAATTTTCACATAGATTAATTATAAAATTTTATAATTAATCTATCCATCAGGCCTTAATTATAATTAACCTATCTGAAAACTAAACATAATCATTTTAACTTGACTTAAGTTCAATCTAACTCAACTCAGTTTCGATCAAGTGACACCCTAAAATCAAATTAACTTGACTTAGGTTAATCCAAAACCCTATACCTTGCTTAAATTTGAACCCAACTTGTGTGACATAACATTCGAACTTATCTTGCAGCATAGCTACATCTTGATAGGATGTACGTTTATGATGTGAATTCAGAAGTAGGTTTTAGAGTGAGCTAGCTAGTATTTTGCGTTTGGGTGAGTCTGAGTTAGCGCTAATTCAAAAATGGCACTAACTTAGAGCGCAATTTCATGTTTGAACACGTCACATAAAGCGCTCTCTCTCTTGAGTTAGTGGCTATTCCGTTAACCCAACAATGTTGGATTAGCAATTATGAGGTTAGTTCGAATTAGCGGCTATTCTCACTAACCTTGTGTTTCATCCAAACGCACAAGAGTATAGAGCTATATATTTTTTTAACTAGCTTGTTCGTTGGTATCTTGAGGGTAATTTTTGTTATTAGAATCGTATGGACCATACATAATAACTTTAGTCTTGAGTTCGCACGGGAATCTACAATCAAGCTACACTATATGATGATTTTAATTTCTTTAATCATTTATATTAAATTCTTTTATTTTTTATTTTTTATGTAGTTCAATCAAAATGCTAACTATGATTAACTTGTTGGAATTTATCTTTTTGTTGTTGTGAGATTCACCTACAATTTTAACATTTTACGTTTCTTTTTTTTTTATAGTCAGCGACAAAGGTTGCCACTAACAAATATATTGATAAAAAAAATTTATGTACATATATTTAAAATGAAAAAGAAACTCCGCCCAACCTATACAAAATTCTAACTTGCAGAGATTGATACAAGCATAAAACAGAATGAATCACATAGATAAGAACTCTAGACATTTTGTAACCATAGGAATATATCAAGTGTCGTATCATTGATTAAACGATTCACTGGTTTTCTCTAACTTGAGAAACATCTCCTGTTTCTTTCCCTTCACAATGCCCATACCCCTGCCGCCCAGACGACACCCCATAAGGATTTCTGGCAGGACGATAAGATGTTGCTTTTGCTCGACCATATATGAAATAGGTTCACTCCACCTGTTGTCGTGAGGTTGTAGTAGGCAGAGATACCTCTCCAAAATCTTACCGCATAGATGCAATCCCACATAATATGGTTTCTGGTCTCCAGCATTTTACATTTAAGATGCTAATTAAAAGTTTCTCTTTCTACCATGTGAGTTCAAACATTATATTCATAAGCCATATGTGACTAAACCAAATACAGACCTAAGGCCTATTACCGTAACAAATTTTTTTTTTTTTGAAGAAAAACAAGGGTCAAGCCCTTATTTCATTGATTAATAAAGTTCGGTTACAAAATTTTTGTAACTTTCAAAATAAAAAGTGTTTTTAGCTCAGTACATCTGAGCCAAAACACAGCAATAAAACTGAAAGAAAGAAAATAAAATAAAAGGAAAAGGAAAACAGGAAAACAGGAAAAAAAGGTAATGAAAAAGTGCCTACTGATAGGCGTACCAGTAAGGCTGAAACCTGGGAGTAGCACTCGCAGTAATAGCGAAAAAAGACCCCCCACAAATCTCAACAAAATCTAAAAAGGAAAATCACAGCCTTGTTCTCCAAAATTGTCCGGCATGCTGGACTGCACACCCTGTTACAGCCGTTGGGTGGCCCCTTCCGTCTACCAACGTACCGGTTCTTCTGTACCAGGCCGGTATTGTACTAAGTACGTGAGTTCTATTCCAGCCGGCAGTTCTATTACCGTAACAAATTTGAAAGAAACAAATACCCATTTCTCCAATTATTTTATCATGATGTAATCTTTCTCTCCAGATGACAAACATTGCCACTAGTAAAGTACCTCTTGCCCTTTTATTGTTGTCTAATCGTAGTATGGCTTCTATCGGTTCTGTTCTCATTTGTGACGCAATCTTCATCCTTCCATACATTTCTCCAATTATTGTATCATGATGTAATTTTAAACATCCAACTCGTCTTAGATAAATTGACATCATATTGAAACATACTAACTTTGGGGGATGCAACCTCAAATTTGAAACAACTCGAATTTAAATAAACAAAAATCCGAGACAACACAAATCTAAATTGTTCAAGATCTAGATTGATTCGAATTTGAGACAAATAAACCAAATTTTTTTTTTGAGCAAGTAAATAAACCAAAATTTAATAATCGGAGCACTGAAAATACCCAAAACCGGAACCCAAAAAAACCAAACTCAAATCAATTGCCCAAGTGAGAACCAAACTCTATGAGACTGTGACACTCTTTTGAATTGATAGTGACGGTGCCTGAAAAAATTATAGTGGGGCAAAAACAAAACAAAATAAACGCTTAATCATCTTTGTTTTATTTTCTATAATAAAGGACACATAACTGTACAACTACAAGGTTATTACTTATGAGTATATTTCATCTTTTTTATTTAAAATTATCGTACTAAAAAAATACTTAATTAAATATTTTCAACCAAATTAAGTTTGAAGTATCCCATATCGAACTCTACTGGGCTCCGGCCCAGTTCATTGGTTTGTTTGCATCATGTAGTTTCCAATCCCCTCTTGCTATTTGAGGCTTCTTATTTTTCTCAAAATTTCGAGCAAAAGCTAAAGGGTCTTGCTACAGGGACAGAACAAAAAACCATCCTTGGAAATGATAACAAACATTGCACTGGATTTGTTAGGCCTACAATATCTCTAGATAGGTAGGCTACATGTATTGGTGTAAGGCCTTTGTATTACTACACCTTTTCTTTCTCATCGGGCCATAGATCAAGCCCACCTATTCTTTTTGAAAACCTTAGCAGATCGTGAGAAAGAATCGAATTCTTGATCTTTGAATAAACCTATTCTTAAGTCTGTTTATTTTTTTTTCCTTAGAAGTACCCGTTGGAGTTGGAGCTCGTCTGAAATCAAATTGGAATTTGATTATAATATTTTAAAGTTCTTGGGTTTAATAAAATGGGCTCTTCTGTGTGAACCGAAGCTTCAAGTACATTTAATAGTGAATGGGTTGGACCCTTCTTCGTATTAGGCTTGTTCCAGGCCGAGACATAAAGAAAGGAAATAAGAAAAGAAAAAACTGGGCTTGGACCCAGGCCGAACCGAGTGTGTATCCTCTGAGATATCTCAATTACGTGACCGACGTGTCCGGTGCCTATTCGGGGATAGCGCCGGGGCCAGTATGATTTGTGCTTTAAGATTCGCGCAGAACGTATTTTCACGGTTGAGATTTTCCATAAAAAAAAACCAAGTTGAGATATCTCAGATATGCGAATTCGGCCGCCTGAGCACCACTTTTTAGGTACCACTGGACACCATATAGCGAGGAAAACGACGAAGGGTTATGGCATCGTGGTAGTGCCCACGGAAAGCTTTCTCGTGAAAACGACGAAGAAGATGGAATCAAAATAAATGGTTATGCGTCGTGGTAGTGCCCACGGATAGCTTCCTTGACAAGGACCTAATCTGCCATCTTTCAAGCTATTCAGATGAGATATTTTCATATTTCTATGCTTCTCTTAATTTCGGTGATGTTCTAAATTGGCATTAACGGTGTTCACTCTTTCAAGATAAGAAAAAGAGGTATTATATTTCTATGCTTCTCTTAGTTTCGTTGATATCTTAAATTGAAATTGACGGTGTTCACTCTTTGAAGATAAGAGAAGAAGAGGTATTATATTTCTACGCTGCTCTTAATTTCGGTGATATCCTAAATTGACAATATTAATTTTGGAATTTTACTCGTTTGATTTTCTCTAGTTTTATCTAATTTCACTCATCCATGATATGCATGTTCGATTCCTTAATGAAAGAGCTAAAATAATGAAAGATAATATAAAAGATATCATTTGATCAAGTTACAATTGTTTTGCTGAATTCTCTATTACAACTTCTGAGGATATTCTCCTTCAAAATAGATTCAGAGAGTATTTTTTTTGACACTGTTTCATTTGTTTCCTTTGTATATTCGATTTATATCTCTAATGTACCAATAGTTGTTTCCTAATTTCATTATTAATGCTATTGTTATCATGACTTGTATTATTCCACTAATGTAAAAACTGAACAGTTTTATATGTGACTAATGATATCTTAACTACTATGCAGTTTGGTTAAGTAATGGCAAGCCTGCAAACTTCATTTACATCACTGGTGACTAAAAAGCACAACAATTACCACCTGTACAAATTTGTTCCAGGATTTGAGCCAAGAACCACTCAAGCTGCTGATAGATACTATCAGGTTAAGGGGCTTCTCAGTACGAAAGCCACTTTAGCTGTTGATAGACGCATTTCAGTTGGTGATTCAGTATCAAATGTAGCTAAGCAGAGAAAGCATACCGTTGACCCTGCAGCACCTGATTTTCTACCACTCCCGTCATTTGAAGAATGCTTCCCCAGGAGCACCAAGGAGTACACGTATGCTTCTTTTTAATTTTTACTTTTGTCAGACATGTTCTTTTTTATTATTGTTTTGCTTTTATGAAATGAGATGGCCTGAAGGTCCAAAGTCCTATCCCTATTTATATTAATTGGAGGCCTGAACTAATATAGCGCCAATGCCTTGCACTAAGAAATGCATAATTGGGTTTTTTTTTTTTTTTTTTTCTTTTCCTTGGCATGGGGTAGGAGGTTGGACTGAAAAGTAGATATGCATCATAATTACCTCTTTCACAGGCTGGTACTTGTATAAAAACTTGAAATCCCGAATGCATGATGCACTTTTTTAGTAATATGAAAACAGTAGGTGATGGAATAAGAACCTGGAATCTCAAATTAGGAAGTTTGTATTCAAAGTGTGATATCTAGTTTCTTTGTAACCAGTTTGGATAGTTTTAAACAGGTTTGCAGACTTTGTCATCACTATATTTAAGTGAGAAAAGACATGCCATGGTGTTGCTGTTAATTGTAACTCCCATTTCTGATGACATTCCGTTTGGACAAAAAAAAGGAAACATATTAAAATGAATGATGTCAAGGAAAATTGAGAATAGTTTCCTATTTTTAGTTGGGACATATAGGATAGAGTGAGGCTATGGTGCTATGCATAGCACGGATGGGGTCCGTGCTACGGCTCAAAATTTGACTTTTCAAAATCGTAACGGTCGATCCGAACCGTTCAGCATGATTATAAAATGAATATGTACTTGCAAACCAAATTTTACATTTTTCTGAATTTTTTACTATTTTTTTAGATATGCTGTTTTTGGATGGTCCACAATGTTCAAATCAAGTGATTTTCAAAAAAATAGTAAAAAAATTCGGAAAAATGTAAAATTTGGTTTGCAAGTACATATTCATTTTATAATCATGTTGAATGGTTCGGATCGACGGATCGACCGTTACGATTTTGAAAAGTCAAATTTTGAGCCGTAGCACGGACCCCATCCGTGCTATGCATAGCACCATAGCCTCACTCTATAGGATATAACTAATAATTATGTTTTTCATGTTGACATTATATGTAGTGAAACTGTTCATGACGAATCTGGGCATGTACTAAAGGTACCATTTAGGCGGGTCCATCTATCTGGTGACAACAAGCCTTTTGATACCTACGATACTAGCGGTCCTCAAAATATTAGCCCTAAATTAGGTAAGTTTGATACTTCAGCCATCTGAAATCAATCAGCATTAATAGATGGAAGATCCAACATTTATTGATTGTATAATAATTTTCAACCCGTTCCTTTTTTAGGTCTGCCAAAGATCAGAAAGGACTGGATTGACAGACGAGCTGGTCTTGGCACCCCTAGGTACACCCAAATGTACTATGCAAAACAAGGGATCATAACCGAAGAGATGCTTTATTGTGCCACCCGTGAAGGCCTAACCCCTGAATTTGTTCGCTCAGAGGTGGCACGGGGTCGTGCAATAATTCCTTCAAACAAAAAACACTTGGAATTGGAGCCAATGATTGTGGGTCGCAATTTCCTGGTCAAAGTCAATGCCAATATAGGCAACTCCGCCGTTGTCAGTTCAATAGAAGAGGAGGTGCACAAGCTCCAGTGGGCCACCATGTGGGGCGCTGATACTGTCATGGACCTTTCCACTGGACGACATATCCATGAGACACGTGAGTGGATTCTGCGCAACTCATCAGTACCAATTGGTACCGTACCGATATACCAAGCACTGGAGAAAGTCAATGGCATAGCTGAGAATCTCAGCTGGGAGGTGTTTAAGGAAACCCTAATTGAACAGGCAGAACAAGGAGTTGACTACTTCACAATACATGCCGGTGTATTGCTCAGGTACATACCGCTTACCGCAAGGAGGATGACAGGTATCGTGTCACGTGGTGGGTCGATTCATGCAAAATGGTGTCTGGTATACCACAAAGAGAACTTTGCATACGAGCATTGGGATGATATACTAGACATATGCAACCAGTATGACGTGGCTCTTTCTATTGGAGATGGTTTGCGGCCTGGTTCAATTTACGATGCAAACGACTCTGCTCAATTTGCAGAGCTACTAACCCAAGGAGAACTGACACGCCGAGCATGGGAGAAAGATGTCCAGGTGAAATACTCTTTCCATTAAATTGACTTCTAAAATGAAGCGAAATTTGTTTTTGGAATTGAATTTGTTAATTATTGTCGGAAACAGGTGATGAATGAAGGTCCTGGGCACATACCAATGCACAAAATTCCAGAAAACATGGAAAAGCAACTGGAATGGTGCAATGAGGCTCCATTCTACACTTTGGGCCCACTAACGACTGACATTGCCCCCGGCTATGACCACATCACCTCTGCAATTGGTGCTGCCACAATTGGGTCCCTTGGCACGGCCCTTCTTTGCTATGTCACCCCGAAAGAGCACCTTGGCCTCCCCAACCGAGATGATGTCAAGGCTGGCGTTATTGCATACAAGATTGCGGCCCATGCTGCTGACCTGGCAAAGGGACATCCATATGCACAGTCCTGGGATGATGCGCTTTCCAAGGCGAGGTTTGAGTTTCGGTGGCTGGACCAATTTGCCCTTTCACTTGATCCAATGACGGCCATGGCTTTTCATGATGAGACCTTGCCAGCTGATGGTGCCAAGGTGGCACATTTCTGTAGCATGTGTGGGCCCAAGTTTTGTTCCATGAAGATAACAGAGGATGTGAGGAGGTATGCAGAGGAGCATGGATATGGTACAGTAGAGGAGGCTGTGAAGGGAGGCATGGAGGCCATGAGTGCCGAATTCACACGTGCCAAGAAGACAGTTAGTGGGGAGCAACATGGTGAGGTTGGTGGAGAGATTTATCTGCCTGAGGGTTCTATTTCTCGCACTTGAAAAGGTTTGTCTTTTTTGTTTATTTAGTGCCTTACTATTTAACTTGTTGCAGTTAATTTGTATGTAATTTTATCTATGTATGATTTGCAAACAGGTGTGGTACTCCATTTAGTTTGGCATAGTACCTCCAGTAACCCCAAGGGACTTCGTGCTTACTGATCAACATTTCAATGTGGAGATTGGTAAGAATTATTATAATAAGAAAGTTCCTTGTTATGCTATTAGCATTTTGGATGTAATAAGTGAATCTATCAAACTTTATGTGCTATGTATAATGTTTTTTGTTTATTTTTATTTCCTCTTATATATATGTTGGTGGATGTGGTAGTAACGAGAAAAGGCACCAGGGGTGCCAGATATGTATGTAATTCATTACATATATATCGGCTGAGAAAGTCCCTTTGAACCTGAACAGGATAATGCCTGCGAAGGGAGTGTGCTCTTTCTTTCTTTTTTCTTTTTGTTTCCAGGGAACTCCCACATATGCCTGGGACCACTTTCTGACACCGCACTCTTTTCTGCCAAGTATTATAGCTGGTAATGCGTGGGAAGTAATATCAGGGTTTCTGTATTTTTTTTCTTTTGAAGTAGATGCTTTCTGGAATCTTAATTTCATGTTTCCCTTAATTATATAAGAAAAGCTTGCAGTTGTTGTTGGTCAACGTTACAATTGTTCTCAAATCACAAGTTTACACTGCATGTCATTGTTGATTAAGTCATCAACTACAAGCTCTTTCTTTGAAGGAAAACATAAAATTATTGATCCATATTTTTTGAAACATTTGCTTCTGATTTTTAATTACTGATATAGTTTGGCACTGGGGTACTTCACCTGGTAATATGGCAAGGTGGAGTTGACAAAAACCCTTCGAACCTGACCAAGGTAATTTCCCTGTAGTGAGGTTTTGGCAGAAAGGTTGAATTGCGGTTAAATACTGCAATCTCAATTTTGGGTAAGGTAACTAATTTTTTCTCTTGGTTGGTACTTTTGGTGTTTAGCTTCTTACTATTTTACTGTGCTTAGAATTAGCTTTAGACAGAGTTATTTTAATGTCACTCTTTTGGCACTAATAGAAGAACTTTCTATTTCTTCCCAAATTTTGGTTATTACGAGTCTTACATACTGTTGCGATGCAGTTTTCTTTTCTCACCAATGGTTGATCTTTTGAACTGGAAAAATAGTAGTCTCTAACATGCTTATGATATAGTTATTGAAGGCCACATGAGTTCGTAATGAATTATACCAGGGCATGATAAAAATAAAAATAGAAAAGAAATTTCCAGTCTGGTTTTAGAATTGTCATCCTTTTCACAGGAATAATTGTGCCTTAGATATGGATAAAACATGGCTTCACAACTTCTAGGTTGTGGAAACATTTTTCATATATATATTTTTTTGAATTATCATACTAAATTATTTTTAATTAAATACTATCAACCAAATTAAGTAAACTATTCCATATGGAACCTATGACCTTCCACACGGAGAGCATTGTCTTTGTCACTAGACTAGAGGTTGGTTCTTGATTTAATTATCTGGTTCTTTGAAACATACTAACTTTGGGTGGTGCAAAACTTGAAACAACTCGAATCTAAATAAACAAAATCCGAGACAACACAAATCTAAATTGTTCAAGATATAGATTGATTCGAACTTGACACAAAATTAAACCAAAAAATTAGAGCACTGACCCAAAACCGGAACCCTGAAAAACCAAACTAAAACCAATTGTCCGAGTGAGATGTATATACATTTCTCATAGCATATGCTCTGGCACTCTTTTGATTTGATAGTGACGGTGCCAGAAAAAATTATAGTGGGGCAAAAACAAAAAATAAATAAACGCTTAATCTTCTTATAGCTCTATTTTCTTTATAAAAATATATTTTCTATAATTAAAGACACCATAACTTCTTGGATAAAACATAGCTTCACAACTACTAGGTTGTGGGAACATTTTTCATATATATTTTTTTTGAAATTATCATACTAAATTATTTTAATTAAATATTATCCACCAAATTAAGTAAACTATCCCATGTGGAACTCAACAGGGCTTTGGGCCTGCTCATTGGATTCTTTGCATTAGGTAAATTTTCACACCCATCTTGCTATTTGCGGCTTCTTATTTTCTCTTATAATTTCGAGCAAAACCAAAAGTGGCTTGCTACAGGGCCAGAACAAACAACGTATCCTTGGAAATGATTAGAAAAATTGCACTGGATTTGTTAGGCCTACAATATCTCTAGGTAGGTAGGCTACATGTATTGCTGTAAGGCCTCTGTATTACTACACCTTTTCTCTCCCCGGACCATATAGATCAAGCCCACCTATTACCAAGTCTATTGTGCTCTTAGACTGTGCTCCACAAGTCTTTATTTTATTTTTTTATTATTATTTTTTGCTTACAAAGCTCGTAGGCCATCCACAAGTCTTTATTAACAAAGAAATGAGAGGGGAGGAAAGTAAGAACCTGACCGCGTCTGACCGACACCGGTTACTTGCTTCAGATTAAACAAAATTTGGGAAGAGCAGAGGGGAGCGGAAGAGACCGGGGGTGAGCTGCATGCATGTATAAACTTAGCGATTTTTTTTCGCTCTCTCGTCTCTCAACCCTTTACTTCCCGTCCCTTTCTGTGGTACAATTATTTGTGAAACAAAGGGTTAAGGATGAGATGAAACGCTTCTAACAAAATCCATTTATTAGACCTTTTTCTAAAATGTTTGCTTTATTAGGTCCTGCCCCTACTTCAAGCTTTGTTAGTCTCCCAAAATGATTGCTTCATCAAATCATGCAACCCTATATTTTTTGGGGAATTAAAGCTAGTTTTTCTAAATAAAAGTTTTGCACTCAGGTTAAATCTCATTTTGGTTAGTGACATTCTACATTAATAGCCCCTGTCAAGATTTTCAAAAATAAATAAATAATAAAGACATTCTACGTTAATAACATATATACTCTACTACTTTATCCCATAGGCACCCCCTTAAATCACTTGGGAGTATTGTAAATTTACAATTTGAACCCTTTGATATCATGATGTGCATCTAAAAAGTAAAAACCCCACCAATATCTCTTATAACTATCTAGAGTTAAAATCATAAATAAAATAAAAAGATGGTGGATAGATCTCGTCTCTCTGTAGAAAGACACATTTACGGAAGTCCTTATTAAAAAAAAGAAACACTAGAGTAAAAACTGAAACACTTTTTCAGGCTTGATTTTGATAATAAAGTGATGTTTGTGATATTTGATTACATTGTTGTGCTCCATGAAATAACCTCAGAACTGTTAATTTTTGTAAGAGAGAAGAGATGTAAGAAAATAACTTATTATTGCAATCTTATTTTTAGCTTTTACATGTGTCTCTATTTATAAAAGAAAATAAAAACTAGCCGTTGTACTATTAATTACAACCACTAACCACTATCTCCTAGCCTATTAATTACATGAGACTATTCCCTATTACTAGCCGTTATAATTCAAATTTGTAACTAGCCATTATGTTTAACACTCCCCCTCAAGCTAGGAATGTATATATCGTACAATCTTAGCTTGCATGTAATTTTCTCAAATGGATTCGGATCCAAGCCTTTAGTGAAGATATCCGTGAGTTGATCTTCACTTTTTACGTACGGTGTTTCATTTTTTTTTGCTTGAATCTTTTCTCTAATAAAGTGGCAATCCACTTCTATATGCTTTGTTCGCTTATGAAACACGGGATTTGAAGCTATATGTCATGCCGAATTGTTGTCGCAATACATTTTCATCGGAGCTTGAGTTTTAAATCCCATGTCTAATAGGAGTTGTTTGATCCAAGTTAGTTCACTTGCGGTTGATGCCATGACACGATATTCAGCTTCGGCGCTTGATCGTGATACAACATTTTATTTCTTGCTTTTCCATGTGACTAGATTTCTGCCTACAGATGTGCAAAAATCGGTTGTTGATTTTCTATCGAAGCTTCTGGCCCAATCTGCATCGGAATAGCCACATATATCATTAGAATTATTATTTTTCATCCAAATACCCTTATCGGGATTATTTTTTAAGAACCTCAAAATTCTATTTACCGCTTCTAAATGTGATGTTCTTGGTGAGTGCATGAAATTACTAACTATCCGGACGAGTAACCGTTAGATAGATCAATTTTCTAACAAGTCTTTGAAATTGATTTATGTCTTTTAAAGGTTCACCATCTTCACTATTTAATATGCATTTGTTGTCAATTGGGGTAGAAGCTGGTTTACATCATAACTTATCGGTTTCTTTTAACAAATCAAATATATATTTTCTTTGGGAAATAAAAAGCCCTTTATCTGAAGTGGCTACTTCTATTCCTAAAAAATATTTAAGGTATCCTAAATCTTTTATGTCAAATTTTTCTTTTAGTTGTTTTTTAATTTTTTGGATTTGCTCTAAATTATTTTCGGTAATTAGGATGTCATCTACATATACTAAAATGAGAGTTGTATTGACACCGTCACATTTAGTAAATAAAGAATGATCGGTATTACTAATTTTAAAATTACAAGAAATTAAATAAGAGCTAAGCTTGCCATACCATGCTCGTGGAGATTGCTTTAATCCATAAATTGATTTATTAAGTCTACAAGCCAAGTTAGAATTGGTTTCCACTTTATGACCTGGTGGTAATGTCATATACACCTCTTCTTCAAGTGTTCCTTGAAGAAACGCATTCTTGACATCCATTTGGTAGAGGTCCCAACCATTATTTACGGCAATAGAAAATAAAATTCTTACAGTATTCATTTTTGCCACCGGTGCAAAGGTTTCATTATAGTCTATGCCATAGATTTGGGTAAATTTTTTAGCTACAAGTCTTGTCTTATACCTTTCTATAGTACCATCACTATTATATTTGATTTTATATACCCATTTACAACCAACTGGTTTTTTATTTTTTGGAAGGGGAACAATTTTCTAAGTTTCATTTTGTTCTAAGACTTTTAGTTCTTCATTCATAGCCTTACACCAAATTGGACTCTTAATTGCTTCTTGGTAATTTTTGGTTCTAATTCTTTTTCAATATTAGTGAGAAACGTGTGGTATTCGGTTGAAATATTGTCGTATGAAACAAAATTTTCTATTGGATATTGTACCAAATAGGTACATAATCTCTAAGTCTAGTTGATGGTTGTTGTTCTCTAGATGATCTTCTAACCGTTGAATTTTCTACTATTTCGTTTTCATTTGTGTCATTAATAATCTCATTTTCTTGATTTTTATTATTATTATTATTCTCAACTTGATGATTATTTCTAGGAATAAAATTTAAATCATCTAAGTAAGGCATTACTATATTATCATTTTGATTATTTGTGTATATTTGATGAATTGCTTCTTTTTCTTTGAAATATGGTTCATTTTCAAAGAATGTAACATTTCTAGAAAGATATAATTTTTTATTAATTAGATCGTAGCATTTATAACCCTTTTTGTAAGACGAGTATCCTAAGAAAATAGTTTTTTGTGATACAAAATCAAGTTTATCATTTCTTTTTGATATGTACGAAACTTGTACAACCAAATATTCTCATATGGTCATAAGTGATTTTTTGTTGGTAAAGAATTTCTAATGGACTTTTGTTTTCTAAAATAACACTAAGTAATCTATTGATTAAATGAGTGGCACAAAGTACGGCATCCGACCAATAAATTTTAGGAACATTATTTTGAAATAATAAAGATCGTGTCATCTCTAATAAGTGTCTATTTTTTTCCGATAATTCATTTTGTTTGGGAGTATTTATACAAGTTGTTTGGTGTATAATACATTTTTCTTTAAGAAACTTGAATTTTTTTTTATATAAATTCGGTTCCATTATCCGATCTAAAGATTTTTAATTTTGCATTAAATTGTGTCTATGAGACATAAAAATTCATAAAAACAATCATACACTTCATCTTTAGATTTAAGTAAATATAACCAAGATGCTTTTTCAAAATCATCAATAAATAAAACAAAGTATTAGATCCATTATATGAATCAATTGGGGCCGGTCCCCATACATCGGAATGTACTAAATAAAAAATAGTTGTACTTTTGCTAGTAGAAAGAGAAAAAGGAAACTTTGTTTGTTTTGCTAACTTACAAATTTCACAATTAGTACAATTAAAATTTTTAAAATCTAAGATACTATTTAAAATCTTGTCGGAAGGATGCCCAAGTCTTTTATGCCAAATGTCAGAGTTAACGACTTTTATGGAAGCACACAAATTTATTTTGGAATTCAAAAGATAGTGTCTATTTTTAAGAAATTCTTCACCAATCTTGATGCCGGTTTCCCGGTCCTGAAATACAATATTTTACAAGAAAATATTGCATTACAATTTAATTCTTGTATTAATTTATTTACAAAAATTAAGTTTACAGGAAATGTTTCCAAATATAAAACCTTTTAATTTGTTTACTGCATAAATTAATTTCTCCTATGCCTTATTTTTGCCCTCATACCGTTTGCAACAATGACATAATTATTACCATTGGTCGGGTTGAGGTTTGATAGTAGTTGTTTGTTACCAAACATGTGGGCTGTTGCACCACTATCTATAATAATTCGATTAAAAAATAAATTTTTTGAGTTAGAGACAATACCACATGCACTGGAAGTGTTTTGGTTGCTTATCAGCGCAAAAAGCTGCTGTAAAACTTGTTGCATTTGATCTCCAGCCCTTGACCCGCCATAAAATGACCCACCAACGCCAAAAGCAGTGTCTGACCCATTCCAGGGTGACCAGCCAACGACATTTCTCTCTGACCCGCCCCATGATGACTCGCTAGCGCCAGAAATGGAGAGTTCATTGGCGATTTGGTTATTGGGTCCGAAATAGGAGCTATTGGGTCCGAAATTCTGGTAATTGGATCCATTAGCCGAAAAACCACTCCTAATGAAGGCTTGGCTTGTGTTATTGGGTCCGAATCCACTTCCAGACGAACCCACTAGCCCATTAAGCCCTTCTCTTCACCAGAAGTAACATAACTTCTGTTTTTTCGCCATTTTTCTCCCAATTTCGATTCTGGTCATTGCTTTTGATTTTTTTTGGTTTGAGATGGGGATAAAGATGCCAACACCTATACTGAGTGTGACCATCTTTTTTACAGTGGTTATATTTCACATTTTTCGATTGATTTGGGTGATTTTGAAAGCTAGGGTTTTGATTAAAATTGAGATTTTTTACAGCTAAGCCATGGGTCTCGTGTCCCTCATGACTTACAATCTGTTGACCATTCATGGCAGGTCTTCTACTTTCCTCTTGTTGGATTAAACTTTTAATTTGAGAATAAGAGGGAAGAGGTACCGTGGTCATGATTTGAGATCTTACGGCTTCATAGCTCGGGTTTAGACCAGCGAGGTACTGAAAAATATCATCCTCTTCAACTAGCCTTTGGAGTGTGGCCATATCTGTTGTTATTGGCCGATAGGATCGAAGCTCATTTTGTTTTTTCTTAAGAGCACTAAGGTACTCTGTATGGCTTCTCGACCCTTGTTTTTCTTGTTGAATTTCCTGCATGAGTTGATAAATATGTGAGAAATTATTTTGCTGACCATACATAGATTTTACCGCTTCCCATAAATCATGTGCTGTTTTGGCCATCATAAAGAGGTCGGATACAGCCGGCTCCATGGAGTTTAGTAGTAAGGTGATGATTCTGTCGTTTGTTGTTCTCCATTGTTTTGTCGCTATTGTTTCTTCGGGAGTTAGCTTCTTTTGATCTTTGATTTCTGGTTTTTTATTTTGATGTATTCTAACATCTCTCGACCAATTAGGGCCCTGGATGCTGCCCTTGCCCATGACACGTAATTTTTGCCATTGAGCAAATTATTTGTTAGCTTCGAGAAGTTCGTTGCTTCTTCTTGAGCCATTTTTCTTTTGCTGAAATTTGTTATGGTTTTTTCGATTTTTCGGTCACAGATTTTTTTGCTCTGATACCATGTTAAATTTTGTAAGAGAGAAGAGATGTAATAAAATTTATTATTGCAATCTTATTTTTAGCTTTTACATGTGTCTCTATTTATAAAAGAAAATAAAAACTAGCCGTTGTACTATTAATTACAACCACTAACCAATATCTCCTAGTCTATTAATTACATGAGACTATTTCATATAACTAGTTGTTACAATTCAAACTTGTAACTAGCCTATTCAAGCAATGATTTGAAGCATTTGAAGGAGAGAAGTAGATTCAAAAGGAATATTCTCACATGGTCTCTTCAGTGTGGGGTCTCCAAATTCACTACTGTCCGCTCATATTGAAAAAGGAAGAGTAAAAGGAATTTCCAGAAAAGGATTAAAACCTTACAATGTCCTAGAGAAAAGACCTAAGGCATTGCCCTCCAAGGAATTTGGGAAATGCCCACCAATTCCTTATTGTCAGACCACTTGTGCCAGAGTGCATGCACTAGCTGTCCTGAAACATTGGCTATCACATCATGTGTCAGCGAAAATATCATTTGATGCATTGAGCAAGACCAAAAGAAATTTTACATGTGTAGAATAATAGTACATGACCTGGTGTCCACTTGATTAGATTTTTTACTATTCTCATTAAATATTTGTATGGTAACGGTGAAGAAGAGTAGTTACAGGTGATTCACATTATCACATAACAGAATCTGCAGTGTAAAGCGAATGCATGTGCCAACTAAAGCAAAAGCAATAACTTTTCTCTCATGTGGGGTGAACCAGGATTTGTGGGGCATCATTTGGGAGATTTCACTGCCTGGTTCATTTTGGGTAGTAGTAAATCATCAAATAATCATAGAAAGCAGATACACACAAACATAGAACAAAAAGCTAATATAAGGCACTTAAGTAACTGTTCATGCTGGTAAAACAAAATGTAATTTAGTAGAATATGTTTTTCTACCGATTTTCAATGTTTTAATTTGTGGAGTTCAGAAAATTCATGTTACTTATTTATGTGCAAAATTGTTAATTCATTGGTCCACTCAATTTGACCAAACACAGTCAATATTCGTAGTTCTTGGTCCACGTGTCGGGCACTGGCTGTCGGAATTCAAGGGACCAAATTAAGTAATGGCCATAGACCAATGGAAAGAGCCAAAGACTTAGAAAAGGAAAAAGTTTGTATTAACTCTCTTAATTATTTCCTGTGAAAATCTGTGTAGGATATTAACAGTACTGGTTTAGCTTCATGCATCACACGAACAATAGAGTCAAAATGAAAAATCATATGATTTGTGCACTGTATGAAACCAGACCAGCATTGTTAATATCCTTACCTGAAAATCTGCACACTAAGTGGCACTTAGCAACTAATCAAACACTCCAAATAAACATGTAATGCATCAAATCAAAGAAATTATGAATGATCTCAGTTATCTTGAGTGAAGTCTACATAAAAGAAAATAAAGTAACACAAAGACATAAAAAAAAATTCTCAGATGTCTTTTTTTTTTTTGTTTTGAAAGCAGAGCTGCTAAGTTTGTGGTTGCGAGGAACTACGTTTGGATCGGTTTACATCCATCTCTAGTTACATCAATTGTCATGAGCTCAGCCCTAATCATCATAACTAGTGTCCCACATTCTAGCAATTAAGCAATGTCTTCTCCACAGTGCCACTTCCTGACATATGCGGTTCCCCAGTCTCTCTGGTGTGATTCTCTTTCCTCGAAAGTTAACTCGTTGCGCTGTCGCCAAACCAACAGCCACAAAGTATTACTATAGGACCCATTTCCTTCCACTCTTCGCATTTTCTCAGAAGTTACTACTGAACATTTCATTAATTTTTAGTTATTGAAATACGCTAAAGTATTAAAGGAGCAGAATCCATGAAAGTGTATTGCATGTATCAATCCTAATTAAGGCTATAACAAAATGATAAGGTATAATTTCTGAAAATGTATTGAACAGTACTAAAGCTAACATTTCAATTGCTGATAGCATCTTCACTTAAAAAAAAGAAGTGCATGTAGTTTCTGACAGCATCTGATTTCTTTTGCAGTTTAGAGCTTGAACATAGAGGGAGTCTATCTCACAGAAATCTAACAAAAGAGAGTATGATAAAAAGGTCTAATGCATTTTATCATTTTGGTGATTTGACACAATGTAGGGCCAATAAGAGAGAATGATTGCCCCATGGAATACTAAAGCACTTCAACTGCTGTTATTATTGATCGATTTTGATCGTGCGGTTGTAGATAGAAAGTGTCGTGACCACAGAATCTACTTTAAATTAGTCATCCAGTTCCTGTTATTTGGTCATTGATACCAGACATGGAACTGACCAGGAAAGTGGACCCAAAAATATACTTTTGTGAGATATCTGATTCCACTTAGATTCTACCATTTGCTTTTGAATTTATGTCTTCCGTAACATAGAGTAGTTGAACAGCATTTCTCACTTCTCATCGTAATTCTTCATTGTTATATTATACTGCTACGTTGTTATTAGTACCTATAGTGAAGTAAAACATGACGTGACTAATATGCAAAATTTATTTTTACATGACATGACTAAAATGATGAATGATAGTTATGTCACACGAATAGTCACATCACGTGTGGTCACGCCATGACCACATGTGACGTGACTTATCGCATTTAATTACTATTTTCAAGTTTTAAGTTAGTTCAAAGAAAATAATAACAAAATATACCAAAAAATAAGAAAGTTTACAAAATAAATTATAATTAAGAAATAATGTTGAAAAATTAGTCACGTAACGTGTCACGTGAAGTGACGTGATGTGACCGAGTCAATTGTGTGATGCGACTAAGATGGTGGAGGATAGTCACATCACGTGATCGACACATGTGATGTGACGAAACTAGTAACGGCGTGACTAATTTCTTCTCTAAGTACATACATAACGTAAAATTGTATATTATAGATTACTTGGGAAAATTTTCGGGAAATAAACAAGATGTTGAAGAACAATACCACACAAATGGTCACAAGGATTTCGAAAGCTAAATGAGAGGTGAATAAATCCTTTCCTATATTAGAGAAGCAGTTGTATTGAAAGCATGAGGAATCTCTCCTCCGATGTAGAAAATAGTGAAGAGAGAAAGATTGCAAGTTTGCAACTATCACAACTTGGTACTGCTTGACACATCATGTACCGTATGGTATAATGAGTTAATGACATCAGATCGTGCAATTTTACATCACGCTTCTCCTATGATGAAACTTGGGGCTCGATAAACGAATTGTGATTTGTACTTGCACTTCTCTGTATCGAGATCCAGGATTTCAGAACTGCTGAATAACCCGATCAATACTTAAAATAAATGGCTGAAAAATGATCATATTATTTGATTTTGATCAATGCTGAGAATAAATTATGAAACCGTAAGGGGAAAAGGGTTCGCTGAAGGCAATAATTATGCAACTAGCCGAGATAGTTTGCATCCATGAAGAACAGTTCATCAAGCTTATTTATGACGAAACACTCCTATCTGTACCAGTTCAGGAGAAACAAAGGCACCGGTACCAACCAAGCAGGAATGTAATTAAAATTTAAAAAATATTTTAAACTGATTTCTGGAAACAGTCCATGTTTATATTTGTTTTTGTTGATCAAAAACCATTGTTAATACCCAAGTTACTGCATCTGATACACCCAAGGCTAGGAGATATATCAGTAGAGAATATCTCTAAATATATGGTCCACAACTCATCCAAGTACTTCGACTATGACAAGTGAAAATAGAAGGATTTCACTATTAGTAGAAATATTTCTTAGAGAACTATGGATTACGGAACCCACCACCAAAAGAAACAAAAAAAATAACTATGTAACCATAATTACAGAATGATGGGCCGGGGAAACAAAGGAATGCTGGTTGCTACTCGTCTTAATTTGACTCTGCCGTGGTCACCAATCGAACAAGGAATTAATATTTTAAGCTTTTTTCAAACAAATCTTTGAGGAGACATGGTATGGTGGTCATGAAATTGAGGTAAAGTAAAGAGAAATCACTGATACAGTGGGGACTCAGTTGTCATATAATCCACATCTATCCTAGCTAATACATTACCATATAGAAATAGAACACATTAGAACACTAGACCTATAGAACAACAACTCCTTTATGTCACTGGTTAATTAGTCAAAGCCAATGATAAAAATAAAAAATTGACAAAAATACAAAACCATCTACATAAGTCATATCCCCATATCTTTTCTCCTAATGCAAGCTATAGTTAAATATATGTCATTCCGGCGTTGTTAAAAGCAAGATGCTTCATTAGTTATATTGATATGGCTCTGCTCTCTTCCACAATATTTCTATATCTTGTGCAATCCTTGTGGCATCCATGGAGGCACCCATCAAACCCCGCCGTGTGAATCCTACAGCATAAAGCCCCATTTCACCTTTCCATCCATTTGGAAATGGTTTCCTCGGTAACCCGTCAGTTTCTGAGAACATCTCTGTTTCCTACAAAATTAAAGGAAAAATTCATTTAAAATCATAAATTGAGGCATTATGTAAGTCTTTTAGGTTCTCATGCTTTGAATTGTTTATCAAACATAATTGATTTTTAATAACAGAGAATGCAAAATTGATATAGGGTTTCAATATATTTTTCTCAAGTTGATAATTATGCATAAAGCTCAAGTATACTGTACGTACTGCAAAATGGGTACCTTTTGGCCACTTCATCTACAATACTCAATTCTTTCAAGTATAAATAAAGTATACAAAACTACCAGATTTCCACTTAAGCTCTTACAAAAATAAAAAATAAACAATAAAATTTTTGCTCCATTATCATACCTTTAACCAGAGGGGTACATTGCTTTTATACCCAGTTGCTAGAACGACCGCATCAAACTCCTCCGATTGCCCATCTACAAACTCCACTCTTTTCCCATCAAATTTCGACACAGACGGTTTAACCTATTAACAACAAATATCTCAATTTCAGAATTAACTTCAACAAATTAAGTACGGTGCTATGTAGTTTAAACATAAAATGATAGGTAATTAATAGACTGACTACCTTGATGTCCCCTGATTTGATCCTTGATAGTGTGCCTACGTCAAGAACAGGTGTCTTTCCAGTTACTGATTTGAGCTCAAGGGGTCCGATGTTTGGTCTCTTGAGCCCATACCGGGCTGTGTTGCCGAGCATGAACCACGAGATAAGTAATAAAAAGCGGTCGACCCACCGCACAGGGAACCACTTCAGGAGCCACATAGAGAGCCCAAAGGTGGATTGGCCTAGCATTTCCCTAGGAAGTATGTGTACCTGGCATATATATATATAAGATGGTACCGATCATCAAATGCCTTCCATTTTGTTTATTCATCAGATATTATATGCATGATTGAGGAAAAGATATTTGTCAGGTTCATAATATTTTCCTAAAAAAATATTTACTTTCATGCTGGAATAGGTAATTACTAAAGTAAACATTTGAAATGTTATCCAATACCAAATGGGAATTTATTGATTCTTTGAAACCATCAACTTTTTACAACCCTTTTTCTGTGTCTCTACCGAATGTTACTAAATCGGAAAGTGTTAGGACGTAAAAGCACTTGAAAATTAAATAGGAAAGAAATAAGGATACATGTGGGCTGATGATTGGTAGAGAGATGTTCTTTGAAACTGGTAAAGAAATTAGGCCCAAAATAATGCTCCAACTAAGATTGCTTTTTGCATGTTAATACAGGCCACTACTTTGTGCGGCGGCAGCTTCTATCTTTTGTTGGAACAAAGCCTAATTATTCTCTTATATCCTCTCATGATTTTATAATCATGCTTTGCATTAAACTTTGAATAAGAGTGACAAAAAGGTGCAATATCTTAACCCAAAGCAAGGTTCTTATGGAACTTCATGTACATTAATTAATGACATGACAGACTGTGCTTCAATTGTGGTGGTTGGGCCCCACAATTGATGTGTATATTTCCAATTCAAAGCATAGAACTACTGTCTACTGTGAATTCTTTTGCACTAGCTTTATAAGGTAACTAATGTTACAACTCTGGTAAAGGAAAATACATGATGGTTGGTCATGAAAGGGAGAGAAACAGAGGAATGGGATGTTAACCTGCCAATTAAAATAGAAATTAAACCGGTCCCCTATAAACTCACCATGTGAAAATATCATTAATAGGAACAATCTTTTAATTTTAGAGACTTAGTGGAATATGAATTTTGAGCCTCTGAATTTGGTTTAAAATAAACCAAGCATTTGCTCTAAAATCTTAAGGCACAGGAATAGACAAATTTAGTTAGATCAGTTGTATTCTATAAATTATTTACAAAAGACCAGTACTTTCTCTATCCATCTCCACAGAATCTTTCTTTCTAGGCGTGAATGTTGTTTGGTCATTGAATGAATATTATTAATTTGTGCTTATTTAATATGTGTTCACAGGATGGGAATGCATGCAAAACCCTAGTCACTCTTTTAATCCCTGACTTTCGGTGTAGACCACTAAAGGCTGGTCAATAGGCTTTCATTACCATCCAAAAGTAGCAAAAGAGACCACCTAATTAAGTTTCAAAACGCTGATACTAACACTAAAATGAGCATGACTAATTAATTAAAACAATATAGATTTAATGATAATGAATTGAAACTTTGTAAGAAGGACGCACCGTATCTCTCACGACAATATGCGGGTGCCCATTGTGATTGCACAAGTCTAAACAAACCTCCATGCCAGAGTTGCCACTTCCAATTACAAGCACTCTCTTTCCTTCGAAATATTGACCGCTCTTATACATACTTGTATGCACCACCGGCCCAGAAAAGCCCGTTAACCCCTCGATCTCCGGTGTCACTATCTCTGCATTCTCCCCCGTTGCAACAATTAACCACCGACATGTATATTCTACTTCCTCATTTTTAGGGCCAATCGTATGTACTCTCCACAGACCTACGGTTTTATCATACTCTGCACTGGATACTGATCGGTTAAACAAAGGATTTATACCAAATTGTTTTGCATAGGCCTCAAGGTACAGTACAAACTGCTTTTTTGATGGATAAGGGGGGAAGTCGAATGGGAAAGGCATGAGAGGGAGTTCACAAAATTTCTTCGGGAGATGGAGACTAAGCCTGTCGTATGTTTTATGTTGCCATAGCGAAGCTATACAATCTGATCGCTCGAGAATTATGCTCGGGATGCCCTTTTCTTTCAAGCAAGCAGCAACTGCCAGACCCGATGGTCCCGCTCCTACTACAATAGGTCCCGGCACTGTGATGCATCGTTTGGGCCTACTGCTTGTTGCGGTAGATGGTACCGACATGTAGAGATTGTCACTTGTTTGGTGGTATTCTTTCAAGAAAAGTGGGTCATGGATTCTTTTGCCTTCATATTCTCTCCAAGGATCCATGGGTTGCATGTCAAGAAATAGCATGCATGTACAATGTTGAGAAAGTTGGGGCGGGGTTGTGCGAGAGAGAGAGAGAGAGAGGTGGAGGATAGAGCACAGAGATATAGCGCTAAGATGGTAGTGCATTTATAGTGCCTTTTGGTGTCACTGACCCTTGCGAGAGAGGGGGTCCAAAGTGTTTTAAAAGTTGCTTTAAAAGATTTTAAGTACACATAGGCTATAGCTAACTACATACCCAAGGTACATGCCAGTAGGCAAGGCGCACATGAGATTCTGAGATCAATATATCAAGCTATACGTGGCAGTGATATATGAAAAGATGCGTAATTTAGGAGTGATAAAGCCTTGTTAGTTGTTGCCTTACTTATTGTCACTAAACCTAACTGTATATGTACAAATTGGTGTAACACAGCACAGGAATGATGAAAATGGATACAACACTAATAAGATACCATACAGAACAGCAAAACAGCATTTTCAATTTACCTGCTGTCTATAGAGCATCTCGAAGTTATATATTATGCATATATAATTTCAGGTTTAGATAGGGATACCTTCTTCTTTATTTTGAAAGTTAATTCTTGATGGAGTGATCATTATTTATGTATTTTAAAATGTTAAAATTTGTCACACTCGTTATAGCTAAAGGAAAAGCTAACTGGCTTATGGTAAAGCAGTGAATTGCAAGCTCTACTAAAGAAATATTCCAATATAATTAATGTGTACAATATTATCTTTGGAATTAAAGTACAGTTTGAATTACAGAAATCCTAGGAGGAAAGGCATGATGGCATCAAATTTTAATTGTACCTTATCAAGTTATTCATAAATATCTGACCACATGCGTCATAGATTTTTTTTTAAGCAGGCAAACTACTTTTTGTCATTTTTGCTTGAAAACATTATGTAATTATATGCATTCAAACAGCTGCAATTCAATAGTTGATTGGTAGCGGGACGTTAATGTACGTAATATCTAGATATCACTTACAATCACATGCATTCATATATTCCTTATAATTGCATGTGTAACTATATATATATATAGAGAGAGGAGGGATCAAGTTACAACAATTTTGAGTTACAACAAAGTTACCACAACCATTTTTTACATTTTGAAATTCCAAATCGTCGATCCAAACTGTTCAACATGATCTCCACAATAAAATGTGCTTCCAGATCAAATTTTACATTTTTTTGAATTATTTTACTATTTATTAAGATGGGTACAAATTCAATGGTCTGAATTTGACTAGTTTTTGTAAAATACTTAATATAGTATAAAAATTCAAAAAAAATGTAAAATTTGATTTGGAAGCATATTTTATTGTGGAGATCATGTTGAACGGTTTGGATCGACGATTTGGAATTTCAAAATGTAGAAAATGGTTGTGGTAACTTTGTTGTAACTTAAAATTGTTGTAACTTGATCCCTCCTCATATATATATATATATATATAGAGAGAGAGAGAGAGAGAGATGGGTTACGGTGCTTCGCGAAGTAAATGGTCTTTTTTACTTCAAGCCATATTTTCATTTTGAAAATTCAAACAACTGATCCGAACCGTCCAACATGTTCTAAATATTGAAATGTGCTTGGAGACTAAATTTTATATTTTTTGAAATTTTTTTACTATTTATTAAGCCACTTTGAAAATCGCTGATCCACTGTGAACAGTAAAAAACAGTAAAAATTTCTGGACCACCGGATCAGCGATTTTCAAAGTGTCTTAATAAATAGTAAAAAAATTCCAAAAAATGTAAAATTTAGTCTCCAAGCACATTTCAATATTTAGAACATGTTGAACGGTTCGGATCGGTTGTTTGGATTTTCAAAATGAAAATATGGCGTGAAGTAAAAAAGATCATTTACTTCGCGAAGCACCGTAGCCCATCTATACATAATATATATATATATATATATATATATATATATATATATATATATATATATATAGGAGTTGGCTACGGTGCTATGCATAGCATAGAGGACCTCCATGCTACGGCTCAATATTTGAGTTTTCAAAATTCTAACGGTCGATCCGAACAGTTCAACATAATCTCCATGTGAATATGTACTTGCAAACCAAAATTTTACATTTTTTTTGAATTTTTTTACTATTTTTGAGATAGGTAGAAAAACACTTGATCTGAATGGTACAGAATTTTCAGATCAAGTGATTTTCTACCTATCTAAAAAAATAGTAAAAAAATTCTAAAAAATGTAAAATTTGGTTTGCAAGTACATATTCATATGGATATCATGTCGAACGGTTCAGATCGACCGTTAGGATTTTAAAAACTCAAATATTGAGCCATAGCACGAAGGCCCTCTATGCTATGCATAGCATATTAGCAATTTCCTATATATATATAGAGGTTGGCTAAGATCAAAGTGGTATGACCAATGCCTTAGTACTACCAATTAGTTTTTGCGATTTTAAAGTTCAAATAGTTTATCTAAAGTGCTCAACGTGTTCTCCATATTAAAATGTACTTGGAGACCAAATTTTACATTTTTTTGAATTTGTTTACTATTTTTATGGATTTTTGAAAATCACGGTTTTTCATAATAAAAAATAAATAAATAAAATTTGAAAAATAGTGACTTTCAAAAATCAATAAAAATAGTAAAAACATTTCAAAAAATGTAAAATTTGGTCTCTAAATACATTTTACTATGGAGAACACGTTGAGCACTTAAGATCGACTATTTGAACTTTGAAAATTACAAAAACAAATTGGTAGTACCAAGGCCTTGGTCATACCACTTTGATCTTAGCCAACCTCTCTCTCTCTCTCTCTATATATATATATATATATAGAGAGAGAGAGAGATGGGTTATTGTGCTTTGCAAAGTAAATGGGGGGGTTTACTTCGGGTCATATTTTCAATTTTGAAAATCCAAACAACCGATCCAAACCGTTCAACATATTATACATATTGAAATGTGCTTGGAGACTAAATTTTACATTTTTTGGAATTTTTTTACTATTTATTAAGCCACTTTGAAAATCACTGATCCGGTGGTCCAGAAAATTTTACTGTTTTTTACTGTTCACAGTGGATCAGCGATTTTCAAAGTGGCTTAATAAATAGTAAAAAAATTCCAAAAAATGTAAAATTTAGTCTGCAAGCACATTTCAATATTTAGAACATGTTGAACGGTTCGGATCGGTTGTTGGATTTTCAAAATTGAAATGACCTGAAGTAAACCCCCCATTTACTTTGCAAAGCACAATAACCCATCTCTCTCTCTCTCTCTCTCTCTATATATATATATATACGAAATTGCTAATATGCCATGCATATCATAGAGGGTCTCCGTGCTACGGCTCAATATTTGAGTTTTCAAAATCCTAACGGTCGATCCGAACCATTCAACATGATCTCCATATGAATATGTACTTGCAAACCAAATTTTACATTTTTTAGAATTTTTTTACTATTTTTTTAGATAGTTAGAAAATCACTTGATCTGAAAATTCTGTACCATTCAGATCGACCATGAAAAAAATAAAAAATCGCTGAAAATTACTTGATCTAAAAATTAGTTGATCTGAAAATTCTATACTCAATATTTTTTAGAATTTTTTTATTATTTTTGTAGATAGGTAGAATTTTACATCTTTCAGAATTTTTTTACTATTTATTAAGTTAGTTTTAAAATCGCTGATTTTAATAAACAGTGAAAAAAATTTGGATCATTGAAAACAACGATTTTAAAACTGACTTAATAAATAATAAAAAAAATCTAAAAAATGTAAAATTTGGTCTCCAAACACATTTTAATATAGATTGAGTATTGAACAGTTTGGATCGATTGTTTGAACTTTGAAAATGTAAAAACTGAAGTATTTGTTCCATGGTCTAGGAACAAACGTTTTGATATTAGCCAACCTTTATATATATATATAGGACAGTGCTACGGTGCTACGCGTAGCATAGAGGCCCTCCGTGCTACGGCTCACTTTTTGAGTTTTCAAAATCCTAACGGTCGATCCGAACCGTTCAACATGATCTCCATATGAATATGTACTTGCAAACCAAATTTTACATTTTTTAGAATTTTTTTACTATTTATTAAGCCACTTTGAAAAAACACTAATTTGTACACAACAGTAAACTTTTCTGGACCATTGGATCAGCGATTTTCAAAGTGGCTTAATAAATATTAAAAAAATTCTAAAAAATGTAAAATTTGGTTTGCAAGTACATATTCATATGGAGATCATGTTGAACGGTTCGGATCGACCGTTAGGATTTTGAAAACTCAAAAATTGAGCCGTAGCACGGAGGGGCTCTATGCTACGCGTAGCATATTAGCAAAATCCTATATATATATGAGGAGGGATCCACTTACAACAAATTTGAGTTACAACAAAGTTACAACATTCATTTTTTTCATTTTCAAAGTCCAAATCGTCGATCCAAACCGTTCAACATGATTATCTAAATAAAATGTACTTGCAGATCAAATTTTATATTTTTTTGAATTTTTTTATTTTTTATTAAGATGGGTACAAAATTCAATGGTCTAAGTATGGCTATTTTTTGTAAAATACTTAATAAATAGTAAAAAAATTCAAAAAAATGTAAAATTTGATCTGCAAGCACATTTTATTGTGGAGATCATGTTGAACGGTTTGGATCGACGATTTGGACTTTGAAAATGAAAAAAATGAATGTTGTAACTTTGTTGTAACTCAAATTTGTTGTAAGTGGATCCCTCCTCTATATATATATATATATATATATAGAGTATGGCTAATGTGCTTCTAGAAGCATTTCGGCCTCGTGCTTCCGGGGGCATATCTTAGTGTTTGATGTTCAAACAACAAATTCAAACCGTTAGATGTTCAATCTATATTAAAATGTACTTGGAGACCAAATTTTACATTTTTTGGAATTTTTTTACTATTTATTAAGCCACTTTGAAAATTTCAGATCCGGGTGAACAGTAAAAACAGTCTGGACCATATGATCTGGAATTTTCAAAGTGGCTTAATAAATAGTAAAAAAATTCCAAAAAATGTAAAATTTGGTCTCCAAGTACATTTTAATATAGATTGAACATCTAACGGTTTGAATTTGTTGTTTGAACATCAAACACTAAGATATGCCCCCGGAAGCACGAGGCCGAAGTTCTAGAGGAAGCACATTAGCCATACTCTATATATATATATATATATATATATATATATATATATATGTATATATCGGTGTCAAGTTTTTGAAAAATAAAAAATATATTATTGTCATTTTTAAAGATTAGAAATTGATGAAATGGAAATTCAAGTAAAGAAGTCTTTGGGTTTCCGCTTAAAGTTGGTAGCCAGTTCGAAACGTTTTTAAATGAAAAATATTTATTCTTATCAATTGTGACTTGTAACCAATGTGACATATATATTGTACGGATTTTTTAAATATTTAAACGCCTATATATAACGCAAGCCAAGATCATTGGAAGACAAAATATTTGACGTCATTGACAAATCAAATTCGCTGGGCTTAGGCTACAATCTACATAGAGCTAGTTTTTAGGTGCTGCATTCAAGTTAAAAATTAAAATGAGAATGTCACAAATCAAGGAGAATTGACATGAATCTGCAGTTGGGATCAAAACGATTCATACAAATCGAGGCTATATTTATGATTTGAAAAATCTTTTTCCTAGAATTCCGCGAGGAAAGAATCTCATAGTCCAATCATAGCTAGTACCATATAGCTATATAGCACGGCTAATCTCCTTGTCAAGATGTACTTTTTCTTATGATGATTTGTGAATGTCATCAACGCTGTGCTTTTCTTTATAAAAAAAATATATTATCGAATTATGATTATACAGTCGCTTAATCATACTTATACATTAACCAAGCATGCCAAGGAGTGGGCCACTAATCCGATGTGCATCTGACCAAAATTCATACACACTTGATTCATACAAACTTAAAGTTATCAGCACGAATCTAAATGCTAATTAGATGGCTCCCCGAATTTGGTCTGATACTCTTCGGATCACTCCCAATTCCGGCATGCCATATTAACATAACAGTCAAGATCAAACCATTTGAAATATAAGAAACTCACTTTTTGTATAAATTTACATTGAACGGTTCGAATCTAACTTGATCTTGTCAGATACTTTTTATCTGATTTGAATTGCAAAACAGGAAGGGCACAAAAAATATATTTCCAAAAAAAAAGACCGCATGTGCCAATTAACCACCAAATGTCCATCTCTTGGAGAAGTTCGGGTCCAATGCACGTTGGACCAATATTAGATCTGGTGAACATTCCAACCGTTAATTTTTGGCTTAATTTAGGGAAACATGTTTAAAGTTCTAAATTAGGTTCAGACCTAGCCTGCTCCCCTTAATTGTCTTTAGTATTTGACCTAATTAGAACGTGCATTGAATTAAATGCAACACCAAATTAAGTTTACATGAAGTACACAGCTTTTTTTTTTAATTTGAAAAAATAATTCTCTAAGATAAGTGCCCTGCCGAAGTACGGGTCAGACCCATATTTTCCTTTAAAAAAAAAAAAAGATAAGTGCCCTGCTTTCATTTCGTTTTGGAAGATAATTGCACTATTCATGAAGTACAAAGCTATTTACTAATTTAGAAAAATTATTATTTTTATGAAATGTAGATAAAATAGGTCATTTACAAGGATTCAAAATAATAATTATGAACATAATGTATAATTTAAATATTGATGGGTTCTATAAATCGTAAGAATAATTTAGAATGAATTCATAATCAAGATTAATTACTACGTTAGGTGTACGAGAGAAAAAAAAAACTATATATCTTTGTATGATTACAAACCAAATTTTATTAAAAATAATCTACACAAATCTTAACGCAAATTGAACGACTCAGAAAAGACATAAGATTAACACAAATTATCGCAAATTTGATATGATTGCCGTTCCGCGACCCATGCAATTGTGCCTACTGTGCCTCAGGCCTGTGTCCAGTGGACCCGTATCCTCAGTAGTACCTCACATGCAGTAGGGCTCACAACTTTATGGCCCAAATTTACTCCCCACCAGATCAAACTCAATCTAGTGCCTATTTAGATTGTAGGGGTACCCTTTAAGATTCGTGCCAAATTAAAAGAACGATCTGGATCCAATAACTCTAACTCTACATAACAATACCTCTGTAGTACTTAGATGATACGATTATGCGTCCAGTCCCACGCCCACGCCCTTATACTTTCAGATAATAATGCTTACACTATCAAATGTTTGGAGTTCTGCTACCTTATTTTTTTTTTAGTAAAAGTTGGAGGTCAAGCCATCTAACTGTTTAATATCCACAAATGATTGTCTTTTTTAGATTTCAAACATGCGACCTCCCATATAGAGTGCATTGTCTTTTCCACTATATCAAAGAATGGTTCTCTAATTTCATGTATCTAAACTTATATATCTAGGTGCTTCCAATTAGTTTCATTGTATTTATATCTAATATCATACATATTTGTTTAAATTTACATTGTTATATGTGTTTTGACTTCATTGAGGGATGTTCATACTAGCATAGTGTGATGGTGTTTATATATAATTAATGAGACACAAAATATGGTCAAAAAGGATCAGAAAAAGAAAAAAAAAATGAAGAGTGATGAGAGAAATTTGCTAAATAGGAAAGACAGAAGGACATAAATGGCATTTGTCATAAAAAAAAACAGAGATTGGAACACGGTTAGAAGGATGACAATTGACAATAAAAGGCTTCCCATTTTGTTTAATAGAATATAATGAAACTTGAGTTCACGTGCCTAAATATCTCTCACGTTTTAGTAATTTACCAAATTGAAAAAAAAAAAAACAGGAAAAATGAAAGTTGCTCTGACTTAATTATTCGTTCACATTAGTTGTACTGGCATGACTTAATGCTTAAGCTCAATAACCGTGTGGGTCTCAAAGTCGGATCAAATCATCACTATACTGCTAATAAAAGCATAATCAATGAAATATTCAGGCCACAAAAATGAAGGTCTTTTATTGGGATATTACGAGTGACCTTCATGTCGCCACAAAATGATAACAATCCGAAGTCGCATAATTTAGATTTTTTTTAGCATAATGCGAGAATTAATGTCTCTTAGCTAACTCCTAAAACAAGCATTGAATTTGGAACCTATGACATAATTCAGATATCTTTAGAAGAGGCAACATTCATATTTTGTTTGTAGATCTGGGTTTAAGCTCTATATTAATTTTAGTATTTGCTCTAAGGTTCAGTCCTCATCTATTTTTTTATAATTCCAATTAAATTTAAAAAATGAAAATTACAATTGAAATTCCAAATTAAAGCATCATGCTCGATATACATCACATAAACACTGCAAATTTGAAATTCATTTTAAAAGTTGCAACAATTTTTAAACCCTGCCTATGTATATTTTATTTTTGTAAATTTGACAGTACTTTGCTTTATGACCGGGTTTAAATATGAAAAAAATTCATAATTTTTTGCTCTTTATGACCAACTTTCTTTTTTCTCACTCTATAGTTGTACTTAACAATTATGTCCTCTGTTATGCCCAACATGTCTATTTCTGTGTTAACCTTTTGACCTAGGTTCTTTTTAAACTGTTGTGCCCTTTAATTAGTGTTTACATACCTACTCAGAAACTCAAAAACTGTAACCACTGATGGTTAATGAAAAAATGGGGGCTAGACCCTTATTGATTCTCAAAAAAAAAAATTAGTGTTTACATACATGCACCAGGCGCACCAAATAGGCAAGTACCAATCATTTTAACCAAGCAAAATTTGTCACTGTTTTATTTACAGAGAATAATACTGAAGAGTGAAGATTACAAAATTTGAATCACAATGCGATCCGAATCAGACGGTAATTCTCATGGCATAATCTAGGCAGTTATTACAATAATGGCAATCAATGTACACTATCCAACCATCCAGGCATGTATACGTGCACCTTCCTTGTATCACAAAACCAATCTTTTAGACAGGTCAACTGTCATTCTGTCACTGGTATCTATAGAGGCCTCATTTATTGTTTAGCTGGTACTTGCCAGGGTTATGGTTTAAATTGTCAGAATGATAGCCAGGCCAGCTGATCAATTACGCCTAATCAGAAATTCAGAATTCAGAAGTGGTAGGTGCATCGAATAAAAGTATTGTATTCAATAAAGTAGACAAAAAATCTATGTTTAACACAACAAAATTTCCATCAAATTAGATACACACTGAAAAGTAGCAATGAATGGGCACTTTTTAGGCGGTACCTTCAAAAGCATTTTTTATTCATTACACAAAAAAAAATTCAAAGCAACTATTATCCATTTCATAAAGCTTATCATGAGAAATTACTAATATTGCAAAACTGCAAATAAAGTCAACACAAACTTTGTTTATAAATTAGATTAAGAAATTGGAAAACAAGCAGATTAGACGACATTCCATCTATCATCTCAGAACAAAGCCTAAATGGTAGTTTTTATTTTTCTGACCTATATTTAACCTCATAGGAACCATCCGGTGATCGATATCGGGTTCCGACTCTCCATGTAATTTTACACCTTTGGATTGGAGGTCTCCTTTTTCATTTTTATCATCTATTTTTATATACAAGGAAAATTAATGGTTAACAGTGGTGAACTAAAAATCTCACACACCTCTATCAGAATCCAGTATGGCCTCCATGCTGATCAGTGATTCCCTCGTAAGCCAATCAGAAAAGCAGATGTAGAAAACACTTGATGAAACATTCTCTTGTTGACTTGTAATAACTCCAATTATGAATTAATTATGAAGTTACTACTACAAAAAAGAAGAAGCCAAATATGACACACTATATAGATCACAATATTGTCTAATTGTTTCAGGAAATGTAAATATACTTCTCTCTGAAGATAGCTGTTAATGTTTTCATGGAAAGATTTATCAACACAAAAATAATATTAAAGTATTATCTACAACAGCATTTTTTCCTAAGCTAAAATCAAAGCCTCTGTTACACATTCCAGATTCCCTGAAAAAAGACCCCGCTATAATTAAGTCAATGGGACCCGTCCATCAGCGACTTATAACAGTTCTATTCTAGGGAATCAGTAACAAGATACCCGGATCTATTTAGGCCTTACCAGTAAATTGCATAGGAGAAGAGGGCATCAGGAAGGCCATTTACAGGGTTCCTGTTTGTGTATGTCCCGATCAGGGATACACGGCAACAGGGGCGAAGCCAGACTTTCAAACTATGGAGGTCAAACACATATTGAAGATCAATCATATAAATATTCATGCTGAGAATGCAGATCAATTTTAGAGTACTCATGACATTTTACTCTAAATTATATAAAAAATTGTATATAAATACAAAAAAAGTAAACAAAATGGGTCAATTGTCCCCCTTTCATTCTACTTGAATCCGCCTCTGCACGGCAAAATACAGAATTGGACAGCGTCACGTGCCATCAATATATGTCCTCTGTACAGTTTTATCGCTTGTAAATCCCACTCCGTCCCTCAAAACAAAAAGAAAACTACAAAAAAAACCCGTCAATTAATCAAACATCCTTTGATTCAAAATGTGCTACTCTGCATCAAGCTGAAGATGATACACACTTAAATTGCCCGAAAAGTTTGATACACTTCTATCCTCTTTTACTTGCGAAATTTGTACGCCCTTTGTATCATCACCAGTTGTGTTCTTTAAATGTATGTCTTCATTTTGTGAGAACATGTAATATTACTTACGTTGGCATTTAGTTCTAATTATACTTTAGTTTGTCATGAAATCTTTCCAATTTTATGTCAAGTCATCATATTTTTGGTGTTTTTTATAACACCTTGGATTTAAGTGACATCAATATCAGAAAGAATGGCAAGTGAACTTTTCCACAGCAAGTAGTTCTTGGCTCAACCAATTATAACAAGTTCCCTTTCTCTTGCCATAAGCACTCAATATAATTTTCATGTTTATATAGTAGTAATGGATCTCTCTTATGTTATGTATGGACTTATTGTTTGTTGGTTGATATAATATCAGGTCCACACTCTACAGTGGCTACAACACGTATGTTCTTCTCAATTGGAAGTTTGGGATCACTATTGTTATGTTGACATGTAATTCATTCAAGTTGATATCTTTTCAATTATCCTGTTTTAGTTTTAAATCTGGTTCTAGTTATAGCTCTGTTTTTATTCAATTCAATCATCCATAGTTTCATTGTTGGGTGGTTCTCTGCTTTTGACAGTGTGGATCAGGGGATCTGTACTGGCAGCTTCAAAATTTAATTATAAAATAAAAAATTGTCAATCTAATTGCATTAGATAGATTTCATGCTTTTAATTTCATTGGTACTTGGTCTTAAAATATGTCACTACTGGAACTGGCAAATGATATGTGGATAAAGGTTAGGCTGGTTAGAACACATAAATTAAGTATAGATTTTCTGCATGAAATTTTATATTAATTGATGATGTTGGGTTTGATTTTAACTATTAAAGTGGCATTAGGTCTCCATCAACTATGAAAAGTTAAATGCTAATCATTGTTAATCTAATAAATGCAGCTTAAGTTGTATGAATAAATATGTCATAGAGCAGTTCCCATCTAGAACAGTGCTCACTGTTCAAAGTACTAGCAATACTTCGACATTTAAAAAAATAATAATTTGATCTATATTAAACACATATCATGTTATAAAATATGATGAAATTATCAATATGTCCAATAACATACCTATAATTTTGCTTTTGAATTTTCAATTATTTGAATATTTTTTAATATATTGTGAAGATTGTCAAAATAATCACTGTCAAGTGAAAGTAAAAGATAAAGTGATTCAAAGCTAAAGCTTTAAATATCAAATAAGCATCCCTACAAAGTACACAAGGAATGATTATTATGACCCAATTTCTCTACTTTCTTTCCCTAATCATCTTTAATGCAGTCTTAGAGGAAGCTTATTAGTTTTTTCAAAAGGAAAACGCGCAACATTGAATTTTAGCATTATAAAAGATGCTAAGCTCAAGTAAGAAAGGAATAACAATTTTTCTGGGTCTTTTTGGTATGAAACAACTTAACATAAAAAATTAAAAAAGTACAAGGTATAATCGCAAAGGGTCAAAGTCGGTCCAAAATTTCTTTTGGAGGTTACTTAGTGATTACGAACTGATCATTTTATTAAAAAAAATAAGAGTTTATAACATCTGACAAGCTAAGGTTATGATACTATGCATAGGACGGATTGGTTCATACTATGAATTAATATCTTTATTGTATAAAATTTAAATAGCTAATATGAACTGTTCAACATAATTTTTATTTTATATACTTATTACGTTTTTTTACTATTTTTTACGTAGATAGAAAATCACTATTTTTGAATAGTCTAAAATTTTTAGATCAAGTGATTTTCTATCTATCTAAATATATATAAAAGAATTATAAAAATGTAAAATTTGATCTACATGTACATTTTCATATGACGATCATGTTGAACGGTTCAATTCGATTGTTTGAGCATTGCAAATAAAGATATTGATCCATAGTACGAACCAATCCGTACTATGTATAGTACCATAGCCTCACTAAAAAAAATACTAAAGAGAAAATCTTCTACATTAAATAGAAACTAAATGCAAACCTAACATCACATATTTTGTTTCCTAACTTCACTCTCGGCCTTGCCCTCTTACCTCGTTGGGAAAAAAAAAAACTAAAACCGGGACAACAAAATATTCGAGCAGATTAGTAATAACAAAAAAAAAATTAACCTCAATTTTTAATTTACATCCCTAAAGTTTTGTGTGATCCAACAAAAACACAAATATGAGAAATTACAAGTACTATTTTAAGAGTTACACTAGTAACATTTTGTATTAGGTTCTTTTCTTCAAGAATATTATAAATTATAGCGAAGCAAGCACAGAAGCACTTAGCACTCATTTGAAAAAGTAAAAATATAATTAATAAAGTTTGAACTTTGAACTCTATAATATCCTCCTTGTGCTCCTCGAACTGATTGGAAGTTTGAAACAATAACACAGCAATGAAAAAGGACAGAAAAGTAATACTCAATTACCAATTATTACACCAAAGCTTCCCTAGGAGTAGGCAGTAGGCACTAGTATTTCCTTTCTGCTGCCTTTGTTAATCATTAGCCAACCTAGACTTTTAGATTGAGAGATTAAAATATAATCCCGCGTTAATCCATCATTTTAGCATCTAAAAAAGAATCAGGATTCTCTAAATCCTATTTCTATGGACAGTTCCGTGTGGTGCTTTCAAAAAATTGGATTAAGTAAATTTGCTTTGTGCAGGACGAAACTAGAAAATTTAGACTAGACAGAGGAACAACCAGAATATTGAGATTATAGGTGCTAGATAAATAAGTATCACGTCATTTTAATTTATGAGGAGGACTAATAGTATTAACTCTTATAAAATTTGAAAATATATCTTAATATCTTGAGAAATTTCTTGTTTTGCAAAAAAATTTGGAGAGTTAGACATTCTAAATTTGAAACAAATGAATATCTCTCTACTAATGAAATGGTGGTGGAAGTTTCATGACACTAACTATCACAGTACTTGAAAACACATCATTTTAGCTAAATATTATTCTAACACATGTTGCATTCCATATTCTGCTTTTTTGTCAGCTATTACAGCACTTGACCCTTTAGGACGAGTTAGTACATCATATACTCCAGGGGTTCAGACCTCCGTCCTTTTCTGGACAGATATCTGGTACCAACTATGTTCCATTGCTTCTAGATTCCCTCACCTCTTTGAGATATGCTCTACCCCTGACATATCTTTACAGGAAGTTATTCACTTACAAGGGCAACATATTAGATTTCGTAGAAATTTTACCGAGATCCTTTATCGAGATTGGTTAGACCTTTTACTCATAATTAGTCAAACATCTTTTACACATGCTCAAGATCAACTGAGTTGGAGATGGAAACAATCTGGAAAATTTACAGTTCGGTCCCTTTATAAAATGCTTAATTATAGAGAAAAACTTCCTAATCAGCCTTACTGTGGTGGTCAACACCTATACCTTTGAAAATACGAATCTTTATGTGGCTTACCCAAAAAAAGAAAATTCTCACCAAAGATAAATTGACTAAGCGAGGTTGGACATGACCCACTACTTGCCAATTCTGTGATCAACTTGAAACTATGGACCATTTATTTGTTCGTTGCTCCCTCGCCAAGCAAGTCTGGTTCTGGTTGGGCACATGCCAACACCTCAGCCCTACTTGGAATAAGCTTTCTGACATCCTTCTTTTTGCAAATCAATTACCACCTCATTCTAAAATTGGTTTTTTATTAATTGTTAGTGCGGTTTGTTGGACTTTATGGAAACACCGAAATAATCTCTGTTTTAATACTACTGCCCTTAAAACCCCAAGACAAATCATATTTCTCATTCTCTCTTTGGTTCACTATTGGACAGGTCATGTGACGCCAAGGATACAAGCAGAAACTGCAATATGGCTCCCGGCGGATACGGATGCGATCCCCATCACCATCTGGAACTCGAATGATGAAGATCCGTTACTGGAGGAAGATGGTCAGATTGTGATTTATGACAGGGACAACATTCTGGCCGATGTTTTATCAGTGGCTCTTTCTATTTTTAGTTTTGCAAAGTTTTAGTTATACTTTTCTTAGCCCCTGTGCGTGGCTTCATTTCAACCTTGATTTTGTTTCCTTTATATTGTTGGTTCTTGATGTCTCATATGGAGTTTGGAGATATAGTGCTCAGGTTATCATGCTGTGAGATATACCTGAATATTTTTGTTTTTGTAACTTAACACTTTTCAGTAATGAAAAGGGGCTTAGACTTTTTTACTCAAAAAAAAAAAAACACTTATAAAATTTAGAAAATTTAAAGGACAAAATGAAAAGTTATAATTTATAGGGGGTGCTTAGCACCTCTTGGTCTCTACCTCCATCCACCTCTGAAATTAGAACTGGAATTTTGAATTCAAGTCTCCACGACTGCAAAGTGAATTCTAATCACTAAAGTATATACACACATTTAGTATTTTATGAGAGACTAAACCATATAAACACTTAAATAAATAATAAATTTTCAATATACAAAATTAAAAAAAAAATTATGACCCTTGATCATCATTGTAGATCCGCATCTGACTTTGTGTGCATTATATATGTGGCTGTTCAGTCTGTCTGTCAGTGACCAGCACACCAAATGGGTGATCTGGGATTGCCACAGAGGATCTTTGCAAACCCGCCAAAAAGTAGTTACATTTAAATAGCCGCAGGGAATCAATCAATACATCTTGTTTTACAATTTTTAAATTTGTTGTATTCGGTATCTAATTCTTTTTACGTGCTAACATATTCTTAAGGTAAGCATGCATTAAGAAGAGTATAATTGCTTAAATTATATCTATCGATCTCCCCGTCTGAACTACTTTTCATTAAATGAGCAGCAGCAGCAGAGATAGTATTATAGAAGTGGGGTCAACTGAACTTGCTCAAATTCATTACATTGCAATTTGAAGTAAAAGTTTTGGGATGTTTTTAAAACAAATTTCCAAAATTTCTTTAAAGATGAACCCACTGAACTGAAACGCTAGCTCGGCCTCTGGAAATGCTTATCCACAAATTTTATTGGTTTTAACTTTACAAAGGTCATTTAAAAATTGCAGATACTTCTGCAATTTTTCGAAAAAAAAAGATTTTAAGAGAGCAGTTGCATGAACAATAGAATTAAAATGAAAAAAAATACATGATACGTGTGCTGCATGCATGTATTTGGTCCACTTCTTGTATACAGTATTTGTACTTTATATATTTTTCATTTCATAATACGTGTGTGCATGCTCTAGCTAGTTCAGTTATTATAAAATCTAACAAAAATGTTGCATCACACAATTAATAATGCATGTTTATATAGATTTTAGTTCGGATCTAAGGATAAGACTGATTAAAATGCAACCATTTTAACATTAATTACATAAGCTCCATGAGTATGAAAAAGTAATTAAGATAAGTTTCTTGTTCTAATTTAACAAATTTGTTTCCTTTGTTAAACTTTTCTGATTAATTATGTTTTTTTTTGTAAATAATTAGGCAAGTACTATATTAATATATATATACACACAAGTTGAACTTGTAATGTCAAGTTAATTTTATCCTTTTCTAATATTTTTAGCACCTGAGTGAGATTGACACTTTTATTTTCTTGAGTTGACATATGGTCAATTCGAATTTTATTATGTTGACACTTAATATATCAGGTTAAAGCACAGTATTTTCAACAAATATGTTGTTTTTGCATACAGTCAAATAATTAAACTTAAGAATTTAACAAGTTTTTGTTAAAATTTAGCTAATTAAATTAACTTCAACTCATAATTAAACACTTTGTGGATGCACGTGGCTCGCATTACACCAATCAAACTACGGGCTTTAATTAGCGGGGTTCTTATTAATTACTGAGAGAAAGATGAAGGTCTAGTCTTTCAAATTCTAATTGCTTATAAAGAATTCTCCATTCAGAGTTCTCAAACCTGTGACCTAATACATAGAAAGAGGAAAAAAATAGAGGTCTAGTTTTCCAAATTCTACTATTGTATACAAAAATTACAAAATTTAGTGGACAATTTTTTATTTTTTTTTGTAATTTATAGGAGAAACTTAGCTCCATTAATTTTTACTGTACAAAGACATAATCAGACTTTCAAGCTATGCGAATCAAACGTAAATGAATGTCAATCATATAAATTTCATTATGCATATGGCGGTCAATTTTACGGTACCCATAACATTTTACTCTAAACTATAAAAAAAAAAAAAAATTATGCACAAGTACTAAATTTTGAAAATAAATGGGTCCAATTATCCTCCATTCAAAATACAAGAATCTGCCATTGTATACACGAAAAACGTTGTCTTTTGTCTTAGACCGATAACTGATTTGTTTATTTTTGTTAATGCAAGTTGTTGAAACAAATAATTTGGCGAACATTTCAAGAGAAATCTAGTAATTATGCGGTTGAAAAAGTTGGGTTTCAATTTTTTTACAGTTCCATTGGCCCCACAAGTTTTACTTTGAAATGTCACTAGAATTCCAAATATAAAAAGGTACTGATTCCTACTTGATTATTTAGACATCATTGTTGGGCTCAAAAAGATTGATTTAAATAATAGTAAAGTTGATGCCATGTAGCTTGTGATAAAATACATCCCTGTGAAGGGAGAAAGCGATCAATAAGCCATGCATGCCTGCTAGCTAGCTTTGTCCAGTGAGAATAAAAAATAAACTAAAAATTATTTTGACTCTCCTACTTCCATATAACTTAGAAGCTTTTTATGTTGCATATGAAACTAGTAGTGTCAATCCATACGATAGATATGGAAGTATCTTCGAATCAATATTCATTAACAATTAATTAGTTTTATACAAATTAAACTGTACTTGTGACTACTAAACATTATTTAAAATATAATGAACGGATAAACGGATACGTACTATTATTGAATAGCAAACAATTAAATACATATAGACACACACTACCGAATTTTTTCATAAATAACATTAAAAAAAATATTACAGAAAATATCATAACTTTCATAGAAATTCAAATATGATATTTTCGTTGAATTATCCAACGGAATTAGTTTTTTTTTTTTTTTTTTTTTTACAAAATTACATGTTTGTTGACTAATTTAAGTTGTTTTCTTAATTTTTAGAATGATTGAGATGTATTAAATTACGAGATACTCATACAGATCATGATCAAATTTTTAATTTTTGTAAGAATGCTAACTATAAAAAATTCGGCAATCTGAATAATACTTTTGTTATCTCAATTATACCTCACTCATTGAAATAAATGAATAACGAAAAAATTATACCTAATTTTATATATCTCAATTATCTTCTACGATAACTAGTACAATCTAGGTACATAGTTCTCTATTTTCAATTTTCATGTTTATCCGCCTTGTATTGTAGCAGTTTTAGATCTCCGACTAAATATCCGTATGTTTCAAATTTAATAAACAAAAGATAGATGATGTTAAAAATCAGATCGCAAAGGAAAATATTCTTTATTTTTAAAATCATCAAACAAAATATTCTCCTTCTAAAATTATTAACAAAATGTGTTTTTCAGAGTTCCAACATTCTTCTCTTTTCTCAATTAAATTAAATTGGATAATTGTGAGAAATTACGTCACATGCATCAAAATTACAAATTAAAATTTCAGAGAACATATTAATATGTTTATTGTTAAGAGAAGAGAAAGGAAAAAGGAGGAGAAGGAAGAGAGGACCTGAAAATTTTATTAATATCCTCAATTCAAAAAAATTCAAAAATGCCCTCGTTTATTTTATTTTGAAAAATACCTCAATTGTCATAAATCTTGGCAGTCCACTTCGGAACAGGATTGTCAGAAATCCTGGCGGTTCTGTTCAGTAGAGGACCACCAAGAATCCTAGCAATTTTGGTCTCTTTTTTTTTTTTAAATTGAGGAGTAAAATTGATCATCAAATAATTTTTGTAATAATTAATATCAACCTCACAATATAAATCCTGACAAAATGACAGAACAAAATTAAAACACTGTATAGTTCAATTAAAAAAATGAGGAGCATTCTTCTTTCGGACGAGTGTATATGAATGCTCCAACATTGTACACGGTTTTACTGTATGATCCGTATGTGATAAAAGAAATACAAAAATTTCCATGTCATCGATCCGTACTTTCATGTTATAATGCATCTCTATCGATTTTTTCGAAGTCATTTCTCTCATTTCTAAAGCATCTGTAGGTTGTTCATATATTTCTCTGAGACATCTCTCCTAAACAGACGAGTCTAGGGTGAGAGATAAGGCAAAATAGACGATATCTTCACTGAGAAGGCGATCTCTGACGAAGAACTTCAAACAGGTATAGCTCGGTGCTTGAGTGTCCGATTTCAGCGTATAACCACTTTTCGAAAAGCTTACGAGCAGAAGATATAGATTTTGAACCATTATCATTCATCGGGGGTAAAGGAGCAGTCATAATTGCAAAAAAATAAATAAAGGGAAGAGTCTGAAAACTTGAGTTGAAGTTTTTGATTAAGTTTTTTTCTTTCTAATTTTCTATTTTCTTGTTTTTTACCATATTTTTCTTAGACATTGTTCATGTAAATGTATGAATTCTCAGATCTAGAGTTTTTTTTGTTATATTTTTATTTTTTAGTTCAAATGTTATTCATGTAAATGTCTTCATTTTGAAATTTAGTTTAGCATTTTTGATATTCAGGTATAATGTATGTTATAAAAAAAAAAGACAATCACTGAGATTTAGTTTAGTATTTTCATTTTGAGAATTAAAAAAAAACTTACTATAACTGCTAGGAATCCTGACGGTCCACTACAAAACAGAACCGTCAAGATTTCTGAAGGTTGGGATAGTTTTCAAAATAGATAAAAACGAGGGCATTTGGATTTTTTATAATTGAGGATATTAATAAAAATTTCGGAGGGAGGGGAAAAGAAGGAAAAAGTTGGAGTTCAAAAAAATATTTTGTTAACAATTTAGAAGAGAGATATTTAGTTTTAAAGAGAGAATATTTTATAAAATTTTCTGATCACAAACAAACCACGTAAATTAAAGTTGGAAAAAATGTAAATTAAAGTTGTCTATCATTTTGTGATCAAAAAGATCGGTTCAAAAATTAATTGTTTATCTGGTCTGTTCGTAAAAACCACGTCTAATTTAGTGGTTAAGATATTATTTTCGTATAAGAAGTATCATGTTTAAAATTCAGTTTCCACATTAGAGATGCGACAAGAGACTTTGATCCTATCCCCATGCTAAAATTAATATAGTATGCTTGTTTACAAAAGAAGAATGTATTCGATAATTGATGTATGCATTTGATGATGAATATCTTCAATGATCTTTTAATTCAATAATTCTAATTAATTTGCGACTAAATGAGGTTTTAGAAAAGAAAAAAAGAAAGTAAAAAGAAATCACGTGTGGTGGTGGCACTTTTGAAAAGAATGCTATAACAATTATTAGAATATGCTAATCGAACCCAAAAAATTTATAAATATGCAATCTCTACGTACAAGCTTTGGCAAATTATAATCAATTTATCTATGTCCGCATTATATATGTTTGTTAAATAAAATGATGCACGTACGTCTTTCTCCTATTTGGACACCTGTTGAATCTGTTAAATGTGTCTGCTATTAAAAAAATATCACTCGTTTTTATATTAAATTACTGTAAATTTTCAGGTAATCAGATAAGAAGGAAAAGGTGTTTAGACCATGTAATTTGCAGTTATTTTTTTGAATAGGGTTGGTGCTAATTTGTAGCCTATTATCATTTATATATTTTTTTTTATTTTATCTTTTGTAACTTTGGACTTTTTTCTTATCAATATAATTGTTAGCGGTTCTTCGCCAACCTTCAAAAAAAAGAAGGAAAAGGTGAGGCTGATAGTTAATTACTAAACAAGAAGTCACAAATAGTTATTTACTAAACAAGAGATTACAAAAAATATACTCAGAAAGAAACTTATGTAACGTTGCATAATAGATTGCAAAAGATATTTTATTAAATAATAAAAGGGAAGGTTCAGATGTTTGTCTTATTCTTTTTTTTTTATCGAATTAGAGACAAAATGCCTTTTATCTATTTCCTAATAAAAAAATGCGGGAAGTTGTACGATTGGAATAAAGAATGTACAAAGAAAAGTATTGGTTGGAAATATGCATATTACGGATTTATCCGACCTTTACAATAAAATATGTCCAAACTCAAGATGGTTGTGGTATGGAATGAATCCGAATTAGATTATTTTTGAATAAAAGTTGAAAGTCAAGCTATTCAACTATTTAATATTCATAAAAGATTGTCTCTTTTGAATTTTGAATTTGCAACTTTCTATATAAAGAGTATTGTTTTTGCCACTAGATCAAAAATTGGTTCTTGAATTAAATTAGTTTGACTGTGAGTATTATTTGATTTTGGATCATTACAATTATATCGGGTTTCGAATTGTTCCGTTCGTTTTCAGATCTGAGACTAAATTGGTTCGGATCTGATTAGATTTTGGATTGTCGAACTTTAAATATTTTAGGTCTTCTTAGGCCAAAGTTTTGGGTGTTCTAGATTCCAAGTCATTTTTTTATCTTGATTTGTTCGAGTTTTAGGTGGGGTTTGGAACTTCGGATGTTTTAATCTATAAGAGATGAATTTTTTTTTGTGAATATTAATTAGTTAGATAATTTGACATCTAGCTTTTATTCAAAAAGAATGTAACACAGTTTTTACTTGTTTTTTTCTAAAAGCATGTGGTTGTAAATAATTTTACTTAAAACACTTTTGGTAGTCACTATTAAGCTTTTTAATAAAGGACTTCATATATTTCAGATTCTGATTGGATGAAGTATGAATTAATTAAGCTTTTTACAGAAAATCAAATTAAATCATATTCAGATTGGATCAGACAAGATTGTTCGGGTTGTATCAGATTTTGTCAGCTTCACTCGTCCATTAATATCATCACCTTAATTAATTAAAGAAATTCTTGAAGAATATCATTTTAACATTGAATTATAGCCATCAAGGGATGATAACTAATAATAAATGGTTCATAACAATAATTGGTATCTTATAAGTCGGTCACAAATTTTATATTGCTACATCTAAATTTATATATGCCTCAAAACAAATTGTTAATAATATCACCTTAACGGTGAATAAAGCATGCAGATGGATACATATTAACTTTAATTGCAATGAAAGGGAATGTTATGTCATTAAGAACAATTATGATTTCAATATAAAATTAGTGGGTCTCCCTCACTTTTATCCAATTTTTTTTTTTTGAATGAATTGAATTATATATTCAATTACGTTATCACAATTTATCTAAAAAAAATATGATCATATCACCATATAATCACAATACTAAGAGATTATTCGAGTTCCCCTGGATTTAATCTTTCTTGTGTCACGTTGAATGTAAATAATTATTTTATGTTATGTTTAGTTGTCGCATAAGAGGAGTAAATATTTTATTCCACACTTAAACATAAAACATAAAGAGTAAGAGTAAGAGATGAGTTTTTCGTAGTAAGAGGTGAGTTTCTTAGGCAGGTGTTCAATTTCAACATCTTACTTCTTGAGAAAGATTAATTTAAGTCATGACTTAAAATGTCAAATTAAATATAAAATATGAAAAATAAGATAGAGTAAGCAATTTTTTTTTTAATTCAAGCAGCAATCTAACATGAGGCCACATGAATAAAAAATAAATCATTTCTTGCACTTCTCCTTGACCTTTTGCATGAGGATCTTTCAACTTTTTTCAACTCGTTTTCCTTTTTATCCTCTCTTATATTAATTTGCCTTATTATTCCCAATTTGTCAAGTGGTTATGGAATCAATAATATTAAGGGCATTAACAAAACAATTTGTTTAAAAGTTTAGTACCAATTGGAGAAAGATTGTTCCTTGTATAGTATTAAAAATAATTTGATCATGCCAGCTCCACCAATGGCTATAATATATGCATCAAATTGACAAAAATGTAATTGTTTGGTATCAATGTACACAATTTAATTTAGCTCTATTATCTTGATGTGATTTGCGGCCTTTTAGAATAAAATAAATAAATAAATAGTTCGGTCAAATTCTTGTTGCCTCCTCCAATTGGTAAGTTAACTTTTGAAGGGGGCATGCATGCATTAAAGGAATGCAGTATTAAATATAATTTCTTTTAGTTTAGTAGAAAATATAAATATAAATATAGAATAATGTTAAAATTGGTATTGCAATGATATGCTAGCTTATTTTGGTGGAATTATACATGCAACTAGATCCGACATTTTTATTAATATCCAAAGTTTAATACAAATTATTAATTATGCCCGGAGTTCAAAACTTTCGCTAAAAATACCCAAACTGGCCAGAAAATGGCCGGTTTACTCCGCCACTAAACCGGTCATTTTCTGGCCGGTTTACTCCCCCACTAAACCGGCCATTTTCTGGCCGGTTTACTCATTTTTTTTTTTTTTTTTAAGACTATGAATAGCAAAATAGTAAAATCTAACACTAAAAATTGAAATTTTTTGTTAGATTATTTCTTGTAATTTATAATTACCATATTTATACTAAAATACACTGGATTACTGGAAATTATGTTGAATTACACTATATTACAATAAATTATGTTGAATTACACTAAATTACAATAACTTCGCTAATTACGCAAAATTACGCTAAAGTAGACCGATTATGTGCCATCTTTCATGAATCATAAAAAATAGTAAAAACTGGTATTCTACAAGTTCATTATGTAACTAATTTACTGAGCTACTTGGATTGAATAATAGAAACGAAAATCTTAATCGGAAACTTCAACTCAAGTTTTGAGGCTCTTCCCTTAGTTTTTTGGCGATTTTGAATTTCAAAATGCGGCATCGCGGGCACTAACGCGTGCGTCTTTTCGCAAGCTTTCCGAAAAGTGGTCATTTGCTGAAATCAGACACTCGAGCGCCGTTTTATGACCGTTTGAAGTTTCGCCGTCACTAAATTACATTACATTACGGTACACTGAAAAGGCGAAAAACGACGGCGAAACTTCCAACGTTGCGTGCCGGATTTCGAAATTCAGAATCGCCAAAAAACTAAGGGAAGAGCCTCAAAACTTGAGTTGAAGTTTCCGATTAAGATTTTCGTTTCTATTATTCAATCCAAGTAGCTCAGTAAATTAGTTACATAATGAACTTGTAGAATACCAGTTTTTACTATTTTTTATGATTCATGAAAGATGGCACATAATCGGTCTACTTTAGCGTAATTTTGAGTAATTAGCGAAGTTATTGTAATTTAGTGTAATTCAACATAATTTATTGTAATATAGTGTAATTCAACATAATTTCCAGTAATCCAGTGTATTTTAGTATAAATATGGTAATTATAAATCACAAGAAATAATCTAACAAAAAATTTAAACAAAAATTTTCAATTTTTAGTGTTAGATTTTACTATTTTTCCATTCATAGTCCTAAAAAAAAAAAAATGAGTAAACCGGCCAGTTTGGGTATTTTTAGCGAAAGTTTTGAACTCCGGGCATAATTAATAATTTGTATTAAACTTTGGATATTAATAAAAATGTCGGCAACTAGATGCTTGTTTGACATGTTAATTAATGAAAAGTTATTTCTCCCAAATAGGAGACAAATAAAAGAAAAATTAAACATGCATATGGTTATGGTAACAACATAGCATTCAGTATAAATTATGACATAATGGATGTCCCTTTCCAAATTAGGAGAATCAAACCTCCATTTACGCTTAGTTAATTACAAAGTAAACTAGCTTCTAAGAAAAGAAATAAAAATTATTAGAAAGCTACCCACTTGTAGTAAAAAGCATTTCCTGATTCTTCAAAAAGAAAAACAAAACAATGCGATTGCTTTAGGAATCAAAGGTTTTAACTTCTAGATTTTCAGAAAAAAAAATATATAATATTGTAAGAATATGCTAAGCCTGAACGAAGAGACTTATTTTATTAAGATTAGCTCTTTCATACAAAAAAAAACAAAAAAAAAACAATCTATTAAGCCTGAACGAAGAGACGTCTTCTAAGCCTAGATGCAATTGGGTCAGGAGATGGAGATAAATTACCAGTATGCCCCTCTCTTTTCTTTCTCTTAACCTGACAACGACGTTTTGCCATGGTTTCTCCATCATTAATACCACTACTCTCATCTCTCTTAACCACTATTATGCTCTCATATGATATAATAATTTCAGGTTCATTTTCTTTGGCAGCTTGTGTGTTATCTGACTTGGCAGCTTTGATTTCAGATTTAGAACTGGCTGGCTTCCGACGAGTAATTGGATCAGATAATGTGCCACTGATTTGTATCTAAGATTCACAACCTACATAGGCATTAGGCATTAGGCAAGGCATTTATTAATTTATGATATTTACAACATCGATCTCAAGCTCAGCAAGGAACGATAATTAAGTTACCTTGTTATAGAGAGTTCCAGTGGGTTTCCATCCTTTTTTAAGCCTACATAGGCTGCAATTGCAAATGCTCCTACAAACTGGACAGATCCAATCAGACTTCTTAATTGCTTCTAAAACATTTTCACCATATCTGTATTAATTGCATTAACAATAATTGAATACAATTGAAATATAACATGCCCCTACGTAGGTTTTGGTTTATTTTCTTTGAAAGCTTCTGTGTTATCTAACATGGTAGCTTTGATTTCAGAATTAGAATTGGCTGGCTTCCGACGAGTTTGGATCAGATAATGTGCCACTGATTTGTATCCAAGTTTGACAACCTACATTTGCAATTACAATAAATTATGACAAACAGGAACATATTTGAAAGACTCAAAACTTCTCAGCACACCCCTACAATGAAATCAATTTCTCAAGTAAATATCACATCCCTTTACAAATTTCATTCCTACTACAGTGTGACCAATCTAATACTATTCTAAATAAGACGTTAATTATCTTCAAGACAAAAACAATTCTGTTCCTAATATGTAAATACCAACCAAGCAAATATGGACAAATAGAAACTTGGGATTCAACTTCGCCACAATATCAAGCCATTCAATGACAGGAAAGGAGCTGCTTTCCTCCTCAACCCACTTGAGTTTGAATGAATCCAAATTTATTAATGGATCATGGTGTTTCAAAACACCATCAACAAATTTTGTGAATTTTTCTTCAGTTTCATCTTCGTCTAATCGTCTTCGTCTTTGCCTTCGCCTTCGCCTTTGTCTTCTTCCAGATTATCTAAGGTATCAACATCTGGACAGAATTTGTCAAAATCAAAGTCGAGAACGGGTACAGCAGTCCAGAGGTTCTGAAACCTTTTGGCTAGCAAGGAGATCTGGACAGCTTCCTTTGTGCTCAGCAAAGACAGAATCGGGACCAGCAAATCATCTACAAACTCACTTATCCTATCAACATCAACATGCATCAACATCAACATCTGCAACTGCAATCTTTCTTCTCTTTTTTGTAGGGCTTTGAGTTGGATCCATGATCCTGTGTATAAGAAAAAATAAACAATGACTTTGAGTCAATCATAAACAACTCCTCCTGTAAATAAACGAAATGCCAGACTCATAACTCATAAGCAAAAGAAAATTACTACATTAAGTAACAACATCCTGATTCCTGAAACCCGCATATTCTCTACTCAAGTACTCTAGCTATGTCTAATCCTCAGGCTTGCTTGTTCCTTTCAAAAAAATTTGGATCTAAGCCTCTAAACTAATTCTGATTCCTGAAGGCCTGAATCCGGAGAATTATTCTTCGGATTGGGCAGATCTGGAATTCTTGCGATTTTGTGTACAGATTGTTAAATTTTGAAGAATTTTTTAATATTAATAAAAGATTCGGCTAAATCTGGGTCTCCACTTGATCACAAATTGCATGCACTGACACAGATAGGAATTTAGGTCTCTGTTCCTCCGCGATCTTCTTCCGGCTATTTTTGGATTATCTTGTATTTGTTTTTTTTTCTACTTTATAGTATTTTTATGGTAGTATTTATATCTTATTCAAATCTTTTTTGTCAAAACTAAACGTAACTCACACTGGTATTTTTAAACCAAAACATAATTAAACACAACTCAATGGACTCAACATCTAAATATAACTTCATTCTTTGAAAATGCAGAATACGCTAAATTAGCAACAACAAGATGTTAAATTATCAACTAATGCAGAATATGTTAAATTAACCTCCATTCAGAGTTGTTTTTCCTATTAAATCAATTATCCGTTCAAAATGCATTGCAATCTGCCAAAGAGATCAAATAATCAAAATGTTAAATTATCAACTATTTCACAGAAAGAAAAACCAGGCCACCGACACTTTGGCCGGCCCGATTAAAAATTTGGCCGGCCAAAGTTTCGGCAACCTGGGCATTTTTAAAAATCTTCAGCCAAACTGGATATATTTATTAATTTATATTTAAAGTTCAGCTAAAAAAAATCGGCTCATATCTATATAATTATATCATATTCTGAAAATTTTGTTTCATTTTATTTTATTTTTTAAATAGTCCCCTCGCTCTATTTTTTATACTGTCACTTTGATGTTCGGTAGTTCGCTCTATTTTTTAAATAGTCCTCTCGCTCTATTTTGAGGTCTAGTTTTGATGATTGCTAATATATTAACTGCAACATTATTTATTGGATCATGTTTTATTTTTCTTTCCTTTATGTTAATTTGTTTGTATCATATTAATTTTTATACCTCGTTTCTGGAAAATCTGCTAATATTTCAAAGGGATAACAGGACTCTGTTATTCTGATCTCAGCTGTTGACCTTTGTCGAAATTTAGGTATGAAAAACTTTTTTCTTTGAGATTTGCGCATGAAAAACTTTGAACGGTTGAGATAGAAATAACAGGGTCATGTGATCCCTTTGAAATAACAGCTGATTTATATCCCTCGTTTCGAGGGAGAAAAATGAAAGCTACTTCAAGTAGGGGTGTCAATGATATCATTTCAACCGTTTACTCGATCCGTACCGTATTTGATAAGGCAGGTTAGAGTAATTTTATTTTTCGTTAGCTTATTGAGTATGACCGTATGAGTATGGGTAAGGATATTTTCCGTTAGTTAAACGGGTAAGGATACTGAAAATGGCTATTTCGTACCCGTTATCCTATAGGATAATTATATAAAATAAAATTATATGATATTGTTTGAGCAATAATTAGTTATGGTGAAACTTATTTGCATTATATTTCATATGATAATGTTCGAGCAATGATTAGTGGTGTACTTTTGTTTTTTAGTGTATGTTTTTTGTTATAAAAAAAATGTTAAACATATTACGTTTATTTATATGTCTTGTTATTTAGTTAAATAATTGAATTTGTTTAAAAAAATATTCGTGTTTTGAATTCTCTTGCTTTATAAAAAAATAATTTAGTTGGAATTAATTGTGCATTTGTTTTTTTGTTTTTTATTAGTAATGTAGTTGTATATGTGTGAAATGAGTTAGGTTTGTTGTTCTATTTATAAAATAAAACTAAATATTACATTAGTATTTTTCAATATTCACTGCTACCGTTTGTTACATGATAATTTTAACAAGAATAGAAATAAGGTAAGATTAATTCTTAATTAGTAAAGATAAATACTGATAAGATTAATTCTTACCGGTCCATTGACACTCCTAAGTTGAAGAGATCTTCACTTTTTTCAAACAGAAAAAATGACTTTGTTTAGATTAGTGGATATTTGGTTGGTGGATAACCCCACAACAGGAAATAGAATTACAAGCGTATTAGCAAAGACCGCCATTTTTTTGCCACGTGGGTGCATATTAAGGGAAGCACATCACAATCATCTTGTGTTTAAAAAAGTAAAAAGGAAAAGGCTAATTTTGGTTGAGGTTTGAATTCCGATTTGAATCAAAATTTGAGCTTTTTTTATTTTTTTTATTGAAATGTCTTCTAGCTACTTCATTCGTGAGTCGTCACAACGTCGTCTGTGTTTTGACATGTATTTTTTCTTATGTTTTCAATCTGAGTGGCATTTAATTCAGGATAGGCATATCGACACACATTTATATTAATACAACATTTAAAAAAAAAATCTAATGTATAGACAATTTTAATCCTCTTTAAATATCTTTCTAACTACTATATTTGTTTTATAATGCAATTAATATAGTGATCATTAATTAATTATTTGATTTCCATAATGATAGATTTTTTTTTTTTTTTGTTATTTTGCATTGATGTATCTTTTTTTGCATCATTTTTTCTCATAGAGATATAGTTACAAAATTTAAACAAGAAAACACATCAATTCAATTCAACTTTCAAGCAGTCAAGTCAAGGTATGTATTTAACTTTTTTTGTAATTTTTTTTAATATTATGATACACAATATGATCCAAAAAACAAACAAAAAAAATCTTTCAAAAAAAATTATTTGAAAATCCAACCACCAATTCGAGAACAATGCTTTTGCATTTAAATATCATGGGGATTTCATGACTTTATCATTCTTTATCATACTTATATCAAAAAGGTACTTTGTATATATTCTTTATCATGAATACTTCTCCCAAATAGTCCAATGCAGGTGTAATAAAGTGTCATATTATTTCTATTACAATTTGGATTTTTTATTTTTATTTTTTATTTGTGTTTTTCTTTGTTTAAAGAAAGCATCATAATAATATTTTGTCCAAATTCTTCAGACAAGAAACTGACCAGTACATAAATTGCACCGATTCTTCTAATTTGGACTTCCTCTTTACTATATTTCATTAATATATACTTTCTTCCAAAAATTGTATATGTACCCTACCAAATCTAAAAAAATATATATATTTTTACAGACAAGGCTACCTTTTAAAGAGAAGTTCATTGCTACTGCATGAACTGACAAGCATTTGCATTTTGGCAATCGAGTTTCATTGAGAGCTGAAACGGCACATGCAAAATTAAAGAATTAAGGAAATAAAATACATAATAATATGTGAGAGAAACAGATTTTAAACAAATAACATACTTTATAAAACATAACTTTTAAGGAAAAAAATTATGTGGTAATATATGAGAGAATCAATTTTTAAAGAAAATATTAATGAAGGGTAAAATTATCTATATAGTAAGTCAGGAAATAGCATTTTACATTTTTTGCAATTTTTTTACTATTTATTAAGTCAGTTTTGAAATCACTGATTTTAATAAATAGTGAAAATTTTATGGATCATTGAAAACAACGATTTTAAAACTGGCTTAATAATTAGTAAAAATATTCCAAAAAATATAAAATTTGGTCTCCAAGCACATTTTAATATAGATTGAATGTTGAACGGTTTCGATCGACTGTTTGGACTTTGAAAATGTAAAAGCTGAAGCGTTTGTTCCATGGCCTAAGAACAAATGTTTTGATATTAGCCACTCACTATATACTATATATATTGTCCAAACTTCCAGAGTGTATTGACAATTACATATGATTTAATATAGAGGTAATATTTTTTTGTTTTTGTTTTTACAATAGACACAACTTCAAACTTTAGTGCATGTCACTAAAAATGATTTCTCATGCTCAGAAAAGTGCAAATTGTACAATTAAGCACTAATTATCAGTATGATGTCAGTAGGGGCAAAACCATACTTTCAAATTATGAGGGTCAACCGTGAGCAGATATATAATTTTTTTGTTGCGAATGGAGGGTCAAGTTTACACTACGAACAACATTTTACTCTAAAGTATGAAGAAAATAAGACAAGTACAATTTTTTTGAAAAATAAATGGAGTCAATTGATCCAATTCCTTTAAAGTGGCTCTGCCCCAGCATGACAGATAATAAGATAAATGAAAAATTCTGGGAGATGATAATCAATTATTTACATTTACTTTTTGATTGATGCAAGACAGATTGTTAGATTTTTATCCAAATTAATTAGGTAATATATAGACTTTGTTTTTTGAGTTAGCATTATCCAAAAATTCACTAGAGAAAGAGCAATGGAAATGGCGCAAATTATTAATCAATCAATCAATTAACTAAATTGCATTTGCATGAGTTGGTTGGTTTGGCATCAAACCGACGGGTCAGGGGTGCCTTTTTTATTTTGATCTCAAGAGTGTTGCATTTTTGTAATACACAACACGAGAAGACTTGATCCTGATCGAGATTAGAACCGGAACTTAATTTATTCTTCTAGAACAGGATAAAAATTAAGTTGATTGGACAGAATTAGACACGTAATATGGAATTAATGCTTCGTTGAAAAATGAATTAAATTATTCTACACATGTGTCAATTGCTCGTTGCATATTTTGGTAACAAGCTAGCTCTTATATATAAAGGAAAACGACACACACTTAATTTCCAGTCCTGATCCAATGAAATGAAATAGTATTGTCTGATACTGGTTCATCTTAGATAATTAGGTTTAATGCATTACATCAAATAATAGTAGCACTACAAAAGGACTTCTTCGACACACTGAATCGAAGCACATAAACCGTTACCTAAGGTTTGCCAATTTTTATACGACACAAACACAATCCTAATCCTACCAAATAAGCATAATTATTCATGCTACATATTTGGAATTTCTGTATGGTCTTGTAACCAGGCCTTCTAGCCTGTTAACTGGCATATTAATATTCACCAGGCTTTTTAGGCCCATTAACTAGTATATACAACAAATACCTTTCAAGCACATTTCCATCACTTCTATTCTTAATTCTTATTCTAGAAAATTATTAATAAGCAAGTTGATACACATTTAATTCATAGATCCATCAAATTAAAACCCGATTGAGCGTCATCAAGTGTTCATTTTCATTCTTCTACGGAAGGAAGGCGCGCGTATAGAATAATTATGCAGTAAATTAACATTCCTCCTATAGCAGAGAAAGCAAACTTACACGAGCAAATAGATTTTATAGCTCCTGAATGGCCTCCTGAATGAGTCTCTCTGTCAGTGCCTTCGACAATCCCATCACACTATCAATGGTCCCCACCTGATATAATTTTACATCATAAAATTGTTAAAAAAAGATCCAACATACTGACCTTTGGAAGATTATTCATAAAATTGTTACAAAGATTCCACTATCAATGGAAGGGAGGGCTAACCATGGTTTTGACAAAGGAGGAGAGAGTGAGAGAAGAGAACCAACCATCACTTCAACAAATGGAGAGGTTAGAGGGTGTTCTACCATAAGCCCACCCGCTACATAAAGAACATCTCCTTCCTCCATCTATAAGCATAAATATTAATTTACCCAAATCTATAGAATAAGAACTAGTGGAAAAAAATGAAATGCAAGCAACTGACTAATATAAATTACCAGTTTGTCAATAACCTCTTCTGGTATCTCGTGAAAGTATATCTGAATATATATATAAGCAATTCAATTACTTCAAAAGATTGTAGTCATGAAAATCAAAATTACCCAATCTTCTTTGCAAATTAGTTCCGTTTAAGCCACATTACGCATCAGTAAGGTCCAGTTGCTACATTAAGCCACAATAAAATTCAACTTGCACCAAATTGACTCTATACTGTGCAATTCTGCTCAAGTTTTGGGATCATATGCCAGGGCACCAGTTTGGACAACGTCAGTTTCTTTCCAAACACTTGTCTGCAAATTAAATGATAAATTTACCCTCAATTTATAATCTCTTACTTACAATATTTTATTTTTGATATACAAAACTGAGCTTTACTAGACCTTTAATACATACAGGTAGAAAAAGCTGGTATTGCAATATTTTATTATAAGTTACCTCGGCTTTGTCCCAGTCACCCTTTCTAACCGCAGTCTTTAAATTTGTCACCATAGCAGATCCAACCGTTGAAGCATGGCCTTTAGAGTAACCTGAAAACAAAATAACACAAGTTATATATGTCAGTCCGCTGTAAAAGAAAAATCCAACAGAGAAGCCGTTCAACGCGTGGGGGTCAAAGGAGGTGAAGAAATCGAGGGTTGGCCATATTTTTTGGCTAGGGTTTATTCATAAATTACACAAAGTCCCTTGATTTTAGTTTAAGTTTTATGTTAAGATTGGGTTACTGTTGCTGTAGTTTGGGAATTTTATGTGCAGATACGAAAAAAGGAAGCATTTTGGAGTACTAATCAATGAAGAATAAGTGAAAATTTGGCCAAGTCATGAATAAATGACAACCTTTAATAAATTGGCGTGCCTCATCAGCATCACTTGGCTTTTCTCTTATCTCCCCGCCATGCAGAACAACCTGAAATGTCCGACACACAAAAACAAATTGGAGTGATACGCCTAAACTCGGAGTAGGAGAGAGAGAGAGAGAGAAATAGACCCTATTTTCTTTGAGCCGTTTTCTATTATACAACAACTACATAAAAAATGTACCTGATCAGCCATAATCAAAAGGGTCGGCTCAGAAGTAGCTTCTTCGAAACCATTTTCTTTGAGCTTGGCTATTATTGCATCAGCCTGAAAAAGTTATTCAAATAAATATTAGAAATAAAATTCAAGAGTTTTGCGCGCAGTTGTTGGTATCTGGTGTTGTAATAAGAGTTTAAGTTGAAGCAGGTTTCCTGAATTAAGTTGCTAATTTAGTATTATTAGAACGCATTGAATCAGTACCAAATCCTCAGCCAAAATGTGTAGATTTTAGACTGACCTTGGCCTCAGCTAGTGCCATAACCAAATCCTCAGCCTTCTCTCTCCTGATCTGTTTTTCATCTATGTCTGCTCCCTGTCAGCGAGATGGCATAAACAAAAAATAAAAATATGGAGGGGAAAATGGAAAATGGAAAAGGTACCATACCATAACAGTGAATTTGAATTGATATCCCATCTCGGAGAGAATTTGCTTACGAGATGCCGAAGAAGACCCTAGCTAGGAGAGAGAGAGATAAATAGACTTTGAACGAGGCCATCGCCGCTAGAACGCTGGAGATGTCGTTCCTTCTTCCTTGCTAGTGTACTAGTGTGCTTGTTGCCGGGTTTAAGGTTTTAGACCTTTCAAAAAACAAAACCCGAGGAAACCTTCTTTACAAAAATTCTTTCCTGCCTCTGCCTCTGCCTCTGCTGGTTCAAGTATCTCCTCCTCCCAAGTAGGGGGTGTTCATCGGCTTTTAAACGGTTCGGTTTTTCTGGTTCATTTTTTAAAATGGGTTTAATAGTTCGATCCGGTTCAGTTTAGACATTTTAAAACCGATTTGACCGAACCGATCGAAATTTTTAAACTCATCTCCCATCCAAACCAAATATTTAAAAAAAATTCAAAAAATATGGCATAATGTATATTGTTTGTTTCGGTTTAAAACCAATTAAACCAAAACAAACAAAAATTTTAAATTCATCTTTAACTTTTTTTAAATTAACAAAAAAGTATTTATTTTTTTATTAATATCATATTTCGGTTCAACCGAACAAACCGAAATTGTTTCGGTTTGTTTCAGTTCGGTTCTTATTCAGTTCTTATTATATTTCAGTTTGATTCGGTTGATTTTTGAAAACCAAATAAAATTTTAGCTTTCTAATTTTAATTTAATTTGAACCGAACCGAACCAATAAACACCCCTGCTCCCAAGTCCAATTTGATATTTGATATAGACCGGAGTTTTTACCATGAAGGAATGCACGCATGACAATTCTGCAAATTTAAAGCTTCTTCAGGATTTCTGAGAAAAGAATTACCTACTTTTATATTTTTTTTGAATAAAATTGAATATCAAGACACCTAACTGATTTCTAGGATGGCAGAAAAGCCCATCGGCCCGTCGGCCCGACTATGTCTGCCTGGCCCAGCCCTTTACCCGGTCGGTCCAACACTATAACAGGTCAGGTAAGGCCGGGCCTAAGGACGGGCCAGGCCTGGGCTTAAGCCGAAGCCCACAGGCAGCCCGTTGGGCCTATATTTTAATACAAACAGAATTTTGAGTGAACGATTTTGAGTTTAGGGTTTCACTTGAGTTGTGAGCCGCTCCCAGTTTTGCTCTCTCTTTCGCTCCTCTCTCTCTCTCGCTCTCTTCAGCACCCAGCTGCGATGGCAGAACTGCAGAAAAGCCCATTGCCGGCGCCGAGCCCTCTCTCTTTGAACTTGGCGCTTCTCCCCTCTCTCCTCTCTCTGGTTCGCACCCGCGCCGGTTAAAGTGTTGCATCGCCAAAAACAAAACGCGGCCAGTGGGTTTGTGAAATCGCCCAATATCAGATCGGGAGCTGCAGATAGATTTTCCAAACCATGGTTACGGGCTATTGCTTGCTATAGTAGAAGGTATTTTCTTTTATTTATTTATTTTAAAGGCACTTCACTACTTCAGTCTTGAAAGTTGAAAAGCAGTACAATGGGTTTGGAAGTGAGTGGTATGGTTTTGTTGGTTCTTGTCCCAAAGGCTAAATTCGACTAAATATAAGCTTATTTCTTCATTTTATAGTAATTTTGACAAATGAACCCTGTTTTTAAATTATTTTAAGGATTCAGCAATTTTGCATTTTTTCAGAAAATTTCTGTTTTTCTTTTGAAAAATTCGAAATTTCTGGAAGATGGAAATGAGGGTTTAGAATTTCTGTTTTTCATGAAATTCTGCACTAATTTCGAAATTGAAAAAATTACACAAGGTACGTTGTGGTGTAAACATCTCTAGAATTAGCCTCAACCTTTAATTGGTTGGTCAGCTTCAGAACCTGGTCACTAGCATTAATTTGTAAAAGGCTAGTGCGTTTTTGAAACCCTTTTTGTTATTTCCTGAAATAAAGTAAAAAAATTCTTGAATTTTGCAGGGTATCTCACTGGACTAAGCCCGGTAGGTGTCTCATTTGACATATAGCAATAATAAGCCTGGCACTGTTGCAGATTTTCTTTGTATTGAAACAATGGCATTTCATTTCTTCTTTGTTCTGTAATTTTAACATCATCGATGCAGTTTTGTCTTTGTTCTGTAATTTTAACATCATCGATGTAGTTGTCTTTTAACATCATCTGAAAAAACTGTAGCTGTTAATAATTTTAAATTACTCGGTACTGTTGCTGTTGCTTTGCCAAAACAGAACCATTATCTAAAACTATGTTGTTTGTTGTGTTAAATTACGGTTCTTTGTTGTTTTGCTGATTTTTTTGTGCTAAATTATACTTGTTTTGATTGTATAAATTGTTGTTGGTTGAGTTGGGCATGGACGGGCTGGGCCAGGTAAGGCAGCCCATGGGCATGGACAGGCAGGCATGGGTATGGAGGAAAAGCCCATGGGCAGGCTGGGTATAGATTTTCAGGCCCATCAGATTGGGCCAGGCAGGTGGGCCATCAGTTTTTAATAAGCAGGCCAGGCATGGACTTAGCAAAATACCCATGGGCTCAGCCCATTGCCATCCCTACTGATTTCAATATCTACTGGAATTCAGAATTTGAACCTTCGACTTCCCACTTGCCTTTCTTTATTTTCAAAAGTTAAGATTACAATTGTTCAAATCTGTAACAAGTTAGAAGAAAAACATAAAAGCATTATAAACCTAAATCATGCCTACTAAATTTTAATTTTTAATTATCTGAGAAAAAATATGTTACAAATAGATAACAGACCGAGTCAGACGCAGGATTTCTACTTGGGGAGATGAGAAGGAAAAATCAATTTCCAAGAAGAGACAAAGAACCGTTTTTTTTTATTAATACCTCCAACAAAAAACAAAATATCAAATCGGTCATCGATCCCAAATTTTTACTAAAAATATCCTGACCGCCCCACTGGGGGGCGGTTTGCTATTTTTTTATTTTTTATTTTTTAGAGACAATATGAATAGCAAGATGCTGAAATCTAAGGCTAAAAATTCGAATTTTTTTTAAATATTTGTTAGATTACTTCTTTTAAGCATATTTATACTAAAATACGCTAAATTACTTCAAATTATGTTAAATTACGTTGAATTAAACTAAATTTCTTTAAATTAGGTTAAACTCTAAACCCTAAACTCTTATTTTGAACCATTTCTAAAACCTTAAACCGTAAAACCTAAAAACTACCGTACATTAAATGATTTATAATTTTCATATAACATATTTATAAAAATTAGTGATATTTAAAAGAAATCCTAAACCCTAAATCCTAATTTCTAAATCCTAATTTCTAACATTTTTATTAATAAATATACCCACGTTAGTTGGGTTTTTTGTTAGATTACTTCTTTTGATGTATAATTATCATATTTATACTAAAATACGCTAAATTACTTGAAATTATGTTAAATTACGCTGAATAACACTAAATTACGTTAAATTGTGCTAAATTACATTAAATTACGCTACAATACGGTAAATTATGCTAAATATCTTCACTGAAAAGAAGAAAAACGACGACGAAACTTCAAACAGCTACAAAACGGCACTCGAGTGTCCGATTTCAACAAATGACTACTTTTCGGAAAGCTTACGAAAATACGCATGCGTCAGTGCCCATGATGCTGGATTTCAAAATTCAGAATTGTTAAAAAACTAAGGGAAAAGCCTCAAAACTTGAGTTGAAGTTTCCGATTAAGATTTTCATTTCTATTATTTAATCTAAGTAGCTCAATAAATTAGTTACATAATGAACTTGTAGAATACCAAGTTTTACTATTTTCAGAATTTTTTTACTATTTTTTATGATTCATGAAAGATGGCAAAAAATCAGTATACTTTAGCGTTTAACGTATTTACCGTATTTCAGTATAATTAGCGAAATTGTTGTAATTTAGCGTAATTACGTAATTTAGTGTAATTCAACGTAATTTAACATAATTTCAAGTAATTTAGCGTATTTTAGTATAAATATGCTAATTATACATCAAAAGAAGTAATCTAACAAATATTTAAAAAAAAAATCCGAATTTTTAGCCTTAGAATTCAGTATCTTGATATTCATATTGTCTCTAAAAAAAATAAAAAATAGCAAACCGCCCCATAGGGACGGTCTGCTATGAATAGTGGACCGCCCCCAGTGGGACGGTCGGTCAAGGTATTTTTAGTAACAATTTGAGATTGAGGGCAGATTTGATATTTTTTGTTGTTGGAGGTATTAATAAAAAAAGCGGGACAAAGAAGAATCGAGCCTTTTTTTCTCACTAACTTTCAAAAATCTCAAAATCCGAAGGGCAGTTGCCCCCGGACAAATGTGGATCCGCCTCTGATAACAGATGATTTGAAATTTGATAGATAAATACTAAAGTTGTTTAAGTATTACCTAAAAAATTTCCCATTTATACAATTTTGATGGATATATCCAATTGTCCCAAATAAATACGGGCTTTTGTAGTTGATCTAAAGAAATGGACCTCGTGATTCCGGATCCAACTGAAGATCAGGCCGAGATGAAACGCAGGATTGATTCCTTTAAAATCCGTGCTGAAACAGATCGGATTGGAGGTACGAAGGAAGCGGAGGAAGTGCAGCAAATGGAAGCGCGGGGAGCAAGGGAGGGGAGGGAGGGGAGGAAGCGGCGGCGATGGCATCCCACGGCCGAGGAAGTGATCGACCGCATCAGAGATGACGGCGACTTCGACTCTCTTCGCCTCTCTCTCAGCCGTAACCTCAAGCACAATGTACTTTTATATTCTCTCTCCTTTAGCACAATGGAACCCTAATTCATGCTAATTTTCCTTTAGCCACATATAACTATTCAAAATGTTTTTCCAGTTATGCTACTGACCATCACATAGAACGAAAATGAAATTGGTTTCTGAAGTCTTTTCTTTTACACTAACGTTAGTTACACTTCAACTTCAAGGTGGCAAACACAAAAACAGCATATAACAAAATAAAGAGATAAAATGTGACTCAACTGCTGCAAATTATACCTCTTCTTTATCCATTGTGATTTCACAACTCAAATTACAGCGAAACAATATTTTAACGTTATATTCTTCTATGTACTTGTTTACTTTCCAAAAAAGGACCAACTGAGGAAGAGCATAGTGGAGGAGGTGAAGCAGTCACTGGTTCTAAATGACGATATTTCTGACAAAATTAAAATTCGGGACCTTTCTGATGCCCTCTATCAAGAACTGGGGTATATTCTCTTGCTTCTCTCTCTATTTCTATCTCTCCCTCTCCCTCTCTCTTAAATGGTCAGCGAGAGTTCCAACAATTATATCAATTAAGGCATCTATCATGGATCTTTGACCTTTATTGCAAGTTAAATCATAATAAAGAAACGCAACTAGAACTACATACGTAACATCACGTCAGCATTGATTGTATAAGTGCAACAGTAATGCCTTGCTGCATCAACCACCTTTGCAAAAATTGTGTGCTTAGACTGGAAAACCCTCACGTTTCTTCTCTCTTTCCACATTCGCCAGCATCCAGAGGGGAGAACAGTAGCACACGACTGGTGTATCCAGTCTCTTAAAATGTGGTTTTGAATATCCGTGCATAAGGGCATTGCATATCGCATATTGAGATTCATATATGTGGTTTAATTTACTATCGTCTAAGTAAAATAGTTCACATGAGTGTCCATCCAAGTTCTGTCCACCTCCTGACCACACCTGGAGTAAGAATAAAATGTTAATTAGATCTATTTAATGTTAAGAACAAGTAGCTTATTGTTAATGGGATATATTTGTTAATCATGCAATAAAATTGCAACCAAAAAAGTAACTATTGAATAACTATCATAACTTGCGGAGGAGCCAACCCAGCGAAAAATTCTCTCTTTCGGCGAAAAAGATGCGATCCAAACCCCAGCCCACCCCCACCCCCCATTCTGCCCCTCCCCACCCTTCTAGGTCTCACCCCCGACATATCAATACCTCTCCTCTCTCTTGTCTCTACCTCCTCATGCAGAGAGGAGAATGAGGGAGAGGGGAGGGAGCAGAGCCGAGGTGAGTGCAGTATTGTCAGAGCTCGCAGCGTGGAGTTTCTACCCCATCTCGATCAGAGCACAGCGGTGAATAGATCCAGTCGTCGGAGCGCGGCAGCTCGAGAATAGATCTCTGGTCGTGGAGAGAGATGGGAAATAAGATAATAGGGTGATTAAGATGGTAAATAAGTAGGAATAGAGGATTTGATGAGAATAAAAGAGTAAATCTAGGAATGAGGGTCATTTGACTCATTGTAAATACGTTTTTTATGAATGAAATCGTTAGTAAACATTTAAAACCACTAACCTTCAAAAATAAAAGTAACTATTTTGTTGTATGAGCTTCACATGATTGGTCATCATTGCTCTTATACAATTGTAATGAAAATATAATTCAGATCTGCTACTTGTCAAATTTGTTGGAATCAATTTTTTCATGATATTAACAAATATGACTTTTTGGCTAATATATAACTATGTTTGGTTAACAAATATGTATTGCTTACAAACGTATACCTAGTTTTTTGTTAACAACACAATTTTCTTATTTAGTATAATTTTGAAGTTACCAATTTTTAGTTGCTATATTATTGATGCATCTGTTGCACCATTCAACAATTAGCTAATCTTGCTTAACATTTAATAAGTAGTTATGATACTCATTTAGTGAGCTGTTAAGCAACTGAAGGTGAATGGCTCATGTTCCCCTAAGTAAAAAATTTTATAAAAATAAAAATTGTCTACTAGAGATTAAACAACATTATTGGAGTTTTGAATAATAATTTTGATTAATCAGAACTGAATCACACAAAAAGGTAAGTTATGCAACAACTTCTTATTAATAAATACCTGTTTTTCTGCATAACACTGCATGCGGTTGCATATTCAAATCCGCATATTGTTGACCTCATATTATTTTGAGCACAGGTTTGTCGCATATGCATATGTGGCCTCATTCTACTAAATGTTGCCGCATTTGAAAACACTGGGTGTATTAATTGCACAACGCAAACCGGGAGATGAGACATCCTGGAAATCTGCCTTTTATGGTTTCAGAAGGCAAAGAGTTTTTTTTTTTTTTTCTTTCTTTAAATGGCTGGTTTCTCTTAAAGTTGTAGGTTTAAAAAATAAAAGCAAATAGACAGAAAAACTAGATTTCATAAACAACATAGAGGAAGAATGAAGGGAATATCTCATCGAGGCAATTCTGCTTCTTTTGGCTTGGCCCTATTTAGCAAGCAAGGGATATAACTAATTGGCAGAGTGCCACGAACCATAATCTCATAGTGTCTGAACAGGATCGATGCTACTGTTTGAACCATTTTTTCTATTCTAAATGGTGACTGAATGGTAATAATGGTGAAATTTTACTGCGCGCACCAAGCTTTCAGTTATGAACAGATAACCCAAACAAAAACACTAGTCATACTGGTATGGACCTGAAAAATTATGACATGAATCCTCACAGCTAATACATTTTGGTCAATACTATTTGTAACCTGAAAAGCTACTGTCCTATTGATTTGTTAGGTTAAGCTCATTTCTAGGGTTTAAATGCAAAGCTATTTACCTATTTATATCACGTGCAGGGGCAAAATCATGGGAAAAATCTCTGATGAGGTCTGGGACGCGATAAATTTAAGTGAACAAGAGATACAAGAAACTGTCGAATCAGTGTACTACCGCATACTCCATCCTGAAAAAGAGAAGAAGAAGAAGAAGGAGGATACTTCCAATTCTGCCCTTGGAAATAACCAAAATTGCATTAAACAAGAAAACGAACCTGATGATCCACCTGGGTTTGCGCTACCGACAAAGGACAATGAGTCACTCAAAAATGATGTTGCGCCACCTGGTTTTGGTTCTGCTGGAGATGTTAATGAGATGGCTAAGGGGCCTAGTGAGGATGACCTGGATGCTCCGCCGGGTTTCAGTTAGACCCTCTGTTTGGCGCCGTCCTGTAACTGTATACCTAGTCATGAAATCTGACAGAGTTTTTTTTGAATTTATAGAGCTTTTGTTTGTTAAATGCCTACCCGATGTTGTTTTTAAAAATTAGCATATATAGGTGGCGTTTTTCTCTAATATGTTATGTTGGTATGATGATGGATAAAAAGAATAGTTTTCTTAATAGTTGCGGTTGTTCATTTTTGTGTAATTTGTGCTTTGGGCTTCCGCTCTTCAATCCTATGTAACTGGTATAGATTTTTTTTCTGATGTTAACTGCTTTAATGGTATATCCTGTAATTTGCAATGATTAAAAGTTATATTACACAATGAATATAGTTTAGTTACCTGGGTTAGAACGGGAGTTGTAAGCTGTGTGTGGTATAATTAAGGAATAGAAAATTTTGAGACCCATCTGCCCCTTGTGGCCTCAACCAATGCAGTCAGGGGCGTAAATAACAAATGACTTAATTATTACTGTGTAATAGAGGATAGATTAGTGAGTCTGTGGATGTAAATTGTATTGCATGTATCTTGGTTACATCTATTAGTCTATTTATAGACTTTTGAACAAGCTCAAATAACAGATTAAGAACAAACTAAACACAAGTAACAAATTAACTAAAAGTGGTTAAGACTCCTAATCTTCAATTCTACCATGCAAACGTTAGCATCTGGCACCACCTCGTCATAATAAAGACTCAACTTGTGCTGTGGTTGTGCTTAAGCGAGCGCTTTTAGCGCCTCCCAACTCCCAGCAAGAGGTGAACATCCAGACACCAGAGCCCCCAAAGGGGAAATCAATCTGCTGTTATTCATTGGGAGTAACATGAACCTGTTATTCCGATCCAAACCGTTGGTCTAGCTTGAGATTCGTGCATAAAAAACTTACTTTGATGAGATTCGCGCATGGAAAATTTTGAACAATTGAGATCGGAATAACAGGTTCCTGAACACCAGATTTATTTCCCAAAGATGGAGCCCTCAAAATTACCTACTTCTGGTCCGTTGATCAAATAATGGATGGATGGGATGTGAACTAGATAGTAAGCATAAAATTGGCCGAAAGATGTATTTTAGAATACGAACTTCCAATGTGTTTGCGCCAAGTATAATAATTAAAAAAAAAAAAAAATTCCTCCACCAAAATCGTTTCCCTTTTTATATGATAGGTTAAATGGGATAAAAATCGTTTCCCTATTTTGGTTTCATACAGCACACGAACAATAGAGTTAAGACAGAAAATACAACTCATGTGTTGCGTGAAGTCAAAACAGTGTTGCCAATATCTTTCATACCCCACCTCCGCGTGCGCAAGAAATTATGACTATTATTTACCAAGTTCCACTGATTAATATCTTATGGCACAATATAACTAAAATATCCTTAATATCCACAGCTACTGAGGGCAATAAACCAAAAAAATGGAAATAGTGACAAAGAAGAAAAAAGGCATGACCATATGAAAAGATTTTCAACTCATCAAAATCAACAAATGTACTAAATCAACATAAAGCTGAAATTCCGATAAAAAATTTAAAATGCAAACAACTCCCTATTGGCCAAACCGAGAAGAGATAGACTTGGGCATTAGGCTTTTTGTGCTTGATGATTTTTCAATCCTGTGTCACATTTAAACACTTTTGGATCAATATCATTCAATCCATACAAGCCTTGATTTATTCTCAATCGTGCAATTCAATAACCACAAATATTAGAGAGAGAGTGAGGGAGAGGGAGAGAGAGAGAACCTTGCAATATCATCCACGTGTTTTAGTATCTGATCACAGTTTGTTTCTATTACCTGTCCTCCTAGAATCATTTCATCTAAAACCGTATGCAGCTGCATTGCATTGAGCAACAATATAACAAAGATTCATTTTTTATGCTTATAAAGAAATAAAAATTTAACCCGTAAGTAATATAAACACTAGATCATTAAAAGTTTAAATGAACCTCTTTGCTGGTATAGGATCCTTTACCAATGCATCAATACCCATGCAAGTATGCAACTGTTAGTTCCAAAATTAACTAATCGAATCCAAAGAAACTTTTCCAATCAAGACCCTACTTTCCTCCACATTCAAAGACTCAATTGGCCATCAATTTGGGGTTAAAATCGAATTAAGCGTCAATTTCTCCTTCAATTATGAAAGAAAGCGGATAAAAGAATATATAAGAGGTCAATAACCTTGTTGAAATTGAAGATAATGTCGAGCTCGCAAACATTCTTGAAGCATTTATCAAGGGTTTGTACAAAGACTGCAACACATATCCTTTAACAGTTAGGCCCAGAAAGTACAATTGCAGCAGCTACAATTTATTAATAGGAAAATTCAGGGATTTTTTCTAGAGAAAGGTCAACTGCAGCAGCTACAATCGGCTAAAGAATTTGATACTTTACCTTGTATTAGGTCGAGCATGGCAAGCTCATTCTCTGAGCTATCAAAAGCAAAAACAATATAGAGTGTTGCCATGTGCTTATAAACAAGTCTTGTAGCCTAAATCAGAAAAAATTAAAATGTAGTCATTATAAGATAATGTCATTATATGATAATGTCATTATATTTGTCCGAAATTGTTAGATTGAATATAATTTGAGTTGGATTTGATAGCAGAGCTGAATGAATATTAAGACAAATTTGGGTTTAAAATGAGGCTGAATTAAGTAAGTGAAGGTTAAGGATTATTTTCTCAGAATTGTGACAACTGGTATACAGTGACTGTTGTAAAATAGGAACCAAATTTTGAGAGAAGGGGCTGGAATTACCGGGCCAAAGATGGAATCCGCATCAACAAAATTGCTGACGTTGTCAGGTCTTCCAGATAGAGCTAATTAATTTAATTGATATCAAAGAAAATAACATTTAAGGTAAAGTAATAAATGGAAAAAAAAAATAAAAATAAAGTAATAACCTGCGTAGACGTAACGGACAATCTCCTGCTGTTTCTCTGGCGGCTGGAATTGGGAAAACAATTGTAAGTAAATTGAAAGAGCACGATTGATTCGTTAGAAATGGAATGGAATGGAAGGGGGAGGAAGGAAGGACCTGGAATTGGTAGAACTTGAGAAGGCGAGGCTTGCCTTGGGTGCTGATCACCATTACTGCACGGATCATTGCTATCTCCTTTCCAACCGCCAACCGCCTAGGAGAGGGATGAAAGAATGGAAAGAGGAGAGGGAGGGAGCTTTGGCCTTTGGATCGAAGAACGAAGAACGAAGGAGATATGTTTCTTCAATACAAAAGAAAGGGTATGTACTATACATCTATGTTGTAGCGCCTGTAGCTCAGTGGATAGAGCGTCTGTTTCCTAAGCAGAAAGTCGAAGGTTCGACCCCTTCCTGGCGCGTCCCGCAATCTATTTGTGTAGACTTTTTTGTGAATTTTCTACATGAATTTGTCAACCGGTTCGGTTTATTTGATTTTACTTGGTAAACTTTACAAAAATCTGTACATCATAAAAGGTAGAAACAATTACAATTAGAATTCAAGTGCCCCAAGGAGAAAAAGTGAAAATTCAAGTAAAGCGAAGAATACCTGAGAAAAGATATCACTCTAGTTAACCTTAGCTGTCGCTTCACAGGTAGCTCAACCGACTCCGACCAAACTGGTAGCAAGACCTCCAAGCAAAGAACGACCTATTGCACATAATAATCACTGTATTTATAAACAATTAACTGACAAGCTATTGGGCTTTGCAGATATCACGAGGGCATGATCTAATGTCATGCTTGACAGTATTATTATTTGTAGGCTGTGAAGGGATGAATGGATGATGAAATTAAGAAGACATTGTATGTCATACATCGGATCAATTTATAAAGTGTGAACCTAATATTATATTCATAGAATGTGAAAGAATTGAGAAACTGGCAAGCAGTTTTATAAATGGGATATGCAAGAAAATAACTATGGTAAGCGATTAATTCTTAATTTAAAGTAATTAATGTTATATATGTACGGTCATTTATAAAAATCCAGATATGAACAGATTTCTCATTAATTTAACAACGGCATACGCTCTATATATATATATATATATAGGTTGGCTATTGTGCTTCCATAAGCATATGCCAACATATGCTTATAACTCATTTTTGCGTTTCCAATGTTCAAATGGTCGATCCGAACCGTGGGCATATTCTCCATATTAATATGTGCTTGGAGACCAAATTTTACATTTTTCTGAATTTTTTAACTATTTATTAAGCCACTTTGAAAATTGCTGATCCGGTGTGAACAGTAAAAACAGTGCAACAAAATTCTGGACCATATGATCAGCAATTTTCAAAGTGGCTTAATAAATAGTAAAAAAATTCAGAAAAATGTAAAATTTGGTCTCCAAGCACATATTAATATGGAGAATATGCCCACGGTTCGGATCGACCATTTGAACATTGGAAACGCAAAAATGAGTTATAAGCATATGTGGGCATATGCTTATGGAAGCACAATAGCCAACCTCTATATATATAGAGAGAGAGGAGGGTTCAAATGCCTCCATTTTTCATGCCTCCACCGTGCCTCCATTTTTAAAACTTTAATAACTCAAAATTTAAAACTAAAAAATCAAAATAAAACCGTTGGATATGATATCATTTTATCTATGTGCTCATAAAAAATTATCACATTTTGATTTTGTTTTTATGTGAATCAATAAGTTGAAAAATCAATGTCTAGAAATTATCCACATTAGTGCGTTTTTTACAAGCTCTTGATGACAACCAAAACAAAATTGAAATGTCATAATTTTTTACACGTGCATAGATAAAATGATTTAGATCATATCCAACGGTTTTATTTTGATTTTTAAGTTTTAAATTTTGAGTTATTAAAGTTTTTAAAAATGGAGGCATGGTGGAGGCATGAAAAATGGAGGCATTTGAACCCTCCTCATATATATATATATATATAGAGAGAGTATGGCTAATTTGCTGCTAGCAGTATTTCGGCCAGCTGCTGCCGGGGCTATATTTAGCCATACGATGTTCAAACAACAAATCCAAATCGTTAGATATGATCTCTATATTAAAATCTACTTGGAGACCAAATTTTACATTTTTTGGAATTTTTTTACTATTTATTAAGCCAATTTGAAAATTTCAGATCATATGGTCCAGACTGTTTTTACTGTTCACCCGGATCAGCAATTTTCAAAGTGGCTTAATAAATAGCAAAAAAATTCCAAAAAATGTAAAATTTGGTCTCCAAGTAGATTTTAATATAGAGATCACATCTAACGGTTTGGATTTGTTGTTTGAACATCATATGGCTAAATATAGCCCTGACAGCAGCTGGCCGAAATGCTGCCAGCAGCAACTTAGCCATACTCTATATATATATATATATATATATATATATATATAGGAATTGGCTAGCATGCTACGCATATATAAGGGCCCTCCGTGCTACGGCTCACTTTTTGAGTTTTCAAAATCCTAACGGTCGATCTGAACCGTTCAACATGATCTCCATATGAATATGTACTTGCAAACCAAATTTTACATTTTTTAGAATTTTTTTACTATTTATTAAGCCACTTTGAAAATTCCAGATCCGGGTGAACAGTAAAAACAGTCTGGACCATATGATCTGGAATTTTCAAAGTGGCTTAATAAATAGTAAAAAAATTCCAAAAAATGTAAAATTTGGTCTCCAAGCAGATTTTAATATAGAGATCACATCTAACGGTTTGAATTTGTTGTTTGAACATCCAACACTAAGATATGCCTCCGGAAGCACGAGGCCGAAGTTCTACCAGAAGCATGTTAGCCTATCTCTATATATATATATATATATATATATATATATATATATAGAGATAGGCTAACATGCTTCTGGTAGAACTTCGGCCTCGTGCTTCCGGAGGCATATCTTAGTGTTGGATGTTCAAACAACAAATTCAAACCGTTAGATGTGATCTCTATATTAAAATCTGCTTGGAGACCAAATTTTACATTTTTTTGAATTTTTTTACTATTTATTAAGTATTTTACAAAAAATAGCCATACTTAGACCATTGAATTTTATACCCATCTTAATAAATAGTAAAAAAATTCTAAAAAATGTAAAATTTGGTCTCCAAGCACATTTTATTTAGATAATCATGTTGAACGGTTTGGATCGACGATTTGGACTTTGAATGGCCGAATGAGGGGAGGGTGCAAGTAGGGTGCACCAAAAAGAGGGTGCATTGGAACCCTCCTCTATATATATATATATATATATATATATATATATATATAGAGATAGGCTAACATGCTTCTGGTAGAACTTCGGCCTCGTGCTTCCGGAGGCATATCTTAGTGTTGGATGTTCAAACAACAAATTCAAACCGTTAGATGTGATCTCTATATTAAAATCTGCTTGGAGACCAAATTTTACATTTTTTGGAATTTTTTTACTATTTATTAAGCCACTTTGAAAATTCCAGATCATATGGTCCAGACTGTTTTTACTGTTCACCCGGATCTGGAATTTTCAAAGTGGCTTAATAAATAGTAAAAAAATTCAAAAAAATGTAAAATTTGGTCTCCAAGCAGATTTTAATATAGAGATCACATCTAACGGTTTGAATTTGTTGTTTGAACATCAAACACTAAGATATGCCCCCGGAAGCACGAGGCCGAAATACTTCTAGAAGCACGTTAGCCTATCTCTATATATATATATATATATATATATATATATAATTAATGAAGATAGCCTCCTCATCGTTTGACCTTAATCGTTCTCAGTTTGGTGTTGCAAGGGAGACCAGTTCGATTAATTGTAACTGTGCTATATGAGAAATCTGTTTATACAGTTACAATTAATCGAACTGGTCTCCCTTGCAACACCAAACTGAGAACGATTAAGGTCAAACGATGAATATTTCATTCTTAATTTAAAGTGGATATTTTAGATCGGTGACAGTTCATTCTTTAATATTTTAATTACGGCAAATCAGAGGCTGATTAATTAAAAATATATATGTTGAGTGCCCATAGATATATAAATGAGAAAAGAAAGATGCTTCCAGTTTCCAACAGTACTAAAATAAGCTTAATTGCCTCAGCTGCTATGACATGTAATTAAGGTGTTTTATGCATGTTAATCACCAATTTGAGTACAGAAATGAAGCAAACTCTTAATTAATTAAGACCATTAGAAAATTAATTTCTGATGCTAGCTAGTTCAAAAGTCATAAGCTAGTTGTCTCCATTTAATAGATATATATAATCATGGAAATCACGTCTACATTGATGTACAAGTACAACCATCCAGCTATAAATTAAACAGCCAACACAAGCCTAGCTTCAATCTCAAGCCCTCCCCCCTCCAACTTTAAAAGAAAAATAAAATTAAGGTAAAAGGAGAAAGAAAGAAAAAGAAAAGAAATTAGTAGCTAGATGGAAGAAGCAACAACAATAGGATGCCTAACCTGCTTCACTGGTAACAGTAGATCGAAAAACCAGCCAAATGGTCTCTTAATTCATGACTCGGTCTCATCTAAGGTCGAGCTGCAACCATGTTACGAGAAATTACCATCATTGTCTAACGCTTATGCAATCAATATGCCTCGTGAAATGCGTCGACAGAGCGGCGGAGGTTGGAAGCGTTTGAAATGGAATATTTTGGGTACCAATTTTGGTTCTGCAGCAGGCCATGGAGGCATCGATGCAGAGCGAGTAGAGGGGGAAGCGGTAGATAATAAAGTTATGAAAAGGTCGAGTTCATCTTCATGGCTGCCTAATGCCAATGGCAAGAGATGGCCAGTACAAGGATGGGCTTAATATATTAACATGATATTCTTTCTAATTGCATGTTAATTTCTTTTTGTAAATCTGTGGAACTTAATTTCGACAAGTCGTAATTGCATGATGAATAGTTTTTTGTTTGTACTTGTTAGTTGTGGCTTTCGATCGATGTATACATGTCTCTAGGCTAGCTACTTGTAATACTTATTTACAAGTAGTGATCGATCTATTTGGAACTGTGCTTTTATATATGAATGAAGTATGGTCTGAAAATATTGAGGCTGGTTCCCCTGTTACTCTACAACAGAGCTAATTAAGGTGATGCACATCGAATTCGGATCCAGTGCAACACCGAATTCCAATCGCTCCGCTGGGATTTAATGATACCTAATTCTTTGCACTTCTGAAAGCAATTAATATACTTGGGTTCGGTTGGTTGAACCGAACAAATTAAACGAAATTTTCTCACCTGTCCCTGCCCAGCTGCCCTGCCCTGATATCATATCGCACGTATTGCATCAAATAGCAAGACAGACTATATATATCCTACAAAACACACACATGTACACATCGTAAAACAAGCCTCATATATTCTCTACTAGAAATTTAATCTCATTTGAAATCTGCAATTGAGGTTATATATATAGAGAGCTGGGCTATGGTGAGTTGTGAAGTAAGAGGTTATTTTTACTTCATGGTCATATTTTCATTTTGAAAATCTAAACAATTGATCCGAACCTCTCAACATGATCTCCATATTGAAATGTGCTTGGAGACCAAATTTTACATTTTTTTGAATTTTTTTACTATTTATTAAGCCACTTTGAAAATCGCTGATCCGGTGGTCCAGAAATTTTTACTTTTTTTACTGTTCACAGTGGATCAGCGATTTTCAAAGTGGCTTAATAAATAGCAAAAAAATTCCAAAAAATGTAAAATTTGGTCTCCAAGCACATTTCAATATGGAGATCAAGTTTAACGGTTCGGATCGATGGTTTGGATTTTCAAAATGGGAATATGAGCGTGAAGTAAAATGCTCACCATAATCTATCTCTCTCTCTATATATATAGAGAGCTGGGCTATGGTGAGTTGTGAATTAAGAGGTTATTTTTACTTCACGCCCATATTTTTATTTTGAAAATCTAAACAACCTATCCGAACTGCTCAACACGATCTCCATATTGAAATATACTTGGAAACTAAATTTTACATTTTTTAGAATTTACTGTTTTTTACTGTTCACAGTGGATCAGCGATTTTCAAAGTGGCTTAAAAAATAGCAAAAAAATTCCAAAAAATGTAAAATTTGGTCTCCAAGCACATTTCAATATGGAGATCAAGTTTAACGGTTCGGATCGATGGTTTGGATTTTCAAAATGGAATATGAGCGTGAAGTAAAATGCTCACCGTAATCTATCTCTCTCTCTCTCTCTCTCTCTCTATATATATATATAGATGGGCTATGGTGAGTTGTGAAGTAAGAGGTTATTTTTACTTCACGCTCATATTTTCATTTTTAAAATCTAAAAAATCGATTCGAACTGCTCAACATGATCTCCATATTGAAATATGCTTGGAAACTAAATTTTACATTTTTTAGAATTTACTGTTTTTTACTGTTCACAGTGGATCAGCGATTTTCAAAGTGGCTTAAAAAATAGCAAAAAAATTCCAAAAAATGTAAAATTTGGTCTCCAAGTACATTTCAATATGGAAATCATGTTGAGCGGTTCGGATCAATGGTTTGGATTTTCAAAATGGAATATGAGCATGAAGTAAAACGTTCTCACCATAGTCTATATCTCTCTCTCTATATATATATAGAGCTGGGCTATGGTGAGTTGTGAAGTAAGATGTCATTTTTACTTCACGCTCATATTTTCATTTTGAAAATCCAAACAACCGATCCGAACCGCTCAACATGTTCTCTATATTGAAATGTGCTTGGAGACTAAATTTTACATTTTTTGGAATTTTTTTACTATTTATTAAGCCACTTTGAAAATCGCTGATCCGGTGGTCCAGAAAATTTTACTGTTTTTTACTGTTCACAGTGGATCAGCGATTTCAAAGTGGCTTAATAAATAGTAAAAAAATTCCAAAAAATGTAAAATTTAGTCTCCAAGCACATTTCAATATTTAGAAAAAGTTGAACGGTTCGGATCGGTTTGGATTTTCAAAATGAAAATATGGCGTGAAGTAAAACGACGTTTTACTTCACAACTCACCATTGCCTATCTCTCTATATATATATATATATGAGTGAGGCTACGGTGCTATGCATAGCATGGATTGAGCCGTGCTACAGCTCAATATTTGAGTTTTTAAAATCCTAACGGTCGATCTGAACCGTTCAACATGATTATAAAATGAATATGTACTTGCAAACCAAATTTACATTTTTTCAAATTTTTTTACTATTTTTTTAGATAGGTAGAAAATCACTATTTTTGGATGGTCCAGAATTTTCAGATCAAGTGATTTTCTACTATCTAAAAAAATAGTAAAAATATTCGAAAAAATGTAAAGTTTGGTTTGCAAGTACATATTCATTTTATAATCATGTTGAACGGTTCGGATCGACCATTAGGATTTTGAAAACTCAAATATTGAGCCATGGCACAGACCAAACCGTGCTATGCATAGTACCGTAGCCTCACTCTATATATATATATACATGTAATTAATAATTTTAATAATTCTCTACTAGAATAGAAATTTCAACATGTTATAAATCTCACAGGCCTTCATCTTATCATAATTCATAACTAGTGTGTGTGTATGCTTTAATATATATTCATAGCTATATATGAGCTAGTGCGTATTGAATTTCTGTGGCAGTAGCACAACCCAATAAGGGTATGGGTATATTATATATGAAGAGAATTCAGAAAATGTCCTTTGTCGAAGAGCCCTAGAAAAGAGGCCCGTATCATCGTATCGAATGACTCAAAATTAGCTCAAAATAGTATATTTATCTTATGAGTTGAATATGATTGGATCAAAATGATGTTGATAGAATAGAACAACTTCTAATAGTTGGCCCGTTACAACTTACAAGGTGCAGCAGAGCAAATAAGCTATCCCATATTCCCATCCCATATCACAAAACCCACCTTCATAATTTTAGGCCCACATTAATTTTCTGATATGGCTTCATCAGTATTTCTTCTGTTTAACTTTATATCAGTGTTGTAATAACGGTATGGTATGCGCTCGTCACACGGATATTGTACTGTTAAGTAATTAATCGAGAATAATCAGAAATAATCTGTCATAATAGAAAATAATCGGTCGATTAGTCAGAAAAATCTGTGACAGTTTGATCACCGCCAACAACTAATTAGCTGATTAATCGGCCTAAATGAACGTTTTTCACAACACTGGTTTATATCAACTAAAGGAAGCCTGCCTTAAATGTTTATTTGATTAAATTATTAAATACAAAAGGAACAATATAAAAATAAGAAATAAGATAAAGAATATGTACCACAAACCTGCCATGAACCATTTTTCTTTTAATTTTTCTGTGTAATTTAAAATGTTTTTTAATTAATGCAAGTGGTTGACTTGTTCACGTATTCCAAAAGTGAAAAAGTTATCTCGGCAATTGGCACAAATACATACATACATGCATACCCAAATTTGTAAAATCAGCCCAATACATAGAGTCAATGCGACAATGCCCTGATATAATTTTTATAATAAACACAAATCTAATTAAATAATTAAAGTTTAGAGATCGAGATGGGGGACCTAGACCTTGAGTGGCCCATTCAATTTATAACATTCATTTAATTGATACCTACTAAAGTTGTCACTTACATTTATGATCAATTATCATGCATGCTATTGCTATTGCTATTTCTAGCTATCTGTCCAGAGTGGCAACCATACGGGGCTTATAAAATGAAATGCCCAAGAAGAAAAATTGATCAAAATATTTTGATCCTTAATTGTTAGCGCATGCATGCAATCTCGATCATTCTTAAAAAAAATGAGTATGCTAATAATAATTCATTCTAAACTCACCTGTCAATCAGAAATTCAGAATGCATTGCACATTGACCAAGTGTTGAATAAATAATTATTTTTATGATTAGTGCCAAATATGCACAAATCTATTCCACTTAATTAAAAATTAATTGATGTGACGAGATGAAGAGTGAGATTGTGAGAATAATTTTATCCTTTTACAAATGTCTAGATTGTTTTGTTTGACAACTCTAAACTAATTGAGAATAATTAAGCTTTGTGGTTATAATTAAGAGATCATGAGTCCAAAATCCAATTAAATATATTTTGTAGATATTTAAACTTGAGAGACTTATCTCATTTTTATCTTCAAACCGTTAGATGTTCAATCTATATTAAAATCTGCTTGGAGATCAAATTTTACATTTTTTGGAATTTGTTTACTATTTATTAAGTCACTTTGAAAATTGCTGATCCGGATGAACAGTAAAAACAGTGCAACCAAATTCTGGACCATGTGATCAGCAATTTTCAAAGTGGCTTAATAAATAGTAAAAAAATTCCAAAAAATGTAAAATTTGATCTCCAATGAGATTTTAATATAGAGATCACATCTAACTGTTTAGATCGACCGTTTGGACTTTGAAAATCCAAAAACGACTTGGTTGCACGAGAGTCTTGGTACAAACGTTTTGATATTAGACACACACACACACTGGAGAGTAAATTAGAAGATTGGTGCCGACTCCATGATTTAGAAGCAAACAGATAACAAAAAAGACAACAAAAAATTGACCTCTCAACAATAACTAATATATTTCTTGCTTGCGGAAAGTCTCTGTCCCTTGTTTTAATGATTGTGGCAAGAATCAAGATGGTTGCCTTCACATTGCCTAATTAATATATATGCATGCTCCCAAGCTAATATAATTATCTCTCATAGATTAGTGTTAGCAGTCTAATTAAAGCTAGCATACAATGATGATGCATTTTTTATTTCCCTGTTTGCATGCATCTCTAGGGGTTAATTTCTTGAGATAATCAGTAAATTAACCCGTATGCTCCTATTTTTGTCAATTGTAAAATAAAATATTGGTTAAGATTATTGATAAACCTTGATTTAGTGTACGATTTGTGGTGAGTTTTTGAACCCGACCCGAATCCACAAAACACCTGATCCATTTGGGCGCCAATAACTTGCCTTGTCTGTGAAGGTACAGTTTCAATACCTCTGTCATCTCACCTTACCATCTTTTTCATTTCTTTTCTTCACTCATTGTTTCTTTATTTTTTATTAATTTATGTTTTCTTATATTTTTGGAGAAATGTTTTATTTAAATGAAGATGCGGCTCTGGTCCAGATCACATACATTTGCATCAAGAGTGGATTTGTGGCTTAATTGAATTATTATATATATATATTTTTTATAGATTTGAAGTTGAAATTGAGTTTTCTGGTGACACGTCACACTTGACACATCATCAATCGGTCAAACCTAGCTAGCTAATGTTTGATCAGTTAAGAGAAGCACATTTAGTAATTAGTATGCTGACTAAAAAATTATTACCCTGTTCAGGAAATTGGGTGAATATTTGATAGAGCAGTTTTTAATTCATGCAATGCAAGAATATAATAAAAGAGTCAAAACAACACTGTATATGATTTGTGCGCAACATGAATAAAAAATTGTTATGTCAAAACAACACTGTTTAGTTGTTTACACGTGAAATATTCACACTTAAAATGATTTGTAAATTTTGATTATCATCTCATACTAAAAGAATATATGTAATCAGTTACACGTACGTGAGCCATGAAAAATCCTCGTTTCGATCAAATTTAGATTTCTAATTTCAGTGAATATAATTTCACCTCAACTAGATATAATTGAAGCTTATTAGATTCGGCTTTTAAGTTGATTTGGATCCGGAAAATTATAACTTTGTGGGTAGGATTTTGGTGATTAATTAAGGTGTGGATAGGATATATTTTGCCTGACCTAATTGAGATCACGTGGCTCTCGGGGTGCCAATTAAATCATTAATTAATTAATTAATTGTCCTTATTTAATTAATCATTATGTTAATGTTACTATATAAATAAATTAAACTCCAATGGTGAATCGAATGGTATTAAGATGATTAGATGTAGGCAGTCTTAGAGTTTGTAGCTTATAATATATATATATAGTGGAGACAATTAATGTGCAATTAAGCGATCGTAGAGTAGACGAGGGTCTAACCCTAACCAACTCATAATAATAATTGTATGCTTAATTTGTATCTAATAATGATTATTGAGTCCGGCTACTATAACACTAGTGTCATTCCAGTCCTATCTTGTACACGAATATTAAAGTAGATCCAATGGTTTAAGATGTGGTGTTATTTAGTTTGGAATGACACTAGTGTTATAATAGTCGGACTCATGATTATTTTATTCAAAAGAAAATAAGCAGCCTAGGGCCTAGGCCTGATCGACAAGGGTACTCGATCGAAGGGCCCCACCAATCAGCGAAAGCCACATCAGGAAGGGCCTAGGCCTGGCCGATAAGGAAACGGAGCTTAGCCACCTTTGGAGAACACTAAGATCCGTCCCTATTCTTTCTTTCTTTGTAATTTTTACGATTAGAATTTATTTTGAGCTTCGATTAGAAAAAAATATTTTGGAATAAATTAAAATTTAACAATAATAATTTCTATAAAAAATCTTGCAGTCAAATAAAATTTCGACATAAACAAACTTTATATTCAAAACTAAAATAGATAATAAAAATAATATGATTAATCACATGATAATTTCCTACACAAAAAAATTATCTCTTTTAAATAAAGAGAGGAAACATGAAAAAATAGTATTGAGTTATATTGTCATGATAAATAAAATAAATAAAGGCAGAGAATAAAATTGAATGGATATGAAATGTGATTTTTTTAAACTTAAATCTTCTTAGTGATATAGATATGCTACTTTAATATGCTGGTTTGTAGAACTCCACAGTGCATATGTTGTTTTTTTAATTATGAGATTTGTTGTCATTATCCTACATCAAGCTTGTACTACATTAATTACATCTCATATTTTCTTTATGAAAGAACTTGATGCACATTTTTCGTATATTTCTTTGTAATATATTTGAAATACAATGCAAGCATGAGGTTGATCCAACCAATTCTTGTGTTGAAGTGACATACTAACAGGATGTCAGTACCCAACTACCCATGGGTTTTTCGACGTGCATGTATTCTACACTCGGTTGTCCCCACCTTAATTACCTTCCGTTCTGCCAAATTTTGTTGGATATTTTCAAGAAAAGGAAAAATAATTTCAAAGCTGACAATCAACATGTTACCTATAGAGTGTCGAAATTAGAAAATAAAATTATAGAAGATTAGTTACAATATTGTTGGTAATACATTGTGGTAATATTAATTGCTTATTATATTCATAGTTGAATTTTAATTTTACCTTGTTCTTATGTCATGAATTAAAAAGATTCCAAGTTTCTTAGTACAAGTTCAAGAAGTTCAATTTTTAATCATCTGTTATTATAATTATGTGTTGTTCTTTTCTTAAACTCCTAATGCAAGGTCCAATAAAAACTATTTATGAGAAAGCAGCAATGGATCCAGAATTTTCTTCAGGAAGTGATAAAAAAATAGCGAATTGAGTTTCAATAGCTAATTGGGTTCAAACCCATTAGATGATTATGTACTAGATAAAAAAAAAATGTTTTAACTTATAATTATTTCAAATGCTCATACTTCTATTTCCAATATTCTAACTTCTAATTCTAATTACTAATCAGAATTCAACTAATTTAATTCTAATTTTAATTCTAAATTTAAGTCTAATTACAAATCAGAATTTAAGAGAGAAATAAAATTTTCAGGGAAGGAGGCAAAGTTGGTACGGATTTATAAATCTCTCCATAAAAATTCAAAATCTATGAGTGAACAGTTATCTGCTAGCCCTCACTGGATCCGCACCTGTGAGAAAGTATTATTTGTAAAATAAAACAGTATTAAGTGCTTTGATCTTTCATTTAAAATTTAGTAATTCAGATAATTGAGGCGACAAAGTGTAATCGTTTTGTCACATAATTATTGTCATTTTTGTCTTAAAAAAATATCCTCAGAATATTGGGAAAAGTTTATGGGGCAGTTAATTAAATAGTAAGAACTAAGAAAATATAAATACCTATAATATGAATGAGTTGAACAAGACACGCAGCATGGTCAGAGGTAGGCAAGTGCTTACTTCTGGATTCAAATTTTTTTTAGATCTAGTGATATTTTATACTTGTGTCTATCCTGAATGGATATAATGTCTACTTTTGGATTTAATTCACGGTCAAGTAGAAGAAAATTGTGCGGAAAAGAAAGTCAGCCCAGACTGATTCGCGTAAAAAAAGAAAGAAAAATTGTCTGATTCGCTACTCCACTTAGAAGAATCGTTGATTTGTTAGGAAAAAGAGGTCCGCTATCAAGGATATAAATATGTACCGTGCCATGACTAGTCACGCCGTAACTTGGATCACGTGTCATGTCGTGCTGTTACCAAATTTGGAAGGATGGTCATGGCACGTGAATGGTCACAACACGTTAATCACGCCATGACCACACGTGACATGTCTAAACGTGACCGGTCACGTTTAACTATTTTTTTTCATAATTTAGGTTAGTTTATTTGAGATTCACCATTCGATCAAGATCTAACGGTCTTAATTACACGTGACCATGTGTCGTGCCGTGACCAAATCTTTTGCGTGACGTGCCTTGTCGTGCCAAATTTTCGAAAGATGGTCACGGCACGTAACCGGCACACGTGTCATGATAGAACTGTGTCGTGCCATGACGTATCCGGTCGTGTCGTGACTTTTTTAGATCCCTATCTATTACTTCACTCTGATTCGTCAGGAGAAAAAAAAATTATACTCTTATCAATATTTCGTGAGCCTTACTTGTCAACGGTCTAATTTTAAAACAGAGCCTTACTTGTCATTTAAAAAAAAAATTGCAAATGCGGGTTCAAACTTGAAACGCTCCAAACGCACCTGGTGATGTAATAGACGTTGACACTTGGCCGCATTTTGATGGGTGGCCTACTTCACGAACAATGTAAATCTGCCATTAATGCACTGCCCGTTAACTTGTTCAATTATATATACAGGTACAACAACGCTCCCTTCATCTATCTATTTGAATTAATTCCGAGTTCGGCAACTCCAAAATTTATTAGATAGACTTCAAACAATGAATTCAAACCGTTTAAACCGATTTATTTTATGGGTAATACGTTTACATACAAAATTTATATTTTTTTCGAATTATTTTAGTATTAAGTCAAGCGGTCAAACATGTTGAAAAATAAATGCATTAAAATTAACTTAAAAACTTTCACATTTGACCGCTTGACTTGATACAAAATAAAATTCAAAAAATTATAAATTTTGCATGTAAACACACAACTAATGAAGTAAATTGGTTTGAATTTATCGTTTGAAGTCGCTTTGATAGATTTTGAAATTAATATTATATAGTAGGCTACAATGACACTAATATCATACTAGCCAGACTCATTAATCCCTCCATACTTTTGCATATATAGATATAGGTCCAACAACATTTTTTTCTTTTCCTTTTCATACGCTAAAGATTTCAACCGACAATTAATACAGCGCCAATCTCAATACACCAAACAAAAAAAAAACCTGTAGTTTATGAACGAAATTAATTAATTAACTAAAGAAGTACTAAAAGGAAATAAAAGATAAAGTCCCCCCAGGCCCTGCTAAAGGTAGCCTGCCTGAATCCTGATCCTGTTAAAAGAAAGAAAACTCGACCATTTCTTTCTTGAACAATTAGTTAATTAATAAATTTATGAAAAAGAGAGGTTCCGTTCTTTAATTTTGGCTTTTGCGAGGCTTGCTATTCAAGCCTTCCAAATTAAAACAAACGCCTCCGCTCCAAACTGGTAGTTATGCCAGAAAGGCCAACTCATTGCTTCCTATATATGCTTGGTTCATGTGCACCTAACTTTAATTTTATTATTTTCCTTTTCTTAAGAAAGTATGTAATATAGGGCGTAAACGCATTGCATGTTCCAGTTAGAGGTACGCGGAGGGAGGGGAAGGGGGTTGTGATTGGATCTGTTAGTGGCAGATTACTTGCTCTAGAGCCTTGAAATTTGGAGATGAATGGATAGGAGAGAAGGGAGCAGAGGTGAAATAGGTTCAAAATCTAAAAAAAAAGTTAGCGATCCTTTCACCTCCGAATTAGAGTGTAGACGAGGTGAAATTGCTACCTCCTTAACCTCCTTCTCTTCCCTTCACTTTTTATTAATGACGTTTCACCTCCTCTATGTGAAGCACGGCCTAACTGATAAGAGTGAGGTTACATTATATAAATTATAATAGGGTATATTGATTTGTACTATGAATCAATATTTTAATTTTCAAAATTCAAATAATCAATCAAAAAATTTCAACATAATTTTTATATGAAATGTGGAGATCAAATTTTAAATTTGCAAATAAATTATCATATAGCTATAGAGATCATGTTGAATTATTCAGATCTACTATTTGAACTTTAAACAAATATTTTGATTCATAGTACATACCAATATGTGTTATGTGTAGTACCATAACCTCACTCATAGATAAATCTATTCATATCTATTTTCTTTTATTCTCCAGTACATATACAAATACGGATAGACTCAATATGAATACGTGTATAGATCAAATGTTAAATATGAGAAAATTTATACGAAAATGATTTATAGCAGATATATAAATTCGGATATTCAAATGAATTCATTATTTTTTATAAAAAATAACATACACATTATTTGTATTCATAAGATTAACAATATAATATTTAATTACGTGATATATTTGTCGGTTTAAATTCTATCTGTCAGCTATCAACAACTAATATTATCTATAAGACTAACAATGTACCAACAAGTTACAAATCTTAACAGAAAATGATATGCAAGTTGGTGTACTTGATAATTACGCCTAAAATTTTTAATTAAGTTGGTAATATAATTTTCATGCACGTCCCTCAGAAACCCGATATTTTTATTAATACCCAAAAAAAAAAAACAAATTATCAAATCTGCCCCCACTCCAAACTTATTTTTATTTCTACCCCAACCGCCCATCCACTGGGCGGTCCAATTTCCCCACCTGACCGCCCAGCAGCTGGGCAGTCCATTCTTCATAGCTGACCGCCCAGCTGCTGGGCGGTCCTCTATTGTTATTTTTTTTTATGGCGGTTTTATGTTTTAATTTGTTTGAATGTTATATATTAAATTGTTGTAATGATTTGTTTGAATGTTTTATATTAAATTGTTGTAATGATTTGTTTGAATTTTATATATTAAATTGTTGTAATGATTTGTTTGAATGTTTTATATTAAATTGTTGTAATGATTTGTTTGAATGTTTTATATTAAATTGTATGATATATATTTATTACTTGTTGACGATTATATTTTTATAATTGACGATTATTTTTATATGTTATGTAATTGTGTAGTTTTAATATAATTGATTAGTTTTATATTAAGTTTGTTAATGTTTAAATGTTTCTAAATGGTAATCTAAATAGTAAGTCTAAACAACAAAAGTAGGTAATCTAAATGGTAAGTCTAAACATGAAACATAACAGTCCAAACATGAAATATAATAATCCAAACATAAAATACTAGAAACCTATCAAACTAAAAAAATATAAAAACCCTGACGGCGATGACGAGGGCGAGGTCCAGAGAGCTCCAACCTAGTAGGTGCATGGCGGTCCCTCTGCGACGGCGGACGCCTCTGGGGAACCTCATCCACCTGCATGTCATCGTGTACGGCCTCGCGCGCCCATGAGTCCTCCCCCAGGTGTAATGCATGCTCCCCATGGATCCCCGCATGTGTACGCAACACCCACGGATCGGCCTCCCAAGTAGGAGGATACGTGACCGGAGGCGGTGTGCCAAATATAGCAGAGGCAAAGCCATCTGCAGTCTGTGCCCCACTCCCACTGGCCTCGCCGTCGTGCTGTTTGGGCTTCATATACTGCGGTCTGTGGGAGCTAGCTGGCTCCCATCTGCCCTCATCTCCAGTGAGGTCATCCAATGAGAAAACGGCGGCGGCATGATCATCCTGCATGTAAACAATGTTAAATTAGAGACATAGAAGTAACGAGTAAATTAATTAAATAATGAACTTTTGCTACCTCGGTATGCTGCACTGGAACTCCATGCTCGTTGTAGTACGCATTCCACGCGTTGTTGTTCAACACCCATTGGTGGATCGCCCAACCCGAGTCATCATCTGCAGAAATGAAGATAAATTAATAAGAATGATCTTTTAAAGAGACGCTTAATAATGATCATTTGTATGACATATTATTACCTGCAGGAGGTGGCGGCATCTCCTCAGCGTAGATAGGGGCTCTAGGCTACTCCGGATCTGGTGGTGGGGCCTTTATCTCGCGCCAATTGATGTCCTCCCCAGCATCGTGCAACATACCAACAAGGCGTCCGTCCCAGCCAGAGTCCTCCACGATCGGTGCACTGTGTTGGAGCATTTGACATCCTATCGCTCTCTAACTTTTTCTCGCCATGCACACCAAGCTGTGTGCCACTCCTCTAATACCCGTCAAAATCTACACACATTGTATTTTCATTATTATTATTAGAAGATGAATAAATAACTACAATTTTTTAAGCATGTCAGTTTCATTTAAACATACCGAACGAGCATAGATCGGGCCGAAAGGCAAGTAAGTCCTAGATCCGTCACCCGTGAGTCTCCGTCGTAGAGCATCACCGTAGTCCCCCTGTAGATAAATCATCGGCATGCCCCATCTCTGGTACCAGACTAAATATCGCAATCTCCAAGGCCCGACCGGCATAGGGGCATCTGGAGCTGGAGGTGGGGTCCATAAGTGATCCTCCGGCCTTACAGCACGCTGGTAATGCTCCCATAAACGCGTGCTCCAGTCGACTTTGGGCTTGTTGTGTTTAGTGCTGTAATATAAATTAATTAGTAACGTGTATGGCTGAACAAGTAATAAAATAGACAAACAATAAGGCAGTGGGTAGTTACCTGTGCAGCTGGGTGGTCTGCTGCTCGCCCAACTCTGGAAAATCAGGGACATAGGCATCCAAGCCAAACTGACAGGGCACTCGATCAGGATAGTGATACTCAACTATCCAGAAGCATACGCACGGCCCCCGATAAAATGAGAGATATCTCTGCTCTAATGTCAGCTGGCACAGAAGGCCCTGATCGTAGAACAGACGATAGGGGTACCAGGTGATGCTCGCATCGTGAAGCATCTGGAGCTGACCCCGGACATACGAAATCCCCACGGTCCTCCCCCTGCCCGTGTCCTCGTATGTGTGGGGAGTACCCCATATGGCACCGTACCCCGGACGTCTCTCGGGGTCATCTCCCATCCATAACCCCGCCTGAGCTGGAGGAACAGGCCGACACACCGGTATATGCGACCAGGACCACTGCTGGAGTAGAAGAAGCGGTCCGGCAATCTGCTTGTTCGTCGCCTAAATTTTGGACATGCGGTGCACTTCTGGTAAATATGGAACCCTAATATTTGTAATAAAAAAATTAAAATATTTGTACAAACTTACCAGACAAGCATGACACAAGCCCCGGTATAAGTGGGCGAGCACGGCTCCACCCCAGTTCCACTTCGACGGCTGCTGAATGTCCCTCAGCAGAGAGAGGAACATAATCGGGACTGCGTCACCGCTGGAATCGACAAACATGATGCTGCCACATAAATCCATGACAAACGCCCTCACGTACCTGCAATATAAATTATAGACATAAATAACTACAATTTTTGTTGAATCCATAACATATTTTAATTTGCAACTGTTTGTGATTACCTCAGAACGGTCTGCTCGTCACGTGTATCGGGGGTGATCCTACGCCGGTGGAAGTAACTGCGGAGCGCCGCAAGACTAATGCAGTATTTGGAATACCGGCACTCCTCCTCATCCTCTCCTTTCTTCTTCTTCTTCTTCTGCAAGTCCGTCGGATGGGCCCCCAGCAGATCCGGTATCATATCCATCAGGTTCGGATGGTCTGAGACACCATCGATGGGGTCGCCATCTATCCGTAAACCCCATAAGGCGCTGACATCACCTAGTGTGACTGTCATCTCCCCAACCGGAAGGTGAAATGTATGCGTCTCCGGTCGCCATCTCTCCACTAGACCGCAAACGAGAGCCCGGTCAATATCACAGTGAGGCATGGTGGCCAACTGATACAACCCGAGATGCATGATGCACTGCTCCATCAACGGGTGACGGACGTATGGTATCTCGGGGGTGCGATGTCTCACTGTCATCATCGCCGTGTCCTGCATTTTACAATGATTTCAATATAAACGTCTAATTATCTGTAATATTAAATAATGCTATTTAAATTAGGAATACAAATCCAACGTACCTCCATAGATGCAAGTGAGACACGGTGACGGACATGTGGGGTCCAAAGAAGAGGACTAAATGTGTCAGGATGGTGCGGGGGATAATCTCCAAAGGGAGCATCTGCACCGGACGTCTCTGCACTGGACGTCTCTGCACCGGATGCCTCTGCACTGGATGCCGCTGCACCGGATGCCTCTGCATCGTGATCATGCGAACTCTCCCCCGTCTCCAGAGGGGCATCCCATGCACGTCCCCGTCTAGTTCTGACCATACTACATTTCAATAAACAGAAGATTCTATCTTATAAATCCTGATTTATAAACCCTAACTTATAAACTCTAATTTTGTCAACCCTAAACCCTAATTTAACAATTCAACCATAAACCCTAATTTAACAATTCAACCCTAAACCCTAATTTAACAATTCAACCCTAAATTAACAATTCAACTCTAATTTAACAATTCAACCCTAAACCCTAATTTAACAATTCAACCCTAAACCCTAATTTAACAATTCAACCCTAAACTTGGAAACCCTAATTTTTAACAATTAAATCACGACGGGAAAATCAACAACCCGCACACGATAATTAACAATTCAACCCTAATTTATAAACTTCAGTTTTGTCAACCCTAAACCTTAAACTACAAATTCTAATTTTGGAAACCCTAATTTTTAACAATTCAATCGTGTCGGGAAAATCAACAACCCGCACAAGATAATTAACAATTCAATTTCTACCAATCGTTCCAATGCCAATACAAGATACAAAATATAAATTAAAAAAATTATTTAGAGACTTACTCGAAAATAATCGAATTGTCGCTGAGATGGCCGAAAATTAGGGTTCGGGTGAGAGAGAGAGAGAGAGAGAGAGGAAGAGAGGGAGAGAGGAAGAGAGGAGAGAGAGAGGGGCAGATTTGAAGAGGAAGAGAGAGAGAGAGGAAGAGAGGAAGAGAGAGGAAGAGAGAGGGAGAGAGAGTTCAAGAGAGAGAGAGGAAGAGAGGGAGAGAGGAAGAGAGGAGAGAGAGAGGGCTGGAGCTGGTTTCGGGCGGCGGGGAGGCAGAGAAGAAAAGAGAGAAAGAGAGATGGGCGGTTAGTGGGGGGTCGGACCGCTTATAAAAAAAAAATATCGGACCTCCCAGCAGTTGGGCGGTCCGCTAAGGAAATTGGACCGCCCAGTGTACGGGCGGTTGGGGTAGAAATAAAAATAAGTTTGGGGTGGGGGCAGATTTGATAATTTGTTTTTTTTTTGGGGTATTAATAAAAATATCGGCTCAGAAACCTTGAAATTACATGCCCCCCCTCTAAAATCCATAATATCATATTTACCCTTCTAAAATTTAAAAACTCACAAATTTATTTTTATTACCTTTTCTATTAAAACTCATTTTTAATATATAAAGTATTCATTTTACCCTTTAGTAAAATAAAAATAAAAATATATGTAACTTGTTTAAGAGAAATATTTATTTTTTTAATTGATTGGTTTTAAGAGAAATAGTTATAATGCATGACAATATTTTTTCCTTTTTTACCAGAGTCCTGTTCAGTACGTCTATTTTTCATAGAAATTGGCGAGAATTCTGTCCAGTGAATATATAATACATTGGAGAGTTTTTTTGGCTAGCTAATTGCCAATCGACTTTTCTCAATACCTTAACTTAATAATCTTGACAATATGAAAAAAATGTAAAATACCAACATTATGGATCTATATAATGATTATAAATATAAAAATGATAAAATTTGATGCGCGGTTGATTTGTTAAGTAATTGTCTTAATATTTACTATAATTTAATTTAATAACCTGCAATAGATTAAAAAACATATTTAGCATGAAATTTGATCATTACACAATCTAACTAATTAACTAACTAACAGCATAATAAAAGATTTATTTTTCATTTTCGCACTTTGTTATTTTAAAATATTGTGAAGATTTTCAAATATATTTTTTTCATTAAAAAATAAAATGAATAATATAAATATGTTGCGACTCGAATTTGAACTCAAGTCTCCACCAACTATAAATTAGAATTTAAATTTCAAGCTACTAGACTATAAACACAAATTTAACATTTTATGAGAAATACTAAACTATATAAAACCTTAACTAAAATTCAATTAAATTTCTACATATATATTAAAGATTTTAAAATTACAAGAGTAACTAAGCATCTAGCTAACCTTTAGATCTGCCGCAGTATTATTGTTATAATGGTATACTTTTTTTTATTAAAGGATTTCGGTACATTCTAATATTTTTTAGATGCTATTCTTGAGAATTGAAATAAGTTGCGTTATTTTGGAAGAGAGATATCAAATTATAATAGTATATAGTTGCTACATTACAAATTGAAAAGATGAAATTAATGTTGATGTTAGGGAGTGCATTAATGATGATAATTAATTATTTATTTAGTAATTAGTAGCCAGCGCGCGCGGTGCATAAACAGCAATATATACACCATGCAGGCATCCATCCTCATGGTTTCCTTGTTAATTTAATTACTCCACCACTGAGTCACTCTTCACATGTTCAGGTTTCACCTCCATATCGATATATCGATCATATCATCCAACAACAAAACAAAAGGAAAAGGAAGTCCTTTTCTCCAAACACACAATTACAATTTACATACACAGAGGGAGGGAAAAAAGAAGAAGAATTAAGATGGATGCAGGAGGAGCACCACCTCCGTCGCCTCCCTCCATCTTTCTCTCCAAGCCTCTCTTGGGCCTCAGACTCTCCTACCTACTCGCCCTATTATCTCTCGTCTTCCTCATCCTCCTCTCCATCTCCATCCTCCTCCTCTTTCTCCTACTCCGGCGAAACCGCGCCACTGCACGTGGACGTGGTAGGCATGTCACGCCCATCCAGGCAGAGGCAGCCGATCCTCCTCCTCCTCTTGCTGAGGTGGACCCTATGAAGAAAATTGACGAAGGGTGCGCTGTTTCTGTTGCTCCTTCCACCACCACCTTCACCCCAACTACTACTACAGGAGGTTCATCTTCGAGTTCCTTTTGTGTAAAAACGAGTGAGGGTTGGGGGAGGTGGTACTCCATCGAGGAATTGGAAATGGCGACTGATGGCTTCTGCGAGAATAGTGTGATTGGCAAGGGGGGATATGGAATTGTGTACAGAGGGGTCCTACCTGATTTCTCCGTCGTTGCCGTCAAAAATTTGCTCGATAATAAGTCAGTGTTTCCTAAATTGTTTCATTTTCTTTTTCTTTCCTCACTCCATTGTATTCAATTATTGATGCTCCAATTTAAAAGCTAAAGTATCCATAGCACAATTGACGTGCTTGTCTTTTCTTTCCTTCTCTTTAGGAAACAAAATAAATTCATTAATATTTGTTTACTTACTTTTTCACAATGACAAACATTTCTCATTCCAGGATAGAGACATTGCAGACTTAGTATCCATTTTTTTCTTCTAACATTATTTTCTTTGTTATGCTTATGACTATTAAAAAACAATAATAGCACATTCATTATTTCATCCATTTTGTGTCTTTTCAACATCATATGTTGTCATAATTAATAGCTATAAGACCACGACATGGGATGTTGTTTCAGACAATCCCATAATATATCACGTTCAAAAGAAAACAAAAAAACAATAAGACATGATCTAATAGTTAATTAGCTAGGCCCATTGACTTGAAATAAGTAGTTGCATTAATTTGTGTCTAGGTTTCCTCGAGATATATATAGTTATAGATAATCACATTACTTGATTTGTATTGTTGAAGGGTAACTATTGACACTATAAATTGCTTTGTAGGGGCCAAGCAGAGAGGGAATTTAAAGTCGAGGTGGAAGCTATTGGAAAGGTCAGACACAAAAATTTAGCGGGACTAATTGGCTATTGTGCTGAAGGCCCCAAAAGGTGACATTAATTATATTTATTTAATGCATGGGAGTAACTGCCCATGTTTATTACTGGCTAAGTAGCTATACCTGATATTTTCACCTTAGCATTTAGCAGGGCAGACAAGAAGTTGTTTTCATTTATTTAAAAAGGTGGTCACAATTTAAGTAATTTTCATGGCAACAACAGGATGCTGGTGTATGAATATGTTGATAACGGGAGTTTGGAACAGTGGTTACATGGAGAAATGGGCCGTACCAATCCTCTAACTTGGGATTTAAGGATGAAAATTGCAATCGGCACAGCTAAAGGGTTAGTTTGTCTAATTACCCAATTAAGACCTTGTTGGCTTGTTTTAATAATGTAGCACATGAAGTGCTTATTATAATTCATACATGACATGTTGACAGGATAGCTTATTTACATGAAGGATTGGAGCCAAAAGTGGTCCATAGGGATATAAAATCGAGCAATATACTGTTGGATAAACAATGGAACCCCAAAGTCTCTGATTTTGGCATGGCCAAGCTATTAGGCTCCGGCTCCAGCTATGTCACCACTCGTGTCATGGGTACTTTCGGGTAATTCATCGCTTTACTTTCATTCAGAATACCGAGCTATTTATATTTTTTACTTTAGTTATATCAGGTACATTTTGTCAATAACCATGTTCTGAATTAGTAAACTGAGTGCAAAGTCTGAACTTAGATCGATTAGCCTTAAATTAATCCAATTTTGCATCGATGGAATCCGATTTGTGCAACTGACCGACATCTCTTTTTTAGTATGATCAATTGAACATCAATTCAATACAATTGGTGTAATTGAGATCTCAACTATTATTGGCATAACTCGCTTTTACTATTTTTTCAATTGAATACCGAAAAAATATCTAAGTAGCACAATTGCAAAAAAAATAATTGTACTTCTTTGAAGTACTGAATTATTTGTATAGGTATGTGGCACCAGATTATGCATCAACTGGTATTCTCAGTGAAGGCAGTGACATTTATAGTTTTGGGGTTTTACTAATGGAACTACTATCTGGGAGAAGTCCAGTTGACTACAACAGATCACCAGGAGAGGTAATTTTTAGAAATGTTTTTTTTACAGAAAGGTAAATTTCTGCTTAAGGTGACATTGATTTGTATGTATTGAGATGCCAAATTCTGAACACAAAGTTCAAATTTAATCGGCTTAAGCTGCACTTGTGCAACTCTGTGTTACTTTGACCCTCAATTTCATAAGTTATATTGTGCCAAAGTTGACCTCATTTATGTAGTTAAACAACACATAAGCCAGGAAAAGTGAGCGAATGAAAACAAAAGGAAACTTGAATCTGTTCATTCATTCTGGCACGGGTATCATTCTTGCCAGTATAAATATAAACATAACTAGTGAATATGAACAATCTGGTAGTTATTGTCCATTAGGAAGTGTTGGTTGATCTTTTTTTTTTCACAAATGAAGGTAAATCTGGTAGAGTGGTTTAAAGGCATGGTGGGAAGTAGACGTCTAGAAGAGGTGCTCGACCCATCAGTACCAGTGCAACCCTCTCCAAGAGAATTAAAAAGGGTTCTTTTGGTGTGCCTAAGGTGCATCGATTCGGATGCCCAGAAACGTCCTAAAATGGGCCAAGTCGTGCACATGCTCGAAGGGGACGAGTTTCCTTTCCGCATGGTATACATCCTCCCTCCTGTTTATTATTAATTATTTTTACACCATTTATATGCAATAAAGCAGTATGATATATTTGTGAAATAAAGCTGCTTGCCTGTACACAAAACATGGTAATACCAACTGTACTGTACCCCATAAGCTCTTCTTCAATTTTTTTCTGAACGAGACAAAAAAAATCCTAATTTAAATTTGAAGTACACAAAATAGGAGTGATAGAGTGAACTACTTGTAGAATTATTTAAAGGCAAATTCTTCTATGGACATAAGGACCTATTTGTAAAATGAGCATATTTTCATTTTCAAAGTTCAAACAGTCGATCTGACCGTTCAACATTATCTCCATATTAAAATGTACTTGGAGGTCAAATTTTACATTTTTTTGAATTTTTTTACTATTTATTAAGATGGGTACAAAATTCAATGGTCTGAATTTGACTAGTTTTGTAAAATACTTAATAAATAGTAAAAAAATTCAAAAAAATGTAAAATTTGACCTCCAAGTACATTTTAATATGGAGATAATGTTGAATGGTCGGATCGACTGTTTGAACTTTGAAAATGAAAATATGTTCATTTTACAAATAGGTCCTTATGTCCATAGAAGCATCCCTCTTATTTAAAGTAACGATGGGTAAAATTGGTGATAGAGTGAACTACATATTTACCATATGTAGCTGTGTATGCCGACATTTTTATTAATATCCAAAGTTTATTACAAATTAATTAATATACCCAGGTTTGCTGGAAATTAATAAAATGTCTCTACCAGTCAGAAAATGGCCGGTACTCTATTTAAATACCGGCTATTTTCTAGCCGATATCTTATTTATCTAATTACCGGCTATCTTCTGGCCGGTACCCTATTTTTTTTTGTTTTATACCCATCTTTCTCTCTCTCCCCCTCACAACTCACTCAACTCACAAAAGAGAAAGGGAGGAAGGGACAGAGAGAAAGAGAAGATGATTTTTTAGACGAAAAGGCTGATATTTGAAGGGGCCAAAAGGATGAACAATAGCAACCGAGGTAAGTCGTTCAATCGTGGCCTAGTGAGAGGAGGGTCAATTAGTGATCGAGGTAAAAATGAGAGAAAAAAGAACAACTGTCCAGTATGCCGTGATAAAAAAGAATGACAATCATTCATACATGAGGAATTTCGTAGGTATGAAATTTCAGACGATGACTTTGTGAAAAACTCCTACGACTATGGGTTGAAAATAAAGAAGGTTGATCTAGAGCCACCAACATCGGACGATGAGTTTGTTCAGTGTACTTATACTGGTAAGGCTACCATTTCGTCTGCTGTGACTGATCCAGATCCGGCAAAATCGGCTTGTTCTAAGTAGTATTAGTGGGGTTTAAAATTTAGATGCATTTGAGCTTGGTTCTAAGAAATAATATTATTGTAGTTGAATACATTACTAAGAACCTTCCCACCACAGTGTAATGAAATTAAGGCCATGGCAAACAATCTACATTTTGAAAAATAGTAAACAAGTGTCAGGTTACTAATCTACATGTATAGGGTACTGAAAAATAATTACAAATAAATAAAAAATTAAATATGGTCTGTATACATGTAATGGTCAGTCCACTAAACTCTAAAAAATTAAATGAGTGTAAATAATTATTTTTAATAATTAAATTAATAATGGTAAATAATTTAAATTAATTATTTTAAATAATTAATTTTTTTAATAATTAAATTAATTATTAAAAAATAATAATTAAATTAATTATTAAAAAATAATAATTTAAATTAAATAAAATAATAAATTTATCTGAAGGAAGAGGAGAATTCGGGAATGAGTTGAGTGAGTTGTGAGGGGGAGAGAGAGAAAGATGGGTATTTTATAGGGTGTAAAACAACAACAAAAAAAAATAGGGTACCGGCCAGAAAATGAACGGTAATTAGATAAATAAGATACCGGTCGGAAAAAAGCCGGTAGAGACATTTTTATTAATTCCCAGCGAACTGAGTATATTAATTAATTTGTAATAAACTTTGGATACTAATAAAAATGTCGGCGGTGTATGTGATGTTTCTCATGTTTTTTAGGGCACCTTTGTCTGTGTTTCTTTGCACTGTTCTTGTAGAGAGAAGAAACAGGACAAATTCCTCCTTTCGCAAACGCCAAGTGATATCTGAGATGAATTGTCCAATTTATTTTTTTATTTACCTCTGAGATATCATCTTAAAAAATTCTATTTAGAATGAAAAATTCACACCAGATATTAGTTGAAAAGAGATTAATAAAGAAAAATGCATAGCATTGTTCTGTTGGTCAATATCTTGATCACTGTCATTACTTGTAGATTGTTAAGTTTGTTTTTCCAATGTTAATCTATTAATGTATGACTTTAAGCCTTCTCTATTTCAGCAACTTGTCTTTTTCCTTCTCAATCATAACAGGAGCACCGGTCACCACGGGAATCAAATTTTACTTCATCAGGGCTTACTCCCAGACGGGTTCAACTTGCATCAGAAAGAAGAGGTATTGTCGATCTGGAAAGGTCAATGTGGAGATAAAAAGTATATCAATTTATACGGGCCAGTAAATTTTTATTTAGCATTATTTTTCTTGTATATGTGTTGTTGTATACTTGTATTAAGGTTCTAGGTGTATCTTCTTATTTCCTCTGTTCCCCTTTCCCGGCTGAAAATGTACAAGTTTTGTAAGTAGCAATTACTACAACTACTCTCTCTCTCTCTCTTCGGAAGTAACAGCTGCCAGAGATGGCGCCGACTGAAGAACGGTACTTCAGTCAGGTCCATGTGTATTCAGTGCTGAACCAGAAGGCGCTGCCATTCAATGCTGTATTCCTGATTCGAGAGAACAAGACGATGGAAAGAATAATTAGTAAGCTTGGATGATATGAATTCAAGCGCTTACTGTACTCCGTTCATTAAAATATGAAAGCCAGTTGTATACTCTTATAAACAGCAGAATAGTAGGAGTAGAGAAAAATAAATAGAATTGTATCACACTTAGACTGGTACAACTGTACAAGTCCAGCTATAGGTCTCTAGCGCCTTACATCCAATAAACCATGCTAAGAACCTAATTTCGGCATTACCAGTAACAGGTATCAAGTTTTAAATTCCATACAGATCGACCATCAGAAAACCATAAATTCAAACAATTAGAGGTTGCACATAATCGATTTTCATTTCTTCCTTAAAATATAAAATATATTATGGACAACTTTGCGTGGTATCTGATGAAAGTACTCGTATAAAATGAAACATTACAGCATAAAGTGGCTAATATTGTTGAATTTCTACAGTAGACAGCTAAAATATGGTTGTTATCAGAATTTCATCTATGCCCCTTAAAAGGTTCATAAGTTACATGCCCACCTCACATGCTAATGATTATCATGCATGACTCTAATTTAAGCAAAAATTATACCATTTTTTCATTTTCTGATAACTTAGAGCCTTAAAAATGGAGTTAGACACTTTTGTAAGTAATACCAGCAGTTCAAGTTTTAGATTCTCATGTCGTGAACGCCAGGGGAAGGGGCAAACATATAGTTCTAGCGATTTTGATAAACTGCGGAAAGAGTCGGAGACCGCATTGTTTCTGAATCAGAGAAACTGCAGTTACATCAAAGACTCCCGAAAAAGTGATCAGGAGGGCACTAACAAGGAATTTCATCACTGATTTATCTTTTATTGTTTAGTGCAAATTCTATCAATGTAGGAAAACCTGTCCTATGCATCCAAACGTTTGAATATCAAAAGTTGAGATTTGAATATATGTAGTACTAGTCTATCTGTGTTATGGGTAGCACCACTGGCTTACTTGTTATGTTCATAAATTTGGGGTTACTCAGCTCAGGCTGGTCACTGGGCTGCATTGTTTGCCCCCAAATTCCCTAAATTCCCCAATTGAAAGGTCCTCTGCATCTGATTAATAATGTTTATTTATAACTCGACAAATACATATATCGAAGCGAACAGGTAAACTAACAATCTAATATATATGTCTTCTCTTTGCTTGTATTGTGGCAATAGCACATATATACCTGTGTCATTATTTGATCACAGATTGTTTGCGCTCACTCAATTCTTTAAAATACTACTCATAATTACTATCATATATATCCAATATATTTACAATACAATGATAATGAAGCATACTAAGACCTATTTTAATCTCTTACAAAATCATTTTCACTATTCATATTCTTTTGCCTCCCTCTACCTTTCTCTGAACAACAATTACAACAGAAACAATAATTGCAAACAAAAAGAAAAGAGGGAAAATGAACACAGGAACAGTGTCATGTAATTTTATGAACTTTTATCGGTAATCCTTTTCGAAAATCAACAAAAGGATACGCAATGGCTTCATCAGGCTCAGCCAGTTCCCATCGGTAATTTAACACAAGATGGTGGAGAAATACAGCTATCTCTAACTTGGCCAGCTCAAAACCGGCACATAGTCGAGGCCCGCCTCCATATGGCATGAAATTAGGTGTGGTCGCTGCCAAGTGTGATCGACTCTGACTCTGCATGAATGTAGAGCAAATGATTGGCTCATAGTTTGTTTGACAGGAAGTTGTTAGATTGTTGCTTTCATTATAATAAGACCAAATTTTAAGTCTACTAACAAATTTGACCATGCAAGGCCACAGAATTAATCACTCGTCTATTTAGATAAGAGCAAGTCCTATCAGATGGAGATTTGTGTACCCCACAAAGCTCTTTTCAAACTTGCACGAGGAAAATAGCTTGCAAAAGATATTTTTGTACGTCTATTTCAAAAGAAAAGGAAAGACAGAAAAGAGAAAGAAAAGTTTAAAAGAGTATGGCTTTATCTAATTGAAGACAAGTCACAAATTGGTGCCCATTCAGAGTCACTTTCATCTAAATCTACTGATATTTCAAGTTTGTTATATCTGATGGAAGTACCCATGCTTTTTTTGCTCACTTTAGTGGATGGTTGAATTCAAACTCGAATTTTTGTCTTCAATCATTGTTGCTGTTTCGCTTTTAAGTGTTTAAAGACATAACATGTCACAATCATGGGATAATTTATTTTCGGTGTTACTTGTAAAAAATAGTTTTTCAATTTCTTGTCATTGCGATGGGTTAGTTTTCATTTTGTTAACCTCTTTGACATGGTGATTATGAACATCATTCTTTTTTCTCAGTAGACAAATATTTCATGAATTCAAGGTTTTAGTTGCCACAATATAATAAATAGCTCAAACTAAGAAACATTTTTTTTCTAATTTAAATTGCTCTAATTGACTCAAGTTAAAAATCTCTACAAGAATTTCATGCGACAAATTAAAAACATGTTGTCTAAGTCAACAAGTTAATAGGAAACTCTTAGTATTCACTTTTCGGAGTTTCTATTGTGGTTGGAAATAGAGATGCTAAACTTGAATTGTCATAAAATTTCAGATTTGTAACCTCATGTCATTTTTTTCTTTGAAAAACTCATATAAGGGTAGCTGCTGACTTGAATTAATAGTGTATTTGCACAGTGGCTAACCTGCCATCTCCATGGATTGAATTGTTGTGGGTCTTCATATACTGATGGGTCCAGGTGTACTGCTGCTAATACAGGAAGAATTTTCCAACCAGAAGGAATATCAATCCCTATAATAAAAAAAGGGGAAACCGATGGCATCAGTCAAAAGTACTTATCACAGAATTTCAGCACCAAGGAGCTAATCAAACAGAGTACAAATTAAAAACTTAAAATCAAGGCAGGCCGAGAGAGATGAGAAATGAACTGAAACAGAACAATGAAATAATGGCATTTTAAAATTTAGGAGTAATCCATAAAAAATAAACACTTAAAAGTGAATATCAACAGTATATAGCTGGAAAGAGCATCATGTGACACCAATAACAATGAAAATATCAGTATCTGGTACCTTTGTACTGCACATCTTTGATCACTTTTCGATGCAGGAACCTGACTACATTTCCTAGTCTTAGTGTCTCGCTTATAACCTAAAATAAGAAATAATATAAGTTAATTATAGCAAAAAGTGACACCAAAAATCTGGACATATCCTATTATATGATTTAAATTTGTTCAGGGCCATCTATATAATCCATACTTTTTTTTTTCTAAGGTTGGCGACAATTGTCGCCAACAAATATATTGGTAAGAAAAGTTATTAACATGCCCTATGTTTTACTATAATCAATAATTTTCAGAATACTTAAAATACAAAACTTGTTTTGTAAATACAGAGACACATAGAAGACATTACACATTGAGTGAATTCCATTTTCTTGTAGTCTTCCCAGCTTAACTTGCACTCGCCCCTCATCTCCTGCTGCCTAATAATCCGAAGGTGCTCCTCCTATGCCATAAGCTAATGTTAATATTCAATTAATAACGAAGAAGATAAAATATATCATAATGAAATGATAATAGTAACGGCTTTGGACCTACTTACCTCAAAAATGAAGAAAATAATTTATGAGAGTAGCTAAAAAGCAATTAATTTGCTTTTGTACAACAAATCAGGTTTCTGATTTTCTTCTGGAGGAACAAATTCAAAGTTCCAAATGATGTCTGGCAATTGAAAATATAGTTTAAGCTGTCAGATATCATTAATCTATGAAACATAATTACCCGCAACTCTACAACAGCTCTCGGGCACCCTTCTAAGAAGAAAATTGCTAAAGCCAAGGCCATTGATGAAGTCTCATGACCGGCGAAAAGTAAACTCAGCAAGAGATCAAGGATTTGCTCTTTGGAGAAATTGGATTGCTTCAGTGCCCATCCCAGGAGATCATCTTCTTCTATTCCTTTGCTGCAGTATGATCTCCTTAGTCTCTCGTCCATCTTTCTCTCTATAACTTTGAGTATAACTGATCGTGACTGCAATGAATATTTATCAATATCTTCTTAATTTACAAAATTATTAATAAGAAGAGTTAACAACTAGAATTTCAAGCAATGGCTCTTGTATAAATTAAGAATTTACATGAACTGCACCAGATTGAAATGGCTGCTAGCTATTTTCAGAAAGGATATAGTGCTCATTAAAATATTGCTGTGTGGGTTCCTGGATAAATTGCATTTCATTAGGAGTTTAGGACAGACAGCTAGAGTCAATAGTGCAATATCTCCTATGGAATGTTACCCCTGGTTCGCAGTTACTGTGCATAAGATGATAAGAAACAAGAAAACACTCATCTCTCAAAAGGACCAAATTGGAATCATTTGTGAAAGGTTTATTATAGGAGTTTTTGTGGTTGCTAAGGAGTTTCTTTGGTTTGATCATAAAAATGATCCCTGCTGTGATTCTCAAGGTTGATTTTGTCAAAGTTTTTTTACTGTCTCGTGGTGCTTCCTTGCAAATGCTCTTGTTGAAAAAGGATTCCTCCGATCATTGACTATTGGATACTTAATTTGCTCAAATCCTCTTCTTCAACAATTCAAGTTAATGGCAAGGATACTGCTTCCTTCTACCATCAAAGAGGTGTCTGCCAAGGTAATCCCCTCTCACCTCTCCTCTTTATTCTTGTGCACGACACTCTCCAGTTGTTCATAAAAAATGCCACCAATTTCTTTCACTCTGAAGTGGTTGATCCCTACAGTATTACAATTTGCGAGTGACACTGTCTTTCTTGTATAAGTATACCCAACAGATCTTAAGGTTATTTCTTTACTTATTGATTTTTTTTTTGCTAATCACCCACAGACCTAATCAGAACTGAATCCAGGAGTTGTTTTGTGGGTATCCCTATTCCTTTGAATTTATTTGGATTCATTAATTAATTGATTCTTGGTTGCTCTCATATATCCTTACTGGTGACCTATCTTGGTCTCCTTCTCACCGTCTGTAAACTGTGAAAATTCAATTTCAACCTCCCATCAAGACTGTTCAGATAAAATTATCAGATTAGAAAAGTAAGATTGTTTTGCTTGAAGGTAGAGTCATCCCTGTCAAATCAGTCATTAGTGCATTACCTTGCATTTTGTACAAGTGTTTAAACTCCCCTCTTGACTATCAAACACATTGATAGGCTACGGTGAAGTTTTATGTTGACAAAAGCAAAATGGTGTCCCTGGTTTGTTGAAACTTGGTTTCCAGATGCTTTGATTGCCAAGCGGTTGTGGATCCTACTGGCAAAACCTAATTCTGGGTGGGCCGACACGATTCAAAAAATTTATGTCACGAAAAATCAACACCAACTCGCCTAATTGGTCGGCTGACTCCATGATTTCTCATGATATTTTGGCTCTTATCTCTTTCATGAGCATCTCCTTTTCAATATTTTAAAATGCAATTTTCAAGATGCATACGTATGGTTGGCCACTGTATAATGCATATGCGGTAGAATATTTGGATATATGTATTTCCAAGTAAAATTTCAAAACTTATGTACTTAATAGAATTCTTTGAAAAAATTTAATTAAAAATTTAGAAAATACAATATGATATAGTATATTCTTAGATTTTATTATATGATTGAAAAAGGCAGTCTGTGTTGTTCATTAAAAAAGTTGTGTTTGTTCTATCCTCAAAATACTTGTTGATTGAAAAAATTACTGAAATAGGAATAAATTGATTGCTCCAAGCTCTTTTGGGGATTTCATAAGAGACAATTTGGGAGGGATATAACAACCCCCATAATTAAATGGCCATAAGAAGAATGGACCATGATACTTGGAACCACCACTCATAAATCATAATAGTGCCGTTTGTTCTGGCATTAAGTTATGATGAATCTCTCTTCACGCCTACATCTAATTTTTTGCTTTGGTGGGTCATCACCTTAACTTTTAATTTTACTATTAATATATTCGGGCAAAAATCACGGGAGCTAAGTTGGAGTAACGAATCATGGGAGCATGACTTGACAAAGCAAACCTGGCCAGAGGCTGTTATCTGTACCCAACTTATCATGGAAAGTCTCATTCATCCAATTAATTACTTTCTACATTTAGAAACAAAACTCTCTTTTTAAATTAGCAACTAATAGTTCCAACTGTAGTTGTGTAAAAAGTGGGACATAATAGACGAAAAGATGACAGATTAATTAAGGGAATTATTGTACGATATTAAGAAATATGAATGAATTAAATGATAGATGATAATTAATATCATTAATTAAAACATACTTTGAGAGCTTTCCAATATGCAGTGCCGGGAAAGTTAAGAGGGGCAGAAACGACGCCTTTCATGAAGGTTATATACTCCAGCCTCAACTTCTCTGTCTCAGCCTCATCTGGATCCATGCTCATTATATTCTTCGCCATCAGATTGAAAGTAAACTACGTAATACATTATAAAAATTAAAGAATTTTTGTATTGCACGAACATACACATGGAACTTTTCGAGCCGGTTTGAGGTTATGGAATTCTTTTGATATTGTTGAATGGAACAATTTTCATTTAATTATTACAGAAGGAAAAGTTTGATTTTATAAAGGTACACCGTTGAAAAATCTTGTACATTCAGTTTTTCCGCTAAAAAATTAAAATATTGCGCTTATACCCCAAAAGGCCCAATATATATATTTGAATTTGTCTTCTTGTTTTTTGTTATTTATTATTTAACTTATTATTCTACTTATTTCATATTTTAATGCCAGCTCTTGTAAGCATAATCAAGATTTAAGAAATAAGAAAGTTAAATAATTGAATCAGGAGTTATAAACATCTTCTATACATACAACATGTTGATCATACATCCAATCCAATTTTATCAATCACTATTAATTATTCACATGGGCCAAGTAAGAAACAAATAGCTAACCTTCTTTGCTTCCTCTTGGGCAGAGAAAGTCAATCCGGCCTGCCATGACTGAAGCACATGTCTCGTCTGGCGCTCCACCTCCGGAAGAAGACAAGTTCTGAGGCGGGCAGCACTTAGGAAGTTCAGAGAAATCATTCGCATCTCTTGGTGCATCTCCCCCACCAGCACCAACATCGACCATTTTCCCAAAATGCCTCCAATGCTCTTCGGATAGCTGCACTCGAACCACCTCCCTTCGTTTTGCAGCACGAAACGGTTTAGACCGGCATCAGCTGACACTATCGTTGGCTCCCCAAAGAGGTTTGAAGAATAGATCTTTCCGTACCTGTCATTGGTACCAGTAGATTTGTCATATTGTGATGTGCATGTTTTTATGTATGTTTATGTTTATGTGCATGTACCTTACACTTTACAAGCTATAAATTCCATGTTGCCATTTAAGGAAACTTGCATTTGGGTATGCCTGTCCTTGTAATTACGGTGTCAAAACCAAAGGGTGCATTTGTGAAACTACCCAAACCAAAATTTCAATGTTGTCGAAGATCATTTTGGATATTTTGTAAACAGAGGCAGGTGGAAACAAAATAAATTACTGATAGAGATGAAGAGGGAAAGCATAAATTCACACTTGTTTGGGTTATGTAAAATATGGAGAAAGATAAAATATTGTGCAATTGGAAGTAGTTGGTATGAAATTAAGACAAGGGATGAATGATGAATTGATCAGTGTGCTTCAGTAATTGATTAGTAAAGCAGGACAATATACACACCTTCTTATTATTGAATGCAGAAATTAATTAATCACTAAAATTGAAGAGTAGTAAGTAGTGTAAGGATAAAACATAAAAGAAAGAGATTAATTTGAGATGGAGTAGTAATAGTACCTGTTGATATGATGATCCATGAAATGACCTATAGAAGTGGCTTGATGGGGCTTGAGATAGGCTAAGGTCTCACCAAGAAAAGGCAAACCTAAGCTCATGCTCATGCCAGGTGGCAGATTCATCTTTCTTCTCTTCTTTCTTTCCTTGCTCCATTTGATTTTAAAGTTGGTATAGAGAAGAAATATGGATAGGAGGAGGAGGAGGAGGATTGGTAAGGAGAAAAAGAGAAGAGTACTGTCTTTGGCCATTGTACCTGACAATTGCAATTGCAATTGCAAGCTCCAATGAAATGGAAATGATATCAACTCAACAATGGTTGGCATTTAAAGTGCCTAGCTAGGCTAGCTTGTTGTAGCTACAATTACAACCCCTTTCTTTTATTTATTTATAGGAGAGTAAAGTTACATAAAGCCCCTCCTAGCTTTTTAAAATAGCTGTAAAGTCACCACTAGTTACAAGTGGCCAGGGGAGATCCTAGAAAAATAAAAGCAAGGCATTTAAAATTAAATTAATTATATCCGCTTTTAATTGTTCAGTATAGAATATAGAATAGAAGAATAATGGAATGTTTGCATTTGTGCGCGGCGGGAGTGGGCCTTTATTTCCCTCTTTAATTATTCTCTTTCTTTTCAATGGGGGTATTAATTACCAAAAATATATAATCAATCATATAGTAGATTAAAATGTACGTAATGAGTTTCACTATATATGTTTGGATTAAACATGCATACATAGTGAAAGATATTATATTTTCCAATTGAGTTAGGCCTGACTTTTTATTTGGTTCTACAACTCACATTCACATAGGGATTAAACAAATGATATGATTTGTGCCATCTGAAAATTTATCCTAAAAATTTTACGAAGAAAGAGACATATCGGAACTCGTCATGATTCGCATCTCAGAACCTGAACCCTGACTCTAGTACTAGAGGCTAGAGGCTAGAGCAGTAAATAGTAACAACATATTTTATATTATTATGACACGTCATCACTGTTGGGTTGGGTACTGGACTCCTTTTGACCACCTTTAATTCCTATTATCCTATAGCATATTAGCATAGCACAGCATAAAACCAACCATTTCATATCTTTTATTTACCAAGGAAAGTAAAGAGATTTGGCACAAATTAACCGCCCCACGGGATCCATGCTGTTCTGTGACTGTGGATGTCAATGGACACTATACGAATTGGATTCAAGCATTTTTATATTAGTTTTATTCATATTCTACTCTTACTTATTAAAAATTAATATTTTTTATTTTTACTGGTTAAAATTATAGAGTAAGAAAATGGTAGTGGACAAATAATAAATCATACTAATACATATAGTTCTTTTATATTAATTTTTACAAATAGACTATTAAATTACTATCCATCTTTACGTTTGAGAAAAATGCAACAAGAATAAAGAAGAAAGGAAAAATATACCGACATTTTTATTAATATCCAAAGTTTAATACAAATTAATAATTATACCCAGACTCCCATCAATTATCGAAATCTACCCAAGCCGGCCATTTTCTGGCCGGCCATGTACCCTCCTCAAGCCGGCCAGAAAATGGCCGGCCATGTTCCTTTTTTTTTTTTTTTTTTTTAACCCGCATTAACCCCTATATATACCCTTTTTTCTCTCTCCTCTCACAATCCTCTCATTCCATCCAAATTCCGAATTCTCTCTTCTTCTTTGAGGTAATTTTTTTTTTATCTAATTTAATTTTTAATTTATTTATTTTAGGTTTTAGGTGTTATAATTTAGATTATATTGTTGTAATTTAGTGTAATTAGCTAAGTTAACCAATATTTAGTGTATTTAGCACAATTGACCAATATTTAGGGTATTTTGGTCTTTTTGACCATAATTATGCCGATTAAGCGTAATTTTACCGAAATTAGCACGTTTGACTAATTTTTAGGGTATTTTGGTCTTTTTTATCATAATTAGGCTAATGAAGCGCAATTAGTGTAATTAGCACCGATAACCAATATTTATGGTATTTTGGCATTTTTTACCATAAATATGCTGATTAAGCGTAATTTTACCGAAATTATCACGTTTGACCATTATTTAGGGTATTTTGGTCTTTTTTACCATAGTTATGCTGATTAAGCGTAATTTTACCGAAATTATCACGTTTGACCATTATTTAGGGTATTTTGGTCTTTTTTACCATAGTTATGCTGATTAAGCGTAATTTTACCGAAATTAGCACGTTTGACCAATTTTTAGGGTATTTTGGTCTTTTTTACCATATTTAGGCTAATTAAGCGTAATTTACCGAAATTAGCACAGATAACCAATTTTTAGGATATTTTGGTCTTTTTTACCATAATTAGGCTGATTAAGCATAATTTAGTGTAATTAGCAGAGATGACCAATATTTTGGCCTTTTTTACCAGAATTATGCTGATCAAGCGTAATTTCACCGAATTTAGGTTATTTTAGATATCAGGATGCCTAGAGCACGGCCTACCCAGCGTCCAGTAGTGGACGAGCCGATCAGTACTAGCAGCACAGAGCACATCAGTCCTCTCCTGTGGATTCCCCACAGCGAGCACCGAGTCTCACTGGCTTCTCGTGAGGTACGTTCCTTTTCTTATATTTTCATTAAATTTTGTTGGATTGAAATTTTATTATGTTGTCACCATGCGGATTATATTTTTCAACGCAGGACACGGATCTTCTAGATGTGAAGTTGAGGTGCGTTCACATGAGATACTACGAGGTGATGGAGCCGTACCTCATCAACCTGGGTCTCTACCAGGTTGTGGACATCGTGCGGACAGAGAAGAGCATCATCAATGCATCTCTCATCGCTGGACTGGTGGAGCGATGGCGTCCCGAGACGCACACGTTTCACATGCCATTTGGAGAGATGACAGTGACTCTCCAGGATGTGAGTGCTCTCTGGGGTTTGCCTATCCGTGGCACACCCGTCGGCGGCGTCTCTGACAGCACCAGCTTCGCAGGTTATGTCGAGGAGTTGTTGGGAGCTGAGCCTTCCTATGTCATTGGGGAACATGGGAGGTCGAAGTTCCATTTACGGATGACGAGGTTACGGCAGCACTTCATCGCGGGTCTCTCGGCACATTCCACCGAGCAGGAGATTCAGAGGTAAATTTTTATTAATATCTACTAATTAATTTATAATACGATGATTCTATTATAATTTTTATATGTTTTGTATTGCAGATATACACGGGGCTACGTGATGGACCTTTTTGGTTCTGTCATGTTTCCTGATTCCAGCGGTGATCAGGTGCCGATGATGTATCTCCCGTTGCTGATGAACATTGAGGAGCCGTCGTCGTACAACTGGGGTGGAGCTGTCCTGGCGTATCTGTACTACCACCTGTGCCGTAGTAGTGAGGTAAGTCACCAACTCTTATTTTAGTGTAAATTATTTAATCAATCAATCCATCAAAATACACTGACGTGTAATGTTCTTGAAAATGAAGCCGACGGCGAAGCAGATGTACGGGCCGGTACTCCTGCTTCAGCACTGGTCGTGGTCACGGCTACCGGTGGGTCGTCCTATCCCCAATGAGGCGCCGGATTGGGGAGCGCCAGATGTGTTTCACTGCCCGGCATACGCCAAGAAGTGGCACGGTTTCCACCACTACCAGGATCGGACCCACGGTGCTACCATTGGGATCAGGCCAGTCCGGTCAGAGCTTCAGAGTTTGCCTGAGCCTCTTGTTGAGTGGATGCCGTACGATCAGTTGTACGAGGAGTTCCTCTTGCCGGGCAGTGTGACTGACGAGCAGGAGCGGGAGATGTGGTTCTATCGAGGGCCACTCATACATTTCTGGACAGTGGAGCACCACTACCCAGATCGGGTGCTCCGCCAGTTTGGTCGACCGGCGTTCATTCCCGCAGACCCATCTCTGCCGAGTTCCACGCACAGAGCCCTGCACAGGTATGTCGTAGTCTATTGTATTTATTGTTAAATACATCATATTACTTGATAGATTTTTATTGCAACTAACGTCTTCCTTACAGCGTTACCCACCGATCACGACTGGATAAGGACTGGAGCACTCATTACCATGCATACTACGAGACGGCCCAGGATCCTCAGTATGCAGACTTCTATCACGAGCCAGATGGGATCATTCAGACCCAGGGGGATCCCCAGTTGAGGTACGATGTATGGTACACGCAGGTCTGCATGGCGAGTGTCTATCTGCAGGGTGATTACGGTGCCCATCTTCGCGACAGGATCAAAACGGATGATGGTTACCATCCCAACGGTCGTGCATGGGCTCGCCAGGTAAAGCACCTAAAACCACATAGTTTTGGTCTAACTTAGTAGTATATCAAGGTTTGATCTGACATGCCAAATTTTTTTCAGCTTTTGGCCGCGATCAAGGAGTGCGGGCATGGGATCCGCATGCTAGGAAAGAAGAACTGGAGACGGCTTGGGTACCGCACACTCAAGAAGAATGCGAATGTGGTTGAGGATGCCGGGCACGGTGGAAAGATCATCGGTATGCTGCGAGACGCCAGAGAGAACATCAACTGGCGTGAGATAGATCCGCATGAGCCCGATCTGAGCCCGGTTCTGATGGATGACATGCCATCTTCCCCCGATTCACATCCAGATTGGGACTACCACCGTTGGGTATTGTCCGACATTGGGTGGACGGTATGGTACGACGAGCATGGACGTCCGGTGCAGCCTCATGTATGTCATACTTCAGTATCTGTCAGGTTTTAATAAATTTCTTCATTCATATCAAATTTAATAATTTATGTGTATGATTGCAGGGTCCAGCAGAGATGCCACCACAGCCACCACCTGCGGAGACCGATACTTCTGAGTACGAGTCCCTCTCGTGCAGTCTCCAGGACATCGGGGTATTCGATGACAGTTTCATGTCGGCACCGGCATGGCCCCGATATGGCACAGAGATGCCGCATGATGGAGAGGCTAGTGGTAGCGGGTCTCATACTCAGCCTGACTTTGGGACTGGGTTTGCCGCATCTACCTTCGCTACACCTCCGCCAGTACCGACAGTCTACACGGGCGATGCCATATGGGATAGTGCCGACCAGATACTCAGGTCTGCCGATGCCAGTGAGGAGGCCGAGAGAGAGAGAGCCTGGCCGCGGCGCTGGCGCCGGGCGAACGCCGGAGTACCGGCTCAGCGATATTCCCCCTCTCCGTTTTAGTTGTATTTTTACTAGTTTTGTACTATTTTATTTCATGTACTATTTATGTTTGGTATATTTGGATTATCCTATATTTCGGTTCTTGTGTATGTGTGCTTTTATGGTACTATTTTTATATTTTACAGATCAAAATAAATTATCATGATAATGCTAAACAGAAAATATTACAACATTAAAATAGTAGCACAACATAAAAAATAATATAGCGTATTTCAATTAATATAGCGTATTGTAATGTAATGTAATGTAATTTAGCGTAATTTAACATAATATAGTGTTATTCAATATAATTTCAATTAATATAGCGTATTATAATATAAATATGCTAATTATATCAAAAGAAGTAATATAACAAATAATTAAACAAAAAATTTCAAATTTTCAGTGTTAAATTTCAATATTTTGATTTTCATAGTGTCTCTCTTAAAAAAAAAAAAAAAAAAAAAAAAAAAAAAAAAAAAAAAGGAACATAGCCGGCCATTTTCTGGCCGGCTGAGGGAGGGTACATGGCCGGCCAGAAAATGGCCGGCTTGGGTAGATTTCGATAATTGATGGGAGTCTGGGTATAATTATTAATTTGTATTAAACTTTGGATATTAATAAAAATGTCGGGAAAATATACGGTATCAAAAATTTAAAAGCTAAAACATATCTGATTAATTCGTAGGTTTGCTTGTTCTCCAATTTGTTATCTATATCTTGTCTAGTCTCCGTTGATGCTATTAAGAGACTTAATAAAAAAAACTAAATCAGATGTGCAATTACATAGAAGTGAAATCACACATAGATCATAGTAACAAGATTCATGAATTATTCGGATTTGACTCGTTGGTGAATCAATCTGCGTATTATTCGCAAATTTTACGAATTATACCCGAATTATTTCCAAATTATAACCTGAATAACGAATTTTTGACTCCACTTAACCTTTCCCGAATCATTAAGTTGTCACTATAGCCTAGACTAATCAAACATTTATTGTGATATGTTCATTGTGCATTTAATATTTTATATTATCCGTAATTGAATATTTATTTATATATATTTTTATTTTTTTATAATTATCTTAGAGTGAGGCTATGGTGCTATGCATAGCACGGATGGGGTCCGTGCTACGGCTCAAAATTTGACTTTTCAAAATCGTAACGGTCGATCCGAACCGTTCAACATGATTACAAAATGAATATGTATTTGCAAACCAAATTTTACATTTTTCCGAATTTTTTTACTATTTTTTCGAAAATCACTTGATTTGAACATTGTGGACCATCCAAAAACAGCATATCCAAAAAAATAGTAAAAAAATTCGGAAAAATGTAAAATTTGGTTTGCAAGTACATATTCATTTTATAATCATGTTGAACGGTTCGGATCGACCGTTACGATTTTGAAAAGTCAAATTTTGAGCCGTAGTACGGACCCCATCCGTGCTATGCATAGCACCATAGCCTCACTCATTATCTTATAGGTAGTACGAAATAGTCTTTGACCATATCCTTATCTATATATTTAGCTAATGAAAAAAATAATTACTCATACCCATACTCAATAAACTATCGGAAAAAAAATATATTACATATACTCTTGTTATCGAATACGATACGAATCAGGTAAATGGTTAAAATGGTGTCATTAGTACACCCCCACTTGTGACCATTGGCGGACCCAAGGTGGATCAGGAGTAGGCACTTGCCTACCCCTGGATTCGAATTTTTTTTAGATCTAGTGGTATTTTATACTTATGCCTACCCCTGGATTTAATTCACGGTAAATAAAAGAAAATTATGCAGAAAAGAAAGTCAGTCCAAACTGATTCGCGGAAAAGAATTAAAGAAAAAAGACGCGGTCCGATTCGCTACTCCACTCAGAAGAATCGCTGATTCGCCAAGAGAAAAAAGAGATTTGCTACTAGAGATCTAAATATATATGATGTCGTAACTAGTCATGATGTGACTAAATTTGGAAGGATAGTCATGACACGTTAGTCACGCCATGATCAAGGCATGCCGTGACCACACGTAACGTATCTAAATGTGATTGGTCACATTTGGTCATGTTTAACTATTTTTTTCATAATTTAGATTATTTTATTCAAGATTCACCATTCGATCAAGATCTAACGGCCCTAATTATATATGACTCACGTGACCATGTTTCGTGTCGTGACCAAATCTTTCGTGTGACATGCCGTGTCTTGTCAAATTCAAATTTTTGAAAGATGATCACGTCGCGTGAATGGTCACGGCACAGGACACGCAAATCACAACACGTGACCAACACACGTGCCCTGTCATGCCGTGATGGAACCGTGTTGTGCTGTGACTGAACCGTGTCGTGTCGTGACGTATCTGGTCACGTCATGAGTTTTTTAGATCCTTATCTGCTTTTCTGCTCTAATTCGTCAGAAGAAAAAAAAAATTATACTCTTATTAGTATTTTGTACCTACCCCTGACCGAAATCATGAATCCGCCCCTGCTTGTGACTGAGTCCGCGTCATCTACATTAACTCAAAATAGTATCTTTTCAGTTAATTCATTTCGGCCATCTGATTTTAAACGGAGCCAATTCGGTTCTCGCCTATAACGTAGGGGTTCTTTAATATTAGTGCGGATCTAACATGTATGAATATTAAAGTGGATCGGACGGTTCAAATACATTAACTCAAAAGATTTTGTTTTAGTTGATGTAGAGGATACGAGTGCCCTTTGACTTGTGGTAATGTATTGGCGGTGGCATCTTATAATTAAATTATATTAAGTCAGCAGCCCAGGTTCCGTACTAATCTTCTGGGTCATGTCCTCCGGTTCAGGCCTCATTATTGCACAAGTGAACAAGTATATATCTTATTGCATCTTACGGTTAACATATAATTAACTAAGCAGAAGAATTATGATGCAATTATTATTCTAAATAAATCTTATATTAAATATTTTTTAAATAATATATATAGTAATAGTCCTGCATTTTGTCTAAGTGTTTAATTAGAAAATCAGATAATTAAATAATCACGGCCGATTAATATTTGCACTTGAAGAATTCAACAAGTGATGCATTTGATGAAAATTTTGTAGGTTATTTAAGAATTAATAATTCATTATCAACGGGCTCCCTTGAGAGAGAGGAGAAAACCTAGGCGCCACCATCCAACCCCCCTCCCTTCCTCCCGTCGTCTTTTCTCAACCAGTTTGTCTCAGTCTGCTCCTTGATCCCGCCGGTCAGCCGTCCGTCTTTCTTCGTTTCTTCTTTCTCTTCGGTGAGAATTGTCGGCTCCAACCTTCTTGCACTGTTGGTGTCTTCTCCGGCCGCCACCAGCCTCCCTTCCTTCTTTTCCACCAATAAAGCCTAGATCCGAAAGAGAAAGTGAGGGAGAAGAGGCGTAGCCCCTCCGCCTCTTCCCTCCGCTTCCTCCAACCGCCACCTTTCTTAGTCGTCACTCTAATCTTGTTCTCTATCTCTAAAACCTCTACACCGGAACCCTAGGCAGGGGTGGAGGAGGTCGCGGCCAGTACCGGCCTCCCCCACCCGCCACCACCTCCCTTAAAAAAAAAAAAAAAAATTCTAGATGCCTCCACCTTGGTGTTGTTAGCCGGCTAGTGCAGTGGAGAGCAAGAAGGTGAGAGAGGAGATTGACGATCGGTTGAAGCCGATTCGTTAGATGTTATGTTGTTAGTGGTTGTGTTGTGTTATTTAGATGTTGATATGTGTTTTATATTTGTTGTGTTGTTTGCGGTGATGGATGTAATTTTACTTTTATTTAATGAAAAATTATACTTGACAACCGCTGCCAAAGTTAAAAAAAAAAAATTAATTCATTATCAACACTTTAATAATTTGTGCTACATGCGAAAACTGAACGTAGGAATACTTCACATATATAGTTTCGCTATCATTATAAAATAAGTTAGAAAAACTTAATCACAATTACTTCACATATATAGTTTCACTATATAGCCCAATCCGGTTTCTTCAATTTTGACCAATTAAGTTTGGTCCAATTTAAACAACGGTACAGTGTTTCAATTGGAACCGAACAGGTACGTACGTATTGATCTACATCATATATAATTTAGGCGGCAAATCATTAGCCGTCCAATGTTGCACTCGTGGTATATCTATCTATCTTTCCATCTATATATAATTTATGTGACCTAGGACCAATCTAAACATTTATAGTTACGTGTCTATCATACCAAACAAACATTAAGTAATACCTGTTTATGTGTCTAACCTACCCTAATTATTTTCCAGTCATTGTCCGTACTGTTAACATCTGTACAGCGAATTGTACCCATACCAATTACCAGTTATGGGTCCAGCATCACAATTTAATGCACCCATTTAATATAAGTGGCCTGTATGGTTTCAGAATCTTAATTTGGATCTCCCAATTGTTACCTCAACTAAAACTAAAAAAACAAATCTGACAAGTCACATAAACACTTGTTCATAATATGAATATAAACTTTTTAGTCTTCTTCATAACTCAAAATTAAATGGAAGACCGATTTATTTTTAAATTATAAAAATTTGTCACATAATCTATCTAAATAAAAAAATATGTATAATACATGTGTGTGCTTCTCTCTAATTAAACTGGTCAAAATTGGAACTGTGAGCTTAGTGCAGTGGCACGAGCCCTCATCTGTCTTTGGAGAGATGCATATTTAATTCTCAAAAATAATATCTAAAAAAATGTTGGAGTATACCGGGCCCTTAAATAAAAAAATGATCAAAATTGAATTTAAATTTTGAGTCAATTCAACTTTTCATCAAATAATGTAACGGGTGCCTAACTATGTATAGCTAGGATGCATAAATCTGAAGGTGATCAAATTGATGAAAAGAAAAAGATGACAAAATATATAGCTGCAATGCTGCATGCGTACTAGAAATTAAATAAGGAAATCTAGATGCTTTTATGAGAGAAATCTAAATACAGTTGGAATGGAAATGAAAAATGAAGATGCGCGCGGTAGGTAAACGTACTGTTGGAATCCAAACAGTTTTTACCACGTCGAGAAGATCACTCTCCAACAGTAAATGCGTAATACATGCATGCATGTTGGAAACCCTTAGGCTTGCGAATCGAGTTGCCATGCATGATCGACGACGCACTTAATTTAATAGAATTTGGTCATGATATATCGATCTAGTTAGGAAGGAATAGGAATGGACACATGCATGCAGCTACCCACTGCATATGTGGCATATATATATATAAAATAAAAGGCTTAATTATAAAAGTCAGTGAGAATTAAGATACAATTTGAAATTACTAATCATGACAAGTCAGTGCAGTGCGGTGAGAATATTAATTACCTTAAAAAACCACTCAACAATATATCCTGCTTCAATTAATTGTGCTGATTTCCAAATTAAATCTGCTGTCTAATTAACTAAGGTCAATCGGTTTAGTAAATTAAATGGTATCATGCAACAAGCTCTTCTCTAAAATCTTCAACTCCACAGTATAATTCCTTACACAAAATAGGGATTTTATTTTTAAAAAGATGATACATTAAATTCAGGGATTCCATTCCGTTAATTATGCACAAAAATTCCTCTCTTTCACTGCATGCATGCACGCACGATGCACATATTAATAACACAAATAGAATTCAGGGCTAGGAGTGTCAATGACACTCTTTTATCCGTTTACCTGACCCGTACCGTATCCGATAAAACGGGTACAAGTGAGATTTTTTGTTTTCCTAAACTTATCATATACAGATAAAGATTTTTTTTTTATTATCTAAACGGGTAAGGGTACGGGTAAAGTGTATTTCGTACCCGTTACCTAATCAGATAATTATAAAAAAAAATTATATATATTATATATATTAATAAGCATTGAAAAAAGTGCTTTAATTGGTTTACTTACGCTTAGCATGATCAAAAAAATTTCTTTTTCAATAAAGTACTATACAGTGTGAAATAAATGTATATGTTTTAATGTTTTATTTAATAAATAATGAAAATAATTATTATATTAGTATTATCTATTATTTACCCGCTACCATTTCGTTATCCGACAACCATAACGAGTAAGGGTAGGATACGGGTAAGATAATTTGTAGCGGGTAAGGGTAGGATACGGATAAAAATAATTTGTAACAGTACAGATATGAAAATGCTTCCACTTGACTCTTACCATACCCGTTGACACCCCTAATCACGGCATATATATATGCGATCCAGATCACACAAGGCAAGGATGTTGTGCTAAATATATATATTTGAGGGACACTTAATTAGATGCACTGTCTCTAGCTTCTGAAGGTTATTACAAACAACAACAAATTTTTATTAAGCGGTGTACATGCATGCATGGGGCTGCCACGCAAAAAAGAGGTGGGGAGCAGGGGTGGAGCCAGACTTTCAAGCTATGGGGGTCAAATATATATGGGAGTCAATCATATAAAATTTTCTTGCAGAGAATGGGGGTCAATTTTACCGTTTCTTGACATTTTACTCCAAATTATATACAAAATTATACATTAATACAATTTTTTTTTAAAATAGGGGTCAATTGACCCCATATGGCCTTCTTACATCCGCCTCTGGCCTTCTTATATATATGATACAATTAGCTGTTTCTGTTTATATTGTCTATTCATATTAGCTTGCATGGTTTTATATTATTTGTTGGTACCTACTATTGGGTGTTATTTAATATAAATGGATGGATAATATATATATACGGAGGCTAGACCCTAATAAAAGTATAATTATTGTTATTCTCATAGAGCGAAGTTAGGGTACGTGTGATGTGTTCATTATTAGAGGTTGGTTAGCACTGAGTACAACTCCAAAAGTCTATTGGATAGGCTTCAAACGGTGAATCCAAACGTACTAAATTAATTCAAAACTTCCAAAAAAATTGAGTAAATTTCGCTGGAGGTCACTAAACTTTGTTATTTGTCACGAATTGGTCACTCAAGTTTGATTTGTCCATTTTTAGTCACTCAACTTTGTCATTTATTCCAATCAAATCACTCTATTCCGTCCAAAATCTTAACGAAATATTCTCATTCCGTCCAAAATATTAATGGAATATACTCATTCCGTCCAAAATACTAACGGAATGAGCATATTCCGTCCAAAATACTAACGGAATGAGCATATTCCGTTCAAAATACTAACGGATTGAGCATATTCCGTCCAAAATACTAACGAAATGAGCATATTCCGTTAGCATTTTGGACGAAAAAGTATAGAGTGACTTGATTGTGACAAATAACAAAGTTGAGTGACTAAAAATGGACAAATCAAACTTGAGTGACCAATTCGTGACAAATGACAAAGTTTAGTGACCTTCAGCGAAATTTACCCAAAATATTTCAAATAAGCATCACTCATGAAGTAGATGGATTTTAATAGTTTGAATTCGTTGTTTGAAGATAATCCGATAAATTTTTAGAGTTATGCTCAGTGCTCACTAACTTCTTTTAGTGAGCACATCACACCCTAGCTTTGCTCTATTCTCATAATCCATGCCCTTTATTGTACTACTTATGGAGTTCAGATTTACCTGTTATTATTTGTAAAAAAAATCACAAAATTACCTTTTATTAAGTTTTGATAATTTTCTTAGAGTGAGGCTACGGTACTATGCATAGCACGATTTGATCCGTGCTACGGCTCAATATTTGAGTTTTCAAAATCCTAACGGTCGATCTGAACCGTTCAACATGATTATAAAATAAATATGTATTTGCAAACCAAATTTTACATTTTTTCAAATTTTTTTACTATTTTTTTAGATAGGTAGAAAATCACTTGATCTGAAAATTCTGAATCATCCCAAAACAGTGATTTTCTATCTATCTAAAAAAATAGTAAAAAAATTCGAAAAATTGTAAAATTTGGTTTGCAAATAAATATTCATTTTATAATCATGTTGAACGGTTGGGATCGATCATTAGAATTTTGAAAACTCAAATTAAGCCGTAACAAGAACCAATCCATGCTATGCATAACACCGTAGCCTCACTCATTTTCTTATAACAACTTGTGAATTTACTTGTACTTGTATCGCGTCCAGAAAATTGAATTACTTGCCTAGCTATGCCATAGGTACACAGCTAGCTAGTCTTAAATCTGGTCTCAATTAAATATTCGCCAGACTTAATTACTGTAGAGAAAGTAACAGAAACATATATTATTATTATTATTATTATATTGGCGTACATTTTGATTGAAGAAGATATTTGTGTACTGTTTTGACATCCACACCATGATCCATGATCCATGATCCATTGGGCACACGTGTGTGTGATGACTTTATCCAACAGCGGCAGTGCTCCTGAACACGCGCATGCAGCACTGCACTGCATGCTCACTGTTCTTTCAGAATACTTTTGCATGTAATGTAGCAAATTGAGCCTTGTCCCATATTTTGCACGGCCAACTTACTTTACTTACTGTATATATTGCGCCGTGCGCGTGGGCCTTTGCCTTTCACTATATATTTTTATATGAGTAGAACTAGGGTGCTCTCGAGAACTCAAGTCCAAAACTCATCGGATTGGCTTCAAACGACGAATCCGACCATTGAAACCCGTCTACCTTACGAGTGATGCGTCTACATGCAAAAAATTTAAATTTTGAAATTAATTTTGCATAGAGTCAAGTGGTAAAAAAACGTCAAAAAATGAATGCATTAAAATTAATTTATTAACCTTCTAATTTTGACCACTTGACTCTATGCAAAATTAATTTCAAAATTTAAAATTTTTTCATGTAGACGCATCACTCGTAAGGTAGACGGGTTTCAACGGTCGGATTCGTCGTTTGAAGCCGATCCGATGAGTTTTGGACTTGAGTTCACCAAGGGCTTGGTGAACTCAAGAGCACCCTAGTTCTACTCTTTATATATATATATATATACATAGAATATGGCTAATATGCTACGCGTAGCATAGAGGGCCTCTGTGCTACGGCTCAATATTTGAGTTTTTAAAATTCTAACGGTCGATCCGAACCGTTCAACATGATCTCCATATGAATAGGTACTTGCAAATTAAATTTTATATTTTTAGAATTTTTTTACTATTTTTTTAGATAGGTAGAAAATCACTTGATCTGAAAATTTTGTTCCATTAAGATCAAGTGATTTTCTACCTATCTAAAAAAATAGTAAATTTTTTAAAAAAATATAAAATTTGGTTTGCAAGTACATATTCATATGGAGATCATGTTGAACGGTTCGGATCGACCGTTAAGATTTTGAAAACTCAAATATTGAGCTGTTGCACGGAGGCCCTCTATACTACGCGTAGCACCGTACGTAGCCACACTCCTATATATATATTCTCAATCAATTTTCAATTCTATTGTATCTGTATATGATTTGGTCATATGAACTTATGAAGTGCAGACTGCAGAGAATTTTACTTATAAATTAATTTTCACAAAATCCGCATATAATCATCATATAATCTGAAAAAAAAAACACATAAAATTAAAGTTTAATATCTCAGCTAATAAATTAGAAAAGAAAAACACTTTTAATTCCACCAAACATGCAAAAATAGAAGTTTACTTGTTGCACACTTTCTTTTAATTAATTTCGTAATTAGTCTAATAAATAAATGAACGGTGAGGACGGGTCGGAAGTGATTTGCCTGACTTAATTTCCATTTGCCCCTATTGGGGTTTGACTCATCGGCATTCAAATGATTTAAGTTTTATTTCTTTCTAACAATTCCCTTTCCCTATATATATATGTGTGTTTATATATTGAAAGAGAAAAAGTGGAAACAAGCTGCAATTAAGTAATTAATTAATTAAGGTGATCTGAAAGATGGTGATGATAATAAAATATGACACGTACCCACTATCACAACCATATGTAAATTAAGGTTTGGGGCTCTCAATCTCATGACTCCGAGTTCCAACTGGTATGACTGCAGCTAGCACCAGATCTAGAAAGATTGTGAAAAATAAAATCACATAGGTCATGTTTGATTGTGGAGTAAGAAATGGAGTAAAATTATTTACTTCACACTTAATTGGTCAAACAAAAGTAAAAGAGGAGTAAAGTGGAGTAAGAAGTGAATTAATCATAGGGTAATTATATCTTCCCCATCTATCCATCCCTCATTTTATTCTCCAACTAACTAACTACTTTTTCTAATTATAATTACAAATTCTAACTACCTAATGGCCCTACAAATTAATTACCTAATTTTCTCCCTTTATTTCTTTCCTCTTTCTCCCTCCCTCTCCGCCTCCGCCTCCGCCTCCGCCCGCCTCTCCCACCTCTCCCTCTCGGCCTCCGCCTCCCTCTCCCACCTCCACCTCCGCCGGGTTAGATCCATCACTGTCGACCGCCGGATCAGATCCGTCATGTCTATGTTCCTCTTCCTCATGCAGTAGCGAGTTATTTGCAAAGAACAAAGCTTCATTAATGGTGAATTAGGCCAGTGCGTACTAAGTACTAAGAAATGACAGAAAAACAAATTTTGAAAAAAATTAGAGGTGTATGAATGAATACTTGATGTTTTAGAGATGAATACTTCAACGTTTATGGATGAATACTTAATATCTTAGGTATAAATACTTTAACTTATATGTATGAATACTTGATATCTTATGGATGAATATTATTCGGCTGCTCTTGTAAAATTAATCGAGGTATGCACATATGTTTGTAATACTCTTGGTACATTAACTATTTACACTTACACGACGATGATGAATACTTGCTCGATGAGAGATGAATACTTGTGACGAGATATGAATACTTGTGCAATGGACAACTCAAAAGTATGTCATCATAGATCTCATTTGAAAGAGAAAATTGTGTAGAAGACATTCGTGGTTTTAGATTTGCAAAATTTCTCACAGATCGTCAGAAATATTGGTTAGATTGAACGGAGGAAAAAAAACCCATATCTAAAAACGTGTAAAAGATGAGTGATTGATGTGTCCAAATATGCTTCTATTGCAAAGATAAATACATTTATATAGATGGATGAATGCTAGTTGTGTTACAGATGAATATTTTTTTGCAAATTTCTAAAATGAGCTGAAGGTTATGTGGTCCCCCACTTAATTAATGCGCTGACGGTTATGCGGTTCCCCACTTAATTAATGCTCTGACAGTTATGCGGTCCCCACACATGTTGTTTGTGGTCCCCTTCTTTTTTATATGATGAATGTTGTAATATATCCAAATATGTTTCTATTGCAAATGTAAATACCTTCATATAGATGGATGAATACTAGTTGTGTTACATATGAATATTTTTCTACAAATTCCTAAAATGCGCTGACAGTTATGCGGTCCCCCACTTAATTAATGCAACTGACGGGGGATGGTTCACGGGGGATAGCTAGGCTCTCCCTTAATCATAATAAGTTACTCCACCTCTTCAAGTTGATTAACTTACTCTACACTTACTCCGCATGTAGAGCCCATTGTCATAGCTAGACAGGGTTTCATTACTCAATATTTTACCCTCTGAGAAAATTAATTTAAGTCATGTGTTAAACTACCAAACGAGATATAAAATATGAAGAGTAAAATGGAATAAGCAATTTAATCATCATTAACTTTACTTTGCAAAAGAGATTTATTGTAAATGAGCTGTAATTAAGGATAGTCTTAAAATCTGTGTAAATAAATTTTTTCTTATCAATATATTTGTTGCCGTTCCCATCAACTATAAAAAAAAAAACTTCACTCCACAATCAAACATGGCCTATGGTCATAAGGATATTTTTTTTTTTTAATTTGTAGATATATTGCTGGTTCAAATGGCATGAAAAAAATAAGTAAAAATCACTTGAAAGTTCGTAAAATTATCCTTCCAAATGATGAAAAAAAAGTTTCTATCAAACAACCCTATAAGAAAAGTTGAACGAATTGTCTGATCAATTTTCATAGAAATAGAAATGGAAGTCCATTCACAAAGTCTAGCACAAAATTTACGCATGTGGATGATTGCATCCTATTGACATGACAATTAAAGTTGCCTGTTTGATAGGATAGAAGCCATTGGGGCCTTGACTGACATTCCGAGCCATTTGACCTGCTTTACTTAGAATCCTAGGCAAATTTTTATAGATACCTAGTCAAGTTTCATCGTTTTTATTCGAATCTCGGTAGTGTTCGACACATTTTTTTTAAGAGCTTTTTAGTATAATCATTAAATTTGTGTTTTATTGCGAATGAAACAATTTTTATGTTTCTGAACCGAATAATAAATAAAACACGAAAAAACATATTTTACGAATTATTCGCTAATAAAACATAATTTTTTTTAAATTTTTTTTTGCTTCCTTGTGGGACCGAATTATACCCGAATTATTCTCAAATCAAGAATTTTTGACACTGCCGAACTGAACCTGAATAATTCATTTGTCACTATGCTTCTTAGAGCTCCTTAGAAGACTAAGAAGTCTTAAACTTGCCAAACACTTACTCCTTTGCAAAGCTTAAATCACTTTCTTAAGCCTCATTTTATCCACTTTCTTAAGTTTGCTTCAATTTTTAAGCCACTAGTTCACATGACTTAAGCAATTGAGTCACCTTAAGAAAACTAAAGAGTCATTTTCTTAAATGTCTCTTGCCAAACACCTCTTCTTTAGAGAAGCTTAAATTTTAAGCCCACTCAACTTGCTGAACACCCGTGTAAATTGGTCTTAAAAAGTGTTATTGTAATTTGTAATTTGTAAATCAATATTTGGATTCGGAATATTTTTGTATAAGAAAGATATTAGTCGATTTCAGACGTTTAATTAAATATATTTAGTTCTATATTTTTAGGAGCAAATTATATTAAAGTTTCCTTATTAAGCTTATGATCACATTAAACACAAAATAATGCTCCCACTTGTGAAAGTAATAAACATTAAGGTGTATGGTTACTATGATATTAGTGTTATTTTAACCGTAGTGATCCTGACTCAAAAATCTATCAAATAGCCTTCAAACACTAAACCATTCAAACTGATCTAATCACAAATGATGCATTTACTTGCAAAATTTATAAATTTTCGAATTTATTTAGTATGAAGTCAAGTGATCATGCATTATAATTAACTTAAAAATCTTCTTTTTGACCGCTTGACTTCATACGAAATGAATTCGGAAATTTATACAAACATTAAGGTGTATGGTTACTATGACATTAGTGTTATTTTAGCCGTAGTGATCCTGACTCAAAAATCTAAACCATTCAAACCGATCTACTTCACAAGTGATGCATTTAATTACGTGCAAAATTTATAAATTTTCGAATTCATTTAGTACGAAGTCAAGTATCATGCATTATAATTAACTTAAAAATCTTCTTTTTGACCGCCACAACAAGAATAAGTGACTTTTTGTGAGGGTAAAAAGTGACTTTTCGCGACGGAGTACCGTCATAACTGTGCTTTTTCTATTCGCGACGGTACTTTTCGCGACGGAGAACCGTCATAAATGCGCTTTTTTCCTCGCGATAAGTGCCTACTTTGTTGTTGCGCGCTTGACTTCATACAAAATGAATTCGGAAATTCATAAAATTTTGCATGTCACTAGTAACTAATAAGGTAGCTCGGTTTGAAAATTTTGGATTCGTTCTTTGAAACTTATTTGATGAATTTTGAAGTTAGTGTCACTACAACTAAAATAACACTGATATATATTAGCCAAACTCCGAAGAATTAATATGAAGTTGATGAATTTTGAAGTTAGTGTCACTACAACTTCTTTTTAAGTTACGATTGTCTAGTGCTAAGAGTTACTGAGAAATATGATAGTGAGGAAAAAGGAGCTAGCATCTCTTCTCCATTCCATAAATTGAAAATTTGTAATTTTGTTCATTAAATATCATAATTTGTATATGCATCAATATTTTTTAGCCCCATATAAAATAAAAATTATACTGCATTAGATTATTAAGTTCCTCCAATCATGATTTTCTAACTCTGTCTCTAAAGATGTATGTGCAAAAAAAAAAAAAGAATTGTGGCAAACTAACATAATTGGACTGGACCAAAATATTAATATTTATTTTGGTTTACAAAACTAAAACCGAATCAAATAAAGTAAAATTCTTAAACAAATCAAACCAAATTAACACAGTTTGCTGATAATATATACTATAGTTTTTGGTATTTTAATCAAATTGATTAAGGTAATATAACCTCTCAACTCATAAACTATCGATACATGTAGCCTTTTATTTTCTCGTGACGTGATGGAATTAATATTCTCTGTCGTGCATGTCTTCACTCTTCAAAGATAAAAGCAAAGAGAAATAAAAACATAAAAATGTTGGAGACATGTCCAGATGTCCTTAATCCTTATGTTATGTGTAAAATACTAAAATATATATAGCATTAATTTTATCTCTTCAGTCTTCACTAGTGAGTTCACTATTATCCAAACTCCGAAGAATTAATATGTTATACTTATATGTGATGGATGATAGGCAGCAAGATTTCAGAATTTTATCATGTTTTTATGGAAATTGACAGTGACGGATGAGGGGATTTTCCTTAATTGCTCGGATTTCCATTTCTCTTTTGGCCTTTTCCTCTCTCCACTTAGTTGTCCATATAATATAGCAATTGTCAATTGAACTGTTTTTATATCTATTCATATGTTTATATATAAATAAATAAAGAGTATTATTACAAAAATAAAGCTGTGTAACTGTGTTACCTGTAGCATAGTACGTAGCATGCTTTGTTACTCCATCCAAAATCTATTGAATAAACTTCGAACGACGAATTTAAACCATTGAAACCGATCTACTTCACGAGTGATACATTTACATATAAAATTTATAATTTTTTTACATTTATTTAGTATAAATCAAGTGGTAAAAAAATATTGCCTGAAGAGAGGCGCAATTGAACTGTGTTTATATTTATTTATTAATCCAAATGTTTATACATTAATAAAGAGTATTATTACAGTATATTTCACTTCAATAATACGAAGAGACGTAATTTTGGAAAATATTTTTTCCGTTCATGGAGTACATAGAAAATTGAAAAATTTAAGGTATGAACTGTTAATTAGAATTATTGAGGCCCATTAATTTTTGAATTTTAAGTGGAGGCAATTTAGGAGTGAAAACAGTATGGATAATATCCGATTCGTATTCGATCCGTATTCAAAAAATTAAATATGGATATCCGATATCCGTGTGAATATGAATACTGATATGATTTTGCATTTCAATTATCCATATCCGAATAGTAGATATATACCATATAGTTTAATATATATTATGAAAAAATTATGTTATTCACTATTATAATTAGATTTATACTATGAACTTTAGTATTTTTAATAATAATTTTATATTATTTTAATAAATATCCGATTTGATCCGTATCCATATTCATATCCATCTAATATCCAATTCGTATCCATATTCAAAAAATTATAAAGAAATGTGAATATGATTTTACCACTATCCGCTCCGTTTTCATCCCAGGAGGCATGGTGCAATAAATAAATAATACCATTTATTGTAGTTCGTCTAAAATATCATTCAATCATATTTTCTATTTAAAATTATCAAAAATAAAAGGAAAGGCTCAAATTGCATGGCACTTTCTACGCAACCAACGGTGATGGCGACTTGTTGATGTCCACATCGGAGGTCATGCGATTAAAAATATCAATTCGAATTTTGGTCATCTAATTATTCATTTATGGTCATTAAAAATTGTATAATTGTTCATCCCATCCGCCGCGGGTCCGGATCTCCTAAAGTAACCCAACTTTTGGGTTTTCGATCGGGACTGTCCGATTCGATTTTGTCGTTCGAGATCGTCTCGAGATTCGAATCCATCATCGGAATGTGTGCGCTCCACTTCGGAATGGATGGTCTCGGATCCGAATCGGACGGTCCCGATTTAAAACCAAAAATTGAATTACTTCACTGGATCCGAATTCATCCGGCGCTCTTGTTTTTTCTTCTTGTTTACTATTTGAAATTAAAGATTTAGTTGTTGTTGTTTGTTTTTCTTGTTTACTATTTGTTTCGCACCTTCTCATTTCATTTAATAATATTAAATATACATTAAAGAATCCGGCTAGTATGACATAAACTCCAAAACTTATTGGATAGACTTCAAATGACTAATTTCAACCGTTCAAACTAAATTATTTTATAAGTAACGCGTTTACCTGCAAAAAAATATTTTTTCGAGTTATTTTAGTATCAAGTCAAACGGTAAAAAAATTTGAACAATGAATGCATTAAAATTAACTTAAAAACACCCACATTTTTCCACTTGAATTGATACTAAATAAATTCAAAAAAATTATAAATTTTGTATGTAAATGCACAACTAATGAAGTAGATCGGTTTGAACAGTTTGGATTCAGTGTTTGAAGTCGATTCAATAAATTTTGAAATTGGTGTTATGTATGCTGAAATGACACTGATATCATACTAGTCGGACTCTACATAAATGAAAAACACACCATGTTTTAAATATTTTTTAAATAAATAAATACGCCATTCATTCTTAATCAACAATAAAAGAGATTTTTCGAATATCTGATCCCCTGATACGAATTTGTACTTGTTGGGACGTCCGCATATGTGATACGAATTTAAATAAAATATTAATGTATTCGTATCAATTAAAAATAGTTTTCTTATGTATTGTATCTCTATCTATTAACTATATATCTATATCGTATTTTGTTCTTTAAGAGTAACATATTATTATAAAAAGAATATTATTATTATCTGTTACGGGTAACAAATAATTATCAAATAAATTACTAATTAGCATAACTTAGCAAAGCAATAAAATAACATATACTAGTTTAAACTACATGATTTATATAAGATCACATATAACAAAAATATTGGTCTTTTATTTAAAAAAAACAATAATTGAAAAATATTACAGAAATTCTTGTACAAATCGATCTCACTATGTTCATAATGCAGTTTAACAAATGATTAAATCATTATCACATACTAATTCATATTTATCAATTACCCATAGTATGATATAAACATTCCTATTTATCACATGCTAATTCTTACTCAATAAGTTAAATTTTTTTTTTTCCTTATTTCCTTACTTGCACAGTTGCACCTATCACAGAACAAACATTTCTACACAACTTTTTAAGTGTAAATCATGTACAAATTTAAATTTATATATCATTACACTTAACAGAAAATAATTTACATATAGTTGATGTCAGGAGCGGACTCAAGTGAGCACTGGGGGTCAACTGCCACCTCCTCTCGGATTTAAAAGTTAGTATTGAAAATTAGAAGTTAGTATTGGAAATTAAAAGTTAGTATTGAAAATTAGAAGTTAGATTTAAAAAAAAAAAATTAGAAGTTAGTATTGTTTATTATCTAGTACTTGATTAGCTAATGAGTTTGAACTCGATTCGTTATTTTCTTGTCTCCCGACAAAATTTCTGAAACCGCTCATGGTTGACGTTATTAAAATCCTGTATAATTTTGTTTAGTTAATAGTTAATCTTATCCAAATTTAAATTTGTACACAATTCACACTTGATAAAAATAAAACTATAACATGATCAATGTTTGTTAGTCATGACTATTATAATTTTATTGGAGTAGAACTAGGGATTCTTAAGTTTACCAAATTTTTTTTAACTCAATTCTAAAATCTATTGGATTAGCTTTCAACGACGAAATTCAAACTGTTGAAATCCATCTACTTTATGAGTGATGTGTCTACATACAAAAAAGTTAAACTTTCGAATTAATTTGGAATAAAGTCAAGCGGTCAAATTAGAAGGTTTATAAATTAATTTTAATACATTCATTTTTTGAATATTTTTTTACCACTTGACTCTATACAAAATTAGTTCGAATTTTTTTTTTTTTTTTTACATATTGACGCATTACTTGTAAAGTAGATAAATTTTAGCAATTTGAATTTGTTGTTTGAAACTAATTATATAGATTTTTTTAGTTGAGTTGACAAGAGTGTTGCTGAACTTAAATGACACCCAAGTTGTATTCAATTTATTGTGCACACAGTTAAGAAGAGTTTTTGTGTCATTGATGGCGTATCCCACTCCCACGTATAACTCGAAAAGAGCGTTATTTATTTATGAAACTTGTAACCGAGAGACCGCAAAAAAACACAAACCAAAGTCGGGTGCACGGCTCGATAGCCATAGGACGATTCACTCACAGTCACATCGGTGCAATCAAAAATATTTAATGAGCCCATATTATATTATTTATGAAATTCAATTTTGGTTCTTGTTTCTTTTTGTTTGGTTATCATATTCATATTCACCTATTCTGTTCTGGTCTGTTCTATTCTATTCAAAGTAGAAAGTAGATGGGACGTAGGACTTAAGAGGCCAGTCAAAAGTTGAGGTACCCGTGCGGCTACGTGACCAGTCAAATCACAACACGTGGCACACCCAATGATTACTTTTAGCGATGCCATGTGGGGTCTACTGGTGTGCCCGCACGTGCGGCTGTGTTTGTTTTCTTGCGCGCATTTATTGCATGGGTCCCTCCGCACCCACCCGACCCAGGCACCCAGCTATGACTATGAGCTATCCATCCACTTTATTTTATTATATCTACAGTGAAAAGAGAAGAGAATTTTATTTTTCCTTTAGCTCCCTCTTCATTTTCAATTCTTTTTCATGCTCCATTTCCGGTTTCTTCTATTTTCATATTTCTTCTTTAAAAAAATAACAGAAATATACCCGATTTTATCATGTCTGAACCAGGCTTTAATGTTAGATGATTTATTTAATTCATTAAGAACATGTTAGTAATTTAATATATATTTCATAACCATGAGTTCAATTATCAAATTTTCAAATAAAATTGATTACCTACAAATCCCCTACCAAAATAGCTCAATATCATAATAATAATTCTTTGCTAAGTAAAAAAAATATTTTCTATATTATAGACTACTAAAATATATGATTATAATAAAACAATTCAATCCATTTCTTAAATAATAACAAAATATTACTTATTTAGCATTAATTTCGTACCACTTTTTAAAGTGGTACTACTATGAATACTATTCTAGTCCTAGAAAATGAATCATTTTTTAATGTCAGACTAGTGCCCTACTATGCAATAACTGCCTTCACAGACTTTTAAAAAAAAAAAAAAGAAGAAGGCAAAAGCCCATTTCATTGCTGAAATTTTAAATACATACATCAGTTTTTTCAGCAAGCTGGTTTAAGCACCTCAAAATCAAACAAGTATAGCAGCCAAATATGTAGACACTAGCTAAGCAACTGGAAAGTAAAAACAACACCATGTTTGTGAGATGGCCAATCTCCAAAAATATTCTAAGTTGACACTAACTAAGCCACATAATAATGGGCTGGGTAGGTTAACTAGATACAAAATTTGATGCTGGTGCAACTTCATGCTTGATCTAGGGACCCTGGTGGCTGATAAACCACTATCTCCAAAGGCATATATTGTGCCAGTGGTACTGCATCTTCAACCACTAGTAGCCATTCTTCAACAGAGGCCTTGCATTTTTTCTTTGAATTACCTGTCCAAAAAATAGCCAAAGATTTAATTAGTAGAATTAAAGATCTGGCAGTTTGTATGTTACTGTTATTAAAACAAATGTCATTCCTATGTTTCCAAATCACCCAGCATAAAACACTGAAAACCACCAGGAATCCAGTTCTATGTTTGCTAGGGAGCTGTATAGCAAATTCAATAATATCTGAAAAAATTGCCATTGTGGTAGGATATCTTGAGTTTTACCAAGCCAAAACCAAATCTGTTGTAATAAAGGGCATGTTAAGAACAAATGTGTCTCTGTGTCAGAGCAGAAGACACAACTAGGTGACCCAGTCCAACCCTTGATAGCTAGGTTGTCTTTTGTAAGTATTTTGTTATGTTGGGCTAACCACATAAATATTCTAATCTTTGGTGGTACAGGTAAGGTCCACCACATGAGGGGCATAACAGGAAAATCCCATCTACAATTCAGAAATTTATATAGAGATTGAGTAGTAAACTTCCCTGAAGCTTCCCATCTCCAGTTGAGTTTATCATGTGTATGTGTGAAAGATGTAAGACTGATAATGTGCAGAAGTTCCCCCCAATCATGTAGGTTAACCCCATCTAACCTTCTTCTAAATACCAAGTTTGCCCCTTGAGAATGAATTATATCTGTTAACAGGACATATTTTGTACTGCACAGCTGAAAAAGGTCAGGGAATCTAATAGATAAAGGGCATTCTAAAAACCAGATATCATACCAGAATCTAACTTGTGAGTAGATACCTAGTTCATATGTTACACTAAGAGTACCAAGGGAGTCTAATTGTACTATATGAGACCAGAAGGGAGAGTACTGTATGGGATTATCACTGTAATACTTGGATGTAATAAGTATTTTCCACATTCCTTGGAAGTTAGAATTTTTAAATTTTCACCACCACTTAAGCATAAGTGCAATGTTCATTTGATTGAGGTCTAAAACCCCTAAACCTCCAAATTGTTTGGCAATGCAAATAGTTTCCCAATTTATGAGAGCATATTTAAATTGTTTATCTGACCCCTGCCATAAAAAACGTCGTCTAATTTTATCTATTTTCTTCAAGACTGTAACTGGAATTCTAAATACAGATATGGCATATAAAGGGATAGAACTAAGAACATAATTAAGTAAGGTGGTCCTACCTCCTATTGATAGTAATTGGCTTTGCCAGCTAGGTAGCCTACTCTCTATTTTGTCTATTAGGAAATTCCAATTAACAACTAATAGTTTGTGATTATGTAAAGGTAATCCTAAGTATGTAATTGGGAACTCTCCCAATTGACATCTAAAGATATGATGGAGGTCTATATTGGCATCTAAATTGAGTGGGTACATTGCTGTTTTATCATAATTCATTCTAATACCAGATAATGCCTCAAATGCCATCATTGTCCACCATGCAGCCTCCACATTACTTGCCTGGGCATCCAGGAACAGTATAGTGTCATCTGCATAATGGCAGTTAGTGACAGCTCTACCAGCAATGCATTCAGGTCCTAAACCTCTTATCACATTAGCTTGTCTACCTTTATTAAACAATTTACTAAGAGTATCTGCAGCCAGTATATATAAAAAAATAGATAAAGGATCTCCTTGTCTAACCCCTATTTTACAATAAAAGTAATCTGTAAGTTCCCCATTAATATTAATGCATGACTGTGAGCTATGTAACCACAAAGTAATCCATTGTATCCATCTTTTTCCAAAATTTCTACTGGATAGTACTTCTAATAAGTATTCCCAATGAATCTTATCATATGCTTTTTCAAAATCTACTTTAATAACTATCCCTGGCTGTTTGGTAAGCTGGCAAGAGTGAATAATTTCTTGACTAAGAATCATATTATCTAGAATATATCTGTTCTTAAGGAAAGCTGACTGGCTGGGGTCTATAAGTCTAGGCATTACTTGTTCCATTCTAAATGTAAGAATTTTGGAGATAATCTTAAAACTACAATTAACTAAACTTATAGGTCTAAATTTTTGAATAAGGGTAGCATCTTTTTCTTTAGGAATCAGACAGATACAAGATTTATTAAGTTTGTGTAAATCTAATCTATTTTCATAAAAATAGTGGATAAGTATCATCAGGTCTGATTTGAGTGTTTCTCAAAAGTATTGATAAAAATGAAAGCTGAATCCATCAGGGCCTGGGGCCCCTTTGGGTTCAGAAGCAAAAACAGCCTGATGTACTTCATGTTCAGTGAAAGGTCTCTCAAGTTCCCACTGTTCTAGGTTAAGCAATTTATCTTCTGGGTTCCAAAAACCTTGTTCTAGATGAGCAAATTTATAACCCTCTGTACCTAGGAGTTGTTTGTAAAAATCTAACACATGAGATTTGATGGTAGTCTAATTATTAGTGAGGTGGCCATCTATGTTTAGTGTATTAATCCTATTTTTCCTAGATCTGTGTGTAGCTAAAGTGTGAAAATATTTTGTATTATCATCCCCCTCCTCTAACCACTTTTGCTTTGATCTAAGTTTCCAATGTTGTTCCTCTTCTTGATATATGGTGTCTAGCCTATTTTTTAAAGATGTCTATTGTTCCATTTCCATGGGTGTGAAGTCTCTGGATTCTCTAATTATTTCTAGATCATGGAATAAGGTTTGTATTTGTTGTTTTTCTCTTTTCTGTTTGCCATAGAAATTTTTGGCCCATCCCTTAATTCTTTTCCTTAAGTGTTTAAGTTTTCTATTCCAACTCTTGGCTATATCAGGTAGGGTAAGAGGAATCTCATGCCACCATTTGTGCATGAGGTTGACAAAATCCTCTTGCTCAGTCTATTGGGGATCAAATCTAAAAGCTGCTGGTTTATGGTGTATGTCAGAATTGGAATGGAATAGAAGGGGGCAATGATCAGAAGTGTGACAACTAAGATCTGATATAGAACTAGAGCTATACTTACTATCCCAAGCTATGGAGGTGAAAACCCTATCTAATAGGGCAAAGTTTCTACCATTGGACCATGTAAATTTCCTAGAGTGAAGTTTATGTTCCAACAAATGGTGAGAGTTGACAAAAGAATTAAATTGTGTACTAAGTGCAAGATCAAAATTATGTCCTATTTTTTCAATTTTTTTCCTAATTGCATTAAAATCTCCACAAATAATCCACATATCTATACTGTGATCTCTAAGTTGTGTTAATTCTGCCCAAAAGGCCTGTTTTAAATGTCTTAATACAGGACCATATACTATAGTCAGCTGCCAGATTGTATTATCACATTTATTTTTTAAAGTAACATCTAAACAGAAAGTGTGCAGTGAATGAATGTGAATCTTAATTTTACTGCTATCACAACCGAGTAGAACACCTCCTGACTTCCCTACAGAGGGTAGCCATAGCCATTTATCTAATCTGGAAGATAAGTTCCTAAGGCATCTATTAGTAAAATGTTCTTTTTTAGTCTCATGTAATGCAATTATATCTAAATGATTATCTACTATTAGGTCTTTGACTATTTGTTGTTTCCTATGTGAATTGAGACCTCTACAATTCCAGTTGAGTATGTTGATATTCATGATTCACCTACAACCCCACTTTGACCTATATTAGAACTATTAGTAGAATTGCTATCTATAGATCTACAGTGTCTATCTAAATCTTCTACAGATAAACTAAGCATCTGAGAATCTATACGAGGACCACTAAGGAGTTGTTTAACTATAGCTTCAAATTGAGCCTGATCTAAATGCTGAATTTTATCAATAAGTAGTCGTCTATCGTCATTCGAATTACCTAGTCTAATTTGGTAAACCTGAAAAAGAGCTACTATCTGATCTACAGTAAGTCTAGAATAAGGAAATCGATTAATAATGCTCATACCTGAAGGGCCACTGCCATCAGCCAGTTTTCTTTTCTGTGCTTTACTAAGTGTAGAAGTGGGATCCCCTTGCACAGTCAATCTGAGACTCTTGCGAGGGACTGCAATAGCTTGTGAAGTGAGGTCTGGTACCTCTGGTGTAGGGACCGTTTCAGAGTCCGAAAGGTAGATGGCAGCATCAGAAGAGGTACCAGGACCTGAGGTGGAACTATGTAGCCGTCTTCCAATACCCCGAGCTAGTCTATTAGGTCCAGAATTTTTGTTAGGAGGGGGGCTGTTGGCAAGAAGTGGGCTTGTAGTAGCAGGTGGGTTTTTGGAAGGGGGGGGGGTCTTTTTTTGTCCAGATTTGGTCTTAGGTAGCTTAATGGCTAGAGGTTTTTTCTTCCTCCCCCATGTGAATTTTTTCTTGGGAATGGGAGTGCGATGGGCAGGATTGTTTATTGGGTCATACACCCATTTTTTAGCTTTGGGAGGTGGTGGAGCACTAGAAGGGCCTGCCTACTTAGTCTCTTTCATCTTGTTTATAATAACAAGAATAGTCTCAAAATCATAATCACTATCCTGCTGAGTACCAACAGCAGCTGTATAACCAGTAGCAGCACCAGCTGTATTACCAGCACCAATAGCTTTATTACCAATATCAGGGGTATCTAGGGTTGTCAGTACAGCATCAGTAGCAAATGTGATGTTACCAGTAGCAGGGGAAACTAGGGATGGCTGCTGTGTAGGAGGTGCCACTGTATCAGTACCAGCAGTATTGGTGCCAGCATCAGAGTTATGATGTTCCAGCACAGTGCCAGTACCAGTATAGTTGGATGAAGCTATGGGCTGCTGCTGTGTATGAGTTTCCTGCACAGTGCCAGTAGCACTGGTGGTTGTATCTCCAGTATCAATGTGCTCAGGAAGGGTGGGTCTAGCCCCAACTCTATTACCAGTATGGGCAGGAACAGAATGACCAGTAAAGACAGCCCTAGGCCTATTGCCAGTATGTCCAGTAGCAGAACTAGGATTGGGTTGACTAGGCCCTACTCCATTTGTGGTACCAAGTTGTTGCAAGTAGTATTCCCAGGCATCAACTTCATCCATTTCTACATCCTCAACCAGGTCATAGGCTATCTCTTTCTCCTTTTGTGTGTTAAATGGGAATGTTAGGGGAGGATCAGCAATGAAAGAAGGGGTAGAGAGATTCACCATTCTAACACTACCCCCCCTTGGGTATGATGTGAATGACCAGTTGTATTACCTGAGCCTCTCTCAATAGTATTATTGGGGCCTAGCTCTCTACGTTCACTTTCCCCAAATTCCGTCCCATTGGGGTACGGCCGACCACATTTACGGCCAGCCCAGGCATTGAGAGGCTCAGTTTGAGCTGTTTCAATCTCTATGTCGATCACGAATTGGGACATATGACCAGTTGGATCACGATATGGTACAATATGAGTTTTGGGGATAAGTTTGAGGTCACAGACGGCCAGTTTCAGTCGTACAAAGCGGACATCGTACCCGCTCTGGGTGGCACAGTCTATTTCTTGGACAAATGCACCAAAGGGGTTAAGAACTCTATCGTATTCAGAGAAGTCATCTAAGAAGATTGGAAAATTATAAATGCGAACCCAAACAGTTTGGAGTGGAATCCCCTCACTAAAACTTTTGTCCCATGCAATGATCGGGAATTGCACATCGCCTAACCTGAGATAGCCTCTGGAAGAAACAGATTCAAGCCAAGTCGGATTGGGGGCCTTGATTAAATACTTGTATTCATCAAAGACTGAGGCCACCCAGCGGTGTTGGTTGAAACGACTACGAAGTACATTCTCCACTTTTTCAGGCCCCATGCTGCGATGTCATCCAGCACAAAGCTCATCATGAGATTTGCCTCAATCGCCTGAGAGCGAGGAGTCGCTACCAGGTGTTTTTATCGACATTGGATCTAGTGGAGGTGATCGCCGTCTCGGCAGCAACACCGTATCCAGGAGAGCCGCAACCGATTTAGGTTTTGGCACAGGAGAGAAAGGAGGGTGAGATGTCTGGTTACGATAATTGGATGTGCGATGACCTAGTCTATTACATGCGAAGCACAGTTGTTTGTTGCGGCAACTCTTCGCGAGGTGTCCACGATCCCCGCATTTCATACAGATCGGTCGTTGCGATGTAGAGGCAGCACGGATCTCCGCAATCTTGTTGAGCACGATTGTTGATTTTGATGCAACCCATACCGTCTGATTGCGGGCTTGCCACACCCGAGCGGGGTGATGTACAGCTTGGGTGTAGGAAATCCGAGGCATAGTGCGCAGGCCAAAATGGGCCGTGTTTTTCTGATCCGCCATTAATGGTGGAATGGAGTTTGTCTTGGGCTCAGATTGCCCAAATTGCTGCAAAAATCTTTCTCTCATCAATGCCACTCGCTTCGAAGACATTGGACTATCATAATTTGTTTGTAATTGAAATCTTTTTTTGTGAATTTTTCATTTTTCATTTTTGCTTTTTTCAATCGCTTTTTTTGCCTTTTTTATCGCTCTTTTTTCTGGAATTCAATACAATTTTGCCGAGGCCGAGTTATGAAATCTTCACAGACTATTTTGAGAAACATTTTTTGTGCCGATTTATTTAAAATGTCCTAAGTGTCAAGTGGCCGCAACTAGCGCAAAAAAATTGAAAAAATACATGATTGCCAACAAAAGAGCGCAATAGTGCCTCGCATGGTTGCTAAAACCCCTAAACACCTCTGTGCTAGAACACGTCGATTGTCGTATCTAATATCAAAATAAACACCGGTTTTCGTTTGGCAGAGAAAACACGTCTGTTCTCTCGCGCCACAATGCCTAGGCCCTTGCTGCCTTGATCATGTTATTATGAACCTGCTGTAGCCTGGGTACGGTCGGTTGGGCCATATCCTAACTTGCGCGTATACTTGCTCCGTATCGTGATTGGAGGTTGTTAGACCCGCTAATGAGCCAAGCTCAGCTCAAAACTCAGTCCAGCTTGTCATATAACTAAACAGGTCCAACTCGGGCTCAGCTCGGTCTTGAAGAAAAAAGTCCGGCTTAGTTTAATGAGTTTGAGCCTTCAACTCGGTTCAAATTCGACTCATAACTCGCGAGCTCAACTCATGCCAAAACCATCTCTCATCTCATGAGCTCCGTTATACTATCTAAAACAAACATTAAAATCTAAAACTAAACATTCATGTGCTTTGTAATTATAACACTAAAACTAAACATTCATGAGCTCCGTTATACTATCTAAAACTAAACATTAAAATCTCCGTTATATCACGTTTCAAGTTCAAATTATAACACTAAAACTAAACATTCATGTGCTTTGTAAAATCTATTAAAATTCAAAAAGTCACTAAAATTAAAAAATTTAACATATCATTTAGAAATATTCAAATTAATACCAAGCATTAGAAAAAAAAAAATACAAACATCATATCAATCTGACACATAATAATTTGATAACCATCTCTAATCTCATGCTAAAAAATAACAAAAGGCTTTCATATTGCATAGCTCCAACATGGAATATTACCACAACTCTCTAAAATTCATAAACCTCATATGCATATCCTCCAAGTATAAAAACGACACTCTTACTGCAATGAATAAAGTAATATGACACAAATGTTAACGAGTTATGGAAATTTGTGAAAAATAAGAATAGAACTTCATACCAGTATTCACTGATACCAGTATAAGTGAATGCATGTCAGCATGTGTTGGATATTTGGAAGTAATTTCCTATCTCCGGCTTAAGTGTACCCAATTAGTGAATACTTGGGTTTAAGTATTTGCGTTTAAGTTCATGTCAGTTCAAAGTCTAAATCAAAATTTGAGCCCGAGTCAGTATGTTTGGGCTTTTTTAAGTTTAGGGCCCAACTCAATATAAAATATTGAGCTGTCCAACTCATTGATTCATGAGCCGACCCGGCTCATTAGCAGCCCTACTGGTGCTTTCCTGTGTTGTGTGCTGGTGCTGTTAACTTATAATTAACATTATTTAGAAGTTGATAAATAAAGTATTTACCTCTAACACCAATCAATAATTCGGCATGAATGAACGAAATTGGTCTAAGTTAAAGCTCCCATCAATAGAGACAAACCAATCTTTTGAGCAAATGAGTGCCTCGATTGTCTCCGGTGTCATAGAACTCCGTAAATGATCTGTCAACCGACTGGCTGCACTAAAAACTGACTCAAATGTAACGGTTGACACTTGAACCGCCAAGAAATCTCTTGCCATCTTTGCTAAAGTCGGATACAATTCCGAATTTTTTCTCCACCATTGAAAAATATCAAATTCTTCATCCAACTCTAGCACAACGGCATCTTCTAGATAGTTATCCAACTCGGATCTCTTTTGCCGCGATTGACGGTTTTGAGAATAAAATTTCTGAAAACTCATCTCAAGCTTCTTTTGTTTCTCGTTTTGACCTTCCACTTGCGGTGACATACTAGTTGTCGCTCGGCCGGTTGTGCTCTCATACTCTTTATACCATTTTGTAAGCGACGTCCGCACACATTCTATTCTTTCTTTGTACACATCAGTGCCAACTTCATATGCAATACCAAAACAGAAATCCACCCATTCTAACTTGTGTCGAGGATAAAAAACACAAGCTAATGTTAGTATCCCGTTCGGCTTTTCCAAATATTTGTAGAATTTCTTTAGCATCTCATTTGATAAGTTTCGCAAAGTGGGATTGGTATAATCTTCCAACAAAGTGCTACAAATAGTCCACACCTCCTTCAGATACGCATGTGAAGAAGGTCGCCTAAAGGTTGAAAAAGCCTTTGTTGCATCAATAAATACTCGCAAAAACTTTTCCATCTCTACCGCCTCATTCCACTCCTCCAAACTAGGAACACTCATCGGAGTTCCATCTTCATACCTTAGCAAGGCATCATTGTACTTCAAGCATTTGAATTTGTAGAGAGCGAGGATTTTGAGAATTGGGGGTGGTTCATGAAGTGCGTGCGGGAGTTGGTAATTGGTCCGAATAGATTCATATGTGTGGTGTCTGACCGGCACAAGGGCATAAAAAAGGTGTTCATACAAGATGATATGGGTTAGTCCGAGGAGAACGGGGAGTGTGCTCACCGGTACTGCTCTCAACATGTGTTTGAGAATTTTGGAAAACACACTCAGGATAAAGTTGCTTCTAAATTTTTCAAGATCATGGTTAAAAAAAAAGAAAAGAAGAAGATTACAAGAAGGCCTTAATGCAATCGGAAGGAGAAATCTTGATTGGTTGATATACTTGGATACATGTGGCAAGTATAATAAAAATGACGAGAAAAAACCAGCTAAGTCATGGAAGGTGTATCAAGCTATGGACGACGAGAGTCGTTGGGCCATAATGACTAGCAATGGTTCTGAATCGCTTAACAATGTCTTCAAAACTTCTCGCAGGTTTGTAATTTATATTCTCATAGGTTATATTTAGGTTCTCTTTATTTAATTGTAAATTTTAATTCTCGTAGGTTACCAGTTGCTGCAATTATTGAGGAGACGTTCTACAAGTGTGTCACTTGGTTCGTTGAAAGAAGAGGGTCAGCTTTTTTTCACTCGTGTGCACGCAAAGCTGACGAAGCACATTAAGAAGACTAAGAAAATGAGCGCGATTGCATTCAACAAAGCTGGAGAATTTATGGTGACCTCACATGGTGAGAAAATTCCATTTGACATGGAGAGAGGCAAATGAGTATACACGTCTCAAGACTGCAGGTACAAGGTCATTGTGAAGAACGACAATGAGGTGGAATGCTCGTGCCAAAAGTCTCAGCTCATTGGAATACCATGTGTTCATGTGATGGCGGTGTGTCGTATAAGGTACAAATATCTACTAATAATTTCGTAATCATTACTATAATTGAGGATGACGTTACTTACAAATGTGTGAAAAATTTAGAAACTACGATCCAAATGTCTTTGTAAATTACTACTACAACATTCAAACACTCATCGACACATAGAGTGGTGAATTCCATGTGTATGACAATCAAAGTGACTAGTCGGCGCACGAAGGAGCGATCTTAGTTCCAAAGCATCGGTTAGTGAAGTTGGGTAGGAGACGACACAACCGGATCCAAATGTGGATGGACGTACTAGAAGGAAGAAAAAAGGGTCACAAGACCAACAGAACAACCCTTGAAAATAATGCGAGAAAGAGAAGGGATGCTAGGAACCTTATTCAATAAGGTAAATTTTTTTTTTTAAATTACATATTAAAAAATTAACAATTGATGTAACAATGGTTGTAACAATAGATATTTTTTTCCTGCAGTTTCATCGTTCAAGAGGTGGTAAAATTAATTATGTTGTAATAGACTTTATGTTGTATTGTAGTATGATTTATTAATTATGTTGTAGTAGACTTTATTTGTGTTGAATTTATTTGTGCTAATTTATTTTGTTAAAACTAGCTAATTTTTAACTTTTTTCAACTTTTAAGGAAAATAAAATTATAAAACAAATAAACATAACATATAAAGAACCAAAATAAACAAGTTACTTTTAGCGTATATTCTCCTCTATTATCTACGAAAATAAAATAAAATACGTACATTGTAATTTTATCAAAATAATATTGACCAATAAAAAAAAAACAGAACCAAAACAACATAATATTGAATTTCGAAACAGAAAAAAAAACTTGATGCGCCTACCCAGTCCGCGCACCGTTCCATTTTGGTGCACGGACCAAGCACGCGTGGGTGGTAGGAATGGAAAAAAGTTGCATCCGGTAGTATTGATTGATTTTATTGAGTGCTAACTAAAAAAATTTCGGGAATTAATGATGGTACGTAATCGACGAAAATCCAAATTATATTTACGAAACCTGAACCGACAACTACGGACGATCTACATTACTAGTTCAAATTGCCAAGGGTCAAAATCCAAAGGCACACAATTAATAGGGGAAAGCAATTGGCAATGACGTCTTTTTTGTCACGAAATGACAAACTGCTACCTCATCACAGAATTTTTTATTTTTAAAATTATATTAAATATTTTGTCTTACACTAGAAAGATGATTTTTTTTTAATTTATTAAAAAGAATCGAACTATCAATTCGGATTCTTTAAATATATTTAGGGAATCTAACTAATGATTCGGTTTTTAGAAAATGTATGCATCTAGTGTACTTTAGCCACAAAATATTTGAAATGCAAAGGAATCAAATTATTAATTTCAATTTTTATTTTTTTCTTTAAAATCAAGCCAATTGTGATGATTTAATTTTTTATCATTTTTATTACTATCTATCTTGGTTTTGTGGTTCTGATTGGGTTTCATTTCTAACCTACCACAACTTGTTTGAGACTAATTAAATGCTTGGATGTTGTTGTTGTAGGATGCGCATAGCAAGCCGTTCATAGAAACTTTACAAGAGGTTATGTTGCGCAAAAATATATTTATACTTTTCAAATTGAACAAGTAAATATATGTACATGTATTTAAATAAATAAATATTGAAATTAGGCTGTTGAATGCTTTTCTGATGCTGAGGAAAAAGAAGGAGAATAAGGCTAAAGAGAATGAACGAAAAGCTAATATTAAAATATTTACTTAAAACGAACATCACTTTCGAGTTTTTATACGAATTTCTGGTTTTTTAGTATGATCTCATTCCGAAAGGTCGTAAAGAGATCAACATAGATTGTATTTTTCATTTTCGGACCATATTGAAGCATCAAATGAAAGCCCGCAATATGATTCAGCAGCCCATGTTATAGGCTGCTAATAAAGCGGCATTCTTACTCAAACTGTGAAACAAGATGTAAGATAATAAATAGTGTTGTAATTCCGTTGCAATGAAAGATGACTGGTAGGCTAGCCGCTAGCAGCTATAAATTTGCTCTTTTTGGTCTCATGTCCAAAGATATTTTATGAGATCTCCAAATCCTTGTAATTTATTCAAAACTTTACAACTAGGACCAGATCTGTGTTTTCATAACGCATACTTTGGAAGCAAAGAACCGACCAAGTTTAATATGTATTCTTTTTTGTTGTCTGTATTGTATTTAATATTTATATCTAATCTCGAAGGCTTCTCTTATTATTTATTTATCCCTGGTACACTGTAAAGTCATGCCACGTCAGCTCTTACCTTTAATTTTACAATACCGCTATGCCATTTGTTTATTTAATCTGGCGCGGTAGGAAAAGCATCGGTGATAATGATGATGATAAATAAATAAATAAATATGATACTATGTATCGGATGAACTGTAACAAGTCATAAAGAGAAATTAAGAAAGAACAAAAAAGGTCATGTTTAATTGACCATTTGAATTACAAGGAATGCCATGATTAAATAATGTACTAAATATGTTTCGTTCATTTCTTGTCTGGCTTATGAAATGCAGTTAATATCATGGGTAAAATTGATTAGCTTAGCAAATTAAGTTAGTCTCCTAGACTGCACTTGATGAACTCTACATTGTAAAAAAATTCAAGATTCTCTAATTTTTGGCTCATTTTTTTTGAAGAAAAACTATGTCCGACTAGGATTAATACACCCATTCATTTATTTAATGGACCATAACACTTGCTCCAATAGAACCGCTACATTGTAAATGAGTAAAGAGGCATTCAATGGTTTCTCAAGTCCAAAAAACAAAAAATATATGTGCTGATCAAGAAGGTACTATTTCATGTTTGTGTTCCTGTAAGGTAACCAAATTATTATAAGAAGGGCATTTTTGTAAGATAGGATGTGCTAACCTCGTTGTAAGTGTAATACACGGGAATGTCTCATAGAATTCGGTAAGGGTCCTATAATGCCGTCATCTCTGAGCTACTCTCTTAATAGACATTCTAAAACATACAACTCATACCCAACTTTGCTAACATCCCATATTTATACACTGGTAAGTGGTAGCAAGTACTTACATATGATGTGAGGGAGTTACCTTTACTGTTTCGCATCATTGTCAGAATGGTGAATACTAAGCAATGGACAATTTCCATCCCTGCATTTTTTGCATTATGTTTCAAAAAAATCCACAGCCTTGGATGGAATCGCTAATGAGATGAGGTTCTCAGATTTACATAGCATTCGTTGCAACCTCTCTTTCATCTCTGTGACTTCCTAGGAAGCTCATAAAGTAAAATTCTTCACTCTCTTGCAATTAATTGGCTATCTTAGCTCAAACTACACAAGGTGATTCAACTTTAAATCTATTATTATGTGAATTAAATGTAATGATAAAAAAAAATGTTATATTCACATGGATATAGGTAATAAAAACCTTCTCTCTCTTTTCCTCTTGAGCTTTCTATGCCTAGAAACTTTCAGGCACACAAGAAGAAAAATTCCAAAAAATGAAATGAGGCCTGAAGTTTTGTAAAACCAATACCGAAATGTCAGTAGGCTCGATATTACAAGAAAACAAAACAAGAAGATATAAAAAAGAGCCACCGACACGTCCTTCCTGAAAAAAAAGAGAGATGCAAAACAAGCATTAGTAAATTGAACCAAAAGTAAATGCAGTTCATAATTATATCCAACCATCCAAGGAAATTTTTTGGCAAGGACTTATCAAGATGTACTAGCACTGGATATATATATATATATATAGAGAGAGAGAGAGAGAGAGAGTGGCTAATATCAAAACGTTTGCACCAAGGCCCTCGTGCAACCAAGTCGTTTTCGGATTTTCAATGTCCAAACAGTCAATCCAAACCGTTAGATGTTCAATCTATATTAAAATCTGCTTGGAGACCAAATTTACATTTTTTGGAATTTTTTTACTATTTATTAAGCCACTTTGAAAATTGCTGATCCGGGTGAACAGTAAAAACAGTGCAACCAAATTCTGGACCATGTGATTAGCAATTTTCAAAAAATGTAAAATTTGGTCTCCAAGCAGATTTTAATATAGAGATCACATCTAACGGTTTAGATCGACCGTTTGGACTTTGAAAATCCAAAAACAACTTGGTTGCATGAGAGCCTTGGTGCAAACGTTTTGATATTAGCCACTCTCTCTCTCTCTCTATATATATATATATATATATATTTATAGTTTTAGCAGGATATGTTACCAGCTTTCTGTCCTTAAATATTGTCTCAGGCAATCTGGTCGTACCCTGACAGTTAAATTAAAACTCAACTAACAAAATTAACCAAAAAGAGACCAAAACTAATTGAACAAAAGAAAATAAATTAATGAGAAATTGAGTCCTATAGCCCAATAACTGTTGGTGAAAATCATATGTGGTCCCAGCTGTTAATCAATCTTTAACACCTTATATACTAATATAACAAAACTAAAGAATGCACCATGAAATAATTATAACATAAAAAAAAATCGTGAAAAGATCTACTATGGAATGATCTAAACCAGTAATAGATGATAAATAGATGAATTTTTGTTTTAAGAAAAAGAGGAACATATTATTTCAGTTTTCTGAATTTCTTCAACAATGCAGGTGCTCTTATTTATAATTGTTGTTACTAAAAGGATTTTAAGTGACCAACAACACCTTAAAAGTTTTTTTTACAGGTTTCTAATAAACTGGGAACTACTTATACAAAGCACCTGTATTATGTGGAACAAATATATTGATAATAAATTTATTTGACAACTGTAACAACTGACACAGAATTCAAAAAGTAAAATTGAAGGTATGTTCTGTATAGCATAGATAAGTTGTGGACTTAATTTGGTGCAATTTGAGCATCGTTTGGTTGCAGAGCAATTGTCAATAAAACTGAACTGTTAAATTTACAATACACTCGATAGATGACCAATTGGTTTTCAAATTATGCCAAATTTAATACAGAAAATATCTGTAATTTTAATTTTAGATTTTGATAACCATGTGGTCAGTGACAGTTGTCAATATAACCTATCCTGTACTTAATTGTCATACAACCAGCACAACGAACTTATTTGTGTGGTCTAATTAGGTTCTTTTGACAAAACAAGATTATACATATGGAATAATTAGTAATAAATTATGTTGGGACTGTAACGAAAAGGTCCTCTATGGGCATATAACAGCCATAACTGATATCCATGGCTTAAGCTTATCAAACAATTGAACCAGAAATATAGTAATGATGAGATGCATAGATATATTACGGTTATGTAAAAAAACATGGAATTATGAAACACTTCCATTGCCTTTTGAGTTGTCTTGGCTGGACAGGAGGCTACATTTGAAATCAATTTTCACAGGTCTCAAAAGTCGGTGGCTGGTTGGGGACTTGGGGGCTAAGGAAGAAATATAAATCTCTACTGCCTTCTGAAATGCCTCAATTTGTTTAGCAATAAATAAAGTCCCAGACTTAAGCAATTCAATCCATATATAAAAACCAATTAAAATCTGAACAGAATTCAATCAACTTACTGTCATTTTATCTTAAATCAAGTGAAAAACCAGAGCTTTCTCCGGAAAGGCTCCAACAAAATATTAACAAGCCCAAGAGCTAATTACTATCAGTTTACATGGAAATTTCAGTTTCCAAAACCAAGTGGCCCAAAGGTGAAGCTTTCAAAAAATCTAAATATCAAATCTTCAAACAAAGCAAACGTTAATCCTCTTTCGCTTACTATTTTGCATACAATTCTCAGATCACTAAACGTAACCTATTGCAATAGTAACCTAAATTAAAGCACAACAAAATCAATCAAATTTAGGAAAACTAAGAAAAACCAGGAGATATGATACCTAGTGGAGATATGTGGATTTGGGGAAAACCAGGAGAGAAGAAGAGGAGTTTTCTGAGATCGGATCTGGCGCTCGCTGAGTAGCTCAACGATCTTTGCACGTGTGATCATCTCTCGTCTCTCTCTCTTCTTCTCTATTTCTTTTTCTTTCATTTTCCTTTCGCTTCCTCGTTTGCTTCCTTTTTTCCTCCGGTACCTTACCTTACCTTACCGTCTCCCTCCGACGAAAAGGAAGAGATCCAGACAGACTCCAGTACACTGAAAATGACTTTTCTGTGGCAAATCTTCTGTAACTCAATATGCGTGCGCTTTTAGCCGCAGAAGCAAAAGTAACTCAATATATGTACTTATGGGCCGATGAGGCCTTTAAGAAATGAAAAAGTCATTTCAGCAGGCCTTTAAAAAATAGGCCCCGGTTTGTCTTAAATTTACTTTGTCATTACCATTTACCAGTATCAGTTGTCAATCTGCTTTGTTGATTTTTAAAAATTTTAATTTTACCATTATTTGATCAATACATGTGTTGCATTATGTTTACCTTCTAATAATCCAATTAATCGGAAAATATAAAGTCTGAAAATTTTAATTTATAAATTATGTGAAAATTTTAATTTATAAATTAGTCTCAATTTCTCTCAACAATATTGATTTAGAGCCTTAAATCTTAATATAATCTTCATATATGGAAGTTAAAAAGAAGTTGAGGAACTTTTGTAATATTATATAGAGGAGGGATCAAGTTACAACAAATTTGAGTTACAACAAAGTTACAACAATTATTTTTTTCATTTTCAAAGTCCAAATCGTCGATCCAAACCGTTCAACATGATCTCCACAATAAAATGTGCTTGTAGATCAAATTTTACATTTTCTTGAATTTTTTAACTATTTATTAAGTATTTTACAAAAAATAGTCATATTCAGACCATTGAATTTTGTACCAATCTTAATAAATAGTAAAAAAATTCAAAAAAATGTAAAATTTGATCTGCAAGCACATTTTATTTAGATAATCATGTTGAACGGTTTGGATCGAGGATTTGGACTTTGAAAATAAAAAAAAGGTTGTTGTAACTTGATCCCTCCTCTATTATATATTGGGTCATAAAATTTCTACTAAAACATAATGTAGAATAATTAAATATTCTTAAAATAGGATTTACTAATAATATTGATGTAATTAATAAGTTTGAAGGAATGAATTCAATGGATTTTATTGTGCCACAGCAGCAGACTCTTAGCCACACTTTTATTGGCCCACTGGCAATAATTAAATTGAAATTCCGGACAAGCTAAGTAAACTACCCAATCCCAATCAGGGTTCAAACACAAATTAAGACTTAATTAATTCAATTTGTTGTTGCTCTTTATCTTTATCTTTGAGGATATTGTAATAATAAATATTACTCCAGTTTCGTTTAAACATAACAAACATGAGCAAATGTTATAGCAAAACAACTATCATATTCATATGAGTTTGATATAGAAATTTCGTCTAATTATAAGTATCAATATTCATATGAGGTTGATGGAGAAGGAGAACTCCTTGATGATAAGAATGTATTCCAAATCACCAGTGAGCAATCACTGTCAACATTAATTAATTAATTAATGCCAAGTGTTACATGCAATTTTCTTTTGGTAGTCAAACGAGAATTAATCACTGCAAATGGGAGATAGAGGATTAGAGGCAGAGAGTAGAGACAGTGGTAAAAGGACAAGATTTGGTACCAATTGCCAATAGCCAATAGCCAATAGCCAATAGGGCTGCCTGCCTGGGTTTGAAGTTTGAACAAGCAGTGAATTTTACTGTTTTCAATTGAAACGGAATGAATGTCTGTTGCTTTAAGTACTTAGTTAGCATTTAGAAATAATTTTTATTAGTATCAGGATTAATTTAATTTGCACCACGTACCTTTTGCTTTTGGTGTTAGCCGCTAGCTGCCACCAGATCCCTACTTGGAGTCAACTAGTATAAAAATAGGTTAAATATAATTACTTTTCGGATCTGCTGTCTCTTTCTGAATGATTTAAGATAAATTTTTTTTTTCAAAATAGCTACAGTATCTTAGAATTTGAATGTACTAGAAGGACCACAATATTTTTTTATTTACTCAGAAGTGACTTTTGAACCGAGATCAATAACTCAGATTCAAATTTTTTTTTTTTTTCCAATAACACACAAATAAATATTTTAATTTTTCTTACGGCCGCAAAAAATCCGGCCTGAAAAATGTTGATTCGTGTTATTTGTTGTAGTTTTTCTAATAAAATCAATTATATAATATTTCATCCATTTTTAAAGAAATTTAAAAATATTTCTAATATTTCAATACAAAAAATAAATACATCATAATATTTTATATTTAATTAAAATAAAAACTCAAATCCGGAGAATAATTCTCCGGAAAGATAATCTTTGGATTCGGAGAATTATTTTTCGAAAAGAGACTGAAAATAATTCTTATGTTTGGGCAAATATGAAAATAAGTTGAAAATGGGTGTAGATTTTAAAATTTTGAATTTTTTTTGGATAATAATAAAAATTTCGGTTGAAATGATCATCACATAATTAATCTTTCTGAAATTTAATTTATACCGGCCACATGATATCTGAACCATTAGCTTTGGTCGCTCTCCTTATTTAAATGGAGTACGATGGGAAATAAAAGCCATTAATGCGGTGGCATGTCTCCTTTTTTCTTCTGTTTAATTAGGGATCGACTAACAGTCCCCTAAACGTCCCCCTAACTGTCAAAGTACAACTGTCAGTCTCTCATTCAACATACATTAATTCATGCTAAAAATAGAAAGTATGAATACCTAAGATATCAAGTATTCATATATAATTCATCAAGTATTAATTCACATACAAACTGGGGACCATTACTTTTCGGGAGCAGTAACTGTCAGACTGCATTGGAGACCACAACCAAAAAGTCACGTGGATCACACCACCAGTCCCCATTCATTGATTAAATTAATTCACATACAAAATGGAAAGTATGAATACCTAAGATATCAATTATTCATACCTAAGACCTCAAGTATTCATACCTAAGATATCAAGTATTTAAACAAAAACTGGACACAATACATACCCATCTTTTACACGTTTTTCAAGGTGGTTTTTTTTTTCTCTGTTCAATCTAACCAATTTTTGGGACGATCTATGAGGAATTTTGCAAATCTAAAATCACGAACGTGTTCTACACAATTTTCTCTTTCAAATGAGATCCATGATGACATACTTTTACACATTTTTCAAGGTATCAAATATTCAAATATAGAAAGTATTCATACAAAATGGAAAGTATTCATACCTAAGATATCAAATATTTATATATAATTCATCAAGTATTCATAATTAAGATATTAAGTATTTAAAGAAAAAAACTGAACTCAAATATGAAAAGTATTCATACAAAATAGAAAGTATTCATACCTAAGTTATCAAATATTCATATATAATTCATCAAGTATTCATACTTACGATATCAAGTATTTAAAGAAAAAAACTGGACTCATCTTTTACACGTTTTTTAAGGTAATTTAATGATTAACAAAGTTAGTTAGAATTGGGGGGGACGTTTAGGGGACTGGAGTGGGGGGGACAACATCTTTACTCGTTTAATTATTAGGTGCGTACATTTCCTCCAAATCGTTTTCTTGCTTCCCTAAGGGTACGTTTGGATCGTGCAAGCATTAGTGCAAGAATAACGATTTTTGAGTTAGTGGTTGAGAATAGTGCTAACCCAAGTCGTTTGAGAATAGTGCTAACTTTGAACTATTCGGGTTAGTAAAAATGTCGTTTGGATTGTATATTTGGAATAGCAATGGAGAGAATGAATAAAATATTGATTAAACTAATTTAATATTTTTACATTTAATATTTAAATTAATATTATATTACATTTAAACTAATATTTTTCAATACTAATCTAATATTTTATTTAATACTAATCGATTCTCTAATCTAATATTATATTTATTTAATACTAATTAAATATTTTATTTAATAGTAATATAATATTTAAACTAAAATATTATATTACATTTAACATTAAACTAATATTATATTACATTTAATATTTAAACTAATATTATATTATATTTAACTAATATTTATTTAATACACATAATATTTAAAGTAATATTATATTACATTTAATATTTAAATTAATATTATATTACATTTAATTAAAGTAATATTATATTATATTTAATATTTAAACTAATATTATATTATATTATATTATATTTAATCTAATAGTTTATTTAATACTAATCTAATTTTAAAGTAATATTATATTACATTTAATATTTAAACTAATATTATATTATATTTAATATAATATTTTATTTATACTAATCTAATCAAATCTGATATTATCTTTGCTAATGTAATATTTAAACTAATATTATATTACATTTAACACTTAACATTTAAACTAATATTATATTATATTAAAATTTTAAATTAATATTTATTATATTTAATCTAACATTTTATTTAATATTAATCTAATTTGATATTATATTTATTTAATACTAATCTAATATTTTAATTAATATTATATTAAATTTAATATTTAAACTAATATTTTATTTAACACTAATCTAATCTAATATTATATTTATTTAATACTAATCAAATATTTTATTTAATACTAATTTAATATTTAAACTAACTCTAATTGAGAGGAATGAAAACTATTTTTTATTAATATCACTAACCCCACTAGCTCTATTCTTGCTAACCCACCATTTCTATGGGTTAGTAGAATAGATCAGCTATTCTTGAGCTAACCCAATTTTCTAATTGTTGTTTGGATCACCCAAGGTTAAGAATAATGGAGCTAACCCAAAAATAGAGCTATTCTTACCCCATCCAAACGCAACCTAAAATAATTAATACTTTATATGGAATTATCAAAACTTATCCCCCGTCTATTTTATAATGATGAGCAACAACGTACATTTTTTTAATATTTTTTACTAGTGGAGTTAGCTATTTTTTACCGAAATTTTTATTAATATTAAAAAAAATACAAATTTCAAAATCTACATCCGAAATTTAATTCTGCCCAATCAGGTAAATTATTTAACGGAAACAGACCCTAGAACCGCAGAATAATTTCCCAAATCCAAAGTTATCTTTCCGGTAGATTATTTATCGGAAATGATATTTTTGGTAAATTATTTTGCGGAAACACCATTTCTGATAAATAATTTACCGGAAATAGGATTTTTCTGGTTTTTTATTTTAATTAAATAAAAGATGTTATGATTTTTTATTTTTTCTATTGTAATATTAGAAATATTTTTATATTTCTTTGAAAATAGATGAAATATTATATAATAAATTTATTAGAAAGAACAAATAATCCGAATCAACATTTTACAGGTTAGATTTTTTGTGGCTGTAAGAAAAATTAAAATATTTCTTGTGTTGCTGGAAAAAATAAATAAAAATGTTTTGAATCTGAATTATTGATTCCAGTTCAAAAGTCACTTCTGGGTAAATAAAGAAATTATCGTGCACCTTCTAATACATTAAAATTCTAAGATACTCTATCTATTTTTGAAAAATAAATTGACATTTAAAAAATAGATGAAGTATCTTAGAATTTGAATGTATTAGAATGACCACAATAATTTCTTTATTTCCTCAGAATTGACTTTTGAATCGGGATCAATAATTCAGATCGAAAATATTTTTTTTCAGTAACACACAAAAAAATATTTTAAGTTCTCTTACAGCCGCAAAAAATCCGGCCTGAAAAATGTTAATCCGGATTATGTATCGCAGTCTTTCTAATAAATTCAATTATATAGTATTCTATCTATTTTTAAAGAAATATAAAAATATTTATAATATTTCAATAGAAAAAATAAAAAAAATCATAATATTGTTTTTGATAAACAAGATGTATGTATCCACAAATATCTTCATTCATTAAAATATATGCACCGTAGTTACTTATGCTGATTTTCAATAGCGGAAGGTACTGCATTAAAAATAAGTAAAAAAAGATTCAAATAATTGAAAGAAAAACAATTACATAAAAAAATGGAAAGAGAAGTTCACAGAAAAAAAAAAATAGTGCTACATTCCGGGAATTATTTGGAGAACCAATAAGAAACAAGCTTAGCACATTCCAGATTCGATCACTCCTCGTTCCTCTCCCCTCTCCTCGAGCGCACCCTTAGGGCCTGTTCGGATGCTATTATTCTCAATGGGAATTAAAGGAATTTGGGTCCATCGGGAATTTGAGCCCTTTACCTGTTCGGATGCTATTTTCATTCCCATATCGTTCCCTCATTTTCTTCCCAAAATCTGCCCAGAGCGTAAAAAAGTGGGTTCAAAAACATCGAATCTGACCTCATTTTTCTCTTCCCAAATGGTGCGCTAGCTATTCCCATCAGCCTTTTTCTAATCGATTTCGGTGGGAGAACGAAACTAGCGCGGGAAGCTCGCCTCAAGCATAAATAACAGATAGCAGATTTTGCTGCAGACCTCTCGATATCTCACTTTCACCATGGCAGGAGAAGGTACAATTTCCTTTCAATTCCAAACATATTTCAAGGTATTTGTGATAATCAAAGAAATTTAATTAAAGATGACAGTAAAAAAAAAATTATTTCAAGATATTTCACAAAAAAGTTCATTTCATGGATATGCTGCTCTTTCCTTCATGATAATTTTTACTGTCATTTCTTCGATTATTTTTTTTGTTGCTTGGAATAAAAATCACAAGGTACGATTTTCTCAAGCAAAGATGATGGATATCTCACTTCCATTATGGCTGCCGACCTCTTTAATTAATTTTTGTTTGTTGCTTTCACATTATGTTTGGTAACTACCAGTAAAGGGGCAATAAAATTGCTCAAAGCAATTGAGCCCAAAATAAGTGAAAACATAATGTAAAAGCAAACAAATTTTAATTAAAGATGACATTAAAGAAAATTTAAGGGAAAAATTATTCTTTCCTGCAGCCTATGTTGCATGGATACGGGTACGGGTATCGTATCGGATACGATACGGATACGGCGATACGGCAATTTTCAAAAATCAAGAATACGATACGTCTATTATATTATATTATTAGTTCAACACTTGTATTAAATAAATTAAATATCAATTCAAAACAAAACAAAAAATATATATATCAAAAGTTGTGGATATAGATTAAATATAAACGCTACTAGATTATAACATCAAATTTGAAGTAGTGTAGTGGTTAAGGCCTTTGGAGTCCATAGATGAGATCCCAGGTTCGATTCCTGCTGAGCGCTAGAAAAAAAAATTTGGCGCGGTCCACAGGGATGGCGCGGTGTATGGTGGACCATGCGCGCGGTTCACGGTATCCAGGCGTATCTGGACGTATCCAGAAGTGTCAGAGCAGTATCCAGACGAGTCAGAGCGTATCGGAGACCGTATCGGCTGAGTAAGGATACGCCACGTAGGCGGATACGCCAGCTGGCGTATCGGGCGTGTATCGATATCCGATACGTGTCCGATACCGATACGCCGCCTAAATTGGCGTATCCGTGCAACATAGCCTGCAGCCCTATCTTCAATGAAATGCCGGTTGATATGTCTATATTTCATTTATTATTTCGTCTTATTTCCAGACCAGATCTTGTGATTTTGACCACTAAATTGCATAGTTTATATTGAAAATCAATAGAATATGGTACTGCTGCTGTTTTGTGGTTGAATTGCAGGAAATAGGCGAAAAACAGGCAAAAAGGCAGAGTTCTGACTTCCCCCACGCGACCCGCGTCCCACATGACGCGGGTCGCATCGCAGCCCAGACGCGACCTCAGACGCGACCCTCACAGCTCGCATCCTTGCCACCTGACGCGGGTCGCATGGAAACTCATGCGGGTCGCGTCGAGTTAACTGAGCCAGGCCCAATTGAGGCCCATGAAGGAAATTATTTAAACAGAAGGCCTGGCAACAGAGAGGGGATCCGATTATTCCACGATTTCCACCAGAGACAGTGGAGATCCGAGTTTGAAGTGAAGGCCTGAGCGCCTAAGGCGATCTGAAGAGGAGAGAGACGATCTGGAGCTGAAGAGGAGGCGATCTGGAGAAGAAGACTCAACCTGAAGCTTCAATCCTCTTCTCTACCTCTTCTCTCACTATGATTTGCATTCTTTCTCTCTCTCTTGTTTTGATTTATTTGATGTCTGAGTAGATACTGTAGTTTCGAGGGTTTGGATTTGTAGTCTGATACTTTGTTTGATGATGCACATGGATTGATTCTTATTGTTATTTCGTGTTTCTTTGATTCTTGTATTATCTGAGATTGCTTGATCTGAATTGTTTGATTCTTGATTGCTTACTGTTGAATGCCTTAGGCATTTCTTCTTGTACCAAAGGCTTGATGCTTCTTGCAAATTAGGTTAAGTACTTGAGGTAGGTCTGAGAACCGAAAGGTGAGGTCAACGAGTAGCCGAAAGGTGAAAGTTTCCACTTGCTCTTGCTCAGCTTGTGGATACCTTTAGTAAACAGAATTGAGAACTTAGGTTTAGATCAAACAGCTTGATTAAACCTGAGAAGGTGAAATTGCAATTCCAAACCAGGTCTGCTAAGCCAACACACGAAAGTTGAGGTTCAGTGACACTAGGTACGGTCAATCTAGCCTTACACGACTTAAACAACAAGTTTCTGACATGTGCAGACTCAGCCCAAGGGACCATGCGGGTCGCGTGACTTAGCACGCGGGTCGCATCACACGAGTCGCAAGCCACAGCTTGCGGGTCGCGTGCTAGGTTCAGGGCGCTTAAGGCCAAGCGGGTCGCATGCGAGAGCATGCGGGTCGCGTCACACGGGTCGCATGGCAGGTCTGAGCAGCAAAGTTGAAGATGAAATCTGAAACCCTTGAAACACCCTTTTATACCACAGTACAAAATACAAACATTTACTTGATTCTTTACTTGTTCATACATTGATAATTGAAATTGTTCATACATTCATTTGTTTCATTCATTTTACTTGTTCATACATACGAAAACTTAGGATTAAACAAAACCCCAATTCTCGCACTTCTAGTACCTAACTAGGTAGAGTTTAGGTTCAGAAAATAGACCGTCCCTGAGGATCGACACCCGTTCTAACTACACGACAGGGTTGTGCACTTGCAACCCTCGTCTAAGAGTTGAATAGGGTTTAAACTCTGCAGCTTAGGCTGTAGTGAAACTCTGTACCTCTCATTTGGGAGCGAACAAGTTTTTGGCGCCGTTGCCGGGGACGGCTTTCATTTTCTGAATTTTTACTTTTCTTAGTTAATCTAGATTTTAATCTGTATCTTTTATCTTTCTTTTCTTTTACTGAAAGCTGGCTCTTAACCATCCTCCTGCAGGTAGATACACACTGAAATACCAACTGAGGAGCAGAGGGCCACTTTTTGACGAAACTCCTCCAGACGAGACTGCTACTGCTCAGCCATCTCTTGACGCGACCCGCACCGAGGCTGACGCGACCCGCATCACATCAGACGCGACCCGCGAGACCTCTCACGCGACCCGAGTTGAAGAGATGTCAGAACATCCGAGCAGAGAAGACAGGGAGGAAAGAGAAAGAGACAGGGAAGAAGTCCTGACTGACCCCGAGGATGAAGAGACGGATGTCTTCATGCCAAGGACACTTCGAGAATTCAACGTGCCACGAGCTGGAGATGTCAGAGGAGCAATCAGGTTGCCAAGAGTACAGGAGTGGTCAACATGGTTCAGCAGAACACCTTCCATGGTATGGATCACGAGGATCCTCATGCTCACCTCTAGACTTTTCTCGAGTGCATCACAACCATCAAGACCAATGGAGCAACCGCCGATTACACCAAACTGGCTCTTTTTCCTTTTACTCTTAGGGACAAAGCTAATAAATGGTTAGGGTCGTTACCTAGGGATTCGATCACCAGCTGGAGGGAATTATCTAAGTTGTTTCTAACTAGGTTTTTCCCTCACAAGAGAACTGCCAAGGTGAGAAACGAACTGACCAGCTTTAGGCAATTGTTAGATGAGCCCCTCAATGAGTCTTGGGAAAGGTTTAGAGAGTTGCAGTATTCTTGTCCGCACCATGGTTTACCCGATTGGTTGTTGATCCAAACATTTTATGATGGTTTGACAGAAAGCACTCGTTCTTATGTAGATGCAGTTGCAGGTGGAGCACTCATGTCCCGAGAGCCTCTCGAAGCCATGAACCTGATCGACAACATGGCACAGAACCAACAGTGGTCCGGCCGCGACAACGCCCGACCAAGAGGTGGCGGCAAGTTCGAGGTCGATCACATCACTGCCTTGACCGCCAAGATGGATGCCATGCAGAGGGCGATGGACAAGCTGAGCGTGAAGGCAGTCGAACAACAACCGCAGAGCTGCGTCATGTGTGGAGACGAGAGACACAGCTACGAGCAATGCCCCTTGGCAGAGGTCGAAGAGAGCAACGAGCAGGTAAGTTCCTTGAACAACGAACCTTCATTTTTTCCAAAGCCTCCTTTCAACCGATCCTACTCCAAGGATCCGATTGAGCAACAAAATTGGAGGTGGAATCAAAACAATGCTCCTAGACCTCCTTTCAACAACTCGTTTCACAATCCGTCTTCCAATGACAACAACAACTCTTTCAATCGTCCGTCTTCCAGTCACAACAATTGGAACAATCCCTCTTCCAACAACAACTCCAACAAGAACTTCTATCAGAACGCTTCTTTTCCCAATCAGAACAATCGAGCACCTCAAGCCGGTCCTTCCAAACCGTACGTGCCTCCCTATGCGACCAATTTCACACACGAGCAAGGGAAGATGAATCAGATGATGTGGGAACAGATGCAGAGCATGTCCACTCAAATGGCGGCTCAAAACAAGTTGTTGGAGCAGTTGAGTCACATCGTCACTTCGAGCCAACCTCAACCTGGAAAGCTGCCAGCTCAACCAGAACCCAACCCCAGAGGAGATGTTAAAGCGATCACGCTGCGAAGTGGGACCCAATACCAAGAACCAGCCTTCCCATCTGATCTGACTCCATTGGATGTGACCCACACCAATGAGACGCGACCCGCGTGCCATCCCACGCGACCCGCGTCACCCTTGGAAGAACACATTGACCCGGGTCGCATTGAGCCAAGTCGACCCGCATTGCCACCGAGAGAGCCTGTTGACGCGACCCGCGTGCCACCTCACGCGACCCGCGTGGAAGGACCTGACAAGGGGAAGGAGGCTGAGACACCTCCAGCTGAGAAACCTCCAATCAAGCCTCCACCCTACAGGCCACCTGTGCCTTTTCCCCGAAGACTAGCTGTAACCAAACTGGACGCACAATTCGCAAAGTTCACAGAAGTCCTGAAAGGACTGCACATCACGCTCCCATTCACCGAGGCCTTGACTCAAATGCCCTCTTACGCCAAATTCCTGAAGGATATCTTATCCAACAAACGAAGCTTGGAGGGTAATGAAACGGTGAAATTGACGGAACAGTGCAGTGCCATTCTGAAGAGCGACCTACCTCCCAAATTGAACGACCCAGGGAAGTTTTCCATTCCTTGCATCATTGGCAAGGCCACGATCAAGAGAGCTCTCTGCGACTTGGGAGCTAGCGTGAGCCTCATGCCGCGCACGATTTTCGAGCGAATGGGAGTAGGAGAGCTCAGGCCCACGCGAATGACGTTGCAGCTAGCAGACTCCTCAGTACGATTGCCACTTGGCATAGTGGAAGACGTACCAGTTCAGGTCGGTAAGTACTTTGTACCTGTAGACTTCGTGGTCATGGAAATGGAAGAGGACAAGGAAGTCCCCATCATTCTGGGACGACCTTTCCTCAGGACTGCAGGTGCAATCATCGATGTGTCTCAAGGAACACTGACCTTGAACTTAGGAGGAGAGAGAGTGTGTTTCCAAATTGATCAAGCCATGAAGTACCCTTCTGCCGCAGCTTGTTCCCGAGTGGATGTGCACGAAAAATGCCTAACAGATTTGGTAGAAGAGTACTTTCTTGATCGGACCCGTGAGAGCGTGAATGAACACACTGAATTCTTGTTCGAACTGAACGAAATCGGCCATCTGAAAGAAGTCAGAAGAGCAGAAGTGAAAACAGCTGACTTGGAAGACCCTGACACGACTCACATGCCAGATGATGCGACACGTAAAAGCAACCAATCGGACCCTTGGTATGCAGACATTGCCAACTTCATCGCTTCTTGGGATCTATCCGATCCCGCCCCAGTCGAAGATTAGAGAAAGGAAGGTCGAGCTTGAGACCTAAAACAAGCGCTTCTTGGGAGGCAACCCAAGCCAGTTCATTTACTCGCATTACATTTAGATTAGATTTAGAGATAGTTTAGAGTTAGATTAGATTTCTAGTTGTTTTCCTTTTGTAAAAATACCAAAAAGAACTCCTGACGCGATCCGCGTGAAATTCCACGCGACCCGCATGCCGTTCCACGCGATCCGCGTGAAATTCCACGCGACCCGCGTCATCTCGAACCGACGGCTGGCATTGAAGGGGCGCGTCGAAACGACGCGAGGTCCCTTTTTAACCCGCGTCCCCTCCTTCTCCTCTTTTCCTTCCCAGCCGATTCCACTCTCTTTTTCTCTTTTCTTTTCTCTTCAACCAAGCAAGCGCCAACGAGCCCTCTTCACCGAACTCCCTCCGTCGATCTTCTTTCTTCTTCTCCACCGACGCAGCAGGTAAGTTCTCTTCTCCTTTCTCCTTTCTCTGTTGGTTCACCCCCCTACCAGCCCCCTTGGTTCACGCGACCCGCTCCAGTGTCCGGTTCATACCCTAACCAGCCAGGTCCGGTTTGGTGCGACCAGCGTCCTGACCCACGCGACCCGCGTTCTCCTTCACGCGAGTCGCATCAACGTCCACGCGACCCGCGTCATATCTCACGCGAGTCGCATCAAAACCCACGCGACCCGCGTCTGATTGAGCCAGAGACAGAAACATGGACCCTCGCCGAGAAATCCGTTCCAAGCGCAGACAGGAACTGAGGCAAGCCACTCCTCATTCTTCTCATTCGGCCTCGCACAATGAGGGTACTCATCCTTCTCATTCTTCTTCTTCTTCCCATTCTTCTCCTTCCCATCATTCTTCTCCTTCCCATCATTCCTCTCATTCTTCCCATCATGCCGACAACTCCGAGGTTGAGTATTCTTCCGAGCACTCCAACCCCTTTCTGGTCAGTACACTCCTCGGGCAGATGCGTATCCACCACCACACTTCTGCCTCTCCAATCGCGGCATGTTCAATCGCTTTGAGATTTTGCAACAACGCACATTCGCCAACACTCGCCGAGTCGATTTGGGTACGTTTCATGCCTTTGGAGTTTACGAGGAGTTTGTTCGTCTCACGGAGAGGATCGGGTTTACTTCCACTTTCTGGGGCATTCAGTGCGATTGCTATACATAGCTCACGCTTGAGTTCCTCTCTTCTCTCAAACTCAAGTGTGATGCAGATGAACAGCCGTATATCCACTTCCAAATGCGCAATGATCCTTGGATTGTTCCTCTTGCAACATTGCGCGAGTGGTTCGGCTTCGCACCAAACCCCACGACCAATTCCATTCACTACCGCGAGGGCTTTGACAGAGACATCTTCTGGCGGTTGATCACGGGTAAGGAGGTCGCCACGAGCAACGAGTTCAGGAGCTCTGCCATACCTCACCCTGTTCTATGTTGCATCCAACGCACTCTTGCGAATACCATTTTTGCACGTGGCGAGACAGTTGCACGTGCCAATGAGGAGGACCTCGCATTGCTGGACTTCATGCTCCGCACCGAAGAGGATTTTGAGCGGCCCAATCTGATGCTCCTTATGGTTACTCACTGGCTGGATGTCCAGAAGAATCGGAGGCCAAGAGGCCTCATCCACATCGGTGCCTACGTCACTCATATTGCTGAGCGGCTTGGCGTCTCAGTCGCCGGCCTCACTCTCTCTCAGGGCCCGTTCATAATGGATGCCAAGGCTTTCTCTCAGGCGGCATTCATCAAGATCGAGCGAGGTCCTGCCAACCACCGTGACCGGTATTTCTGGCGCCTGCAGGATGGTAGCCAGCACCAGTTGCCTCGTCCTTTCCACATCTCTTTCACGGACGAGGCCACTTGGCTATTTCCTCCCCCACAGCCAGCTGAGCATGCACCACCACCACCTCCTCCTCAGCCTCAGCTTCATGTCTATGGTGATGTTCACATGGGTGATGCTCTCATGCCGCCTGGGCAGTTCCACGCCTCCACCTCCGCTGCTGGTCCTTCCTCGTCCGCAGCCGGTCCATCCTCCTCTTATTCTCGCCCCTCCTATCCACCTCCCATCGCCGATCCCTCCATTCATGATGTTTACAGTTTGGTGTATGACATGAGGCGCGAGCATGGTGAGTTCCTCTTTGACATGCGGCGCGAGCAGGGTGATGCTCTCGATGATCTCCAGTTACGGATGAGCACGCTAGAGGAGCAGATGCGAGGCTGGCGAGGCTTCGATCGTGATCCTCCGCAGGAGTGAGTGGGTATGTTTTCTCTTTCCCCTTTGCTTTTATTTCTCTTTATCTTTCAGTCTTGAAGCATTGAGGACAATGCTCAGGCTAAGCTTGGGGGGGAGACTTTTGTATCTTAGGATTTACTTTTATGTTTTAGGATTTATTTTGTTTTACTTAGGTCATGTTTACTTTTCTTTGCATCTTTTAGGTGAAAAATTTGCTTTATTGTTTCAATTTGGGACCTATTTGAAATTTTTTATGTGATTGAGATGACCTTGGGAAATTCGATTTAACCTCATAATTGACCAATCAACACTGATTAGGACCAAATGGTTTGAGATTTGTAAAATTGGAAACTTGAATGTCGAGATAGAATTTAGAAACCGAATTGTGCCTTTCAAACAATGGAAATAGGGATTTCAAATAAAGAAAGGTTGGGATATCCGTTGGTGTGAATGAACGCTAGTGGATGTGTGTATTCATGGTATGTGCAAATAAAATAAAATAAAAAAAAGAGAAAGAGAAAATGAAAATAAAAAGGAATGAAAAGACGGAGAAAATAAGAGTACTGGCAATAAGCCTTGAATGGGCGCCTTTGAGCTCGTCTCCCAAATTAGAAAAGAAAAAAAAAATATAAAATTTTTGCACATATCAACACACGAAGTCCGCAACTTTCTGACCTAAGCTTGATTCAAGCTTGGGGGGGACGAAAAGGGAAATCTCCTACAAATGAGGGCATAGTTTAGTGAAAGAATGATAATTCGATAGTTCAAGTAATCAGTTTTGCAAATTTTGAAACATTTAAAATTTGAGGTTTTGTTAATCGATTTGTGAGGTGAATCAAAAATTACTAAGGAAAGTCCAAATCATCATAAAAAGATTCTTCAGTTTCTTTATTGGAGCAATTAAGTAAATTTTCACATTTTAGGCATTTAGCTTGCATTTAGATTCCAAACCCTGTTTGAAAGTACAGATTTGCTTGAGGACAAGCAAAGGGTAAGCTTGGGGGAATTTGATATGTCTATATTTCATCTTATTTCCAGACCAGATCTTGTGATTTTGACCACTAAATTGCATAGTTTATATTGAAAATCAATAGAATATGGTACTGCTGCTGTTTTGTGGTTGAATTGCAGGAAATAGGCGAAAAACAGGCAAAAAGGCAGAGTTCTGACTTCCCCCACGCGACCCGCGTCCCACATGACGCGGGTCGCATCGCAGCCCAGACGCGACCTCAGACGCGACCCTCACAGCTCGCATCCTTGCCACCTGACGCGGGTCGCATGGAAACTCATGCGGGTCGCGTCGAGTTAACTGAGCCAGGCCCAATTGAGGCCCATGAAGGAAACTATTTAAACAGAAGGCCTGGCAACAGAGAGGGGATCCGATTATTCCACGATTTTCACCAGAGACAGTTGAGATCCGAGTTTGAAGTGAAGGCCTGAGCGCCTGAGGCGATCTGAAGAGGAGAGAGACGATCTGGAGCTGAAGAGGAGGCGATCTGGAGAAGAAGACTCAACCTGAAGCTTCAATCCTCTTCTCTACCTCTTCTCTCACTATGATTTGCATTCTTTCTCTCTCTCTTGTTTTGATTTATTTGATGTCTGAGTAGATACTGTAGTTTCGAGGGTTTGGATTTGTAGTCTGATACTTTGTTTGATGATGCACATGAATTGATTCTTATTGTTATTTCGTGTTTCTTTGATTCTTGTATTATCTGAGATTGCTTGATCTGAATTGTTTGATTCTTGATTGCTTACTGTTGAATGCCTTAGGCATTTCTTCTTGTACCAAAGGCTTGATGCTTCTTGCAAATTAGGTTAAGTACTTGAGGTAGGTCTGAGAACCGAAAGGTGAGGTCAATGAGTAGCCGAAAGGTGAAAGTTTCCACTTGCTCTTGCTCAGCTTGTGGATACCTTTAGTAAACAGAATTGAGAACTTAGGTTTAGATCAAACAGCTTGATTAAACCTGAGAAGGTGAAATTGCAATTCCAAACCAGGTCTGCTAAGCCAACACACGAAAGTTGAGGTTCAGTGACACTAGGTACGGTCAATCTAGCCTTACACGACTTAAACAACAAGTTTCTGACATGTGCAGACTCAGCCCAAGGGACCATGCGGGTCGCGTGACTTAGCACGCGGGTCGCATCACACGAGTCGCAAGCCACAGCTTGCGGGTCGCGTGCTAGGTTCAGGGCGCTTAAGGCCAAGCGGGTCGCATGCGAGAGCATGCGGGTCGCGTCACACGGGTCGCATGCGAGAGCATGCGGGTCGCATGGCAGGTCTGAGCAGCAAAGTTGAAGATGAAATCTGAAACCCTTGAAACACCCTTTTATACCACAGTACAAAATACAAACATTTACTTGATTCTTTACTTGTTCATACATTGATAATTGAAATTGTTCATACATTCATTTGTTTCATTCATTTTACTTGTTCATACATACGAAAACTTAGGATTAAACAAAACCCCAATTCTCGCACTTCTAGTACCTAACTAGGTAGAGTTTAGGTTCAGAAAATAGACCGTCCCTGAGGATCGACACCCGTTCTAACTACACGACAGGGTTGTGCACTTGCAACCTTCTTCTAAGAGTTGAATAGGGTTTAAACTCTGCAGCTTAGGCTGTAGTGAAACTCTGTACCTCTCATTTGGGAGCGAACACCGGTAAATTAGTGAACTGCAACTGATGTAGAACTTCTGTTACCAGTTCGTAAGCTTCTGAAAATTCTTGCTCCCATTTGTCTCCAAATTACAAACTGTGTGATGAGCAATATCGACCTTGATCGTGTACCATGTTCAGTGCTCGTCAGCATTTGTGTGTGTGGTACCAGTAACTGTGCTGAGGATATTTCCGAGTTTGTAGCAACAACCACCATATCTTAAACACCATAGAGAACTTTACATTGTTTAATTGAGATTTAGAATTTTACATCTTAGTTGGTGTTTCATGAAACTTAGAAGCAATTAATGAGGTTTAATTTAGGGGTAATTTGTGTATTTTTAGATTAGTTAGACTAGAATTATATTTATTGATTTAATGTTTCAGAGAGGTAATTATGTGAATGAATCAGTATTTGCAACATGCCAATGTGTGCCTTTCTTTTTTATTACAATAAATATCCACAAGGCAAATAAAAAATGAAATCATCTATTTTAGAAACTCTTCAATGAATATTTCAATTGAGCTTGATTGTAGCTTGTTTTCATTTGTAAACATTGATTATTCATTTCATAATTGGCATGTAGCCATGTAGGCAATGTAAATGAGACCAACAATAGAGATGTTTGGAATGAGTTTCAAAAGACATTCTTAGTGGAATTACTTGTTGTATGATCCTTGCTTTTGTTAATTTAGTGTCGTTTCATGGAACTTAATAAATTGTCTTCTAATAGGTGAAATGTTCTATTTTCCAATGTATATGAGCTTGTTTTTTTTATTTCAATGAAGCTCCTTGATAAAATTCTTCAATAAATATTTCAATTAAGCTTGATCGGTGGAGTTTGTCTTTTATTTGTAAACATTGATTATTTATTTCAAAATTGGTATGTAAGGCAATGTACATGATACCAACAATAGAGCTGCTTGGAATGAGTTTCAAAAGGCATTCCTAGTGGAATTGCTTGTTGAATTTAACAGACCCGGTACACGCCAACAAAATGCATAGTTTGTAGATTCAGGTTTCTCACTAAAGCAACTTAAAGAGCAAGAACGCACTCTGAAGAAGCATTACAAAATGAAACTGGATGTTCATTACATGAATGTGACCAGCAAAACTCAAAATTTATGCATATTCAATCTTAAATTTTATGTGGCATCCAATAGGATGAACAATGTCATTTATGAATGACAGTATGCTGGTTTTTTTTTTCTGAACCAGTCCCATTTTCAAAGTATGAACTTCAAACACTCACCATAAATTGTAGAAAATTCTAAATTGAGAATTTTTTTAGTGTGTTTCATTGGATGTCTAGTATGTGTCCATACAACAGTTTTATCAAACTCAACTCAGAGCTATCATTTTCTATTTTTCTTTCATTTAGGGCTGTTTTGGAATTTTGCTGATTTTGTATTTTTAGGACAGGAACTTCATAAATGCTTTATCTAAGATTGCCAAAATAAGAAACAAACAAAGTATCCAGCATTAGTTGGTTTCTCAGGTAGCAAAAAAATATGCACTCAGACATCCGTATTCTGTTGTTGATCAAGTAAGCAAGATCATAAAATAAAATTTGCTACACAATACAGAAAAAATATTTGGAATCTAACTAATTAATAGATATGCTAAAGGATACATGATACATCTGAGTCTCTACTTCTTCTAAATAAAATATATAAAACATTAATTAGTCACTACTTCTTCTATATCTAACATAATCATTCCACATATCCATAGAAATTGCTTCTCTTATTTGATGTCCTGCACGGCGTAGATTGTTTAGTGCCTCAACATCTTCTCCATACTCTTCATCTCCATCTGGTACATCAACAATTTCATCTTGTTCTATTGTATGATATGCTGCATTTGTAGTCCAATTTGTATCTCCATTGTGATTAACAATAAAATTATGGAGAATACATATGCATTGACTAAATCACTTTGTGTGTCTATTGTATGATATGTTGCAACTTTTAAAATAGAAAATCGCATCTTTAATATGCCAATGATACGTTCGATATGATTTCTTAGTTTTGCATGCCGAAAATTAAAAAGCTCTTTATAATTTTGTGGCCATTCATTTGCTAGACCTTGCTCCCGCAAATGATACCGGATACCTCGATATGGCGCAAGAAACTTTGGGGTATTTGCATAACCGGCATCAACTAAATAATATTTGCCTTGCGGTACTATAAATCCATCATCTAGTGCACTATTCAATACGGTTGCATTGGATGCTGATTCTCCCCATCCGGCCATTACATATGTAAACCGATGATTAAAATCACATACAACCAACATCACATTTTGTGATAATGTTTGTTTTCTATTTCGGTAGGGATCTTGCTTATTTTTATCTATGCATATTGGAATATGAGTTCCGTCAATAGCACCAATGCAATCCTACATATATGTAACAATTAATTACTAGTTAGTAAGCTTTATGATATTATATGGTAGAACAATTTTTTGTCAAATAATTCAAATAAAAAGTACCTTAAAGAAATGATAAAACTCTCCACGAGATGCAATAAATTGAGACATGCGAAGAGGAGGTGGAATGATAAGCTCAGATGACAGTTGATTGATAGCATTCAACACACTATGAAAATAACGACTCACTATATCGCCCGAATGTTGAAATCGTTCTTGCACACTACGATTGCTCGCATTTTTGGCAAGAGTGTACAAGAACATTGCTACTTGCTCTTCCACCTTTAACAATCCGTCGGAAAGTAGCTGCTTCTCTCTTTACTATTTGACTAAAGCGCGGAAGACGAAAGTCTCCATTCGAAATTCTCGTCTGGAATGACACTCATGACTGTCTAGAACTTCATTTAGAAATATGAATCACGTTAAAATTGAAGTATGACAACGAGTTGGTTCGAACAAGTTTCTCTCTACGTAAGGAAAAATCACGCTTGTATATTCATCATGATCATTGTCCATTCTCCGTAAGTAGAAAGGATCCATATATTTTTTTTCTTACGTGTATATAAAAGGATAATTATTTTTTACTGTCATCTATATGTGGTCTATATATACAGGTGTTTTGTTTTATGCCAACGGCTAGCTCATTTAATTGTACCAATAAATGCTCAATAAATGCTATACAGATGTTTTGTTTTATGCCAACGGCTAGCTCAAAATATTTGATACAGTCATTTTCATCTCCGTCTATTGTAGCAATAAATGCTAATTTGATACAGATGTTTTGTTTTTCATCTCCATCTTTAAATAGAAATACATAATTTATAAATAAATCAATATTTTTCACAACTAATCCCACAGTACAACCGAACACTCATCAATAAATTCCCATAATTATTCCTGTGCGTTCCCATGAATATGGGTTCCCGCAAATCAAAAAGTGGATTCCCGAACCCGTAAAATCCCATCCCGCACAATCCCATGACATCCGAACATGCCCTTATTCTCTAGAGGCCTGTTCGGCTGGATGAGAATAAGAGAATTTATTGGAATTAGCTGTATATTCCCGCCAAACGCATTTGTAAATGATTGGAATTGGAGAGCACTCTTCCAAACTTTTTAATTCCAACAGGAACATGAAATTAGTTTTTGGAGGGGAAATAAGGAATTAGATGAGACTATATTACTATTATTTGGTTGACGTGACATTCCTTTTAGTGTCCACTAGAGTGGAAAAAACGTGTCGTGCTGTGACTAACACGCCGTGACTTTAGTCTCGTGCCGTGCTGTACCGTGATCAAGTTAATTTTTCACGTGCCGTGTCGTGACTAAAATGTCAAGGGGGTGGTCACGCCACGCGAATGGTCACGCCACGTGAGTCACGCCGTGCCTAAACGTGCTGTGACTCGTGTGACCATTTAATCATAATTTAGATTAGTTTATTCAAGATTTACCATTAAATCAATATCTAATAATCCTAATTACACGTGACTCGCGTGACTATGTACCGTGCTGTGACTAAATCTTTCACGTGTCGTGTCGTGCCGTGCCAAAGTTTCAAAAGATGAGCACAACACGCGAATAGTCACGGCACAGGACACGTGAGTCACAGCACGTAACTGACACGCGTGCCATGCCGTTCCGTACCGGAACCGGCTCCGCCGTGCCATTTTTCCCACTCTAGTGTGCACACTTCCAGAAGAGAGAAAGTTTATTTCCACTATTCCATTTCACCGAACACAATTAGAACTAATAAAAAGATAGGTAAATACTTTATTCCATATTCCTCTTTTCTTCTCCTATTTCGTGTCCTGCCGAACACGTAACTTATAGGCATAGGAGCCTCAAATGTCTTAGGTGCTATATATAACATAAGACTTTCCGTGTTACGGCCTCAAAAATCTATCGTATAAACTTTAAACTTCGATTAAGTAGCTCAGTAAATTGGTTACATAATGAACTTGTAGAATACCAATTTTTACTATTTTTGAAATTTTGAATTTTTTTTTACTATTTTTATTATTTATGAAAGATGACAAAAAATAACTTAAAAATAAAAAAAGAATTGCCAATGTTTTAGGCTATTTTTTGCCATCTTTCATAAATCATAAAAAATAGTAAAAAAAATTCAAAAATAGTAAAAATTAGTATTCTACAAGTTCATTATATAAATAATTTACTGAGCTACTTAAATTAAAATTTGAAATTTATACGATAAGTTTTTGAGACAGTAGCACGAAAGGCCTTATTCATAGCATCTTGGCCTTACTTGTTCTATAATATGAGCGGCGCGGAGTTAATACAAGGAGTGATTGAATATATAGGAAATTAATATTTATTTTGAAGTACGTGAATTTGTTTTAAATAGCAAACAATTGGAAGATGTTAATAGAAGAGATATGCGTGCCTCACCTATTAATTTTTTAAAATTAGAGAAAGATTGCAGCAATAAATAAATTAAAGTGGAGATGACATGGTATGGCTAATTGGCTATGGCATTTTCACCCAAAAGAGATGTGTCAACAAAATTGGACACGGGGGAGATGAGCATAGAAAATCTGGACTTGTAACTTGTAGCATGATTAATGGATGACCCATCGGCATCGGCCAGTAAATTGGAAATGAAACGGTCATGCTCATGCAGGGGAACTTTCAATTCCATTATTTTCCCTTTTTTCTGCATTAAATTTCGTACAAAGCAATAGCAGCAACTGGTGGTCCAAAACTCCCCAAATTGTATACTGAAAATGTGATTAGTGTTGTGTAATTATATATATAATTGATTAATATTGGCAGGGTTTAGTCAGGCATGAACATGATGCAGGTTCATTCAGTTTCGAATCAGAACTTGGCATTGACACTGACGCAATCTTGGTTCCGGATCTCGACTCCGCTAGTGATGGGTCTCGAACTCGGTTTAGTGGAATTAAAAACAAAGAATGCTAAGTAGCAAAAACGAGAATAAATCTCTCTCAGAAAAATATGTTGATATAAAAAAGTCTTTGTTCTCTTACAAAAATTCTCTTTTTATAGGCCATAAGGAGTAATTAATTTGCAACATAGAAATAGGCAAATATAAATGACTACTTAGGAAATGTAAATCTAGAAAGAAGTAAAAATAAAAAACTATCTAGAAAATGTAAACAACTATTACTATTCCCTAGAAAATATAATTGACCAATTTTGAAAGTAGGTCCTTCTTTAATAGCAGTTGCATGCTTCTCAAATCAAAGCAAGTCTGAACCCAAATTTGAGTCCGACCCGCATTGGTTCCCGGGTTGGATCTCGTCAGACACCTTAATTTTTTGTGGTTAACTTTACCCTTCCACTTTAACGTTTAAAGCGTCTTATAATAAACTCTAATTGGGAAATATAGAAATGAAACGGAGAATCCTATTCCTTTCCTGTCTCTCCATTTGTAAGAAGACCAAAGAGATGTTTTAATTGTAGCATCGATCTTGTTCTTTCTCCGGGACCCCAAATACAAAACCAAACTAAAAGCTACACACAACTCAACTAATTAATTGCCCCTTCCTTTGCCTTGTAAGAAGAGCAAGAGACAATTTCTCTCTCTCTCTCTCTTCATACACACAGGCCATGAGAAAGCGGCATGTTTTGGTGATTTTGGAGCTTCTTCAAGCTTTCTCCTTCCTCTTCCTTTTTTCAAGTAAGCACACTAATCTCCCTCTCTCTCCCCCCAACACACACACACACACAAGTATAAAAAAGAGCTATAATAGACAAGTAATTCTTCTGTTACATATATAGTCAAATCAAACTGTAGGCCTAGATAAGGAAAGGTATGTAAATGTACAGCAAACAGCCACCGAAAGTAACAACAAATGAAACGATGGATCAAACATCTACAAGTTTTTCTGATGATAAACAAAATTAATAACCTACATTAATTGAACTCAAATGAAAAGAAGAATTCTGATTAGAATGTTAATTCAATGTAACATAATCTCTGTTTTGTAACAGAGAACATTATTCATTTCAATTGTGGAAAATTGTATTATATTTATACCATGATGGTTTTGGTTTTTGATGATGAAAACGGGTTCCAACTCAAAGTTTGACCAATGTTTGGTCATTAGTTGGTCCAGTTCCGAACTTAATATTAAATACTCACCTAACCTAATGTATATATTCCATCATCCTGCCTGGATTTTCTGGCAAATCAAATTCACATGGAAGAATATAACTAACTAATCATTCCCTAAGCTAGCTGAGAGGAAAACTTTTTAAAGATTTTAATTTGTGGCAGAATCAGAATCACAATCACAATCATTGATTGGAGTAAACTATGGTGAAGTGGCAGACAACCTCCCGCCTCCCTCTTCCACCGCCACTCTTCTCACCTCCACCTCCATCTCCAAGGTTCGACTATACGGCACTGATGCGACCATTATCTCTGCCTTTGCTGGCACCAACATCTCCCTCCTAGTTGGTGTCTCAGATGGAGACATTCCTTCCCTTGCTGCCTCCTCCTCAGCTGCCGCCGCCTGGGTTTCTGCTAACATTCTTCCTTACATGCCCGCTACCACTATCGCCTCCATTTCAGTCGGTAATGAGGTTCTCAACTCAGGAGACGACTCTTTACCGTCTCAACTACTCCCTGCAATGCAAAACCTCCTTTCTGTTCTCTCCGCTAATTACCCTTCAATAAAGATCTCAACCGTGCATTCCATGGCGGTGTTGTCTCAGTCAGACCCGCCTTCAGCAGGTGCCTTTCACCCCGACCTGGCACCAAACCTCGATCCAATTCTCGCTTTCCTTCAACAAGGTGGTTCACCATTTATGATCAACCCTTACCCTTGGTTTGCTTATAACAGCGATCCTCGCCCTGAAACTCTAGCATTTTGCCTCTTCCAATCCAACCCAGGTCGGGTCGACTCAGGCTCAGGTCTAACCTATATGAACATGTTTGATGCTCAAGTCGATGCGGTTCGAGCAGCATTGGATGCAAAAGGTTTTAATGATGTTGAGATTGTCATAGCTGAGACTGGTTGGCCGTACAAAGGGGACTCAAATGAGGTGGGGGCCACCGTGGAGAATGCACAAGCTTATAACGGTAACTTAGTAACCCATTTGAAATCATTGGCCGGCACTCCACGTGTACCGGGCAAGTCGGTTGACACGTATCTCTTCGCACTTTATGATGAAGATCTAAAGCCAGGCCCAACCTCTGAACGGTCTTTTGGACTTTACAAGACGGATTTGACAGAGAACTATGATGTTGGCCTTTCAAAGGCTGCCACAAATCCTTCCTCTCTTATCCCTACACCGGATCAAACCCAGGTACAAGAACTTGTTTAGAGATTATGTAAAGGATTAAATACAGCATGTAAATAAACTGAGATCATGCAGCTAGCTCTTATGAATGAAAAAGAGATGCCTGATTAATTATTAGCTTATTAATGTTAATATCATGAATCATATATATATGGCTTAGGGAAACGCGAGCTCATCACAACCAAATAAAGGAGAGACTCCGACTGGGTGGTGTCTGACAGCGGCATCTTCCCCGGGAAATGGTTATGTCCAGCCAACAAGTGCGTGCTACACACCTAATGCTGTGCCATCCAGAAAAAGTGGGGCCCACTCTTCAGTCTCCTATTTTGCTTGTATGATTTTCCACGTAGCACTACTTAGGTTTGGAATTGGAAGAAAGGTTCAAGCTGTAGATGAATTAGCTTAATTAAATTAAGTATAATTAAACATTTCTTTCAGGGGTGGGTGTTGATGGAATTCTTCCAGATGTGTATAAATTTGTTGTAAAGAAAAAGAGAAAAAGAATATCGACAGTACAGTACTTAGCAGTGAAAATAATTGTAAGCTAGCTAGCTAGCTATGAGTTTCCAATTAATTGGAAAAACGACTTCCAGGTTACTAATTATGTAATATTAAAAGAGTTATGAACTCCAATGGTTTATACCGAATTAACTCTTCTTAAAATTGCACAAAGATTAAACATGATCACTACATCATTGACATTCTCTCCAACTACCCAGCAAATCCAATCCAAAATTGATAAAAATGATACAATTAACTTGTGATGCCCAACAATTAATCACTAAAAATAATCAAATTATGAGTAGATGGTGTACACTACACTAAATTGAAAAGCCTAAAAAGGGCACTTACGAACGACCAGATATGTTGAGATTGACAAGCCCTTGGTTCAAAGTGTCACTGTCAGCCCATACACTTGATTTTGTCGTCAACTTAATTTGTTGATCGAGGACTGAGGTACAGACTGGGATTGGGATTGGGATTGGGGTCTATCACTTCCTTCTTCTTCTTCTTCTTGCTACTGGGCAAGTCACAATGGCTCTGGCTGTGCCCCCTTTGATGCTTGATGAGTGGCCTCAGTCAGATAACATCACATATATATTCAACTGCATGTTATAACAGCCGTGCAAAAATGCTCAAGGTTTGACAAGGCAATTCAATGGTTCCATATAATTAATGTATAGTGTAGCTGCGTAGGGGTGACACCAGATGAGATCTGGTTACTTAATTTTCTTCTCTACTTTAAGGTGTACGGAGTTGTCGGCAAGAGACAGAGAGGCCGTGCTGCTATACCTGGTTGGAAGCCTGACCAGTGACCATATGTGCCATTCTCAATTCTCTTCTCTCCCATTTAATTAATTGTCTAATTCATAAATTAATTGAGTGCTTAAGAAATCCTTCTTGTTTTATATTGAAATGAAAGTTGGCGTTTTCGATACTAGGCAAGTTATTTGGGGATGCACACAAGGGCGGATTTAAAATTTTGATCACGAGTAGACACAAAATATTAACAATAGTACAATTTTTTTCTCCTGACGAATCAGAACATAGTAGTGGACAAAATATTGACAAGTCACGGCACGACCGGATACGTCACGGTTCCGTCACGACACATGTGCCGGTTACGTGCCGTGACTTGCGTGTCCAATGTCATAACCATCTTTCGAAAATTTAGCACGACAAGGCACATCACGCAAAAGATTTGGTCACGACACATGGTCACGTGTAATTAGGACCGTTAGATCTTGATCGAATGGTGAATCCTGAATAAACTAACCTAAATTATGAAAAAAATAGTTAAACGTGACCAAACATGACCGGTCACGTTTGGACACGTTACGTGTGATCACGGCGTGATTAATGTGTTCTGATCATTCACGTGCCATGACCATTCTTCCAAATTTAGTCACGGTACTGCACGACATGTGATCCAACTCACGGTACATATTTATATCTTTAGTAGTTGACATATTTTTTCTCCTAACGAATCAACTATTCTTGTAAGTGGAGTAGCGAATCAGACTGTCTTTTTTTTTCTTTCTTTCTTTTATGCAAATCAGTCTGGACTGACTTTCTTTTCTACGCAATTTTCTTCTATTGGACCGTGAATTAAATTCAGGGGTAGGCATTATGACCGTGTTGGTCATGTGCATCCACTGGGTCTAAAAAAAAAATTTGATCCAAGGGTAGGCACTTGCCTACCCCTGACTCCATTTGGGTCCACTAGTGGATGCACATGACCAACATGGGATGTTGTATATATGCGACAGTGTTGTAAATAACGGTATGCGTTCATCTGACGGACGGAGTACCGTCAAACGATTAATCGGTAGGCGGACGATTAATTATATTTTTCATTAAAATTATGTGTATATATTCATAATTTATCAAAAATAATTTATTTAACTCATCAAACTTATCAAATAAACTTAATTTAACTTAGTTCTATTATTATAACATGATGCTATGCTTATTTCTTCTCAACAACACATACGCACTTTACATGTGTAAGTAATACATTTACTTAATGTAAAAATAAATTCGAGAATTAAATTTTTTCAAATACTAATAATATATTATTTGAAAGAAATGAACTATTCCATCATAAAATCACTAAATTTAGTTTATGATAATAACTTAATTTCACATATTAAATCGTACTAATTGAAAAATTACATCAGTAAGTAAGAAAAATATATGTTATATAAATAATAATAATCAATTTCACAGTGAGAAGAAAAAACATATATAAAAAATATTGGATGTATATTAAAGCACAAATAAAACTACAATACATAATTTATGAAACTTATTATTACACACAGTCAAAGAAAAAAAGCAACGTGAAAATAAATATTCACTAGAATAAACGGAAATAAATAGAAATAAACAGACGATTAAACGGGAATAAACGAAATAATTAAGAATAATCGACCGATTAATCGGAAAAATCCGCAAACAGAGCTCCAATTAAACAAGCATTTAATCGGCCATTGAGGCCGTTTTTTACAACACTGGTACGCGATGAAATGAAATGACTCGACATGGTGTCAAATGTAGTGGTGTATAACACCCTCATTAATGGATTTGGGCAGGCTGGGCGACTCAATATAGCCAAAGACCTGTTTGAGGAGATGTGCAAGTTGGGGAGTGAATCCTAATGACTGCTATTTTGAAGATATATGGGAAGTATAAATAAGCGCAATCAATAATCATGATGCCATGGATGTATGAGTCTGTCTTGTCGGAGGATGTTTTTTCTCTTTTCAAAACAAGCAAGGGTTATTTTTGTTGTTTGCTAATTTTCCTTTGATAGCTGGGTTTATGGGCTCATGTATCACCTTAGCTTCATATGGTAATCCCTAGTTTGTATGCACCTCACGGTAATTGTGGAAATCAGGGGCACCAAGCAAACTACTTTTTTGTATTTGTTGCCACCATGAAAAGTACAGGTAATTGTTTTATTGACCTAGCTAATATATAGGCATTTACAAACCACATGGTCCAAATGTCTTGTTTGACCCAAAAACCCAGCCCCCAGGCCCAGGTACTACTTACTTGGGGTCCATTTAGTGAGGTATACACACTAACTGAGTATATATAAGTTGACAGATGAATTGCTATCTACCAGGACCAGTCAAGTGTAGTTCTGGGATTTGAATTTCTTTTTGCATGCCAACTGAAACTGAAATAGAAGTGAATCTTTTATTACTACGTGTCTAATTGCACTTCATTCCGACCGGCTTGGAGGGGTATTCATCGGAGTCAGGTGCCCCGTTTCACAAGTGCCCGGAGAAGGTGGGCAGCTTTGTGGCTTTTAAGGATGATTTGTTACAGTGGTTGCAAAGTCTGTGCAGGGCCTGTTAGTATCAGTATCTAGGCCTCGATAGGTTGTTTTGAAGTAGTTTTTTCTAATATTTTTCTTTTTAGCCTGATTTTGCTTTCTTTTGCCTATCTTATATTTAATATTGTTTGTGATTTGCAGTCTGTTCTCAATATTAGATCCTTTAATTTTGTTTAATTTGGAGATGTTGTATCTCTGTCTTAAGATATTGATATTGATATTGATGAAGGAAAATAAGAGCTCGAAAATTAGTTTTGACAATAATCTATTATTAGCTCTGAGTTCATGTTTACATGATATTGCTGTTTTTCACTTGGATCTTGGAAATATTGTTGTTGTTTCTGCCTGAGCTTGCTTCAAGTGGCATAGAAGAAGTGCCTTCATGTCCTATTCATTTTTTCATTGCTCTCTATTGGTGACCTCTTTGTCCATACATGTTTTGAGGCAACAAAGTGTGTTGCATCAATCAGACAATGCAGTACGTACCTTATAAAAGATACCAAAGTGCTGTACCTTCCGGGTTCAGACAATGCAGTACCAGTGTACAAAACATGTATGTACAAAGAGGTCACCAAGAATATCATTTACAAAATTACAAGTGTAGCTACAGAAACATTAATTTATGTTGCAGATTTCAAGGATCAAAGAATGAACAGAAAATTGTGTACTAATTTCATGTTTGGGTCAGCTTTTTGTGTCAGGGATCGATATACAGTAGAATGAATCATTCTCAGTATTACTAATTTAAATTACCCACTTGATTGATTCATTCTGGATTTTAATTTGGTCAGTTTCGAATATTGTGTACAGTTTGGGTTTCTGGTCCATCTGGCTGGGAATTCGGTTCATTTAAGTTTATTATCCTGACAAAATTGATCCAAGTTTATACCCCGCTGATAGGGTAATTTTGGTAAAACCAAACACTTTTGGAACTTTTGTCAGGTCATATATTGTAATGCCATGTAATTTTAGGTGTGTACGATCTAATTGAAAATTTCATTTTAAAAATATAATCAATTATGTAACGCCTCATAATAAAAATAGTAGTACGACATTTATATATATATATATATATTTATTTGTCTTTCTATTTTATTTTATTACCCAAATTAAAATACCTTGAATAAAAATCAATATGTCCCGATGCATATCAGTATTTAAATAGTATATAATTATAAGTTAACTAAACACACAAAGTCCGATTTAAATATTAGTTTTGGCAGCCCACAATATATATATACTGTTAATTCAAATTAGAACCAGAACTTCCCAAAATAACTACCTTGCAATTAGCGTCTTTTCCCCTTAAATAGCAACTGCTCCTATAATTAAATTAACTCATCTGTAGTACTCTCTCTCTCTCTCCGCTTTCTTCTCAGAAAATTAAGGAAAACGGTTCCTCTACATAATTATTACTCTTCCTTCGTAACTCCTGTTGGAAATCCAAATCAAGAAAATAAGGTATTCAATCTTACATTCAATTATTTGCTTAGTAAATAGATTAAACAATCTCTTATAGTTATCCATTCGATATTGGAAAGGCCGATACACGGGGACTGCTAGTCGTGGTCGGGACCGATATGCGGAGGCTGCTAGTCGCAGTCGGGTTCGATGCTGGTAAGGCCGATACACGGGGACTGCTAGTCGTGGTCGGGACCGATATGCGGGGAACGCTAGTCGCAGTCGGGTTTGATGTTTGAAAGGCTGATATGCGGGGACTGTTAGTCCCGGTCAGGACCGGCATGCGGGGAATGCTAGTCGCAGTCGGGTTTGAGATATAATGCATCACAAGCAAAGTGATGGTCAGTGTTTAATAAGATTTTAAAGTAACAAGTGCTTACATGAATGATAGGTCATTGCATGATAGGATAATATAGATTGCATTTTGGTTATTGAATAAATAAAGTTGTTTAATTAGTATGATCAAAAGGGAAGATTTTACAAATCCCCGGGCTGGAACTAAATCCCGTACTGAGAGAATGTTCGAGTCTCTCACCCGTTCCACTTTTATGTGGGTTCCAGGTAATGAAGATGAAGGTACTGAGCAAGGTCGTGAGTGAGCTAAGATGGGAAGATTTTGAAAGGAATAATATGCCACTTGTTGATTTAGTCTCTATTTTAAATAACTGATACATTGAACAGGCATGGAAGTTGTTGTTTTACTAGCCGTGTCTGTCATGATCGTTTGTAGAACTCTTTTGCTTATGAAATAACTGTGGCATTTATTGTATTTTTATTGATAATGTATGTGATGGGAATACGTCTTACGTAGAAATACGTGGCGGGTTGTCTCGGGGTGTGACATATATATATGAGGAGCATAGAAATTTGGGTGCATTTGAACCCTGCTCTATATATATATATATATTTCAAGTAGCTTAATTGTCTTTGGGGTCAGTCAGGTAAGATCATGCAGGTCCTTTAAGTGAGGTCAAATTTGTGCAAACGACAGAAATGCAAATGCAGAAAGAATGAAAGATAAAAAAGTCTGAGAGGGAAATACACCAGAAATTATGAAAACCAAACTCTAGTCAGTCCAGAAAATATAAATTACGAATATAGGGATAAATTATATGGAGGGTGGAAATGTTTTAGTGCACCAAAACACCTGACTAGTAAAATAGGGATAACTTACGAACAAACGTTTCTTTCATCTTTCAGGGGTGTTGATGGTATTTCTTCAAAATGTGTATAAATTTGTTTTGTTGTAAAGGAAAAAAAATAAGAATAGTGATTGTACTTATCAGTGAAAATAATTGTAAGCTATATATGAGTTTCAATAATTATCACTTTGGAATATTTGCCAGACGTACCTTAAATCGGCCCAAAAATTAACCCAACTAATTCCTGGTTATTGTTTATGTAATATTTAAAAGAGTTGCCAGACGTACGGCTGCACAAAAAATTCGTAGTTCGTAATTCGATTCGAGTTTGATTCGAAAAAGTTCGTAAAAAGTTCGATTCGAAATTGAGTTCGTTCGAAATTAATTCAAACCAAACTTAGTTCGAAATTAATTCAAACCAAACTCAAACTAGACCTAGTTCGTTCGAAATAGGTTCGCAAACCAAACTTAGTTCGAAATTAACTCAAATGTGAACCATTGATTTCCGCTGATAATGAACTTTAATATTTTATTTGGGATAATATTTGGGTTTGTAATAATTCTAAGACTTTGATGATTGTTCTCCATTAATATTTAAAGTGTACTTTGAATACTTTAGATATTTGAAAACTTTGGTGATGTTGCTCCTGTTGGCTATTTGAAAAACTTTGGATACTGTGATTGTACTGAACTTCGATTGATTGTACTAAACTTTGGTATTTGATATAAATTTTGGTATTTGTAATGAACTTTGATATAAACTTTGGTGTACTGTGTAATTAGAATTCAGAATGTCTGAGTTTTTATTGAAGTGTTGTAATTTCGAACTATGACCCAGCCATAAGTCATAACTCGTAAGTCGTAACAAAGTTCGTAAAAGTTTGAAATTGAGTTCGTAAAAAATTCGATTCGAAATTGAGTTTGTTCGAAATTAATTCAAACCAAACTTAGTTCGAAATTAATTCAAACCAAACTCAAACTGGAGGTAAGGTGATACCTGTCAACCAAAACCAAAATGCCAATGAAAATTATACTTCCTCATGGAGCAAAGAAGATTGGGTTGTGCTTGAATGGTAGACAAAAGTGGTCCTAAGTGTTCGTTACCAACACTTCACTCCTTGTTAGTCTCTGACATGGATGAAGGTACGGACGAAAGTTCGATTCGGTTCGTTTCGTTTGCAGCCCTAGCCAGACGTACTTTAGTAATAATAATAATAATAATAATATTTTGGTATGCTTCATCAGAGACGAATTTTGACTATCAACAAAAGAAGAAATACTAGAACATTCATTAAGAAAAGCAACTTTTTCCTACTTGAAATAATTAGTAATAAATGCAGTTGGACTAAAAGTTGAAAAAAAGTTGTTATCCTTCAACGACCAAAGCAAAGAGTCCATTTTGTATTACAAAATTCTCTGTCAGCTTTTTCAGGATAAAAAAAGTAGAAATTGAACGACCCCGGAGAGCTCCCTTTCTGGACAGACCCGTTCCACTGATACATGTACGGGTCAAGTCCTGGCGGTGCCAAAATGAGATGCCAAATTGTAGGAGAGCACAACTGACATTAATTTCATCTCTTCATTTTTGCCACAAGATTGCCGATTCTTTATATATTCTTTTATGTGTTCAGCCTTGTCCAGAGCTTAGAAGCTCTCAAAATGACTGAATTTGTGTTAAACCCCTCAGCATATGCTCCCAATGCTCTTAAGAGAGTTATGAATTTTTCTCCATTATCCTGACAAAAATATACATAGTAAGAAAATTTTAAAATAACTTTTTTTTTTCTAAAAAAAAAGAACATTAATAAATTGCAAATAACACATCATTCAGAAAGACAGTTACTGACATTACTTAGCCTTAAACACAATTAGTTTTAATTCATCAATAAAAATGAAACAAATATATTATAAAGACAAAGTAATAACAATTGGAATCTCATATAACCTATCTTTAATTATGCCTTATTACTTCTTTTATCATGTTTGGATTCTGAGTATCTCCATTTGCAACTGCAAAGCAATTGCAAATGCCAAAGTTAGCAATTTACATTTTTTATTGTAAAGATGTGGAACAATTGCTTATTTTGCGAGCCACATCAAATTGCTATTGTCTTGCAATCGACAGTTGTAAGGATGTAAAACTCAAAATTTCAAGATTCCACCCACAATCAATAAAAAATGACACAAACATATTATAAAGACAAAGTAATAACAATTGGAATCTCATAGAACCTATCTTGAATGATCCTTGTTATTTCTTTTATCATGTTTGGATTCTGAGTATCTCCATTTGCAACCACAAAGCAATTGCAAATGCCAAAGTTGGCAATTACATAATCTATTGTAAAGATGTGGAACAATTGCTTATTTTGCGAGCCACATCAAATTGCAATTGGCTTGCAATCGACAGTTGTAAGGATGTAAAACTCAGAATTTCAAGAATTCCACCCACAATTAAATTAGAATTATTTTGCACAGATGAAGATGATATGAAATTGATGAAAGATTACGTGCTAAAGTTGCTTATATGAGAAAAAAAATCTCATCCTTTGCAAATTCAGGGATAGAGATTTTCTAATAAGGAATATCACAGTTTAATTTCTATGCTTTTGAATCTGTTGTATATTATTGCAAATTTAGTTTATTTTGTACCTGGGGCTTGTGAAATAGAATATCTGATGTTTTAAAAGGAACCATGTATGACGGTAGATCTGATCTTAAAGTTGCCTACAAATTTCAATAAGAAAAAAAAAAGAAATGAATAACCTAATCCGCTGAGAATTAAAGATAAAAAAAAAAATCTGTCAACTGATATTGCCTCAAAATATGAGGGCAGCAACTTAAAATTTACCAATTGTTTGCTAAGACGGGCTTGATCAGAGTTTGATATCAGTGCCTGAAATTTCAAACATATCACATTGAAATTAACTGGCCTATACCTCTAAACAGATAGGAGTGCACCCGCATGCATGCAAACCCAAGCATTACAATTCAAACAATTTGGAAACTTTTGCCATTTTTCTATTTCTCTATCTTGATTTTTGACATGGTTGATGTTAAGTAGCAAAACAAACATACTGATAAAATTGTGCACAAGTGCATACATATGCACCGCAATTAGAGTTTTTAGGCTCAATTAGAATTTGACCAGGACAGCCTGAAAATTGGCAGACTACATTGAAACCATGTCAAGGGAACAAAATTTTCAGAGGATACATATGAGAAAGAGAAGGGATCAAATGCCTCCAAAATTTGTGCTGTTTTTATGTCTTCACAATCAGAAAAATTTTAATTGTATATTCCAATAAAAAGTAAAATGAATAAAGGTGGGCTGTTCTTTTAACACCATGTTCTAAGTTTCTATAAATGCATGCAAAATAATAAGAATTCAACTCTGTTTAGATGGTACAAATAAACACACAGAAATAACCAACATGGCGAACTTCTTGCAATTAACTTCATTTCATGATGTGTGAAAAGGATAAAGACATCAAGTTTTGTGCCCTCTTAAGGAAAATTTTACTTAAAAGAAACCTGTTTAAGTTTTTCCTCCTCAACTTGATCCACAGAATTAAGCAGATTCTCCAATGAACCTATCCATCAAGTAAAAAGTATCTAAGTATTAAAGCATAAGTTCAACTTAGTATCTCTTTTTGTAACAATAACCTCATTAATTCTTTTACAAACATTGAAAATCATATATACCCTGTGGAATCAGAAGTATATGAATTGCACTGCTAAAAGATGCACAACATCAAATAAACACCAGTTCCCTAGTTTCTTCAACAGTACAAAAACTATACCTCTTCTGTTTAAATGGAGAAGAGCATAGAACATATTTTATGTTTACTAGATGTAATTCTGATGTTTCCCAAGTTTTGCATGGCAAGAATGACACACAGGGGAATGCATAGTACTTGGAAATTCTTCAAGGGTAGACAAGAGCTTGCCACCTTTTTTAAAGCTCAATATTTGTAATGAATGTAATAAATTAACATTCTATTGTAATAGTGTAGTTCGGTTATGGTTATTTCTTAGTGTTTACTCAATTTGGACTTGTTTGGCTTCATTATTTTCTTTATAGTTTTTTTTCTAAAAATAAAATAGAACAAAATTGCAAGAACACAGAAACTGAACCCAAAAGTATACATGAATACAGAATAATATCAAAATGAAACAAATTTGCATACCAAATTTTGATATGAGATTCACAGCTTTTACTTCTCCAATTCCCTCAACCCCTGAAAACCATAAAAGATACTTAGAAAATAAAATTTCTGCCACTTTTTTCTCTCAAGACCTTGGCCAGAGAATTAAGATATGTTGCACAGTTGAGAACTGATCAAAGAGAATTGGATAAAGTTGATCTTTGTCCACGACTGAGGCAATTAAATGAGCTTTGACTATGTAAATTTGGTATGAATTGACTGCTATTTGGAGGGAAACAGTAGCAAATGGTAAGGATCAGGATAATCAACACTTAAATTTCACGGTTATGAAATTCATGACTAAAAGATATGCAACCATTAATAAGAAAAAGAACAAAGCTGAGAGAGAGAGAGAGTGCCTGGTATGTTGTCAGAGGCATCACCGGCAAGAGAAATGATATCTACAAACTGGGACGGTGTCAGGTTCCCAAACCGCTTTTGAAAATCTTCCATCCCGAAAGACACCATCCTATGCGTACTCAAAACCAGTCACAACCTCATATTCATGTTAAATCAAATATATAGCATGGTATCAAATATTGTGGCTTAATACCAAATTTGAGAAAATTGGTACTCAATGTTCATAAAGCAATTTTTGCTACTGACAGAAAACCAAATTAAGAAGTTTTTTCTTTGTCAATAAGAAATGTACTCACTTTCCCAATATGGAAAGTCACAATGAAGTTACTGAGCCTTGACTGAGGGTTAATTGCAGAAATGAGGATTTGAGTTAGGTTTAATGGTGCGATTAAGTGCTTGTTCCACAGAATTTGTCAGCACAAAGAACTCTCTTTGTAGAGAATTTGTGCAAGTATAACAAAGGTACATATGCAATGAAGCATACAAATACCAAAAGAAATAGAGAGAATATATTTTGGATACTGACTGGGATCCACGAGTAGCTATTCTCAGAAGGCGAAGAGATGGTGATAAGATTTGAAAGAAATCTTTATCTGGAGAGACCACTCGCACCTGGAAAAAAAATCCACACAAGCTCATCAAAAGTATATAAAATCCCCGTAACAAAATCAAGTACTGCAACCCAACACCCCACCACCCCCCCCCCCCCCCCCCCCACCCCACCCCACCTGACAAAGGCACAATTTCACCCCCTCTCAATTTTATTAAAATTTTCAGAAAGGATAGTTTGAGCATCTTATGGAAAAAGAGCACAGGATATATTTAACATTTTCTGTTTTGTGGAGGAAGAATATTTCTTGAGTTTTACAGGGATATATGGTGAATCATTTTTAATACAGATAAATAATATTATTTAAGAAATTGAAAGGACGAATCAGAATTAGAAATTCTCTAATATATAATATAGTGACAAAAGGCTGTTTCATGAGAAATAAAACTGTATTAGAAGTTCTTATACCTCTCACTACTATGCCAGTCATGATTTAGAGTGATTCAAATATTTACTGATTGGGCTAAGTTCAATTCTCTTTTTTTTTCATCTTTGGTCGTTTTATGGTAAAAGTTCAATGGGTACTGAAACAATGCATTGTACCGACCAAGCAAGGTTACACAATGGCACCAGACCAAGGAAAGAAACCAACCCTATAACCAGCAGAAATGCTGTTAACAGCTAATGTACCAATCACATCATCTGCTTCGACTCCTGGAACCTACAAAAGTGAAAATAAAAAAAAGGATTGAGTTCAATTTATTTAGCACCAGTACTGGTACAATCTGATGCTGTATGTTCTGAATTTAATTTAAAAGGTTATTCATAGTTGCAAGTCAAGATTGGTAATTTATTGATTGTGATTTATTTTGGTTTATGGTAAATCTTGGAGACTAAAGTCTACTTATATTTATGCAGAGTATATTGTAATTCAGATTTTTCTCTGCTCTATCCTAATATTGTAATCCCTCCTTTTTCTTTTTATTTCTCTCTGCCTCTTTCTATGCTCCATTCTAATTTTTTTAGTTGCATAACAATCTCATCATTTATTTATTAGTTCATAAACCTATATCAAGGATGATGTTGCTAGATTTCGATACAGAATATAGGTCTACAGGCTTTCACTATGGTTAAATATAAGCAGTACCACTAAACAACAACCAAGCCTTTAGTCCCAAACAAATATAAGCAGTACCACTACTAGCATTAATTAAAACCACACGATTTACCTCAATTACTTTAATTGACAATGCCTTAATAGAAGCTTTCATGTATTGAACGGCTTGTACAACAGTGTCAGGTGTAGGTGTGCGATTGGCCTTGTATTTTGAATACAACATGTGCCGAAATGTTAGACCTTCATATAAAAAGCATATGAAAGACACTTAGAAATATTAAAAATAGAGAAACAAGTTTGTTTACAAGATGCAGTCCCATGGATTACACTATAGGGGTTGAGATACCTGTAAGAGTGGAAGTGTTTAACCCTTGCATGGTACCAATCCACGCGCATTGAAGCTTAGTTTGGGACTAAAACATCAAATTATGGCCAAGTAACCCCTTCGATGACCTCTATTAGTGTCTCTAAGGTACCATACAGTTGAGTGCTGGCTAAATTCAGATGTCTGATCCATGCTTTGTTCCAGAGTAATAACAATAAGTCTTTGAAGGAAAAACTACTATAATTAATGTATTCAATTCTTAACTTTACTTTATTTTATAATGATCTCATCAGAATAACATTCACTTGATTGATAGTAGTAGTAGATTCAAGATATTATTGAACTAGGAGATGAGAAATGGTCATAACCAAATTGAACATCTTGGAAACAAAGAAAAAAATTGTTCTAGAAAAAAGAATTATTGGCCACTTGGCCTTTTCAATACAGCTCGTCCAAATGAATACTGCTGCGAAAGTGCTTGTGAAATAGGTTTATTCACTCTTCTTGTAAACAAAAAATAGCTTGTTCAGTTAGAAAGGGATTTGATAAGTTGCATGGAGTCATCTTACCTTTGCCATGATTTAGTCGCAGTGTACCAGTATTATTATTACCATTACCATACGGAACTCCTGAAAAAAATGAGAAAGAAAAATAAAACGCAGGGCCCACTCTTATGCGACTTATTTTTTAGTAGTAATGTATTATTTATTTCACTAAGTCAACATGACCTGATAGTACAGTACAATACAGGTAATAGCAAGCATCTATTGGGGTTCCTTGGCCCAATTTGTTAATGTTTAGGCCTGAATATGCAAAAAAAACTACAACACAACAGGGGGGGAAATATGGAAAAGAAAAACTTTGGAATTCAAAAGGTCAATTTAAAAAAAAAATTAAGTGTGAAAGTGCAACATTTTCTCACCATCATGGTCAAACACCACCTGCAAGGGATTTTAACTCCATTATTACACTTCTCCAAAATATTTAGAATTAAAGAAATATTGAAGAAAACAAAGACACAAAAAAATAAAATAAAACATAATAACATACTGCAACATGCGTTGGCAAGAACTCCAAAACATCCAATAACTGCAAGAAATTAGCCAGTGAGATAATATTGAACACTGCAAAGTTACCAGTGTTTTACAGTCCAACAGATAGGAAGTTTTCATACATCAAAAGAGGAGAATAAGTTATAAGGGAGAAAAGAAAGAGAGCTTACTAAATTGAGAGCTCTGAAAATGGTAAGAACCCAATCTCCATTTCCATCAGCATATCTGATGCTGCTGTCTTCATGCGACAGCCTTGCTATGTATCCATACAATGATTGGACAATAAAAAGTTAGGAATATTTCACATATGCTGCTAAACAGCAGACTATGATCTATGTTATGCAAAACAAGAAATATTTCCATGTACCTATCGAACATAGAAAATAAATAGTACATAATCCTAGAAGTGGCAAAGGATGGTCCAGTCTGGATCAGGTTGGCTCAATTTAAGTTCTGATTATATGTAAAATTGTTCAGGACAGGTTTTTCAAGAGCTCGGGTCATGACATCAGATCACCTCAGGTGCAGGTTGGTTTTGCTTCTGATAATATTGAATCTTGGATTGCATAGGTTTTTGGCTTCGGTGGGTTCTGGTTCGAATTCAGTTGTCATTTAAAGTTGGAATCGAGTAGTATTATTATATCAGCTTCTGCTCTTGTAAGTTGGGCACAACAGATCAAAATGTCATGTCAGGTTGGTCAAGTTAGCTGACATATTATGTAGTTTACCTTTTTAAAAAAATCAGGTTAGATTGGGTTTAAGTTCAGGTGGGCCCTCTCCTAAATTTTACAAACAAGCCACACTCAACCCTCCAATTTTCTCCAATTATGCATAGAGATATAGAAAGAAAAGAATAAACCTTTTGGTGTCGCATGTGGCAACTAGTGATGAGAGTTCCAAGTTTATTACTCAATTTGTAAAGGTATTCATAGTAATCAATACATTTTGCAGAGTATACAACCTATGGGTATGTTTGCAGAAGTGACAAAGTGGATGGATAGGGGGGTAACTCTTTTTCACCACTATCACAGGAATAAGAGCTGTTCCTCTATCCTACACTTTATCCCACTCCAAACAAGGCCATTAGCATGTTGAAGGGGTGGCTGGTTAGTTCTTCATTGAAACATGCTAATCATGCTTCAAAAATAAAAAAAATGCCAAGGAATACACCCACAAATCAAGACTTATTATGAGCCTTCTAAATGTGTTGGTTGGGTTTGGCAATATTTTCCCTTTTCTTATTTCATCAGTATTCTATGTGTAATTGATGTTTCATGTAAGACCGAGGGCAAATTAAACTCTGTGAACACCATAAAATCTAACTGTACCTTCAATAAAGGTAATGGAATGTACCAATATCAGCTAAAGTTTGTAAATTGCAACCATTTCTGAGCATGATAAAACTTAACTTTCTTAACAAATATTCAAGAAAAATTGAAATAAAGAAAATAAGTTAAATTTTATCATAATTAAGTACCTAAAAGTTTGTAGTAAGCTCTATACATAAGGGATGTCCCGTCAACAAGCATCACCCTACCATTGGAGAGTACCAGTTCAGTGGGACCTGAGAGAGCTTTTTGCATCGGAATATGTGCAGTCTCTTCAAGAGAACAACTAGTGGCAGGATCTGGTTGCTTGGTAATCGAAACAGTTGAATAACCCTAAGTAAAACGAATTCATTAAGCCACTCCATATTATTTTTTTAATTTTTTTAAGAAAAAAAAAATCTATTAGTAAATTAAACTGCTAAACAAGAAGTCTACATTTGCAATTACTACTAGTATGACAGTGGTTTCTTCAATGTTCAATCAGGCTATATCAATTCACATTTTATTCAGTAAAAGCCTAAATCGAGCATAATTTTGGCATGATTTAGTAAAGGAAAAGCTGATAAAACATAAATAAAAGAAAAGGAAAACTGGAAAAGCAATTGGTATCAGAAAGGCTTGTCGTAATTGTTTTTCCAGTTTAGAGCAACGTGTGAAATGTAAGGTATCTTATTGCATTAATCTGTTAACTCTGACGTATTATGAATAAAAAGAAAGGTAGAAAAATATACATTTCTGACGATGCCAATTTGAGGAAACTGGAAAAGGCGGCTTTTAAGTTGGATAGCCCTTACCCCATGGAGACTTCCCCAGAGCGAGTGGAGACGATGGCACGCCATCGCCATTGAAGAGGGAGAGAGTCAGAGGGAGAAAGTGAAAGAGAGAGCTTGTAGCCTCTACCAAGCTTTCGAAACGAGCTCAGTCGACTGTGAGTAAAAGTATTATGTTATTAAAAATATAATCACAAATCCATTGTCGTCTAGTCCGGTTAGGATACCTGGCTTTCACCCAGGCGACCCGGGTTCAAATCCCGGCAATGGAACTTTATTTTAGATATTCATTCTCGCACTTTTTGACGAGGATCTTATAAATAAACATCTACTTACTTGTCATAAAACTTATATAGATATCATCATATAAAAAGTAATTTTAATGTTTTTGTTTGCTTCAATATTTGCTTTATAAATATAAAATGAGTTTAATAGTACAGGCAATAAATTATGTTTATGAGTTTTGAAATTATATAAGGGTAAAGACGATATTATGAATTTAGAGGGGGGCATAAGGTAATTTCAAGATCTTTAAATGGTAAACATCAAATTCCCCCTTAAATTTTTAACCAATAGAATAACCACTATTTGCCAACTTCCGTCTTCTTGTATTTATATATTAAACACTAAATAGTTTAAAAAATAAACAATTAATGAAAGTAATACACAATCGATTGAATACGTATAAATACTCACGTAGAAGATTTGTTTGCCACACTTGATAGTTTATTATGCAAGTTAAAATACAGAATAATTTTAGTATCTAATAATGTAGGTGTAAGCAATTCATAGTATAATTAAAAGTATAAATATCTTTTGCTTACGAAGAGCGCAGAGATCTATGCGAGAGAAATTTTGATGCATTTTTCTATTTGAAGAATTTTATTCGAGATACTTTTAGCACTTTATTGGCAGGTACTTATCTTTTGCAAACAAAACACATAATATAAATATCTCCTACAATTACAAACCTTAATTTAATTTACATTAGATTAACTATTACACCAGCAAATTAAATCTAGTCCCCATCTGCTACTACCTAAGAAAAAGAGAGAGAGAAGGAATACGACCCAAAACCACTAACAACTAACCTCACCTCACCCAAATGAAAACCCAAGTAACATGCAACCAACCCCTCAGAGAATCGCCTCGCAAGTAGCCTTGTTATGCCCCTGCATTTTGCACCTGCTACAGAGTCTGACAACAGTTGGGATCTTATTTGGATTGAAACGCTTCCTCCTAGGCCGGCCGGCGGGCCGGCGAGCAGGGGGTGGGTACGACGCACTCCCAGCAGTGAAATCAATCTGCTCCATATCAGGTATGGTTTTGACTGACTCAGCATATGTCAACCTGTAACACTCAACCCTAAAGTACCGGGAACAGAACTCATAAACTGGTCGCCCAACCCTGTTGAAAACTGCCACAGCATGAGTGCATGGCAAACCGGAGAGCTGCCACCTCCTGCACGTGCACTCCCACGTCCCAATATTCACCACAAATATAGTGTTTCCCCTCACCTCAAAAACTGTGTCAGATGAACACAAAACATTTAACTTTTTCGATCGGGCAGCCTCTTTCTGAAGCTTTGCCTCCATGAAAGGAGTTAATGTACCATCCTCCCACGATTTAGAGTTCTCTCTCCTGACCTCCATGACCTCAGTCAACTTGCCCCTAATTGCATCAACCAGCTGCACAATTGAACCCTCCTTTTTCGCAGGTATCCAGTTGTTGAACCCATCAACTATATTTGAGGAGAAATGGTCAAATCGGGCCCCACGAAATATAGCATCAGACCAATTCTCGGGCTTGCTAGCCATGACCCAGTCAGCTGCCTCAGCTGATACATTCCTTATACTATCTATCGAAGCATTAAAATCCTCAATACTAATAGCCTGGGCAGCGCGAGTGAAATCATCCAAGATGGAGTCCCTGACCTGTGGGGTCCATGGGCCTTTGTTGAGATCAGCCTTGAACTCCTCCATTAAATGATGCAAGCAATACGCATGGTGACTGTCCCCAAACACCTGTGGGACGGCCAGGTCAAGCCCCTTCTGACGATCAGAGACAAAAGTCAATGTCCGGGAAGTTGTAACTGCATACTTCAATTGCAACAAAAACCAGACCCAGCTGTCATAATTCTCCTGCTCAACAATGGCGAAGGCCACAGGAAAGGTGGCGTCGTCACCATCGACACCAGCAGCAGCAAGGAGGCGGAACTCGTTGGTGGTCTTAAGAGGGATCTTGTCAAGGAATATGAGGGGGCGGCAACCATGCTCAAAGCCATGAAGAGAAGCATGGAAGGAGACAAAGAAACGGCGAAACTTGGAGTCCACAAGAGGGGATAGGATTGCAACACTTCCTGGGTTGGTTTCCAAGATGCGCTCGCAGAACCAGGGGAGCTGGCTGTATGTTTCCTTGATGGCATGATATAGCTCCCTCTGAGCTACCTCCCGGCCCCGCCACACCTATATATATCCCATTAGAATTCACAAATTTAATGTAATTATGAGTATTTCATAAATGTCTCTTTCTTATATGTGTGCACGCATTTGGCAGGTGCATTATCAATTATCATTTTGGTAATAAAATAAAAATTAATTTAGCATTCTGTAGATTGAACTGCACATTTGTTTAACCAGCCAATGTCTATCTCAATCTTACTAAACAGCTTGGTCTAATAGCACCCGTCAAGTGCAAGGATTACAGAACTACATTTCAAAAAATGTTAATTAGGTCTTATAAAGTACCATATTATTGATAACCACTAAAATTCAATCACACCAGAATCTTTCTGCACTTCAATATGAGATAGTATTAGTACCTGTACAGTCAGCTCATCAGTCGCTCGAGAAAAATTTGAGACTTTCTACATGCTAATACTAAGGTACAAGACCAGTATGGTACTAACCCCCGTCAGAACAATTGCACACACCTATTGTATCACAAAGTACCTGAGAGTAGGTGAGAGCGAGACCATAATCCTCATAGATGTCCCTGGCAATATCCTTGGGCTTGACAAGGGGGTTCTCATTGAGCTTGTCCTTGATGATGCCGGTAAGCCACTGACGAGTGGCCCGACGCTGGCCCTCACCAAGCCCGCCTCCACAGGTGTGCACATCGTTCATCTTCTTTATCACAAACTTTTTGCTGCGCGATGACTCAGATGCATGCAGCCGCCATGGGCATCCTTGGTGCACACACCGCACTGTTGCTCGTGTTGTCTCATTCTTAACAAAACGGTACACAAAGCCCTGGTGGTGTAATTTCAAATTAGTGCCAATTCAGTTAGTTAATTCCTAAATATGCTCTAGCGATAATTAGGAGAGAAATGATTATTTACCTTGCCAATGGCATACTTGCAGAGCTGGTCTCGGAAGTCTTTAACGTTGTCAAACTCCTGGCCAACACCAGTGATGGCATCGTCAAAGAGCCCTGTTGCCCCTGGTAGTGCCTCCATATGCTCTGGAGTTGCATCCGTCACCATCAAAGGCGTCATCGACCCATCATCAAATATTCCTGCCATCATCCTATCAAAACAACCCATCATCATAAAAGGCCTCTTATTGCAGTTGTCATCTATGTAACATGTTTATTCTTTTACCTCTCAGCGGCAGAAGAGAACTTCTGCTGCTGCATGTCAGGAATAAGAGAGGACCCACCGGCAGGGCTAATCATGTCATGTCCAAAATCGATACTCAGTGCCCTGTATAAGGTCAACAGTTAGCACCTCAAAATAAAATTAAAAAATAGCACGTACAGGGACATTCGTGGAAGCTACCCAGCAAAGATTACTCGGGCTAAAGATTGGCCTATTTTACGCCTTGTTTAACCCCTAATTCTGCAATTCTAACTGATATTAACCTTAGCTGAACAATTCAACCTCAATTAACCGAATTTTGATTTTTACCTCAATTGTTCAAGAAAAAAGGATGCAAAAAAAAATTATAAATTAAATTTAATCAATGAGGTACTGGATGCAAAATCTATGAGCTACTGGACATGACTAAAACAATTTGGACATCCAGTTTACATAGATTACTGAATCATCTAGCAAACATATACCTGTTCGCATCAAGATTGTCTGAACTAGAAGGCTTCTTCTGTCTCGCGTTATTTGCATTCATGTCCATTGCACTTTGGATAGTGTTGTTGGGCTGTGCTTCTCCCAGCCTCGTATTTTTATTAGCCCTTTATTTAATAAATTGAAACAATTTTTCCAAAATGAACTTAAAGTGGAAAATATAATAACCTCCATTGAAAATAAATGCCCCTAATGTTCAAGAAAAAACAAAAATGGAAAAAAAAGGACCAAGTTAAGCGTACCGAAAACCAGGAGCAGACACTTTCTTCCTCTTGGTAGCCGCAATTGATGTTCCAGAATGAGCTACTGTACTCTTAGCTCTGCACACAAATATATAATATCAAACAGTTACTAACAGAAAAAAAGAATTTCTTAGTAATGACTTGTGATGTTACCCAGATATGCCTCCGAGGCAACCATAACGTTATGTTATCGGATTCAAATATGTCTGCAGTTTCCTGCACGATACATACCAGATATGCCAGGTGGCTTATCCTATTATTTAATTCATTTGACTGATGGATTACGAGTTTGATACAGAAAGAGGCACACAGGAATCCCTTTGATGCAGAGTGATTCTCAAGGCGGAGGTGGCTTTTTGTAGGAGTGAGAAACCTCCTGTGTTTGTTTTAAAAGATTGTGGGACTAAACCATCCTATGCAAAACCAGATTCAAAAAGTTCGCTCTCCCTTTTGAACAGAGCAGCAAAGGAAATTCTATCATTTTCATGAAATTCTTTTGATTCACAGCTTTCCTAAAATTCAGACACTAGTACCAAAGTGTTTTGTTTTGCCCCTCAAACTTCTAAGATTCATTGTGCCCCTTAAACTTCTAAAATTCTTTGTTCTGTCCTTGGGAAATTCTACCTTCCTCATAAATTCGATATTAACAAAAAAAAATATGTTTTATTTAATGTTTATATTCTTATTTATTGAAAACTAGAACTTCTATTTTCATATTTTTATAATTTTTATATCCAAATAAAATATATTGTATAAACATATTATATCTTTGGATTTTGAAAAATGTGGTAGGCCACATCCATATTGTATCCAACTGATAGTCATATCTGTATCCGATGCAGCATAGTTCGTGTCAAATGGAATTCCCAAATTTAGCTCAATTAAACAACAGTCATTGCTAAAGTCTGCCATAAAACCCCAACTCAAAATTTCCTGGATTAATAAGCCAGTTAGTCAAACTGAAGCTGGTATTGAGCACCACGTAACCCAAATTAAACACATTTAACTTAGGACTTTGACCCCTACGATCTATAGTACAGGCATAATATAGTTAGTATTAGTATTAGTATTATTACTATTATTATTGATACCATTATTACTATTAGTATTACTACTACTACTATTACTATTACTATTATTATTTTTATTACTATTTTATTACTATCTACCTTGACTTTATGATTATGATTGGGTTTCATTTCTAGCCTACCCCAACTTGTTTGGGACTAAAGGCTTGGTTGTTGTTGCTGTTGAACTAACAAAGCAACCCTTTTCAATCTCAATTAAGCAAACATAACTCTACTTGAGAGTGAATTATGCATGAATTAACCATTAAAGTTACCTGTCAGGCTTGTTAAGGATAAAGACCTCAGCACTAGCTGCATTGGCAGTGAAATCAACCATCCGTTGGAGATCCCGATCACAGGAGATGGATATCAGAGTACGGTGGTTGTTGGGGAGGAAGTACTTGAGAGGAAGGTCAGTGGAGTCAATCCCGAAAATGTTATTGATCTCTGAGTGAAGGTCATCCACCGACATCTCCCTCGACACCTCGATGGCATGTGCGTCCCCTCCGGAGTAGGAGAGGGTCCCATCAGGGTTCGTCACGAACTCTCCACCATGCTGGCATATCGCCACTATTGTCATCTTTTCTTTTGCTTTACCTCCTATCTCCTTGGTAGCTTTTCTGAAGGCCAAATTTCCGGCAATGAAGAGAGTTTAAGAATGAGCTTAGACATTAATAATTAAATGACTGTTAACATGAGTCGTACCAGTCATGTCTGGTATCCATGTTTAGAATGGAATGAAAGCAATTATAATGGTCCCAGACTATCAACAATGACTGGTGACATATTTCACTGAACCAAGAAAAGGTTTACAAGTCTAAACTAGTATACTATGAGCAGTGACAGATTTGAAATGATGATGTGTACAAGTTTTTCTTCAGTCTAACTACAACATAGGCTCCGGAGTGTCAGTAGCATAATCATGTACAAAAAAAAAAATTAATGAGGGTAGATCGATAAACTGTCTCCGGAAAATCAATTTTGTCAAAAACTAAAAAAAATCATGCATAATTATGTAAATTCAATAAACAATGCCTTTTCAGATAGAAGTCCTATCAATAATAATTTTCAGTCAGCTTATATCAACATCAAATATATTAAAAAAAAAGGAAAAAAATGTGTTGTCGAGAGGGATGATATCTCAGGAGTCCAATAGGCAACAGTATAATTTCTGATTAAATAAGAACGCTAAATAAAGGACACAATTCAGCTGTTTGTGGAGCAGGCTCTAACAGTCTATTCTGATTCATTTGCATTGTTGATTTTTCACCTTTGGACTTGTACAAAACAAGATCAAAGGTTCTCATTTCTTGTTTGGAATTTAGATTGTATTATTAATGAAAAAAGGAATTGTGTGCATGATGGGGCACCAAAAGTTGTAGTAAATATATTCCTCCTAAATGTACATTAAGGTACATTCACTTTTGTCAGGTATATGTACAAATATAGAACCCGGTAATGAGAAACAGGTCAGCTAAAATTATAACTAAATCCATTGATGTTAGTAGCAAGAAAGAAAAACGATATAAGAAAATAAATATTCAACCAAGGTGGAATTGCTTGCTGCAAACATACACAATTTGAAAAAGGAAAACTAGTTGATAGTAATTAAAAGTAAAATTAAATTTGCTTATGAGATTGGTTCAAAAAGGAAGAAGGAAAACTTTCAGGGAGCAGAAGAAAAAATAGAAAATTATTGCAAAAAGGGAGGAAGAATATAATATATGCTCTGTAGCCCTGTATTTTGATCTTTACTTACTGAAACAAGCATAAGACAAGTTTCTCCAGATATGAGGGGTGCTTTTGTGATATAAATCATGAGTTGAGGGTTTTTTCCAGGATTATACATTGTATTTCCAGATTTTACAGGGGCAGAACCCCAAACCTTTTTCTAAATATAGTGAAGAAACTTAAAAAGGAGAAGACCCTCCAAAACTAAATTATTCAGAAAGAAATTACGAGTATTACTATGCAAAACTAATTATAACCCCTGAGAAAAAGAAAATTTTGGAAATTGACGCGCAATGGCATGCAAGGTACATAGGTACCCCTTTTTCTACATAGGAATTTCCATGCACCTCTCAGATCTTTTTCCAAGAAATGCCGAAGAGCCCTTTTATTTCTTACCCCTCCCCCTACAGCAGCTATAGCCACTCACTTTGTTTACTGAACGAGAGAGAGAGAAGGGTAGATAAGACAATTTAAGAGAAATACTACAGCAGCTATAGCCAACTTAAATCCTGAATAAGATGGACTTATCATGATTAAAGCGATGCAAGGCTCTATATACAAAATGGAAAACAAAACATGGAAAAAAAAAAAAAACTCAAAGACACTTTCAATCAGAAAGAGATCGCCTCCTCAAGGCTCGCCATGGACTTGACAGCGTCCGGGCATCAAAACGAAATCGATCTTCTCGTAAAATTACACTTGCAACACTAAGAACATATTCCATGTACAGAGCAAAGGAAAGAATTAGATAGGTCACCGGACCTTAAGCAGCGCAGAGGCGGCGGCGGCGGTGGCGACGGCCAAGAAAAAGAGAGACGATGAGATCGCCGACAATTTGCGGATTAGGCCCCTGTGAAAAATGGAGAGAAAAAGGGTTTGGGATCTTTTCGGGAATTGTTGAAAAATGAGGGAAAGATTGGGAATTTTCGGGAATTAGGGTAAACAAGCGAAAGTGCATGGAGAAGGAGGGGGGCAAGAGACAAAAGCAGCAAGGTCTAATCTATTAATTTCGATTTTTGGGTATTTCGGTAAATCTCTAAATTAATTTGCAAACGGTGTGCACCAATTTTACGCGTGTACCCTCGTTCGGGGGATCGAATTTACTACTATACCCTTAGAAATGGCAAGTATATCCCTGTTGTTATTTGGCGAAGGGTATTCACGCAAAACGTGACGAGTCATAAATTGGGATCCCTCTCTATTTACATGGGTGCCCTCGACAACAGAGGAATTAAAACCGAGCATGTATAATAATGGTAAGAATTGAGAGTTAAGAACTTAAGCGCATAATCTAATTAAGTAATAGTGTCTAATTATAATGGTGAGTATATATTCCACGCTTATAGGGGTGAAAACGGTATGGATAATATACTATTTGTATTCGAAAAATTAGATGTGAATATTCGATATCCGAATATTCACATCCGAATATTAGATATATGAGGAGGGATCCACTTACAACAAATTTGAGTTACAACAAAGTTACAACATTCATTTTTTTCATTTTCAAAGTTCAAATCGTCGATCCAAACCGTTCAACATGATCTCCACAATAAAATGTACTTGCAGATCAAATTTTACATTTTTTTGAATTTTTTTACTATTTATTAAGTATTTTACAAAAAATAGCCATACTTAGACCATTGAATTTTGTACCCATCTTAATAAATAGTAAAAAAATTCAAAAAAATATAAAATTTGATCTGCAAGTACATTTTATTTAGATAATCATGTTGAACGGTTTGGATCGACGATTTGGACTTTGAAAATGAAAAAAATGAATGTTGTAACTTTGTTGTAACTCAAATTTGTTGTAAGTGGATCCCTCCTCTAGATATATACCATATATTTTGTGAGTGGCTACTCTACTTACATAAGCATATGAGAGCATATGCTTATAAGTCATTTTTGCATTTTCAATGTCTAAATGGTCGATCTGAAGCGCTCAACATGTTCTCCATATTAATATGTGTTTGGAAATAAAATTTTACATTTTTTAGAATTTTATTACTATTTGTTTAGAATTTTTCAAAATAGCATTTTCATATTTTTATTTTTATTTTTTTTACAATATTAAACCACTGTTTTGAAAAATTCTAGAAAAATAGTAAAAAAATTCAAAAAAAATGTAAAATTTCGTTTCCAAACACTTATTAATATGGAGAACATGTTGAGCACTTTAGATCGACCATTTGGACATTGAAAACGCAAAAATGACTTATAAGCATATGCCCTCATATGATTATGTAAGTAGAGTAGCCAACCTCCATATATTTTAATATATAGTATGAAAAAATATTTTATTTATCATTATAATTAGATAAATATTAGGAACTTTAGTATTTTTTAATATTTTTTTAGTTTTTTTATTATTATAATTAGATAAATAATTATCCGTATCCGATCCATATCCATCTGATATCCACTCCGTATCTGTATCCGGAAAATTAAAAAGATATATGGATATGGTTTCGCAAACCAACACAGAACATGAACAAGGAAAAAAAAGGGCACACATAGTCTCAAAGCCCCAGTACCGATCGGTACCAGTGGCAAAAACAGGAAAGGACTGTTAGTGTTATGATCTAGAAGCCAACCATTTATGGATGTATTCTATGTTTTATTCATGAAATGAAAGAATCATTTTGTTCCTTGAGTATTTAATTACATTATGGATTTTTCGAGTTGAGGACTTGAAATGTAGAACTTTATAATAATAATATAACGAATACTCTAAATATCCCTAATCTTGGTAATTAAGAAGGAACACTATTTACCGGTACGAGATTATTATGTGGATTAAATGATGATCATGTTATACGGATCATATGGTAAGGAGCTACCAATTTAATCACATAAATACCTGATGGAGATCAGGGGATTGGACATGACCCAAGAATGAAACATAACATGGATTGTGTTAGTGTCATTAATGTTTCATTTGTGTCTTGAATTTTTTGGTATGAGATGATTATTTTTCCTACATGAGATACATGTATCTGTAGGTGTTGTCCAACGCTGACCGTAACTGGCAGCTATACAAATAATATCTCAATATGTGTGTCTTGTGCGGAGGAAAAGATATTTATCAAGAATACCAGTGTCCCTCATATTTCATATGTGAGTGATGATATCTCCGGGCCCCTTGATGGAGTAATAAATTATGCATGCAATTATGATCAATGAGTTTGATCATTATTTACTGAATTACTTGGAATCAAGAAAATAATAAATTTGTAAGGATGACACTCTCCTGCCTTGGATTTATTCCCGATATCATGTGACACGTGAATTGACATAAGTAATTAAATATTGCTTTAGGATCGTGATGTTGATTGGTTCATATCATCTTTATCTGTTGAGTAATTATAATGCATATTGCTAGGTGCCGCTTATAATTTATAGAATTAAAAGAAGTTTTGATTCTATGTCAACACAATATAGATCCTACGAGGTCACACCCACGAGAGAAAACGAAACAAATAATAGTGTCATGGAGATGACTAACTTGATCTTAGAATAAATTTATTACATGTTGGACATGGTATACAAATTTATTTCTCAACAAAATTGAGCAAATACAATTAACCGTAACAATTGTCGGGTGGGCCAAAAGTTGGCATAAGTGGCAAAAACGAAAATGGCATAATTAAATAGAAATTGGCCCAAGCCCAATTTAACATTAAATGGAGAAGTCCATTTGATGAAGTGGGTTTGGAATAAAGTGGGATAAAAGTGCATCTAATGGAGAGCTCCATTGGATGGCAAAAGTAAAAGTTACTTTTGTCATGTTTAAATCTAGCCATCCATTGTGGTTGAGATGATTAAAACATACCCTAACTTCACACTATAAATACCCCACTTTTTTCCACACCCTAGTCACCATTTTTTTCATTCCACATTTTTCACTCTTTCTCTTCCTCTTCTCTTGTGGCCGAAATACCAAAGGAAGAAGAAGAGGGTGAGAGGGGTGCTTCTTTGCCATTCCACCTTGCTCATGTGTTGAGCACACAACTTCTACACTAAAATTAGTACTTGATTGAAGAGCTAGAAACTAAGGTTAAGTTAGATTCTTGATTGATTACCTCTAGCAAGGAAAAAACAAGAGTTTCGTTTAATCTCGGATGGATACTCGTAAAGGCTTCGTGCGTTCGAAGCGGGTGTCATCTCGAGGCCGACTTGGAGAAGTGAAGGCTCGATAATGTGCTACTTGTTTGGAGGCAACAACCCTACATCTCAAGTCCCTACTTTTTGGTATATAGACCAAGATTTGAGGTATAAAGATTAAACAAGTTAAATTGCTAAATACGGTTCATCATTAGTCAAATAAGTAGATCTATGTAGGTTTCTTTTGAGTTAAATTTTTTAAATTTGCTCTTGCATGAAACTCATATTTCCTTCAAGGACATCACAGCCAACAAACAACAAGCATCAAAACAGGTCAGAGAGGGACAAGGCAACCCAGTCACAACAACAACCCCAATAGAAGGTTGCCGGAACACACAATGCGTGATCACTCAAAAGTGAGCGATGTTATCTTTTAGAATTTATAAACTCGAAAATGTTATCGGTTCGGATCGCAAGCGCACAATCCTATCGAGTAGTATAATTAAGGTCGATCCACAGGGAATATTGGTTCAGAGTCTTGAGCGATCAAATCACAATCTTTCGAAAGGCTAGACAAAATCTGAAAATTTTAGAGTTGAAGTTGTGATCAATGTAAATTTGACAACAATTAAAAGTAATTAAAATAAAGATAGAGATGAGAATTCCTAGGGTTTCGGCACACCATTGCTACTCAATCCTCTTTGATATTCTACTTCTGTCGAGTCTGATTTCCTATTGTTGTTTATGGAAGACACTACATAGGATACTGCGATTTATCTTACGCAAATGACGGGACTTCCATCGAGATACTACATAGGACACTGCGAATTATCTTACGCAAATGACAGATCTCTAAATACACAAGTTACTACATAGGACACTGCGATTTATCTTACGTAAATGACAGAACTTGGTTCGCATTTTGGTGTTCCGATTTATGGTTTCCCCGCTAAGGTTTTCTTCACATAAATCTAATGACTCCCAACGAGGCTGACTCGTCCATCATAGTTTCTCTTACCATTAAAGCACTGTCACTACCCTAACGGATTAAACTAGATCATCGATATCAGATGAAGGGATAATAAATCACAAAAACATTTCAATCAAACAACAAGAAATCGTAATCAACAGAAATATATATATATCAAAGCATCATGAGTAACAAGGTTTACTGCCTAGCCCCTAAGAAAATAACTTAGCCGCGGAACGTCATGATTACAATCACTCATCTCTTTCTCATTTAATCAAATTTAACCAAATTTACAAAGATATCTTCTTCTTCTGTCCATGGTGCTTATATAGGAGTGAGGGGACGTCTGGAGATGAGTGGAGGCCAAAAAACCTGATCTGGATACAACTGTAGCAGTTATTCCCCAAATGGCGCCTTGGTTACGGACCGTACTGGCTGGTACGGTCCGTATTGAGACCATATCGCAAAAGGGTTTAATGCGTATCGCGCTATCTCCTGGTCTGTATTCGGCTAGGTCCGTATCAGTCAATACGGGCCGTAACAGAGACTTAGTCGATGAGCGTCGCTTATCCGATTGACCCGATTCTTGCTCCATTTGATGTGAAATAGTCCCAAAACATGTTTCCTGCAATAAAACATAAAGAAGGGTGACAGTAGCATTTTTCTCTAATTAATTAAACATAAGTGTGAAATAATATGCAAAACCTAAGCCAAAACCCTACATAATTCATCATCATTTTGACTCTGATCAATGCGCCCCAGTACCGGTACTGGTACAGTACCAGTAAGGAAAGACAGAAACCAGCACAACAACAACCATCCCAGAAATAAAACAGGCAAGTCACGGCCGGTACAAGACACACAAGGAAATAAGAAAACAAGCAAACCAGGGCAAGCCCAGTACCAAGCCAAATCCAACCGGCTAGCACCAAAGGAAAAACCAGCACCCCACATAACACAGCAATAGGACAGCCGAGCTGGGAAAAATCAATAATCTCGCGCTAGACTCCATTTAAGCAAAACAAGAGGCAAATCGCATTCAAGTGTACATCAAACATTAATTAAAAAGGGTGTGCTTAAATTACCCGATAGAGGCTCCAAATGTCAAGAGGCAACAAGAACGGCCGGCACCAAGGGGATGCCTCGCCTCCGGCCGTTAAAGAGAAATTAGCAAGCACACCAGTAAGCACACCCGACCCTAGAAAAATCACAACAAAAGGCACCGGCAAGCTTTGAAATAGCAAAAACCCCTTTAGGGTTTTGAAATATCACAATCACAGAGGAAAATGGATAATAGAGGGGAAAGGCAAAAATCTCAGAACATGAGAGCAAAAATCAAACTACCAAAAGAAAAACCCAAGGGAGAGAGATAGGGACTTATATAACCCGGGAGAGAGAGAGAGAGCACGCGCAAAAGAGAGATCAGTCAAGGGTGTCAGAGCCCTCTGACAAGAGCCACCGAGGTCGTCGTGCACACAAGGGTGACGCGACAGGGGCAGTTGATCGGTCAAACCATAGGCGCAAAAGAGCGAGAGAGAGATCTAGGGTTCTCGCGGCTACAACGCAAAAAGAGAGAGAGAGCGGGGTGATTCGAACGGGAGGGGTCCAGGGGACAGAGTGAGAAGGAGGGGATGAAGGGAAATAAAAAGAGAGGGGTTGCATCAAGATTCGTGCAACATTAAACTTGGATGGTTGAGATAATTCGCAAAAAATTAAGGAAGTTAAATTTGGTGATCTCTTATGAACAATTTATTTAAAATTTGAAGTAATTAAACGAAACTTGCGTTTAGAAATTAATACAAAATTTCAGATGTTTCTTGATTTACTTTACAATTATTTGTTATCTCTTTTAATTGTTTAATTATAATAGTCATTAATATGAGTATTCTTAATTAGGAAATCACATTTACTAAAATTGATTTACAATTCGTAAATTTTAAATTGATTTAATATACAAATTAATATAATCTAATTTGTAACATTTTGCAAGTTACACGTTAGATTAACAACATATCTATATAGTTTAATTATTTTATTTAATTAATTAACTTCAAATTTGTTTAGTTTTAAATTTAAATCTAAAACTTGTAAAACTACAAATTGATTTAATAATCAATTTTATAAAAACTATATCATCAATTTAATTATTTAACCTTCGTTTAAGTTACTTAATTAACTAAAGTTTTAATTAGTTGTAAATTTTGATTGTTAGTCTAATTAATTAAATTTAAATTTACGGGTTATAACAATATGTATATCTTTGACTTTGTTTGACCTTCAAACATAACAATTAACCTGCACACATCTCAAACAAAGGAACTGTAAAATTCAATATTTATATGTTTTGCAAATTAGTCAAACAACGCAAAAGATTGCTTACAACAACAGTCTTTCATCTACAACTAATTGTATTTCATTTTCTTCTAATTGTCTTTCATCTTGTACTGATTGTCTTTCATGTTCTACTGCTTGTCTTTAATTTTTTTCTAGTTGTCTTTTATCTACTACTGGATGTATTTCATCTTCTTATAGTTGTACATTATCTTGTTCTGGTTGTCTTTCATTTTCTACTGGTTGTCTTTCATATTCTTCTAGTTATTTTTTCATCTTCTACTAGTTATTTTTTCATCTTCTACTAGTTGTCTTTCATATTCTACTGGTTGTCTTTCATCTACAACAAATTGTATTTCATCTTCTTCTAGTTGTATTTCATCTCCTTCTAGTTGTCTCTCATCTTTAACGGGTTGTCTTTCTTCTTTCTTTAGTTGTCTTTCATATTCTACTAGTTATTTTTCATCTCTTCTGGTTATCTTTCATCTTCTTTTGGCTGTATTTCATTTTCTTTAGCTTGTCTTCAATATTCTATCGGTTGTCTTTTATTTACTACTAATTGTATTTAATCTTCATTTAGTTGTATTTCATCTTGTACTGGTTGTCTTTCGTGTTATATTGGTTATACAGTACCACGACATTTAACTCTAAATTATATAGAAAATGCATCTCCACTGACTAGTAGGAAGCATGGCCGAGTAAGCAGGGTGTTTGACTGACATATGCCCCACTAGCTGAGTTGACTTTCCAAATTCATAGTCGTGAGATGTTTGGTCAAGTCCTATAACGAGCGAAACCATGTTTCCCGCTTCGCGCCTTTAAAAAGCTCCTGAAATGGTCGCACAGCGGAAGAACACCCAACATAAAGATGCACATGCACTCCTACATGTGAAATAGGAATATTCATCTGAACTTTTTTGTAGTAGTCTTGACCAACAACCATCAGCAGTCGGCTCGTCCTAGGTGATCCAAAGGAAGGGAAAGAAGAAAATTTGTCTTACATAGACTCAAGAAAAATGCATTTGACTTGGTAGTAAATACCCTCACTCAATCTGAGTATACCCTTTGGTGACAAGGCAGGCCTTGTACCTCTCAATACTGCCATCATAATGTGTAGACTCACTCTAATATAATATCTGCTGATCTACTTTTAAATAAACAAAAAAACTTCTCTAGCTAGTGAGAGAATTGGATCATCACATTCCTCTTAAACCCCGAGATTTTTATTTTTAACATTTTAATAAAATCAATTATTAAATTGACCATCGTTTTCGGTCAATTCTAAATCTAGCACGGCCGCACCGGCATTCTGCGGACCCATTTGCGCGGGGCCGCAGAATACCGCTGCGGACCCCTAAATGGGTCCGCAGAACCATTCTGCGGACCCTTGTTTGTTTTTTTTTTTTTTAAATTCGGTTTCACACAGCTGCACGCATTCCTATTAATGAAATGTAGGAAATTTTTTTTAATTTGGCGACTTTGACCGCAGCCTCGGTAAAACAACATAACAGAAAAAAAAAAAAAAAAAAAAGGGGGGTCCGCAGAATGGTTCTGCGGACCCATATGGGGGTCCGCTCCGGTATTCTGCGGCCTCCCCCATATGGGTCCGCAGAATGCTGGTGCGGCCGTGCTAGAATTAGAATTGACCAAAAACGATGGTTATTTTATTAATTGATTTTATTAAAATGTTAAAAATAAAAATTTCGGTCTTAAACCTGATGCTAAGCTCATTAATTTAAAATTATACATAAATACAATAAATTAAAAAAAATGGGTTCAATTGACCCTCTCATTATGTACCCTTTACCACTGAGTAAAATATGTATAAGAGCTATTTCGTACCTTTACCATATAAGATAATTGATACATATGAAATTATATATGATATTTTTTCTATTTTGTACTGACTCGTATCGTATTTGATAAAGCAGGTATGAGTAAGGTTTTTTTTCATTAGCTTATTGGGTATATGTATGGGTAATGATTTTTTTCGTTAGTTAAATGGGTAAGGGTACATGTAAAGACTATTTCGGTTATGTTACCCTAAAGGATAATTATAAAAATAAATAAAATTATATATAGACGTATATGCAGTTACGGATCATATAAAACATTGGATACACAATGAACGGAGCACAATAAATATTTGATTGTTCCAAGCATGATTTTACTTGTATGTAATTGCACATCTCCTCCAATTTTTTCATTAACTCTTGGTAGCACCAAATGAAACTATACAAGAAATAGACAATAAGAAATTGCAGAACAAGTAAACCGACGAATAAACCATATTCTTCGTTTTAACTTAAAGTTTCAGATGTCGTATATTTTTCATTTCTTCTTTGTTCTTGTAATTGCCTTTTTTTCTCAATCATAAAGATAAATAGTAATTTAATGATTATTTGTTAAAAAAACTATATATTGAGGTTGTTCGGCAAGGCTTCCTTAAGTCTCCTTAAGACTAAAGGAGTCTCTTTTAGCTTCCTTAGCCGCTTAATTCTGCCGAACACCAATTCCTTAGCACGAATTAAGATCACCTCCTTTAGCCTCCTTTTGTCTGAATCTTAAACCTCTCTCTGAGTCTTAAGGCACTTCTACCCCTTTCTTTAGCTTCCTTAGCTATCACCACGGATTAAGACAACCGAACATCGGTTCCTTAAGCCTCCTTAAGTCTTAATCGTAGTGCGGATTAGGAGGTGTTGCCGAACAGCCCCATTAGTATTATTTGTTATTCATCCGCTCTTGTTTCATGATACGACGAGTAAATATAGAGTAGGGTAAGATCAATTCTTAATGGATATGGGTATGAAAATAATTCCTTCCAAACCGTATCGTAATCATTGACACCTCTAATCAGGAGAGATAGAGAGAGAGAAAGAGAGAGAGAGCGTTTGGCAGCTACTGCCAACATTTTAAAGAGAGATAGAAATATAAATAGTTTTTTCAACAGAGTTTTATTTTTCATAAGTTAACTTTGTTGTAAACACTATTTATATTTCTAATGCAGTACTTAGACAGCCGCTCAAGCTTTAAAAAAAATGAGAGAGAGAGAGAGAGGCCGAATTCATGGGGAAACGCGCAAAAGATCTATGAGTATTGATATGAGAAACGGATCTAGCTAGCTAGAATGGCGTAACTATATATATCGATAAGATTAAACAAACAGCTAGCTCAGCTAAATTAATGTAAATGTGTGTTATCAATAGGTTTCTTCTCTTATTTTTTTTCATTTATTTTTGCACGTTTGTTAATTAAGTGTTGGGATTTTTTTCATAAATTTAGTATAAACATACATATGTCGACGAGAGACTTATTCTCTAGTAAAATTTTGTAAATTTTGGAAAAAAAAATCATAGACATAATATATAATGAGTGAGGCTACGGTACTATGCATAGCACGGATTGGGTCCGTGCTACGGCTCAAAATTTGACTTTTCAAAATCCTAACGGTCGATCCGAACCGTTCAACATGATTATAAAATGAATATGTACTTGCAAACCAAATTTTACATTTTTTCGAAAATCACTTGATCTGAACATTCTGGACCATCCAAAAACAGCCTATCTAAAAAAATAGTAAAAAATCGAAAAATGTAAAATTTGGTTTGCAAGTACATATTCATTTTATAATCATGTTGAACGGTTCAGATCGACCGTTAGGATTTTGAAAAGTCAAATTTTGAGCCGTAGCACGGACCCAATCCGTGCTATGCATAGCACCGTAGCCTCACTCATATATTATTAATGAAATTGGATGATACTTTTTGGATGGAAAATTCTGGACAATGGGGTATGTTAGAGTTTTGCCCGTATAATCTTACATGAAAACACTACTAGAATAAAGGAAAATTTATTTTTATGCCACTCCAAAACATGAAAATTAGAAAATTACCACCTCAAAACATGAAATTAGTTATTTGTCACTCTAAAATCATTAAATTTATGAAATTGCCACAATTACACATCTAATATACATATTTGATTAAAATTATTCTGAAAAATATTGTATAAAAAACGTATTTTGATATTTCCAAAATTACCTTTCAAGATGCCTCTCATCTGTCTCTCTGGATTTCTGATGTGTTGAGGCTTTTTCTCCCTTTTTCCTCTTTTCCGTTTTCCACTGGAATTTGTGATTTTTCAAAGCCGAAAGGGCTTTGATTGTGCTTGTGTTACGGATTTTCTCTCGGGTGCCTTTCTTGTGCTATCTTGGTGCTTGAGAGTGTTCTGTCGGTGGTGTTGCTAATTCCTAGAAGGCCTCTCTCTGTTGCTGGTGCCTTGTTTAAACCGGGCCTGTCTCTGTTGCTGGTGCCTTTGTGTCGATTTGCTGGTTTTGGTTTCCTTTGTGTGCTGGTTACTGGTACGCTCCGATTTAAATGTTATTGTTGCCTTTGTGTATCCTGTGCTGTGATGCCTTGATTTTTTTGTTCGGTGACTGTGCTGACTGGGTTATTCCCTTTTTCCTTTGCGCCTCTTTTGTCCTGCCCTGTTTCTGGTCCACTGGTACACCAGTACCGGCATTGGTGCCTATACTGGTACCGGGGTGGTACTGGTTGTTTGTGGGACTTGTTGTTTTTGGTTCCTTTTCTATCCAACTTGGTGCTGCCTTTGTCTTGCGGCTGAGCTGATTATACTGGCACTACCCCTTTTGTTTTCTTTTGTGCTGGGTTGCTGTTTTGATGTGCAGCCTTTTTCTGTTGTTCCTTGTTCTGGTTCTGTGTTTTGGAAATATCAAAATTTTGGAAGGGAAGGGAAGGGAAGGGTAATTTTGGAAATATCAAAATACGTTTTTTATACAATATTTTTCAGAATAATTTTAATCAAATATGTATATTAGATGTATAATTGTGGCAATTTCATAAATTTAATGATTTTAGAGTGGCAAATAACTAATTTCATGTTTTGGGTGGTAATTTCCTAATTTTCATGTTTTGGAGTGGCATAAAAACAATTTTCCCTAGAATAAAATCATTTGCGAGGTAACACAATGACATATATATGGAAGTATTAATTAATTGGTTCATGAAAATAACTTATGGATATAAATAACAACATGAAATAACTTATGATTAACAAGTTTCTTATTCATTAATTATGTGGAAATTAAGTTGGAATATATAGGACTGTATGATTATACCATCATGTTTAGTTGCATGTGTATGATCAGTTGGGTTATAAATTAGTCCCCTCAATTACATTGTTGTAATGGCCTACGGCCGTTTTAAGGAAAAAAAAAATAATACAGATATGCGTCAATGTTTAAAATGCAACATAATAAGACATTCATGGACCATTCATGGTATCATCATTAAATATTGAACTCTAGGAGTGGACCCTTAATGTTTAAAATAGGAATTAAATTTTGAATAAGAGATGAGAGAAATTAATAGAGCGATGGTCGATGGATGGAGGTGATTTGTTGGAGAAACGTAACAGAAACAGCGCATCCAAGGCTGATGCCTACATTTCTGGCCATCTCTCCATCTTTGGAACCTCTCGTTAATTCATACAGACTGTAACTTCAAAACAAATTACCTATCTCTCTCTATCTCTCTCTGTTTCGATCTTTCTCTCTCTCCGCTCTCGATCTCTCCATATTTTTTCGTCTCATGATTTTTGATCGAGGAGCGGGATGCCATTTTGTTGCATGTGCTCTGTCTCTTGCTTGGTAAGCCTATCTACCTACTTTTATAATTTCTCATGCATGTCTTAACTTCTTCCTCTTAATTTCTTTTCAAATCAATATCATCTTTGATCTTCTCGAGCTCATTTCTGTCAATCAAAACTCAAGAATATATATTGGAAATCCAAATCATCTCTTCCTTTTTTTTTTCCAATATAAAGAAGGATGCATGTGCCTTGTATATAATGTTTTGATCCGATCAGATATTGAATTAATCTTGTCTTGTATATAATTAATGTTTCCTTCTAATGTTGTTATATATGATGCAGCTCGTTTTTCATCTAATTAAAAATGTAATGTCAGCAGCTAGTGCATGTAAAATCCTGATAATAAATCCTTAATTAATTTAATTTTTAAGTAATTAATTAATTATGATGATTATGTGTTGTACGTAGAGTGCATAGAGGCTAAGCAAGCAATCACAAAGGGGGTGGAGTCTCTCCTTCAGAGCTCCACTCTCGAAAATCAATTTAATTAAGAGATGGCTACGCCTCCGAGTAGCGAGCAAAACACAACCGCATCTGCATCTGCATCTCCACCCGCTCCTTCAACTAATAATGCTAATAATACAACCACACCAACACCAACACCACCCGACTCAGCATCTGCACCTCCACCCACTAATTCCGCAACACCCCCCCAAGCTACGACGCCATCACCAGTTTTATCCCCTCCACCTGCATCTCCTCCCCCGGTCACCACCACCCCTCCACAGTCTCAAACTGGCACCTCACCGCCTCCACCAAACACATCAACCTCTCCTCCTACTACGGGCACACCACCAGTGACATCAGCATCCCCACCACCCCCAGCAACCACACCACCAACAACAACATCGCCACCTCCACCAGCTCAGTCAAAATCCCCGACTGCATCTCCGTCTAATCCAGATCAATCACCTGCCCCGCCACCACCTGGAAGATCATCCATGACTACACGCTCACCTCCACCACCAATTTCACACAAGAGCAGTAGCTCAAGTTCCTCATCAAGCAATAATAGTTCGAGCGATAGTGCAAGTGCAGCGATTGTAGTCGGGGCAGTATTGGGTGCAGGGGTGGTGCTGCTTTTGTTAGCTATGGCTCTTTGGGTTTGTTGTTGCAGGAAGAACAAGAAGAAGAGGATGGACAACTATAATGGATACTACAATGGGGGAGGTCTTCCAACAAAATGGCAACCAAGCCCCGGGTTAGGTGACCCAATGAAGGGCCCACCACCTGGAACGCTCCCACCACCACCTGGCGCTGGATGGGGTCACGCACCGTTTCCACCAACACCGCCACAAGGGAATATGAGTAGTGACCTGAGCTCGTCGGGTCCACAAGGACCGCCACTACCGCCACCTTCTCCATCTGTAGCCCTCGCATTTGCGTCAAAGAGCGCATTTTCATATGAAGAGCTGTCTGCTGCGACAAATGGGTTCTCTCAAGGAAACATGATAGGGCAGGGAGGGTTCGGGTACGTGTACAAGGGGGTGTTGCCAAACGGGAAGGATGTAGCAATAAAGCAGTTGAAGGCAGGAAGCGGTCAAGGTGAGAGGGAGTTCCAAGCGGAGGTTGACATCATTAGTCGGGTTCATCATCGCCATCTTGTATCTCTTGTTGGTTACTGCATGGCTGGAGCTCAACGCATGCTTGTCTACGAATTCGTCACCAACAACACTCTTGAATACCATCTGCATGGTCAGTCAGTACTGATTTAATTCTAGATTTCTAATTGCTGTGAAGTGTGCAAGGGCAAAAATGTGAGTCCGAATCTGCTGCGATTCCGAGAGGGATCGCAGGATCCTGAAATTCCGAGATCAACGGTTCAAACTTTTCTGTGCGCAAATCTCAAAAACGTTCTCAAAAAAGTAAATTTTCATGCACGCATCTCGAGAAAGACCAACAGTTGAGATCGGATCACAGGGTCCTGTGATTCCCCGAGAATCACAGCAGATTTATTTTCCAAAAATGTGGCATAAATGGTTCTAATTAATATGCTTGGTATAATATTTATCATGGGTACCTAATTTTCTGTTGACCATATACAGTATTGTTTAGTTTACACCTCATAAAACATAATATGAAATAGTAATTGTGGCTAGGAGCCATGAATCACTCATTATCTGTACTGGATTTAGTTGAGGAGGTATCACAATAAATTGTGTTAATATATATATTAATTTTTGCAATCTGCAGGGAAAGATGTACCTACAATGGACTTTCCGACAAGACTCAAAATTGCACTAGGCTCTGCTAAAGGGCTTGCTTACCTTCATGAAGATTGTTAGTTCTATAACACTTTCACTTCTTTGCATTTCTTATGTACAATTTACATCATCAAGCACATGCATTTCAAAATTACATAAAAATTGCACATTGCTAATGATATTTTCATCTGATGAAGTAGTTGAAATTTATATTTAAGCGGCTTCCTGAAAAAGATTGCAAATCTACAGTTCTTCCTCTTCGTTTTTCTAGTTTGGTTTTCCTTTGTTATTGGAAGAAGTATATTTCTCAAGTCAAAGAACAGATTCACAAAACTTAATTATGATCTTGTTCATAATTTCTCAGGCCATCCTCGCATTATCCACCGAGATATTAAAACTTCTAATATTCTCTTGGAACAGAACTTTGAAGCTAAGGTACGTATGTCATATTTAAGTAGTGTTAAAATAGTTATTTATTGCAATCTTAAACTTAAATTAATTAAAATATACATGCTCTGTCTTCGATATTTTGTTCTTAATTTATTGAGTGTTTCCGTTTAAATGCACAAATGAAGGTAATCAGGTCTATCTACAAAGAAACGTAATTTAGGGTCATTGCACAATCCAGGGTTAATTAAAGCTTAATTTCATGTTATTGTATGAATCAATGCTCAGTTTTACAAATAGGGAAATTGCCAACAAGCAACCTATTATGATCTATGTATCTGACCATATGTCTGTATGGTAAGCTAACTGATTTCTTCCGATACACAATTTGATTCAGGTTGCAGATTTTGGACTTGCAAAGTTTACTGAGGATACAAACACCCATGTCTCGACCCGAATCATGGGAACTTTTGGGTATGTAGAAGTAGAACCAATTAATAGCTCTGTTCTTACTGTAACTCTCCAATATAATTTCTTATATAACTATGTTAGTCCTCACTGAGCATTCATATTGTTTTGTTTTCTGTTTGGATTATAGGTATTTGGCCCCAGAGTATGCGTCGAGCGGGAAGCTGACAGAGAAATCTGATGTGTTCTCCTTTGGTGTCGTGCTTCTTGAGTTGATCACCGGCCGTAAACCAGTGGATCTCTCTAGGATGGAAGATAGCTTGGTTGATTGGGTTAGTTTATATGATTATGTTAAATTGCGCCACATTCCTACGATTTTACATATCGTTTTATATCATTTGGAGAAGATTACTTTGTTCAACTTTAACATGTTCAGTTTATGAATTTTTTTATGTACAGGCGAGGCCCTTGATGATAAATGCAGTATCAGAAGAGAAGTTTGATGAGCTGGTGGATTCCAAGCTGGAAAACAACTTCAACACAGTCGAGATGCAGCGGATGATTGCGTCTGCTGCTGCTTGCGTTCGCCACTCAGCTCGTCGTCGTCCCAAGATGAGTCAGGTATGGTTAATTTCTCAATGAGTGTTATGTGTGTCAAGTTGTGCAGATCTGTATTTAATTTTTGTGCGCCGAGTGGCAGTAGAGGACACTATTTTGTTGAAATGTACTAGCCAATCTTTCCAACACTGAAAATAGGGAACTTATAATGGGGTTATTGAATGATTTTGTAGAATATATTTGCCAGAATTTTCACCTTTTAAAAGTAAAATATATCGAAGCGCTGTATTTCATGGTGGAACTAGACAATAAATTAAGTTGATTTGGGATTTCCAATTCAGACCCAGCTTAAAGAGACAACTTTTAATTCTGTATTGAACACACGTTGATTTCATAAGTTCACAGAAAAAAAATCAAATCGTACAGACATGCTATATCATAATTAACCTGTGGTGTTTTTTATCCCAAATTTTTTGTTAGATTGTTCGTGCATTGGAGGGAGATGTGTCACTAGAAGACTTGAACGAAGGGGTTAAGCCCGGTCAGAGCATGTTTTTCAGCTCGAGTTCAGACTACGACTCAGGCTCATACACCTCGAACATTAACCGGTTAAGAAAGGTCGCACTTGACAGCACTGAGTACACAAACGATTATACCAACACCAGCGAGTATGGACTTAATCTGTCTGAGTCGAGCAGTTCAGGCGAGATGAGTGCCAGCACACAGAAGCGCCAGCATTAAAGAAAAGTCAATAGCTAATTAATTACTTGTTTAATTCTTTTTCTATTTATATCCCTGTAATCTAATATTATGATCTTTGTTGAGTGTGACTGAAACTGTTGGAAATCTGAGGTATGGAGAGAGGTTCATAAAGTCGCAGGTACTTCAATGTTGTGAGATGAAAAAAATGGTTCATGCACGTACGAGTCCTTGTGTCCGATTCGACCGTTAAAATACTATGTATGTATCTTTTAAATGATCCATCTCTGTTCTGGTACAATATGTATGAGAGGGAACTTCACTTCGGAAGTTGAGAAATTTTCACCATCGATCTAATTGATGTAATTAACTAGTAATTAACGTTGGAATTAATTTCAATTAATTACAACATATATGGGCTTATATGTGATATAAATATATTGAATAATAGACTGTCAAATATCTAATTAGACCCGTTATGAAGTAATCAAATTAAGTATTATTTATCGGGTTCAATATGTGTCATAAGAAGTGGGCCTTTAATGTGTAGAATGTGTATTAATAACTTTATGATTTAGTGATGGTCTAAATTATATAAAGTTTGAAAATAATACAATTATGCTATTGGTTCCTGGGGAACACAATTAAATAAGACAATGTTCTGTAAATAAGAAAATACTCAAATATAGGCAAGTTCTGGATTTAGACCCATTAAGGATCCAATAAGGAAAATAGACTACAGTAACTCTGTATATACAGAGGCGCCTATTCAAATGAAGGGATCGCTCTCTCTCTCTCTTTGCGTCTCTCCATCTCTCTCTCTCTCTAAAATAACAGAGATTGGTCTTGAGTGATTGGAGAAGAGGTTTTCGGTCAAGAACTTGCAAATCGGGTGTCTTTTCTTGTGCAGAACAGAGCGTTGTCGCTGCTGCCTCTCTTGCTCTCTCCATCGGACTTGAGATGAATTACTTGGAAATCTAAAGGCTTTCAGTGATGAACGGTGATTGTGTCTTTATGGAATATCATGGCTATGGACCAAGGTAATTTAGAATTTCAGATTAGGAGTTCACTAAAGGATCATGACAAATCTAGAGTTTATAAATTGCGATATGATTATGCATAAATAAATCTATCAATTAAGATTCTCTAGTGCTCTGCAAAAATACATAATGCATAATGTAGTCTTTTTTTTTTGAAACCTTGGCAGTTGCTGCCAAGTATATTTTCATTAATTAAACATAAAATTACATCTATTGTTCTACATCCAGAACAACATCCACATCACAACACATCAACATCTAAACATCAACATCACATCTAAAAACATCGACATCACATCTAAACATCGACATCACATCTAAAAACATCGACTTCTAAACTTTAACATCTAACAACACAAACATCATAAAAATTAAAATTAAAATAACAAACACTTTCCATCGGAAGTAGACACCGATGACCTTCAACATCGACTGGCCAGCGACCGAAGGAAAGTCATTTTTTTTTGTTTGGTTTGCGGGCAAGGGAGGCCGGCGCGGATCTTGACCTCCCCTGCCCTATCTAAGATTTTGTGTAGCGGTTTTAGTGGTAAGGAAGGGTGACAAAGTGAGGAAGGAAGCGGTCTAGGGTTTAGAGGCGGGGTAAGAGAGGAGTAGCGAGGGCAATGGGTAGGAGGAAATCTAGATCTGAATTTTTATGGTGAGGTTAGATGCAGCGAGTAGAGTAAGCAGGAGGTGGTGCGGCGAAGAAGATGGATAGGGGTGAAATAGGGTGGAGAGATGCGAGGGTGTGACGGGGTGGTGTGGTGCCGGGAGATGAGAGGGTTGGCGGCTAGGGCTATCGTCGCCAACTCTCTCTGTCCCGACGGAGGTGTAAGAGGACAGGAAGGCAGGGGCGGTGGAGCTGTGGCAGAGCGGCGTGGTGGGCCGCCGGGAGAGGAGAGAGTTGACGACTAGGGCTGTTGTTGTCAACTCTCTCTGGTTCTCCCGACGGAGTGGAAGACGGCGAGAAGACGCAAGTAACAGGAGTGGAGGGAGGGGAGTGAGTTGAGTGGCGGTGGAGACAGTGATGAAGTTAGTCGGCGGCTAGGGTTTTAAAACCTCAGAATCGCCTCCAAGGAGAAAAGAGCGAAAGGAGCCTCACATTTTCTCCTCTTTTATTCTTGTAAATGGAAAGTGTAGTGCAGCAAACTTCACTCCATGTAGTCATTAGTTAGTTTCATCAATCAAATTTCGCTCCATGTTTTAATCTAGTTACCACATATGCATAAGAATTAGTTCACAACAATTATATTAATTCCCTACCATGCTTTTTGTTTCAAGGTGATAATTAAATTTTATCTTCTTTTTTTAAATGAAGTTGTCAGGTGGTACTGCATTTAACGATATGCACAAACGCGCGCTTACAGTGTTTATCATACAAATCAGAGAGCATATATCATGCTCTGCTTTTCTCACTCACCTAATTTACATCATACCAGTAAAATACCAGTAAAATTAAAAATGAAATGAAACAACTTGTTAACAGAACTGCAGCCAAAGATTACACTCATTTATAATCATGTTCACCAGAATCTCGGGGGGAAGACTGCGCTTCCTCTGAAAACTCTTTCGTTCCGCTGTTTCCAAATGGCTCAAGTTTTACATATGAACCAGGAAATCCAACACTTCTCTGATAATTAAGTTTTATCAACATATCATATCAGAGGGTGATCAACCATATCATATATATCTCTGTTTATGTTTTCTTTTGTTTTTGCAGATATGAATATGGACGTAATAAATAAACTGATCAATAAACGCGCGCTTCTATATATATATCTCCATTCCATTATTAAGCACGTTGGGTGTCCTGATCCATCAACGGCTACGATTGAAAGATGAATTTTCAGATTGAATATCAGCCATTCAATCGTTTTTTTTTATTAAATACATCTTTTTTATGTGTAGAAGTCTAAAATTAGTTAAAAATATACCCGCCACACGTATTGCCACACATATTGCCACATGTATTTTCGTTCTGCACCATCGGATTGAATCAAAATCGTGCACATTTGAATCAAATTTTTTTGCTGGGACATTTGTTGGAGGCATCCAGTCTCCTCTCCCAGCGAAATCTTTTTGTTGCCTGTTCCCCTCCCCGACCCTTCTTCCCAATGAAGAAAAAAAGCCCTAATCGCCGTTGTTTTCTCTCTACCCCGGCACCCTCTCTCTGTTGTTCTCCGATCAGACTTCCACGCTGGTGTCTCGCCTCTACCCTAGATCGTGGGACCCTGCGTCGTAGTCTCACGCTGAACCCTCTAGAAACCGGTGTCCTTCGCAGAATCTCTCGCAATTAGTTTCTCAATTAGCACCTTTCAAGGTAGGTGTTTTCTCGCTTGTTTCTTAGAAGATCTCCTTTTCACTCATCCTTTTGATCGAAGGTGAGAATATATTCTAGCTTTGTTGATCTTGGTTGATTGTGTACGTAATTTGGTCTAATTAAGTTTTTGATTATCATTTTAGGTTTTGCAAAATGATATCGATCTTTTAAACCCGCCTACTGAGTTGGAAAAGTTGAAGCACAAGAAGAAGAGGCTCGTTCAATCTCCTAATTCGTTCTTCATGGTAAGTCCAAATGATAATTCGATGTTTGTTCGGCATTGACTTAGGTTCCCGCACTCTGGTCAATTTTGCTCTGAATAATATCTATGATTATTCTTTATTTTATCATAGTTTTCCTCGTGGTAATTACCTGTAATTAACGACTGCAGAGCATAGGTGGTCATTTAACATTTGGACAAAGTGGAGAAGCTGAAGCTGTTAGTGCTCGAGGTTAGGCTAATTTTTATGTTTATTATAAATCACGAAATACATATTTTCAAGGATAATTCCAATTCTTTTTGTAAAATGAAAATTTTTGTTAATTTTTTTATACAAAGCAGAACTGATATTTTACCTAATAAAACCCAATTATTTGTGACATTCAGGAGAGGAAGTGGAGGCCAAGGATTCATCAGTGGTGTGGGAGAAACTGAACTGCAGCTTCAACGCATAAGGTGCTCTTTTTCACGAGTACATTGGCATTTTGTATGTGACAGTGACACGATGACTTTTCTTTTCTGTTGCTCATCTTTTCACGGTATATTTGGTTGAATAGGATTCAAGAAATGTGAAACCGTTTATTGGTTCAAATTGAAGAAGTGTGCCGCACCAGAGCACTCCACCGGTCATCTCGAAGAAGACATGGGTGTCCATCAGGCCAAAGACTTGCAACCGTTGCTGTTATTCTTGTAATTAATGTGTATGTATATGTTTAGCTGTAGATATGTTTACACAATGCTGGTATTATACCTTTGATATTATGGTATTTTCCTTTTGTTTAGGGGCATTACCGTAATATCACCTCTCCCACACGCAAGATGAGAATATTGAAGACACCCTGCCTGTTTGGAATCCACAAAGATTAAGCAAGAAAACTATGCATCCCGAAAAGAGGTAATAACTCCAATTCGAAAATTGATCCAACTAAACAGATCGGAATGGCCATGTGCCAAAATTCTGAATAGAGATTATACTTTCTCATTGGATTTGAATTATTTTGAAATTTCAGATCACTAGCAAATTTTGGTTTATCTTGGATTTTATATTGGTCATATCAATTTTAAGTTTCATTTGGCTTGGATCAGGTTATTTGATCCTTGTCTTGTTTTGATTTATTTCAATTAAGTCAGGTCCAGAATTTGGCAGTGACTGCCAAGTGAATGCAAACAATGAGACATACTCCATAATTTGACTGTTTTTTTGTTTTGTTGAGAAGCATACTGTGAGTTCTGTAAGGGTCTTGATTGTAAAATTGGTAATATTGCCCTTCTATTCAACCTTGCTGTGAGTTGCCTCTAGCTCCATCCTTGTGAAGAAGGTTTGGTTGCTGCTACTTGGATCTTGTTATTGTTCCATTGCCATAACCTTTATTCAATTTGTGAAGCATCTGGTTGCTCTGAGTTGAAAATTTCGAAGACAATACCATCCAATCTTTTAAATGTCATGTTGTGTTAACCTTAATCCTCAAGTATTCTGTCAGGCATTTATGTGTCATGTTGAGTTAAAAAATTTACCACCACCACCCCTCTAAAAAATATATATATTGATGGGCATGAATAACATTTAGATTGGAAGAATCAAATTTGAATAATGGAGCTATACAATTGAAGGCATGAATAGCAGCAGATGCAATTTCTAAATCTCTACCCTTGTCTTATTTGTTATACTTTTTTTTTTACTGATAACAAAAAATTGAATTCAAATGTGGATAAAAAAGTATTTAATTAACTATCAGTAAATTTAATTTAAATTTCGCTTTATTTCACTATTCTCTTATATAGCATTCTTAATCTTCGAGAATTTAAGGTAACCGAGCAAAATTGAATGTTTCTTTATTTGTTAAATTTGTAGGTGAGAAAGAAAAGAAAATCTTCAAATGTTTCTTACTAGGTCTAGAGGCATCCAAGATCCAACGAAGACACAAGCTAACAATCGACGCATCATATTAATAACTATTTTCTTTTTGTACCGGATCTTTGTTGCATCCACTTTTGTAATAGTAATGCCTTTATTAGATTAATGGTTTTCTTATGTTTGAAACTATGCTATTGTTTTTGATGCAGTCTTCAAAAAAATGTGAAATATGATATCTACTGTCCTTTAATTTCTTGTGAAAAACATTGACGCCGGAAGGCTATACAGAGTCATTTTTCTATGCTATATATACTGATGTTTCCTTTTGAAACACATGATAATTGCTTTATCAGTGTATTCTGAATATCTGTCTTTTTTCTTTATGAGTAATGTTGTCTCGCATGCATGGGAGTAGGGGTGATGTTTTTGGGCCTTATAGAGATATTATAGATATACCAACTCATTTTTTTTGGGCATGATATTAGATTCGCATCGAGTTATTATTTGAAATCATTAGTACTTAAAAATATAGAATCATCACATCATCAAATTATTACTAGAGATCACGGTTCAAAGTAATTAAAAATTCATAATCATATAAATTGTCTTCAGAGATCATGTCCTCAATTTTTGGATAATTATTATTTTCATTGCAATGGTTTTTTTTTTTTAATAAAAATATGTTTTGTTTTCTTAATTATAATATGTCCCGTTGCATCGCACGGGCACGATACTAGTATATATATATATATATATATAGAGAGAGAGAGAGAGAGAGAGAGAGCTGGGCTATGGTGAGTTGTGAAGTAAGATGTCATTTTTACTTCACGCTCATATTTTCATTTTGAAAATCCAAACAACCGATCCGAACCGCTCAACATGTTCTCTATATTGAAATGTGCTTGGAGACTAAATTTTACATTTTTTGGAATTTTTTTACTATTTATTAAGCCACTTTGAAAATCACTGATCCGGTGGTCCAGAAAATTTTACTGTTTTTTACTGTTCACAGTGGATCAGCGATTTCAAAGTGGCTTAATAAATAGTAAAAAAATTCCAAAAAATGTAAAATTTAGTCTCCAAGCACATTTCAATATTTAAAAAAAGTTGAATGGTTCCGATCGGTTGTTTGAATTTTCAAAATGAAAATATGACGTGAAGTAAAACAACGTTTTACTTCACAACTCACCATAGCCTATCTCTCTCTCTCTATATATATATATATGAGGAGGGTTCAAATGCCTCCATTTTTTGTGCCTCCACCATGCCTCTATTTTTAAAAACTTTAATAACTCCAAATTTAAAACTTAAAAGTCAAAATAAAACCGTTGGATATGATCTACATCATTTTATCTATGTGCTCATAAAAAATTATCACATTTTGATTTTGTTTTTATGTGAATCAAAAATATTGAGGATGACTCATCTAGTTCAAAGCCTAATAGAATTATGAGAAACTATCTAGTATCCTCACTTTCAATTTTTTTTGTTCGGTCCCCAAGTCTATTTTTTTTATTTTAAACGTATTTTGTCTACGCCCATTTTTTTAGCTTCGTTTCTATCTCCCATATCAAATAAAAAGTTATTTACTCCTTTCTCTCATCACTCATTCAACTTTTATACGTTTTTAAAGGAGGATTTGTTTTTCTCCATTAAATCACTATGAAAAAACTTGTGAGTCTAAAACTACGAATGTTTTATACTCGATTTTCTCTTTCAAATGAGATCCATATTGAAGTACTTTTTAGTTATATTTGTTTTTCTTTTTTTTCTTTTTGATATGTTATGTATAAAGACTTGCTATGTATAAATACTTGAAAGCTTAAGTATTAGACTATGTTTGAATGGGATCTAAAATAGCTAAAATAGTGAAATTTGGGATTAGTAGATAAGAATAGAGAAAAAAAAAAAGGTGATTTTCATATTAGTGTGAAAATGGTGCTATTCGGATTAGTAAAAGTGTTGTTTGGATTGTACATTTGGAATAGTGAATAGCTGTAACTGAAAAAATAGTGTTAACAAGGTGTCAATTAAGATGAAAGATAGGCAAGTGATGTCTCAAACGAATTGTCATCACGACATGGAAATGACAGAAGTGACGTCAACTTTGTCATTTTGGGACTGTGTTAGCGAGAATCCGAGAAGGAAATATTTTTCTCTCTCTTCACACTTTCGAATAGTAGCTATTCCAACATTTACAAGGAATAGAGAATAGCAGTTGTTCTACCTATTCCGAATAGCAAAAATATTGTTTGTATGCATATTGCTATTCCGAATAGCCCTATTCTCGAAGGGTACATTTGGATCGTGCAAGGATTAGTGCAAGAATAACGATTTTTGAATTATTGGTTGAGAATAGTGCTAACCCGAGTGGTTTGAGAATATCGCTAACTTTGGACTATTCGGGTTAGTAAAATTGTTGTTTGGATTGTATAATTGGAATAATGATGGAAGGAATGAATAAAATAATAACTAAACTAATCTAATATTTAAACTAATATTATATTACATTTAATATTTAAACTAATATTATATTATATTTAATCTAACATTTTATTTAATATTAATCTAATTTGATATTATATTTATTTAATACTAATTTAATATTTAAATTGATATTATATTACATTTAATATTTAAACTAATATTTTATTTAATACTAATTTAATCTAATATTATATTTAATACTAATATAATATTGAAACTAATAATTATATTAAAATTAACATTTAAACTAATATTATATTAAATTTAATATTTAAACTAATATTATATTACATTTAATATTTAAAATAATATTATATTATATTTAATCTAATATTTTATTTAATACTAATCTAATCTGATATTATATTTATTTAATACTAATATAATATTTAACTAATATTATATTCTATTTCATATTTAATGACTCCAATATGATATTTAATCTAACATTTTATTTAATATTAATCTAATTTGATATTATATTTATTTAATACTATATTTTAAATTAATATTTAAACTAATTTTTAATTTAATACTAATCTAATCTAATATTATATTTATTTAATACTAATAAAATATTTTTTAATACTAATTTAATATTTAAACTAACTCTAATTAAGAGGAATCAAATATTTTATTAATATCACTAACCCCACTAACTCTATTCTTGCAAACCCACCATTTCTGAATTAGTAGAATAAAGTTATTCTTGAGCTAACCTAATTTGTTATTTTGTGTTTGGATCACCAAGATTTGAGAATAGTAGAGCTAATCCAAAGTAAGCTCTATTCTTAGGTCATCCAAACGCACCCGAATAGTCTCTGTTCTTGGTACATCCAAACATACCAAAAGTATATAAGTACTTAGAGTAGAACTAGGGTGTTCTTAAGTTCATTAAGCCTTTGTGAACTTAACTCTAAAATCTATCAAATTGATTTTGAACGACAAATTCAAATTGTTGAAACCGATCTACATATAAAAAATTTGAAGTTTCAAATTTATTTTGTTTAGAGTCAATTTGTAAAAAAATGTTCAAAAAATAAATGCATTAAAATTAATTTATAAGTCTTCTAATTTTGACCGCTTGACTATATATTAAGTTAATTATAATATTTAAAAATTTTACATGTAGATACATCACTCGGAAATATAAATACATTACGAGTGATCGGTTTTAATAATTTGAATTCGTCATTTGAAATTAATCTTGTAGGAATTGATAAACTTAAGAACACTCAGTTCAGATAAGTGATAACATGAGCGCTGTCCATCTCTGAATTCTCTCTTTGAAATCTCAATACGGCAGCCCAGCCCAGCCATGGCTGTTTCTCTCCTCCCAATCCCATCTCTCTTCTCTGTCCCCTACCCCTACCCCTACAAAACGAAAACGAAAACGAAAACCCTCGACTTTAAACCCTTTTGTCTCTCCTTGAAGCGCCGTCACCTGAACCCCCCTTTTGAACTCTACTGTGCCCCCCCTTCTCTCTCCCCCTCTCCCTCTCCCTCTCCCTCTGTACTAGTGACACATGAAGACCTGAACGAGCGCGATTGGTCGTTTGTTGAGGTTGAGAAAGCAGATGACAAAATGGCGCGGGTGATCTCTTCAGCCTCTTTGCCCCCCTCCTCCCGAGTTCTAGTGGCGCTTCCCACCCCGAGCTTTGTAGACCAACTCATTGATGCTTCCATGCCCCAGCACGTGGTCGCCTACCACGAATCCCTTGTCATGCTTTCTAATGTTAAAGAGTTGCGTGATGAAGTGAGATGCTTTCAAGGTGGCGTCACAACTGTCCCCACCAAATTCTCTCCCTTTGATGCGGTTTTTGTGTGTTATTTTCCTGGAATGGGGGTTTCACTTGGACAACTGTTGCGCTCCCATGCCTCTCTTTGTTCTTCAGGTACAATTAATTACCCAAATATTTTTATTTTAATTAACCTATTACTCCACTATTATTGATTGATTTTTGATATTTTTTTTCAAGGATCAAGAGTAGTGATTTTCTTTGAGCAGGGAAGAGAAACAATTGAGATTCACAGACAACAATTTCCAGACAGGGTAACCTCTGATTTACCTGAATTAGAAACACTGAAAAAGGTTGCATCTACAAATGGGTTCGAGCTTATTGAATTCGTCGATGAACCAACATTCTATGTCGCGGTCCTCAGGCTACTTTGATTTGTTTTCTGTACTTTTTCTTTGCTCCTCTCTGCAGTGTTCTTAGTCAGGCAAATTTTCCTATGGCCTCATAGAAAACCCAGAAATAATATCAGTCATGCCTATCGGTACATGTCATACGTGAATACCTTCTGTTCCTAACTTTTTCGCAAGGAAAGGTTACGGTGATTAGAACCAGGAACCCGATACAATCCGAAAATCATATGGATGAATGAGATGTTTTATTTGCAGGGTTCAAAAGAAATTTTTTTTTTGGAATTTGTAAGTTTTGCGGGTTTTCTTATGTTGAAATGCTTTAATTAAGTTAATTTTTTGGACTAGCATGTTTTGTCGGTTCATGTGTGCTACTGAGTGCAGTTGGAGCGTTTTACTAGAAGCAAATTGTAGTCCTTTCATCAATTGCTTTGAACTTAATTTAAACTAGTGTTATTTTTTTCTTAATTATTGTCTTGAAGTTCTTGAAGGAATATTTTTCTGGCTTAGTTTCAGGGTTTTACCTTAGTATTATACAATTATTATAGTCGCTATAGAATATAACATACTTCAATTCTACAATCATAAGTAAAATGTTATAGAATACATTTTGACTAGAGGAACCCAAAATGGATATCTGACCCCAGTGCCAGCCCAAAACCCATGATTGGCTAAGAACAATGTTCAAGTCAAAAACTTTTAAAGTTTAGATAGGTCTCAATTTACTTGAGAATTGAGATGATAGAGCCTCCTATTTTGAAAGAAAAAAAAAAAATCCAGCTTTCATTTATGATATTTTTTAGGAAATCCTAACTTCATAGCAACGGATGTGTTATACCGTTTTTGTTTATTAAACTGAATAGCTATTCTTGCTGCTCCTCAAGTTTTACTTGGGAAAATTTTATGTTTTCGCACCAGCTAAAGGTAATTCACATCACTTAATTAATAAAACTTAAGGTGGTGTTTGGTTGTGGACTAAAGCTAATGAGATCTAACTTCGTTATTCTAATTTGGACCGACCTAAATTATTCATGTTTGGTTGATGTCTAAAGTTATACCTTAGACTTAAATTATTCCTTGTTTGGTACGAATTTAGTGATTTAAGGCATAATTTCATATTACAAATTATTTTGTCTTACAAAATTTGTAATATCAATATTAAAACTATTCTTCGTATTTTTTTATTGAAAGAAATTGTATAAGAACATGTGTTATGTACAAATTAAAAATATGTTGGGTTGCTGAACAAAAAAATTATTTATTTGTAGTACAATTTCAAAAAAAAATTATTTAATTATTTTTAGATTGCATATTTTGTTAATTTAAAAGGTTAAGCTATTTTAAAAAAAATGTTGATTTTATAATTATGCTTAAATAGAAACAAAATTAATTGCTTATTTTACATTTCTTAAAAAGTGATTGAAAATAATAAAAATAACGAAAAGTTAGGTTTCATAGTCAATAAAATTAAACCACCTAGAGAGATAGGTTAGTTTAGGTCAAGTTAGGCTAACTTAAAAGTCAGTTTATTTTATTTTAATCCGGCTCAATTAAATCACGTTCGGCGGAATAAGTACCAACATCTTATTTAGCCTAACTTAAAAGTTAGCGCTTAAATAGATTAAGGATGTTTTTTTTTTCTGAATAGAAGATATATAGCCTATAAATTTCATGGATAAAACATAATTTGTAAGTACCAACGTCTTATTTACAACGGTTGTAAAAGAAAAAATGTAAAAGAAAAAATAAAAAGAAATATCACAGGCAAGTTCTTTTAGTTGACTGGTGAGTGTATCAAACTCGAGGCAATGGGTGCAGTGTGGCCATTCAGCATGAGGCGCTTAATCAAGGGGTATAAAAGAAAGAGGAGACTTCAAATCTCTCTATTTAGGTATCTTTATGTATTTTTATTTTTAAAACTAAAATAATTTAAAATTTAAATTTAAATGTCAAAATAAAACTATTAGATAAGATCCATATCATTTTATCTATGCAGACGTAAAAGATAATGATATTTTGATTTTCTTTAGAATAGTATTAAGAGATTGTAAAATTACACCGATGTGAATAAATTAAGGACTTAATTTTTTTAAACTTATTTTATACAAAATAAAAATAGAAAAGTGATAATTATTTATGTGCATTTAAAGAAAATAATCTAGATTACATCTTACGGTTTTATATTGACATATAAATCTTAGAGATTGTTGATTTCTGGAACTATCCGTTTGGCACGGACAAACCGTTCAGTACGGAATGTATTGAATGGTACCGGACGGATAATGAAGCGTTTCAGTACGGAATAATTGTTCCGGTTAGCAATCGTTCAGAACAGAATGTTCCGTAGCATCTAGGGACTTCCCAAATTGTCTCCGTTCCGAACGGATGCTAACCGTAATGTACGCTACACAGGTTACACAGAATTGGGATGAAATATATTATCCGTTCTGTTGGACATAAACGTACTGAACGATTAGTATATAGTTCAAAAAGGCGAAAACCCTAATTTCAATTATATTTGAACTATCCGTTCGAACAGAAAATTATCGTTACCTAGATCTGAAGCTCCCTCTATAAATTGAGTTAATACTCTAACTTCAGATTTAAGCTAACCGCCTCTAAATTTCAAAAAGCACTTATTCTGTGTTCTTGAGAGCTTCCATCTTTGATAGAGCTAAAACTTCAATACTCCTTTGATAATCTCAAATCTACTTCTATATTTAGTTAGAGTGTTGGTTCGTTGTTCTATAGTGTGGAGATCTACTTTAGTGTTTCCTTCTTATAACCGTGTGACTTCCCGTTTGTAGGGCATTAAGGGCTTACCGGCTCGAGCGTTTCTACTCACATATATCCATAGTTTTGTGACAATCTCTGCGTAGGACTCTCCAACTCGATCTTCTAGGCTCAATCTTGTACACGAATTGTTCGTGACTTACCACCTTTGTTTGGGCTCACGTGTCACGAGCTGTATCATTTTCTTCATTGGGTAATAGGAAAGGCGCGCTGACGAGGTTGCGTTGCCCCGGAGATGTAGTCATTTTAAGCCGAACTCGGTTAACATCTCGCGTGTCAATCTCTCTTACCCTATATATTTACTTTACATTGTTGATTGATTGCGGTTGTTTGTTTGTTTTACTTACCATCACGAAAAACGTCTAAGGTTATTTAAGTCACCATATTCACCCCCTCTAGGTGTCGTTAGGGACAACAATTATATGATCCCTCATTTTTCAGTCTCTGCATTCGTTACCGCGTCAACCTTTATAGATATAAATACTTAGAAAATAAGATATTAATACTTTCAAAAATAAGATATTAATACTTGCATGCGTAACTTGATATGATCATCCCCACAAGTCCCCCAATCGTACCCATGTCAACCTTCCTCTAATGAAGTAGTAGGGACCCCGCATCAACCTTCCCCAATCGTCTTCGCGTCAACCTTCATCTAACAAAAATAGTTGATCTCATAGGTATATATACTTGCAATACTTGATATTAATACTTTCAGACATTAGACTTTGGCGATCTCTCATCTCTGATAAAAATAGTTGACCTCATAGTTATAAATACTTGGATGATAAAATATAAATACTTGAAAAATAAGATATTAATACTTTGATGTATAACTTGATATGATCAAACGCCTGAAGATTAAACTTTGTAGTGTGTGTGTGTGTGTGTGTAAATACTTCAGTGCATAGGTACAAATACTTGCAATACTTGATAGTAATACTTTTAGACGTTATCCAGCGTCATATGTATAAAATTATCAAGTTTTACGGTCCCCCCAGATAGTTATGGAAATATTAATACTTTTAGAAATGTGTATGGTCTCTCCTCCCATGTAGTTTGAGTGCTCCCCTCAGGTACTTATAGTGCGGGAACGTTTGGGAGATTTGGTTGGGGGGACCATTATTTACGTAACAACTGTTTACCTCATAGGTATAAATACTTCAATGTATAGGGTTAAATAGTTGAGAATGATAATATTAAAACTTATAGAAAAAAATTCAGTGCTGGAGTTTTGTAGTCCCTCTAGGTAGTTATAGTCCCCCAGATAGTTATGATGCGGGAATTTTAGTGCATATATTGTTATCAGCTTCCTTAAAAAATAGAGTTATGCTCCTTTAATTATAAAAAATAATGGAGTCTGCCATGAGCAAAATAGTAAGTCGATACTCTTAATAGATCCCAATATGTAAAAAAATATTATACAGATTATTAATTAATAATTGTTGAATAGATATTAGCAGAAGTTGAACTCTATAAATGACATTGATGTTGTTGTAAGCAATCATCTATTTAGTCTATTTAATTAGATTTGCAAAACATATATTTGTTGAATTTTATAGTTTTTTGTCTTACGTGTGCAGGTTTAAAATGTTATAAATTGCTAGATGAATCAAGAAATATACCAAGAAGACAAGTTTCAAGGCTATTGTAATATCAAATCTTGAGATTGAGGTATTTGAGAACAACCATTGCAACGGTTATCAAACGTTGCACGACGGTTTGCACAACGGTTTAATTTATTTTCTAAAATACAAAAGTGCGATTTGCTCCAAAATATCCAAAGAGCAATATTTGTATTCAGCCGTTGTAACGATTATAACTGTTGCCATAAATGCTCGTATTAAATGCAGTGAAACCAGTCAATTGGAACCAATCGTTGCAAGGATTGACCAACTGTCACAACGGTTGATGCCAGTTATCATATTTTGTTTCTTTCTCTATAAATAGAAACAAAAAATTTAGGTTTCACAATAATCTTTGACCGCCTCCAATTTAAAAAATACGAATTTCAGCCAGATCTACTTTTCACCATTGTTGTTTGTGCATCAAACTTCAAAATATTTACAACAATCTCAAGCCTACTCCATCATAATCAATCTTGATAAGAATTAGAATGATTTGTGTGGGATCTCTTGTTTATTCAAACACTAAAGCTTTTAGTACTCGAGAGCCTTTAGTGCTAGCTTCTTTGGGCCATGTGATCAAGCTCAAAATGATAGTGAATTGCGTAGGATTTTGGCTTAGGTTTTACCTTACTTTCTCACATTTATGTTTAATTAATCCATGAAAAAGGTTACTATTGCTCTACTTTATATTTTAGTGCAGGAAACATGTTTTAGAGCTATTTTACATCATTTGGAGCAAGAATCAGGTCGATCGGAAAAGCGCAGCTCATCAACTAAGGCTCTGGTACGGGCCGTATTCACCAATACAGACCAGAGCCTCAGTACGGACCAAAGATGGCTGAATACGCATTAACTCCCTCAACGACACAGTGGGAGTACAGTCCGTATCCGGACCAGATAACTTGGACTCCACTCATCTCCAGACGCCCCTCCACTCATATATAAGCCTTCTGAACTGAACAGAAACACATCTTTATAGTTTTGGTTAGATTATTTCATTAAGTGAAAGGAGAGGAGTGTGTAGAGACTAAGTATGAGGGTACTTCGTGTATGGTTGTATCTTTCTCTTATCTCTTTGTAAAAATAATGTTCCGTGACTAAGTTTAGATTCTTATGGTTGGCAGTTGTTCGCTGGTTAGCGCAACGCAAGTTTCGGTACGCTTGAGGGCGTACCTTTTAAAACCGCGTTTACACTTCACGAGTAAGGGTTGCAAGTGCACAACCCCTATCGAGTAGTATAATCGGGTATCGATCCACAGGGACGGGCAATTACTAGGTTAGAATCTACCTAACTCAATTAAAGACTAGAAGTGAGAAGGTTTTGGTTTGGTATTTAATTTCCTAAAAAGGTCAATTCAAACAATTCAAACAATTCAGAAAGATGTAATAAAATGCTAGAAGAAATGTAAATTGTGTTTTGATTATGGATAAAAGGCGTTTCCAGGGTTTCAGATTTCATCTCTGATCTGCCTCTAGTGGTACGGCCCGTACCAAGTTGGTACGGCTAGGCCGTACTCCACTTGGTAAGGCAAGGCCGTACCACTCTGGTAAGACCCGTACTGGCTTCCCAGAACAGAGCTTACCAGTTCGAGTTGATGCATTTCCTTGCTGGTACCTTGTGCTAAACTCTTAAGAAAGGTTCAATTGACCATACCTAAGGTTCCTAAGCCTCAACTGTCGTTTGTTGGATCAAGATCTAGGTTGGAATGCAATTGATTGCCTTTTAGGGATTTCTAAACCTCAACTCTCGTGTGTTGGTACAGATCTACCCTAGCTGGTTGATTGGAGACCTAAGGCATCCTCTAATCTGTCGATTAGAGGAGAATTCAACCTCTCGGCTTCAATTCGAACTATTCTACCCTAAGCACTTGATTTGGATGAAAGATTGAGATGATCACATGACCTTGATAGGTTCGATCTAAACCTAGAGGTTCATCATACACAATCACAGCAAACAAAGCAAGAGATAGCAAAGAAATCACAATCAATCAATCAAAAGAGTTCATACAAGATACAAGTCAAAGAAAGTCAAAACAAATCAAGAATCCATCTCTAAACCCTAGAAACTAAAATAACTACTCACAGCACATGATCTGATCTAAAAATACAATAAGAGTGATAGAGATAGCCATGGATCGAAGGGATCGAGAGGAGGAAGCTTGATCCGTCGAGTTTCGCCTCTTTCCTCTTCCTTCCTTCTTGCTCCTAGCTCCTTAGCTCTCTTTCTCTCTCTTACTGTGCTCTCAAATAGATCTGGAATGGAATGAATGTCGAAATTGGAGAGTTCCCCACTTTAAATAGCCTCTGCCAAAATTTGAATCTGTCAGGCCGCCTTTATGTACGGCCCGTACCAAAGTGGTACGGCCTGGCCGTACCAGGCATGGTGAGACTGTAGATCTTCTCGCTAGCTTTCCAAAAAGTGGTCATACGCTCAAAACGGAGTTACGAGTCAAAAGTTATGACTGTTTTAAGTTCGGTGCTGAAATTTCTGGATCTGACGCAGGTCGCGTGGGGGAAGTCAGAACTCTGCCTGCTTTGCTTGTTTTCGCCTATTTTCTGCAAATCAACCACAAAACTGCAGCAGTACCATATTCTATTGATTTTCAATGTAAACTATGCAATTTAGTGGTCGAAAACATAAGGTCTGGTCTGAAAATAGGTCGAAATAATAGATGAAATATGGACATATCAGCAGTAAACTTTGTTACTCATGTTGCTTTGATATATACTTTTATTTGATCATTGTTTAGTCTTTTGTTGTTCGATTGCTTTTGCGCTTTATGTTCTATCTTACTTGATTTTGTTTTATTAGTCTAGACCATCATGTGGTGGCCACACATGAGAGATCGTCATCATTAGGCTAATCGAATTGGGATAAGGGAGAATAAAAATACTAGACTAGTGTGTGAAAACCTAACCGGGGATACCATTAGTTGGATCAACAAACGTATACATGGAAGTCTCGACATTCGCAGACGAATGTCGCATTGTCGTGTCTTACCATGAGGACACCAAAAAAAAACCAGACGAGGAACCTAGGCAAGTGAAGGTTGAGACCCTTTAGGCTAGTCATAGATCTCATTGCAGTAGTCAAGAGAAGCCTTAACGGGATCTCTTGATTAATAAGGTGGTTATTTGTGAAAGCGGTAATCACTAAATTGGATTAGATGTTCTCATACAACAACTGAAAACCAACATCAAATAAGGTAAGAATCAAAGCAGATTGAAGTAACAACGGTGTGCCAAAATTCTAGAAATTCACATCTCTATCTTTATTTTACTTACTTTTAATTTTCGCAAAATACATTGATCACAACAACAACTCTTTGATTTCAAATTTTGTCTAGCCTTTCGAAATATTGTGGTTTAATCGCTCAAGACTCTAGACCTTATTCCCTGTAGATTAACACTCGTTTATACTACTCGATATGATTATGCGCTTGTAATATGACCCGATAGCAAACCGAGTTTATAAATTTAAAAGCAACACAATTTCACTTATCACCATGTGACTACCCCGAGTTTGTAAGGCTTACCGGTTCCACCTTGTACTCCTTTCTCATTAGATTAGAAAGGCGTGCCATCTCGAAGGTTGCGGAGCCCCGGAGACGTAGGCATATTAAGCCGAACTCTGTAATCATATCTCATGGAAAGTGTCTCTAACTCTTTTATTTACTTTATACACACTTGATATTTTAAGTTCCGCCAAGAACTACTTGATAGCACACGAGATTTATTTTTATAATTAAATATCCAACTAAATAGAGTTTAAAATTTCAAAATGCCTCATATTCAATCTCTCTATATGCGGTTAGGGACAACAATTGAATCATCGAGGTAATCTTCTCAAAATTTGAATTTGCTACTGTTATGTACTTATGTTAGTCGGAGTTTAACAACATTTTTCAAGTACTATACGTCACACATTAGAATAAAACATTTGACAACTACTCTGGGTCTTTTATGAGAAAAAAAATTAAACAACAGATTAGCATCAAACAGAAATGTTAGATTTTTGCGTTTTATGACATGAAACAATTTTGACTTGATTTACAGCAAAGTAACGAGTGTAACATCGCCAATTAGGAAAAACTACACTTCATGATGAAATTTTGACATCTCAAGAATGTTCACTGAGCCAGTTTTTTATTTTTAAGACAAAAGTATAGTCAAATAGTTGCTAAATTTTTTAAAAATAAAAGGAAAAAATAAGTTGCCACTTGAGAATTGTTTAGCACGGTAGAGATATAAAACTTTGTTGAAAATGAGCAAATTTATTTGAGAGGGAAAAGAAAGTAAAGACAAGCTATATCATTCTCTATCTTTTACACAATCCGAACAGATTAAAAGCACAAACCAAGGGACACGGCAACCAATCAAAGCGTAATACTAAAATTTTGCAATCGTTCATATGATTAATCCTTTGCATCTTTTTCCATATCATTCATATCCAAGAGGAAAAAAGCAGGAATAACCCTGGAGCCTTTAGTAAAAAGAGAATGACCCTCCTTTTGAAGAAAACAAGTTGTATTCCTTCACATCACTATCCTCTCTTGCACACTGGAGGCCCCCTTTCTTTCCATCATTCAACTTTAGCTGGTCCCGGCATCCCATAGGCCCACCAAAGTGGAAGAGAGAAAAATGTGAGGGCTCCTCATTTTGACATTTCTCTTCATCATTTTTTTTCATTAAATTGCTGCTAGGTCTCATGGACACCTGGGACATAGGAGTAACAACTCGCCTTTCCAGGTTTGAATTTTGAGGCGGCAAAACCCGCCTATTCCCTACTGGATCTGCACCTGAAGGGCCCAAACCTGGACGGTTCACCATTGTATTGTCTCTAGCCCCATATTGTTTGTACACTGGCGCTTGCTGGTTCAACCCAAAAGAGTGTACTGTAGGAAAAGGATGTACCACTGGAGCTGCATACTGCATCGGAATACCATACCCCAAGTGATGATTAGGGTATGAGTAATGACCTGGCTGAGAGAACGGATACCCATTCGTGGGACCTGCCCAAGAATTTGTTACAGGCTGGTTATGATACCCTATACCAACTGACGGATAGAAAGCAGGCCCATGAACAGGCTGCGTGTGTGCAGGCAATACACCATTTCTCATGTGTACATGCTTAGTCTCATTTTCACCATCCTTTGTCACTTGACTTACCCGCAAACCAATACCATTTTCTCTCTCTGGAGGTGACATGAGAACACCGCATTTGCCGGGGCTATCTATTTTTGAAGGCAACTGTGATCCTAATTCATTGGGCAGGTCTTTAGGAAAAATGCTATCATTCTTTTCACTAATACATGTGGAGTTATCCCTGCCATCAGATTGTTGGCTTGCATCCTCTGAATCTGATGTGGAAGAAGATGACTCATGGTGGGGACCACTCGATGAGCTGATGCTCGAGTCACCTTCACTTGGGCATGATGAACAATTATCCAAATCATGGCTATGGTTAACAGGTGACCCACTAGAGGTATTGTACTCGGTACACATGTCCTGCCTCTCCTGGTGTTCCAAATTGCAACCTTCTCTGTGGTCCATGTCCTCAGATTGCCCTCCATCTTCCTGTTTGTGCTTCTGACACATGTTTTCCTCATTACTACCACAATCAGCCTTGTCAGGTAAATCAGCATTGGAATCCTTGTTGTTTGTAGTACCATTAGTACTGCTAGTATGAATCTTCTTTCTTGAATCCATTGGTTCCCATACTTGCTTCAGAGTTGGATCCTTTTTAGTTGTACCCCCAGTACCAACACCACTACTTTTCTGCAAAGGAAAACTGTCAGACGTGTACCCGCTAAGGCTAAACTTAACACTTCGATAGTACGGCTGCCTCGGCTTGTATGACTGTTGGTGGTATGCCCCATCCTGGCCGCGGTCCCCACAACCGCACGAGTGGTAATCGTACCGACCCCTTGATCGGTATGGCAAGTCAGAGCTTCTGTTACTCTTCTTAGCCACTGCATTTCTATTCCCTAGGTCATTGCTGTATTTGAGCCACCTACGGGTTGATTTAGATTGTTCTAGAATGAACGACTCATTGGCATCCATTTGACAATGGTGGTACTCAGAGTGATCCCTGCTAGACTCACCTTCTTCCCCTTGTGTATCAGTGGAATGGGGTACAATTTCAGAGCATTCCGGAGGCAATTCGGATTCTTCTGTTGATTCAATGAATTTGTAGTGTTTTTGTGACTCTGGAGAGACTTCTTCTTCATCACATGGAGATTTTGGCTCTAGGAGGTTTGATTCTGATTCTACTTCCACTTCGGTTTCCTTGTCACGGCTTTCTTTTCCTTTCAGCCTCTCTTTCCTCCTCAGCTTCTTTTCTCTCTCTTTGTTCCGACGTCTCTCCTTGCGCTCCTCCTCCTCGCGCTTCTCTTTCTCCTCTTCTTCTAGAAGCTTTGTCTACAAGTGATTGAGAGAAGCCATATCATTAGAAATATTGGTAATTTGTCTTTCATTTCTGTTGAGTGTATTTGGCTGGAGTAGCTATTAGAGACTAGTTAAATGAAATGACTAATGCTTAAGATTCTCCAAAAAGTTAGGTTCCAAAGGCCATTACAGTCACCTAAATTCTACATGGTAAATAGGATACTTAGATATGCGGATTGTACCTCAGGCATTTTTCTTTTTAATGTCTTCATTATGATTTCAGCAGACTAAGAGAGAAGAGCAACAGAGATTAAGCACACATTTCAATACCTGTTTTTCTAATGTGATGATTTCTTTGCAAGCTACATGGACACGGTCTTCAAGTAACTTCAAAGCCAGAGAGACAAAAACACTGTGTGCATTTTGCCGGGCAGTACCTTCCCTGAATGCCTTCTCTACCTGAGGAAAGCAAAATTATTTAAAACTAATACCACATAACATTATGGTGCTACAAAATGCCTTAAAGTTAAATGAAATCATTGGTGCTACAAGGTTATCATAATTACAACAGTCATTGTTCTTTATTCAAGTGGATCTTCACTTGTAACAGAAGTAGAAAAATCAAAATTTGTTTTTTTAAAGAGACAATCTTGATGGAGATAGGCTTAATTAAAGAATTTTGATCACAAAAAAGACACATGAAAGAAACACTAATGACATGTGCTGGTTATACATCTTCCTGAACCCTTCTGCTAAAGTTGAAATTTAACCAAGGTTTTTTTCCAGGAAAAAAGGCTAAATCTTAGCACTGCCATCTAGAACACAGCCAAGCAAGCTGCTGCATATGCAACTTTTTTTATTGAAATAAACTAAAAGTAAATCTGGACACAATTTAAACCTGTTCTTTAAAAATGACAGTAGCGGCATCCAAAAGGAACTCTCGTGCAAGCTCAGGGCTTTTGGCATGCTTCTGTGGATGGGACCCATCCCCATCCATGTCACTCCCATCCCTCTCCATTGCATCCTCTTCCTGTTAATAATTTATAAAATAAATGAAGGAAAGAATTAGCAAATGTCAGAATCAATGTTATTTATAAAATAAATGAAGGAAAGAATTAGCAAATGTCAGAATCAATGTTATTTGGTTTGTGTTGCGCATTTCACATCACAAAATGCCTCAATTTGCATGTGTACTGGTGATGCATTTGCATGCATCAAGGGTTTCAATTTCACTCAAAATGAAACAGGAATTAACAAACCCTTGACTAATCCAAGCTTGACATATTCAATTCATTTGATTAAATTGCAAGGTTTTACTCAAACCTGTTTATAACATACTACAAACCTTGAGTAATCCAAAAAAAAATCATTTATAAACAAAATAAATAGAGAAATAAACAACAACTTCTAGATGAGACCAAACTAGAAAAAATGGCCACTGGATTCAGCAAACCGTTATGTTTCAAAAATAGGTCGAAATCTGTGACTTACATCTTCTTCCTCGGCTTCCTCAGCATGTTCAAAAAACTGCCGCATGCTCTCTCCTTTGGTGATGCTCACAAACCCATCCCCGACAATGAGCCTCCGATGCACACACAACTGCCCCTTCAAGGCATGTGCTTTGACACACAACTCAGTGATACGGCCATCCAGTCTGCAAGCTCGCAAGGAAATGTAGCACGTGCTAACGCTAGTCAGGTCAAGACCAGTATGTAGGACCTTCCTGTTCATGCCTACATCCTGGTAATCCAGTATGTCGCCCTTTCCTTCGCTCGTTCCCACAGCCCAATCAAAGTGGTGGTACTTCCCGTCCGAGAACAACTCGTGCCAGTCCGCCTGCACGCAGTCATCTGACACCTGACACAAAACAACAATTTTACATTATTAGGCTGAGTTTCAGCTTTTTCAAATAGTTTGTTCTGTTTTTAGTCGAAAATAGAATTAAGCTCCAAAATGAACATGGGTTCAGATGGAGAAAAAGAAAACCTCGTAATGAAAAGCAGTATCAGGGCCACAAAACCAGCTCGTACAGCGTGGTTCCCTTCGCATACGCTTTAGCTCCTTTAGCTCTTTGAATTCTCGGATTACGTTTCTTCTGCAATCTCTACAAAATCTCTTGCTATCAAACCTGATAAATGCAGAAAGCATTAGAAGAAAATTGCAGAGAGACACTTGGAAAGGACTAGTTAAGAATTGCTAAAAAAGACAATAGAAAAGCATTGCTTGTTCCCATCAATGCCTTTTTCACTTTCATTAACTCTCCTCCTTCCTTCGATGTAGTATCACCTCTCTCTCAATGCATGTCCTTATTTTCTTTGTCCTCTGCACTTTGCAGTCATCCATTACCATTTTTACAATAGCATATACCATATTCCTTGGGTAAATAATAGTGCATATTTAGTTTCATATATCTCCAGCGCTTGAAAACACAAGAAATTGTTTTAATTGTAACAAAGCAATGGTCACCTATACATTAGGCGTTCGATGAAATCCTCCTCTTTCATCTGTAATAGAGAAGCCCTAGTCTCATCCCCTAGAGCTGACCAGAAATCCATCAGTGTGTCACATGACAGTCTGGCTGTGTGCAGGGCACATGTCTCACGGGTACCATGTCCACGGCCATAGCCACTAAGACTGCCACCTCCACCTTGACTTATCCAACCCCTCCCCTCCCCTCCACATGCATCAGGGTATAACATCTCCCTCTCCCGCTCCCTTGCACGTGCACTGTCAAACACCTGTAGAAATGATCATTAATTAACTAAAAATTTATCCATTTTTAAAAATCTGCAAGTTGTGCATGATTTTAGGAGACTAAATTAACTGGTGCGTGGTTTCAGCTTACAAGAAGAGCTTGGCTCAAAGAAATCTCATTTTCAAGAAGATAACTTCAATAAGACGAGAACATTTGGGAAAACAATATAAGACCTATTACAGAAGTTTCAAGTTTGATTTACTGGGCAAGGCAAACTGCGAGGCAAAAGTCATCATGTATTAAAAAAAAGGATAAACTTGCCAACTAAAAGTCACATATTAAAGTAACCTGACAAAGGGTGAATGTATCAAAGAAGATCAAAATAAGTATACATGTAACCAGTTAAGATCTTGTTTCAAATAAGCTTAAGAGACTGTTCATTAACAAAACACTCTACAGTGACTTCAAATGGAAAATTTGTTCAAAGCGTATATGTATTCTCCTATCAAGTCTAAACAGAGTAACTTACATTCTGGAGAGGTCTAAGAGACCGAGAATTCATAAAGCACTCTAGAAGTGTTAACAATCCATCTTTGGTAGCAGCAAGGCCTCCCCATGGGTGCACAGCAGGGTCTTGTGCCTCCTCATCCTCTAGATCAAGAGGATTCCCCAAGCTACCCTCGTGGTGCTGTTGCAGAGACTTACCATACATTACAATCTGGGTGAAGCTCTCAAGAAGTAATCCATTGCACCTTGAGCAGTATAGGTTCTTTCTTGCTTGCTCAAAAAGGGCTTGCTTATCAATTCGCAACAAGCTACGCCTTGCCTGAATTGGCAATTCTCCCCAGAACTGCAAAATGGTAAATTCAGCACAAGTTAGCAATCTTGACTATTATTTATTGATGGAAACACAGTACATTTTGTCCTAGGATAAGAGGCATGTATGATTAAGATCCTCTCTAGTTTCTTGAGCAGACCAAACGAGAGGAATGCTTATTAAAGAAACATTTGGAATATAACCAATATTTTGTCCTGGTATCCTATCATCATTAATAATATATATGACATTAATTTCTGATAAGGCAGTTACAAAATAAACTACTTGAGGTGAAGAAATGGTAAAGCAAGAAATGCCCATGGCACCTTAATTTGGATAAAATTTTAACCAAATGAATTCTTTGTGATCCTTGTTTTCTTTCAAGGTTTACAGCAAGAAAGTATCATAAGACAACATAGATATGCCCAGCAACCGTTACAATGGGAGAAAAGATGCTGTAATCGAAATGTACAGATACTTTTTCCATTGTAAATTCTGTTTACTTCACCAGCTAAAAGTACAGAAATAAAAGCACTTTTCCTACTTAAAATAAATATTAATGTCCGATTGAGGATAAAGATAAGCCAAGTTGCACTGACTTATCCAAACTGAAAAAACAAACACATATATTAAAAAAACATACAAAATACAGCTCATGAATCAATCCAATTCAAGACTAATCCGAGTATTTATCTTACTCCTGAATCATTTTCAATATACATTCACAACTTATAATTCACAAAACTAAGAACATGTTGCAGTAATTTTCTTAATCATGAATTTCCATCTTATGAGCTATAAAAAGCCCTATCATCACAAAGGCATGAACCTATCAATCCAATCCTAATCCAGTAATATATGCCAAATTATCACCTTCAATTCTGCATCCAATGATGTTTTATCAATAAATAATCGTGCAGCAAATATAAGTGCATACAACAAGATTATTTTAACTCCTACGAATCCCATCTAAACGTCACAAAGATGAAAAAAGAACAAGAAAATTCAATCTAACTTGGACAAAAAAGTATAGCGATGTATAATATTAAAAAAGAAAATTCTAAAAAATTGGATCTAAATAGAAAAGAACCGATAACGTCTACCTTTTGTAGACGATCGATTGTGATCTCGTCACGATGCCTCGACCAGATGCCGGGCATCTCGTCTCCTTGCACAAATGAAAAAATATTAATATATCGATCTATTTATTCCCAAATCGGATCTGATCAATCAGATGCAGCATCCAATAAGGCGGCGGCGCGATCGTGGAATTGGAACCGTGGCAGCGGATCCCTCGTACGGATCGCCGGTGTAAGAAGAACAGAGAGCGGAGAGAAGATGAGAGATAGAGAGGGTTCTTTTGTTTTGTTTTTATGGGTGGTGTGATGAGATTTGTTTTGTTGTTTATTTTTTATTTATTTATATTCGTTTTCTTTTTACAGCTTTTGTTTTCTTTCTCTCTCTTTCTCTTTCTTTCCCTCTCGCGTGGTCTAATATGGAGAGGAGAGAGATGGAAGAGAAAGGGGTTGTTACATGGTGCACACGGAGAAGAAACGGGGCGGGTAGGGTTGAAAGAATTAGCGAGATAATCACGGATGGCTGAAGGGACGAGGTGTACAATAATTACGAAATATTGAGATTGTGTGTCCCATGTGTCATGACAACATCTACATTGTTCAATGTGTACCCGATTATGTCATCGAGATTTCTCTAGCTGCCTCTCTGTTGTAAAGTGCAGTTGCTCTCCAGTAAAGTTCGTCCTCTCTGAAATGTGGGTCCCAAAGGTCGGTAAAGGCTAGAATGTGCAGGGAGGTTGTGAACTGGAGAGGACATATCTTACAGAAATGTGTATCATGGTTAAGAATTAGATGAAACTGGAGTAAACATATGATTCACTGAGAAGTGGGTCCTATAACGGGGAGGTGATTTCGCCGTTTAGGGCAGAGCAGGTCTGCCTCTCTTTGTTAACCTTTCCTTTCGTATCCCTTTTTTCCTAACTTTTGTTATACCCCTCCAAACTTGATAAAATTATAATTTCACCCAAAACTCCGGTACTCAACTGCTCACTACCCAGTACCCAGCACTTTTTTCCTTTCTTCAACTTTACCTTACGCCCTCGTAGGAGTAGGACGTCTTGGACGTGTACTGGCCTGGGTTGTCAAAATAAATAAAAAATTCATCATCTTTTTTCTTATCCATAATTTACCATTTTTGTCATAATCTTTTTCCTCATCCATAAATTTTTGTTAATTTATTATACAATCTCCTATTCATTTACATGTTCAGCAATGAATTTATTATTACGCAATCAAACATAAGTTCAGTATCTTAAATTCTTAATACTATGAAACAATTTTTTTCTTAGGTGGGATCAATAAATATTTTGTCTAAATGCCCTATATTTTAATTCACCATTTTCCACAGTCTAGGATTAAGACCAAGACCTTCCTAGGTTATGCTTAATTATCCACAAGTTATGCTTAATTAGCCTTCTATTGTTTTATTGTTTCATAACCAAGTGTGTTTATCCATAAGTAGTATCTTAATCTAGCTTTACTTAATTTAAAATTATATTTCGGCCTTCGTCTCGAAAATAACAATTCATATAAAAAAAACTTGAATTAGCCTTCATTTTTACAAGTTATTATATTTGTTCATGTTTTAAAATTATATTTATTTATTTAAAAATGCAGGGACATGGCTAGTTAGTACAACTTTGGGATGAAACCAAACCCATTTATTCTGTATGAATATTTTTTTTATATATTAAATAGATATGTACAAGAAATCAATAAATGATAATCTCTTGACCCACCTCGATCCAAACAAAATAAGAAGTCCATTATATGAGCAATAAATACTGCTCCAATATTAATTCTACATTTGTAGGTAGGGGAGGCAGAGGGAAATGAGGGCCCCACAAAAATATTTTGTTAATAATTTTGAAGAAAGGTATTTTGTTTGAAAATTTTGAAAAATAAGACAATTTATAAAAGTTTCTTCTTGAATTAGTCTTATTATTTGTAATATATTGTTAGAGATATTGACGCCAGTTGGTAAATTTTTGGAATGAATAAGTTTCTGTAATTTTGTTGAAAATGAAAATAATAGTTGGGAGTAGATAATTCAGAAATGCAAGAGATGTTGTATTCAGTATTCTCCAAATTTAATCATTTTTACTAAAAAAACTATTTACCCAAGACTACTGACGCACTAATGCAGACATAGTACTACAAATTGATTTATGATCACCTCCAAAACAAACATTATTCTGAAAATTATTCTAATCTAATTAACGGTAATTATATATGTAACACTTCAAACTACGTACATCAATATTATTTTCAAAATTTCTCTGATGCAATAATTAATAATACGATACATTATTATTAACGGCATTTATTTAATATTTAAAACTAAAATCAATATTTTTTTAAAATTTTCTCTAATAGAAGTAAATTTTAAAGTTAAAAGTTTTAACACAACTATTATGCTAATAAAAGCTTTAACGTAATTGCATAAACCAATGATTGCAACTTTATAAATCCAAAAGGAATTTACTTTTAAATAGTTAATTAAAAAATGTTGTGTATGTCTCTCATATCACCATTTATTTACAGGGTGGGGGTTTTGTCCAAACGGTTTTGGACAAAGTCTCATCCAAAGTCTGACCTAAACCGTCTGATCTGCATCAAAATTCGTATAAACATTTAGATTCAAGGAGCCATTTAAATTTATTAAGTTTTAAATATGTTTGCACGAATCTCAATGTAATCAGACGTTTAAGCTTGACTTTCGATGATTGGTTTACATCAAGTTTGATTTAGCAGAGTGTCAGAAATAGCATACTCATGTTTGACAGGCTATATTAAGTAGGAAGTTCTTTTAGTATTTAGTATGTAAGGTATTTTTAGGAGGAGTTATTTATAAGTTTCTTGTTTCACAGATTTTATATTGTTATAAATAAATCATTTGTACTCATGTATTATGAAGACAAAAAATATAACTAAGCTTGCTCATAAAATTTGTTTTTTATTTAATTCTCCTTTAATTCTAATTTCTACTTAGAAACCCTAAAAAAAAACTACTACAAACCAATATTTGTATCTCGACATATAAAAAACATACGCAGTGCTTTGCCACAGACTCGACCTCTCTGATACACTCCATCATTTTTTGGATGTTATAGTCATTTACGTGAATCTCAAAGTTATAGCCATTATACCAACAAGCATTGTGTAGTTACATGCCGCTGAAAACCTGTTACGAATAATTATAGCTTGACTTAGCAGCTTCTTCACTTTTTCACTTCTCCGAACTTCCCTAATTACTTTCCCACTTTTTCAAACACGCCCCCCCCCCCCCCTACATTCATCCTACCACATCTACTGTAACATTCAAATCTAAACAACACATTGATTACTAACTTAACACGTCATCTATATCATCTAACAACACAAACAACACAACGTTTAACATCACAATATCTAGCAAACTGACTTCAAGCGGTCACCGATCTCCTTTCTCACCTTCTTGCTATCTACTGCAAAAGGAAGGATGAGATGAGGCATCTTGGATAGTTTTTTTTTTTTTTTGTGGAGTAGAGTTGCGAGTGGGGGAGGCCAGCACAAATTGCAGCCTCCTTCAATCCTTTCTAGGGTCTCGGTTTAAAGATAGAGAGAATGGCGAAGTAAGAGTTTAGAAGCGGATTTAGGTTTTAGGGTGGTGGTCTAGAGTTTATAAGGCGAAAAGTGGAGCGGTAGCAACATAAAGTGAAGATTGTGGCAAAGTAGATCTGAGTCAGACCATGCGACTCCAAGACATGAGGCGGGATGAGGACAAGGGGTGGATGTGTGGCAACGGCTAGGTTTCAGAATTGCTTCCGGGTCGTGTCTCCCTCAGAGCCTTCAGAGAGTAGCGACCCTCTCAATCCGTCCCTTCCCAAATGTTATCACCCAATTGAAGCCTCAAGGTCACAACGAGGAAGTGCAACACTTGCAATTTGAAGACATGGAGAGAGTTTAGGATTTTCTCTTGTGTTGTTTTATTTTGTTAAGATGTTGTATTTTTTTTTGTTTTAGTTGTTGTATTTTGTGAATTCATAAGAGCCTAAATTCACTTTCCTAGAGTTAAGGCATATAAACTCGATACATTATGTAGTTTAAATTAATTTTACTCGAAACTTAAATTTTTATTGTTATTCAATTTATCTTTTGTGCGTTTACTGCGTGTATCACTAGTGGAAAAACACAAATCAGGATCGGGTATATTCGCACATCAGGATCGGACCTACAGCCGATCCTGTTCCAGCCGATACAAGTAGTCGATCTCAACTGTATCGGTTAAACAACCGATCCAGATAGACACAATCTGGATCGGATAATTAATAAAAGACCGATCCCGATTAATAGGTATCGGGATCGGTTTTCTTAATTACCCGATCCCAACCAGATAGAATCTGCATCGGTTATTTATTCCAACCGATCCCGACTTGTTAGTATTTGCATCGGTTAGAACTACAACCGATTGTGAAATGTAAGTATCAGGATCGGTTTTTTATCAACTGATCCTATATTTATTATCTGGGCAAATTAATTAAACAATTGGATCGGTTGTTAACTAACCGATGCTATAATTGGATCGGTGTAATTATTAAAAACCGATTCAGATAACTAGCAGGTTCGGTTTATTTATACAAACCGATCCAGAAGGTTATTATCACGATCGGTTTTTTATTAATAACCGATTGGGATAGTTAGCGGAATCGGTTAATAAATTAATAACCGATACTGATTTGTTACCGTGTTTTAAAAAAATTTATTTTATATTTGGCCAGCTTCCAGTATATTTTGCTAGCCTATATAGGATATCACATGCATCAGGAATTATCACAAGAGACCTATCATTTATGCATCAGGAATCACCACAAATCGATACACATCCTAAATTATTAGAAAAGTATCACATCCTAAATTATTAAGCTCCTAAATCGATACACCATCTCTTAGAATTATTAAGCTCCTAAATTATTACAAATTATCACATCCTAAATTGTTTTACTTTTTTGAATGATTACCTCCTTTAAGAAAAAGTTACACCACGAGTTGCGAATCTCGTCCATTCTGTAAACCGGGTACTTAGTGGGAAAGTCCTGCATTTTTTAAATGATATAAGAGCACAATTAAATATGTACTTAATTATATTTGAAGCAACTGCTTACTTTTGGAAAATATATTTTTGTATATATACCTTCATTTTCGGAAAATCACGGATGAAGCGATGTATTATGTCGTGCATGAACATCATGACATAATATCCACATTCCCAACGTCCATTTTGTTGTGGGCACTACATTACACATCAAGAGAGTTAAAAAAATTAAACATTTTTTGCACATATAGATTTTGACCAATTTTAATTTGCAGCTAGGTCCCTATAATCATATCATAACCAAATTTCACCATTTTTTACATCTAAGTCCCTCGTTTAACATCACCAACTTAGCAATTTACAAACAATAAGAGAAGTTTAAAAATAAGTACTTACCCTGCAATAATTAATCTTCAAATCAGAGCGTTTTCCAATTCCTCCAATCATCTGGTCCAATTGGTAGGGCCTGTTGAAAAAAATACTACCAATTCTAAGAAGAATATTAATGGAAATCTATAGATTTGACAAATAAAAGTTTGAAAAGCATACATTTTGAGCGCATCGATGATCTTCGGGTGATGTGGAACCGATTTCTTACCAACGGTCTTACCGGAACAATAAACACTGAGAGAATTGAACACGTATACCTCACTCTCGCTTGGCATAAGCACGACCAAGAGCCAATGTGTTCTGCAAATTAGGTTTTGTATCATCTCACATTCTATAATTTATACGAAATGAGAGAAACTTAATAAAATTAGAATGTATATATAGCACTAACAACTGATGATACGGTATGAATATCAATTTCTTCCTCTGGTTTTCTCTCAGTGAATCCTTTATGTATTTCTCGACGAATTCTTTTGATTGGGCATCACTGTCCAACAAGTATTCATTTGTTTTCGTGGGGTCCATGAAACCAACACGCTCATCTTCTCGATGTTCCTCCTTGTTGTATTTTTGCAGATACCTGCAAAAAAAGGCATACATGTGATCTCGATTTTTTCATTTTGGATTAAAAGTACTACATTCTACCATTATTACGAATGTTAACTCACATCATGAAGATCTGAATAATCGGTCCGGTGAGCCACTCCTCTGGTTTAACCAACGTCAAAAAATCCTCTGCATTGACTACCAGGGGTTCTTCGTGATGGAAAAGGTCAGGTGGCTGGTTGACGTGAAATGCTTTGTTAGGTTGGCTCAAGAACCGATCACGCAGAAGGGTATAAGACTGTGGAAAACGGCAAAAATCGATACCACCAAACATGTTTGCGCCAGTTTGTACCACATCCCCACCAGTACGAACATTGGGTGGTTCCTGCAATTAGGCATGCTACTAGCAACTAAAACTCTACCATATAGATACAAATTTATAACTATAAGAAGTTGTAATAATAATATGCATTTTTTACCTGATCAATGGATATCAGGTCCATCGGCCATGCGGTGGAGCTGCCAACGGCTGAGATGATGGTTGGCATGTCTTCATGTGGTACAGGTAGAGAGGTGTTTTCTTCACCCGGGACCACTTCATCCACCATTACCCTTGCATGGTCAGGTGGTAGAGGCCTCGTGTGAATGGTCTCTCCAGGATTTACTGGAACACTAATTGTCCCCGAAGCCACTTCAACCTTCTTCCCATCTCGATGCATGAGAAGTCTACATACTCGTTGCGATGGCTGTACATGCTACAAAAATTCATTCGAAGGAATAATATGTATAAAACTAAGGCATGTACGTAATAGAATTATTTTTTTTATTTGAATGGAAAAATATGTATTTATTTGCATTACCTCCATCGGGAAAAAGAGGGAAGTCCGTGGTCCAACTGACTGGCAGCTGCTCTGAACGGCTGTTGGGCTGTAAGCGGCTGTTGGGCTTTCCGCGAGTATTCCTCGGCCCATCAATGTTGCCATCTGCTCCGCTAACATTACCTTCATTTTCTCCGCCATATCTGCCTTTATTCTCGCCTCTGCAACTTCTACTCTCACCGCCACTTCTCTCTCTATCCGCTGTTCAATGTCCGCGCCAGACCCAGAAAGCACGTGTCTCCTCCTTTTTCCGCTTCCCTGATATGCCTTTTTAATACCCACCAGAGCTCCAAGGCCTCTCACCCTCCCAGCATGTTCCGGATTCGGCAGAGATTTTCCTAGAACATCGTCGTAACGATCGACGGGCAACAAGCCTTTGTTGAAAGCCTCCTGTTGTTCTTCCTGAAATGACAATGGCAACCTGTTATCACATAATAAATTAGAGTTGAATTTCAAGGAATGAAAATATCTAAATCCTCACAATAGTCTTGACGATTGCTTCTGTGTCCGGGTTAGGATGAAATTGTTCCTCGCCATCGGCTGACTGCTTCGTGTGTCCTAGTGTCCACGAGACATGCCTATACTGAACAGACATATCAAGAAACTGCTCCTGTGACAGTATAGTAGTTGACCCCTGGGTAGACGGATCACTACTTACTGCTTTATCGTTTGCAATTTTCTGGAATGCTTCTTTGAGCCTATTCTGGAATTTCTCACCGCTGTACCCTCTGGATCCCAGGTAATGTTTATACTTGTTCTTGGACTGATTCTCCTTCCCCTTATTGCTTTTATTCTGCAATTTACCCAAAGAAACAATTACGAGTTATGAAAATCGTTGAACAATTAAACAATTAGGTTCATTGAACGTTTATAGTTAAAAAAAGTGACCTTGAATTCATCCGACCGGCGGGACTTGACAAAGGCATCCCAAGCTTCTTGTGTGATCGAGAGCTTCTTAAGGTCGGGCGTCGTACCTGCGTTGACGTGCTTAGTCAGAGCTACTCTGTACTTTCCTTGCATGGTTTGTGGTGGTTGTAGTAGAGATTGAAGGGCTAGGGTGGCGGAGAGAAGAAGAGAAAAGAAGAAGAGAAAAGAAGAAGAGAGGAAGAGTCGGTTCGCAGGGGGCGAAGAGGAGCCGAAAACGTCTCGGACGATTATAAAACGTCTCACAACGATTTCTTCTGGACATTTGAAGATGAAAATTTTGGTTTTGAATTTTGATTTTAACATTAAATCGTCAGGACGTTTTACAACTCGTCTAGGACGTTTTTGTACTTTTTGTCATAATTAAAAAGCTATTTTGAAATCTGAGAATTTAATTAAATCGTCCAGACATTTTGACAATCGTCCGGGACGTTTTAGAATGTTTTGTACCTGCGTTGACGTGCTTAGTCAGAGCTACTCTGAACTTTCGGTGCATTTCTGCCATTTTTTGTATTATCTTCTTCTTCAAATATTGATCATCACCATCAATATTCCAGTCCATCTGCCAAAGAAATAGAAATTAATCAAGGTTTACGTGAGTTAAATTCAACTTTGCTAGCTTGTGAGCTTAGGACCATGTTATTTACCTGGATTTGGTTCCATATCTTTTCCTTCACGTCGTCTTCTACCTGAGACCACTCTAGGCACGTTATAGGAACGTTCCTTCTTACCAATATCCCAAGGTGCGAGGGGTATTTAGTGGTTTGCCTATTAATAATAGGCCTCCCAAATGCATCAAACTCAACATGCTTGCCGGTCTGATTAACGCAGGTAGCAAGTTGGGAAGGCCCTCTTACTCGCTTCTCACCCGAGGCGCGCTCGCTACCGCCACCACTAGCCTCACCAGCACCACTAGCCTCACCAGCACCACTAGGCATGATAGGAGCAGCTCGATGACCAGCACCACTAGCCTCACCAGCACCACTAGCCATCTGAACGGTTAGATAGAGAATAAAAAAACAACCAATTTAGAGTGAAAATTTGATTTATTTGGATTTTTCTGCTATTTTTAGTGAATTTTCAAAACTGGAGCAGCATGTGTATTCGTGCTGTTTTTTCAAAACTGGAGCAACATGTGAATTTTCTAAACTTGGGGAAGCATATTACTTTGAACAATGTAAACCTTGATCCCAATATAACTTTGAACAATACAACTTTGAACAATATAAACTATGAAAACCAAGTCCGGTACCAGCAACAGCAACACAGTGAAATTAGTGCGAAATTAGTCCAGTTAAATTAGTTAAAAGGTACCAGTTAAAAGGTGAACTCAAGGTACCAGTTAAATTAGTCCGGTACCAGAGGTGAACTCAAGGTACCAGTTAAAGGTACCAGTTGAAAGGTGTTTGAGCATTTACCCGAAATTAGTGCGAAATTAGTCCGAGAGAGATGGAAGCACCACCGATAGCACCGGCACTGGAGGTGCCGGGGAGAGAATGAGCGGCGAGAGAGGCGGCGGAGAGGCGGCGGCGTGAGCACCGTAAGAATACGAGAGAGGCGGTGTTAGCACCGAGAGAGGCGGTGTTAGCACCGAGAGAGGCGGAGTGCACCGAGGGAGGCGGAGTGCGCCCGAGAGAGAGAGATTAGCGAGAGAGAGAGGGATCAGTGAGCTCAGATCGAGTTTTGAAAATGAATTCATGAGACCAATTTTCGCTAAGTAGCCAGAGAGGCGCCAAATTAAATCACCGCGAAAATATATCATCATGATCGGTTTTTTGTTAAAAAACCGATCATGCGTACTGTGATCAAGTTCGGTTAACTTAATAACCGATCTTGATGCATACATATTTAATCCAGTACTTTGAAAAACTAAATCACTGTTTACATAATTTCAATGGATTTATGTAATGCATCAAATATACATTCACATAATTTACATTTACATGATTAGCATCACATTTGTATAATTCAAAATTTACTAAATAACACAATAATTTACTAAACAACACAATAATAACACAAAAAAGTCTAAATATTTATGACACCTTGCATGCAACCCCCATAGTCAAGTAATTATAATGCCTCCTGGACAAAAATTAATAAACTCATTAAGTCAGGAACATTGAAGTTTTTTTTCAAGTCGGAAAAGATTAAAAAAGTCTAGATATGACATACCAATAAAACATTGAATATCAAATTTATTCAATCCATTCTCCTTCATTATGATCGTTGCGCATGTGACTTGTTTCATTATCCATGACAGTTGGTAAAGATGCCATGCCAGTGGAAAAAGGAGGTATATCATCAAAATGATCGTACGCTTCTTCGTCGTCTACATTATCAATCCCGACAATACGTCTTTTCCCGGAGAGGACAACATGTCTTAAACGATCGGCCGGATCAGTTATGTAGAACACTTGTGTGGCTTGTCTTGCAAGTATAAATGGATCATCCTTGTATCCAACCTTATTGAAATCCACCAAAATGAAACCATCGTTGTCAACTTTAACGCCCTTACGGTTGTCGACCCATTTACACTGAAATATCGGGATCTTAAATTTTCTGTAATCTAGCTCCCAAATTTCTTCGATAAACCCGTAATACGACATCGAGGCATGCGATGGTCCGGCACCTTTAGCTCCTGAAAAATCACTCGACACGGCTACCACAGTCACTCCGCTGTTTTGCACGGTACTCTTCAAATCTTGACTTCTTGTGTAAAATGTATACCCGTTAATGTCAAATCCTTGGAAGGTTTTCACGACATGGACTGGACCGAGAGCCAACATTTTGACAACTTCTTTAATGTTTTCTCCCTCCGGAGCTTTCATGACTCTACGTGTAAACCATCCTTCGAACTTTTCATTGTGTTCTCCAATCAACCACTTATCGGATTTCCTAGGATTCTGTTGACGCAAGAAAGTCATGTGCTCGTCCAAATAAGGATGAACGTCGGTGAGGTGCTGCAAAACATGTAAATGTGCTAGGGTCATCGTTGTATGTAAGGGCACGATTAATTTCGATCCCAAGGTGCCTACCCCGTGAAGTCTTCCGCCGTGCCGAGGTTTAGGGATGCCGATGGCTTTTAAATCATCCAGATAATTAGTACAATACTCAATCACCTCTTCGGCAGCATATGCTCGTACAATGCTGCCCTCAGGACGATATCGGTTCCTCACATATCCCTTTAACAATCCCATGTATCTCTCAAACGGATACATGTACCGCAAGAAAACAGGCCCACACATCTTAATTTCTCTAACTAGATGAACAATTAAATGAACCATTATATCAAAAAAAGACGGCGGAAAATACATTTCAAGGTGACAGAGAGTGACGACAACCTCCTTCTGCAAAGCATCTAACGTATCAGGATCATTTACTTTGCAACAAATGGCGTTGAAGAAAAAACAAAGCTTTGTGATCGTCTGTCTAACGCACGGTGGCAAAATGCCCCGAATTGCAACAGGAAGAAGCTGTGTCAGTAAAACATGACAGTCGTGGGACTTCATACCTATCAATTTTAATCCCTCCAGTGAAACCAGGTTCTTAAAATTTGAAGAATATCCAGATGGTACTTTTACACCATGAAGGCATTCACATAAACTTGTTTTTTCTTTTTTTGACAACGTATGCATGGCGGGTTTTAGGTATGTGCAAATTTTACCCTTTTCTCTTTCCTTCTCTGCCGGTTGTAGATCCGGCCGTATGTTCAAGAATTGCATGTCTTTTCGGGCATTGATACCGTCCTTAGTCTTTCCCGGAATATTCAACAATGTTCCAACCATGTTATCACACACATTTTTAACCACGTGCATCACATCGAGACAGTGTCGAACCTCTAAATGCTCCCAGTATGGCAAATCCCAGAATATTGATCTCTTCTTCCATGTAATTTTCGGAGACCCTTTCTTTCTCACCGCCTTTTTTTTCCATTTCCCAAACTGATTTTCAATATCCTTTACTCTCGAATAAACTTGTTGGCCGGTCAATGGATAATTTACTGTGACATTCTCGGTCTTTCCATTGAATGCTTTCTTTCTCTTTCGGTGTGCGTGGTTGGCAGGAAGAAATCTACGATGACCCGTGTACACATTTTTCGAGGAATGTGGTAGCCACATATCGACTGTATCATCCATGCAAATAGGGCACGCTTTTTCCCCTTTAACACTATAACCCGACAAATTACCATAGGCCGGAAAATCATTAATGGTGCAGAAAATCATGGCCCGTAAAGTGAATTTCTCCTTGGTATATGCATCAAATATCTCCACTCCGGGATGCCATAACTTGCTTAAATCCTCAATCAACGGCGCTAGATACACATCTATGTCGTTTCCGGGCTGTTTGGGTCCTGATATCAGCAAGGTCAGCATGATGTATTTGCGTTTCATACATAACCACGGCGGAAGATTATAAATGCACAAAAGAACCGGCCAACTGCTATGCTTACTGCTCATGCTACTGTGCGGATTCACTCCATCTGCACTCAGCCCGAGCTTTAGGTTTCTTGGGTCACCGCCAAATTCGGGATATCTCCTGTCAATATTTCTCCACTGAGGAGAATCAGCGGGGTGCCGTAATTTTCCGTCCCTTTTCCGATTATCGGCATGCCAACGCAATAATTTCGCATCTTTGGCATTTGAGAACAAACGTTTGAATCTCGGTATCACGGGGAGGTACCATAGTACTTTTGCCGGAGGTCCTTTATCCGGTTTATCACTCCCCATTTTATCGCTGGTTAGATGCTTTCTACTATAACGTGATGCACCACATTTTGGACACTCGTGGAAATCTTCGTACTCATTTCGATATAATATACAATCATTTGGACACGCGTGTATTCTCTGAACTTCCAAATCCACTGGACACAACATTTTCTTCGCTTCGTAAACATTATATGGTATCTCGTTTCCGTCCGGAAGCATTTCTTTCAATGTTTGTAATAACGCAGTAAAACTTTTATCACTCCAACCGTTTGATGCTTTAAGGTTATACAATTTTAATACACCTTTCAATTTTGAAAATTTAGAACAACCGGGATACAATTCCTTATTAGAATCTTCGTACAAATTCTCAAATACAGAGTACTGCTTATCATTATCAAAATCCTCTTCTAAATCACGTAACATTTGATCAACATTCTCAGTTTCATCTACCACCGCATCATCGGTCCCATCGTGTGGTCCATCACCACTTCCGTCACTCCCACCAGTATGGTATTCCTGATGCTCACTACCTATATCGGTTTCCAAACTCTCGCCATGCCATATCCAACGCTTATATTGTTGCTTGAATCCACGTCGGATTAAATGGTTCCTCACTTGGTTGGGATTGGAAAATTTATTCATATTGTTACAATCACGACAAGGACACGACATCAGCCCAGTCCCATTCTTCGCCGTATCTTCCGTAGCAACTTTCATAAATTCATCAACACCGGCCATATATTCATTGGATATACGTGATGTTCCGTACATCCAACTGCGGTCCATCTGCAATTATAAGAAAAAACAATTAAGCACAAGGGAATATATGGTACTTTAAATGTTCACACTAGGGCTTACATGGGGCCGGTTACCATCCTATCCCACTCTTTGAATACTTTGTCTCAGTAGTGACCACTTGTTAGTCGTGTTTTAGTATTTAAGGGAATTTCGGCAGCATTTCCCCTTAGTTCCCCAAATATTCGGGGAACTAAGAGGAAATGCTGCCGAAATTCGCTTAAATACTAAAACACGACTAACAAGTGGTCACATCCTAATTGAGACAAAGTATTCAAAGAGCAGTCCCAAAACGGGGACTATTCAAAATTAATCCCTAATGGAATAATTTTGAACGGGTTTTATGACCTGAAGGCATTATTCATTGGGTTGTGGCTCGTAAGACAATACTCTAGCTAGATACCTAATGGTGGAAATACCTTTAATTAACTATATATACTATTATCAAAATACATGATCAAGTTTCATTCACAAAGCCAAACACGAGGTTCATGTTGCACTTACAATTTTTTTCGACGCCGAATCGAGTGAGATGAAGATCGTTGCACCAGATTCCTCAATAATAGCCAATCTACAAAAATAATGAGAATTGAGTTGAGCTTTTGAAGCAAAATACACCACATGAGCCCTAATATAAAAACAAATTTACCATTCTTGAGTCTCATCAATCCAAGTTAATTTGATTGATATGTGCTTGTAGAACGAGAATTATAGATCAAATATAAAACGTACACTTGAATTTCCTAATTTCTTGATTCTCTATGGGATTGTGCCTAAAATTAGTTAGCATTTTAAATTAAAAATGAAGGAATCGGGTTTATATTACCTCAATCAACCATCAACCGAGATAGATCAACAAATGAGGAAGAGAAACAATTGTTTCGGGTAGAGAGAGTTCAGAGAACGAAAACACCTCAAAGAGGGCAGAGACAGATCGCGCACTGGAAAGGGAGCAAATTAAAAGACCTCGTATTGCGGAAAGGGAGAAGAAATTAACAAGGTATCTGGATCGGTTAAGTTATAATACCGATCCTGATAATCATCAGCACCGGTTAATTTGTTAGCCGATCCTAATAATCACCAGCATCGGTTTGTTATTAACCGATCTTGATGAGTATCAAGAACGTGGTGATATATTCTGCCATAAAACGTCCCAACGTTTTGTAAAACGTTGAAAACGTTTTAGTTTAACTTAGGTCAAAAATTCAAATTTCTGTGAGAATTCTTAAAACGTCTGAGACGATTAAAAAACGTCTCAGAACGTTTCCTCTGGTTAAATGCTTGATAAATAACTTGATGATTTCTTCAGTCCAAGTGCTCTAAATTGCAATTCCAATTGTCTTGAACATGCATATCATCACAAATATAACCATACGAAAGATAAATAATTTAGGATTAAACATGCAATCATATACCTAACAAAGTTCAAGTCAAATAATAAAAGTGCAATCATACAACATAGAAATAATAAAAGTTCATGCAACACAAATAACATAGCATAGCAATCACTTAGCAAATTCTAATTGTAAAAGTTCATAGAGATTTAAATTTCGGGATCATCGTCATCATCTCCTTCGTCACCCTCTTCATCATCTTCATCATCATCATCTTCGGAAGGTATGTGAGGGGCACTAGTGGACGCACCACTAGAAGCACCATATTGCTTCACAAAGCGCCGAGCGAGTTCCGAAGTGGTGAGATCAATATCATAAATTGCTTCGGCGTTTTTGCGACCTTGAATATGGATTTTGCGTGATCTTGACTTCAAGATTTTAAGATCGTTGTTGATCGCGGTAAATTGGTTGTTATTGGCTATTTGGTATTCTTGCATGTGTTCAACAATCCAAGCCAATTGATTTTCCGCTCCTTCAGGAAGTTCATCTTGAGCCATTGGTGGTATTGGTGGTTGTTCAGGTTGAGCCGGCGATTCTTCTTCATCCGGATCCCAATATTGGTTATGTAGAGCATTTGGAGCATTTATCCAATCATTGATAGGTCTGATGTCAGGTTTTATCATTGGTAAACCCGAACCCGATACACTTTTGACCCAACCATGTTTGGGTAGAATATCAAGCAAATGATTAGGCTCATTTTGAATGAGATGACTTGGGACGGTTATGCCATGTAGGCGAATCATGCGATGAATTAAATGGCCATAGGGGAGATTGGCAACAGAGCTAGAATAGCAAGCAATCATGTGACGAAGAATGATAAAAGGGATGTTGAACCGTTTTTCATCCATAGAGATGAGGTGCCTCAAATAGTACATTGGACCTCTTTCAATGTTAGATTTGATCGTTGCTTTGGGTATGAGAATATTGTTAACGAAAAGAAATAGCAAACGATGTAAAGAGGGAAGAGATGAGGCATAGAGGGATTTAACGCCAAAGTTACGGCGAGCAAACCAGGTTTTGTAGTGATCGGATGATTCTAAAGCAAGTTCGGGCCAATTCCGAAGAAGATAGGCTTTTTCACCTTCATTGACTAACCCAAGCCAATTGGCGACATTGTCCAAAGAGAGAATGATTACTCGGCCACAAACATAGGACTTGACAAGAAATGGGTCTTCGGAGAAAGTGAGATTGCAATAAAAGGTTTTGGTAATCATCTCACTATAGGGTTCATCACACGTGATCAAATTTTCCCAAGGCCAATGACGGATAAACCCGATAATTTTGTCATCCTCGGGAATTGAGAAGGTAACCGAGGCCTTGTTGAAATAATAACAATTCGATAATTTTCGATCCGAAAATTGACCCGTGAAATTGGTGTGAGCAATTGGATTTCTAAATAAATAGGTGTTGGATCGATAAATATTGGTATCCTGTTCAATCTCAGTGGCACTAGATTGACCCGCATCGTTGCGAGACCTCTTCTTTCGAAGGATATTCAATTTGGAGAGTTTTGGTGCCATTGATAGAAGAGAGAAATTGAAAATTACCGATTGAATATTGAAGTACAAATCCGTGAAGAGAACGACTCAAGAAGTGCAATGATGAAGACGGATCGTCGATTGAACGGTCGGATTGCCGGATTTGAAAAGGTGGCGAGATTTAGGGTTTTGGTGGAGAGAGAGGAGGGAGAAAACCTTGATTTTAAGAGGAGAAATGGAAGGAGGGTTGAGAGGAGAGGAGAAATCACTTTAAAATAAGTGATTTGGTGGTTTGTGGTGGTTGTAGTAGAGATTGAAGGGCTAGGGTGGCGGAGAGAAGAAGAGAAAAGAAGAAGAGAGGAAGAGTCGGTTCGCAGGGGTCGAAGAGGCGCCGAAAACGTCTCGGACGATTATAAAACGTCTCACAACGATTTCTTCTGGACATTTGAAGATAAATTTTGGTTTTGAATTTTGATTTTAACATTAAATCGTCAGGACGTTTTACAACTCGTCTAGGACGTTTTTTAAATCACTCTGAAAATTAAAAAAAAGACTTTATATTATTAAATATTAATGACACGAATCTCAAAGCACGAATCTTGAAAATACAAAAAGACTTTATAACCGATCTTGACACGAATCTCAAAGCACAATTAATACTAGACTCTTTGAGAGTAAATCTGGACCGTCCCTTTCCATTGTCTTGAGACAAGAGCCTCATGTGATACGGATCCCAAAAATATCGGGTAGATGGATATTAAATGCAAAACTAATCTCAGGATCGGTTAATTATGGTGCACCGATCCCGATACTATCCCGATCGGTCTTTTATTTGAAACCGACGCCGGTAGTGCACACACAGGATCGGTGTATTAGTAATAACCGATCCTGATACGTAAAGGTGGCACGTAAAATGAGGCGCCTTCCCCTCTTCCCCTCTTCCCCTCTTCACACTCAAACCTTTCAACTTCAATTCAAAAATCTGCCATTTTCTCTCCTTCAACACTCGCCATTTCTTGCAGTAGGTTTTCATTGATCACTTTTTCAAGGTTTTAATGTCCTTCCTTTCTTTGATCACTTTGTTTTCATTATTTTTTACGTTGTACGTGTATTTTCTCGTATTAGAAATGCCTCCTCGCCGTCGGTTCATAACCAGCAAGGGCGATGACTTTGCACAGCACTTCACCAAGCGAGAGTTGAAGGAGTTCTTCCACAGTGATGACCCGGGCTTGGCACTACTAGCTGAGTGCATTCTCGATTCAAATCCTTACCTCGATCCGGATAGTGACGGTGATGAGGACAGTGAGGGTGAAGAAGTTGAGCTCGAGGTGAATGCTCTTCCAACCTTTGCTGAGATGGTGGAGTGCTTCGAGTGCCTCTTCTTGGCCAAGGAGGATGCCGTGCTCTGTTGTGAGACATGTCGCAACACATTCCATCCGGAATGTGTTGGCGAGGAGGAGAAGAACAAGGACCTCCGACTTGTCGAATGGAGTTGCCCAACATGCATCGACGGCCCTCTTGAAGACTAAGTTTATTTTTTTTTGCAACTAATTAAGTTTATTTTGAGATCTATATGATCTAACTTCTTATATATATATGGTATGAATTTGTTAATTTACTTCTTTTGGATATGAACTTGTCATTTTGAGATCTATATGATCTAACTAAGCAAGTTACCTTATTATATATTGATATTATGGTTGTTTTTATTTATGGTTGTGTGATGCTTGATTAAATTATGATTTGTTTGGCATATTTGTTTTAATTGCATATTTGTATGTCATGTGTGAATAATGGGTGTCAATCACAAATGAGTTGCTTGAATAATTGGTGTGGATAAGAAATTATATGATTTTCAATATACATATATATCTATATCTGCCTGAAAAGGAAAAAAAAAATGGCAGAAAGACATTCATCAGGATCGGTTTTTTACGTTTTCACCGATCCTGGAAACCATGAAGATCGGTTATTCTTAAACACTGATCGTGATAATCATCGGAATCGGTGCTATTAAAACACCGATCCTGAATGGCTTATCTGCAACTTTTTGATTTTTTTAAAGCAAAAAACGATTATTTCTTCAAATTTTTATTTTTTCTGCTTACTATATGGATTTATATTGAAAATGCCAAATCTGGACAAATTGGCGCTCATTTCTTTCACCAAATTTAGGTCTGGAAGAGGGGACAAGGGGGTCTACACAAGTCGGTGGTTCTTCTCTGCTGTTTCCATCAGAGTTTACTGAACTTAATATGAAAAAAAAAATTTAATAAATTATATTTCATGTTCAAGAGTTGAATGAAGGATAAGGACCTTCAAAAAAAAGCAAGAGTCCGATGAAAAGTTCGAAAAATCATATGTTTCTTATATGGAATCGAAAAAATTTGAATCTTATTCTATGGAATCAAAAAATTCATATGTTTCTTCTATTCTTAAAATTTTTTACAGGATCGGTTATCTATTTAGCCGATTTTGAATGTTAACTGTCAGCATCGGTTAATAAAAAAAACCGTTCAGGATACTTGACAATCAAGATCGGTGTGTTTTTTACCGATCTTGTTTATTAGCTGGATCGGTGTATAGGTAAACCGATCCTGATACACATTATCTACATCGGTTAAACCTGTAACCGATGTTAATACTTAACAATCACGAGCGGTTATCGTATTTGCCCGATCCCAAAGGTATTAGCGTCAGTGTTTTATTTTAACCGATCTTGATGAGGCGATACTGTTTGCACATTTTCCACTAGTGTATGTGATTTGATTGAAAAATATTTAGCCTGTTTAGGTGATAACCATATTCAAATGGTGAAATAAAAAATGACCAAATTAGAGTTACACATGCATAAAAAGTTGGGTTTCTAGACTAGATACTGTTGGATCATAATCTAACGTTGAGCATATATATATATAGAATTTGGCTAATATGCTACGCGTATATAAGGGCCTCTCCGTGCTATGGCTCACTTTTTGAGTTTTCAAAATCCTAACGGTCCATCCGAACCGTTCAACATGATCTCCATATGAATATGTACTTGCAAACCAAATTTACATTTTTTAGAATTTTTTTACTATTTATTAAGCCACTTTGAAAAAACACTAATTTGTACACAACAGTAAAATCTGCTGGACCATTGGATCAGTGATTTTCAAAGTGGCTTAATAAATAGTAAAAAAATTCTAAAAAATGTAAAATTTGGTTTGCAAGTACATATTAATATGGAGATCATGTTGAACGGTTCGGATCAACCGTTAGGATTTTGAAAACTCAAAAAGTGAGCCGTAGCACGGAGAGGCCCTTATATACGCGTAGCATATTAGCCAGATTCTATATATATATTATATATGAGTAGAACTAGGGTGCTCTCGAGTTCACCAAGCCCTTGGTGAAATCAAGTTCAAAACTCATCGGATTGGCTTCAAACGACGAATCCGACCGTTGAAACACGTCTACCTTACGAGTGATGCGTCTACATGCAAAAATTTTAAATTTTGAAATTAATTTTGCATAGAGTCAAGTGGTCAAAAAACGTCAAAAAATGAATGCATTAAAATTAATTTATTAACCTTCTAATTTTGACCACTTGACTATGCAAAATTAATTTCAAAATTTAAAATTTTTGCATGTAGACGCATCACTCGTAAGGTAGACGGGTTTCAACGGTCAGATTCGTCATTTGAAGCCGATCCGATAAGTTTTGGACTTGAGTTCACCAAGGGCTTGGTGAACTCGAGAGCACCCTAGTTCTACTCTATTATATATATATATATATATATATATATATATATAGTGGAGGGTTCCAATGCCTCATGCCTTTCATGCCTCATCATACCTCATGTTCTATATCTTCGTTTTCAAAGTCTAAATTGTCCATCCGAACCGTTCACCATGATATCCATACTAAAATATGATTGGAGATGAAATTTTATAATTTTTGGAAATTTTTTACTATTTTTTAAGATGGGTACAAAATCACTGTTTTTTAAACGGTCCAAAAACAGTGATTTTGTACCCATCTTAAAAAATAGTAAAAAATTTCCAAAAAATATAAAATTTCATCCCCAAGCATATTTTAGTATGAATATCATGTTGAACGGTTCGGATCGAAAATTTGAACTTTGAAAACGAAGATATAACATATGATGTAGATGAGGTATGAAAAACATGAGGCATTGGAACCCTCCTCATATATATAATATAATTATGAATTGTATAATGTCATATATGATTATCATAATTAATTATTTTAAAATGAAAATAAGATATTAGACAATTTATATATTCAATAGGGTGTGGTCTACAAATGTGTAGAATAATTTAGGCAATGATCAAATCATTTACGGTCTGCAAGGATTTTGATGCGGTTGCACGGATTTTGATGCGGCCACACACAATACCTCAATTAAGTTGGCTGATAACCAGAGAGTTGCGATATAGCCGCATGGATTTTGATGCTACCGCACAGTTTTTGATGCGGTCACACAATATTTTTTTTATTAACAAATAACTAGAAGTTTGTGCGGGCTGCACAGATTTTGATGGGGCCACATCAAGACACTGTTAAATTAAGAAAATCGGTTATTTAGAAAAAAAAAAAAAGACGAGTCTGTAGAAGCGTATGGCATTTGTGCGGCCGCACACGCAGTGTCAGATGTGTTTCTTGCCTTAGAATTGTGTTTATATTAGGACTTAAAATTTAGGAAATTCCCAAACTCTCGATTTAATCTACATAATTGAATAGTCTAAAATTTAATACTCAAAACTTTGACTGAGGATTCGACATCCAAAACTGTATTGTTGCAGTAAGTTTGTACGCTAACAAACCTTTTAATTTAATACTTTTTGGTGTTATATTATATAAGCACAAATTACACACCGGATAGTAGAAAATCTTTGTTTTTAAGCAATTTTTATTGTTCAATAGTAACAATCTTCTCCCTTTTATTAAATATCATAAAATTTATAAAATTTGGTTTTCTACAAAATATTAAAATATAAATTGCACTAAGCGGCAAATATTAGCTATTCAAGTTTCAAAAATTAAGATTTTAATCGACTCACAATTTGAAATTGCTTACTTTCGATTAAGATTTTTGCAATAGAACAAATAACTTAATTGTAATATGAAACCCAATGAGGAAAAATATCCTTTTATTTTCCATAATTGTTCGATTTTATATATATTCTTGAATTTTTTTTCCTAAGGTAATGAGGTTACATGTAACAAATTAATATTACATTTGTAATTAACAACCTTTGCAGCTAAATCATCAAAATAATATTTAGTGATTAAAATATATAAGAATTATATTTGTATTCAATTGAATTAACAGTCCATAACAATGCTTAAAATCTTAAATTACCAGCGAAAATGTTTTTAATATGAAAAGTAATTTAAGCAAAGCTAGCGTGTGTTGTGCTCACCAAGAGAGTTTGGTAAACACAAATCAAAATGATTTGAGCAAAGCTAGCGTGTGTTGTGCTCACTATTGGATTGGTTTCAAATGACGAATTCAAACGTTGAAATCCAACTCCTTCACAAGTAATGCGTATACATGCAAAAAATTGAAATTTTCGAATTCAATTAATACAAAGTCAAGCAGTAAAAAAAAAATTTAATTTTATAAGTTATTTTACAAGTTATGGTAAATTAGTATTGCATTCATTTTTCATCATTATTGTCACGACCCCGCCGCCGGGCCAGGGCTCGCGACAAGAGAGGCACCCAGACATCCATCCATCGTTCCGTCAACCTACGTCGCAAACAAAAACACAAAGAAACAATACGGAGTAAGTTACAAAGCTCAGTAACCGGTTATTTAACGATGCAGTTTCTCTATAATTAGCTTAATTAAACAACCATTCAAACATCCATAAAATGCTAACATATCATATAAAAAAAAATCAAATGCTCATGAATCTTAATTGTTTAATGCACAAATGTTCTTGTAAAGAAATTCTTTTAACATTTCTATCTTGCGATCCAGATCCGACACTTTTCTGACTACGGGTCATGCGCTACCACGAATACGGCGCCTACGTGCCTTCAGTTATGCGCTTCCACGAATCAACGGCGCCTACATAACTGGATCACGCGCTACCACGAATACGGCGCCTACGCAATTTCTGTTATGCGCTTCCACGAATTAACGGCGCCTACATAACAGAAATTACGCGCTTACCACGAATACAGCGCCTACATGACCGGTCAAATTTCCAAGTTTAATATTCAATCAATACATTACCACGGTCATGCGCTACCACGAAAAGACAGCGCCTACATGACCGTTAGGTTTCAGACTTATAGTTCTTTAAACACAGTTCACAGTACCATATTACAAATCATTCTTTTCAAATCAAGTCATGTTTCAGTTTCAAAAGCTGGTTCATAAAAATGTGCTCATGCATTCTTTTGACTGAACTAAGAAATACAATGCATAATATAATTCAACTATAACTTATGTTTCAGACCAGTACTTCAAATCAAGTCATTCTTAGTTTCTGGAAATAGAATATGCCTCACATGCAAAGTTATGCATTCATGTCATGCATTTATAACAAATACTTATGCATCCATATCATGCTAACGGTTCATTCAACCAAACAAAACGAAAACACAGATTATAGAGAAGTCCAGTTACCTGATAGAATCGAACAGCAACCATTGTTCAGAATCAACGCGATGTAGTCGGAATTCCAATCGAACAGGAAAAACAAATCTTAATCAATATCAGAATATTTCTTTTATTTTTCCCAAATTTCTTTCTTTCTCATTTTCTATGATTTTTCCATTATTTTTCTCTCTGTTTTTTTTTCCTACCGCGAGTTCAGAGAAGATGAATATGATTTTATTTTAGAGAGGGATCAATGGCGGTTTAGGCTTGTACCATGCAATTGCCACGTGGCAATAATGCCACCGCATTCTCTCTTCTTTTTTTTTTTCAAAGTTATGGGGTAATATGGTGGTAGGGGATTTACCATGAATAAGGCACGTGGCATCTATTGCCACATTAGCTTCTTTTATTTTTACTTTTTGTTTTGCAAATTAAACCTTATAATTTTGTGATATTATAATAAAGTCCAATATAAATTTCAAAATTAATATAAAAATTTACCGGTTGTTACAATTATTTTGACCGCTTCATTTTGTACTAAATGAATTCGAAAATTTCAAAATATTACATGTACACGCATGACTTGTGAAGTAGTTAGATTTCAACGGTTTGGATTGATCATTTGAAACCAATATATATTTTTAAAGTTATGTTCACCAAACTTTCTTGATAAGCACAATACAATACAAGCTAGCTTTACTCAAGTAATTTAATACATGCAGTTGGCACCATAAACATAAAAGAACTTGTACCCTAAATATTAGTATGAAATTACACTCTTATATTATTGTCAATAAAATTGTTAAAAAGAAGAAACGATAGAAATTAAGTTGGTCGAGGTAGAGAGAAGCGGAGAAGCATAAATAGCACAATTAAGTGAAGCATTCGCAATTCGCAATTCGCATAGACTGGATCCCAAATAAAATCCCTGTCCTAATTTTGATATTTTAACTAATTATATTTCCCACTGATCTTAGGTCTCTACTCTCTATGACGACATTGTAAGGATATCATATCGAGTTATCGACCTGGAGGTCCCCAGTTGGCTTAGTGGGGTCCACCTACCTTAATTGACCATTAGATATCCTCTCCAATTCTCTCTCACTGGACAGATCCATTCATCTTGAGCTAAATGGCGATGTTCTGATTTGTTTTCTACTATTTCAACTATCTTATCTGCTTGTGCTTAAATTAGATATGATGGATATATATATTCTCTAATCTAAATTTTGTATTAAGTATTTTAGATTGTCCGGATCATTTTGTCATGTTAGATGATAAACCAATGAGCATTCGATATATTTATATTTCATAATTAAGAAAATGATGTTTCAAAAGAAAGAAAAGTCCTATTTATAAGTTCTCGGGTATATATCAAGCACCGTTTAATGGACAAAATCTAAAATCATGACTTTTTTTTTTCTTATTTGTAAGGGGTCATATTTGGTTATATTAACGAATGTAATTGTTAGAACATTTTAGATAACTACCTCCATGTCATTTCCACCCACCTAAATGCACTCCTTTCAATCTCAATCAATGTCTTTTCTTAGCTTCAACATGCATTTATTTAAATCAAAATAAATATCCGTCCATTTATTTCTTTTTTTTTGGTAAGACAATTACAATTTTCTTTTTCTTTTTTTAATTAAGGTTCTGATATTTTCTAACATGCTATTTTCGAAAATTGAATCGAGAGTGCGTGTTAGTGTGTCACTGTACTAATCCGCGGTTCAAGGCAGTTACAATTATATTGAATTTTTAAACTCATTATTCAAATTCCGCATAAAGCACAATACTCTTAGCCAGAAAGCATATTTGATTGAATGGAAATGCACATTTTAACTATTACTAGTATCGTGCACATGCGTTGCAACGGAGACTTGTTATAAGAGAACAAAAAAAAAATCACATACAAAATGACATATTTTTCATAAAAAACATTTAAACTAAATAACAAATAACATTTTTAAATGACATATTTAATAACATCTACACATAAATAACATTATTTAAATAACATATTTCATTAAAACTACATTTTTTCTATCTTTTTAATATATTTTCATACAAAAATCTCATACAAAATAACATTCTTAGAATGACATAAAAAATAAAAAGAAATGAAACAGCTAATAATTATCAATCAATAAAAAATTTCCTTAAATAACTTCTAAAAAATGAAAAGATATCAGAACCAATCAAAAAATAATACAATTTACATATAGCGGGTACGTGTTTAAATAAATTTAGACTTGTACACGTAGAAAAACATCAAAAAAATGCATAGAATAAAAAAAAACAGACTATTTAATTGAAAGACTAATATTCAATCTGAAATTTCATCTTTTTATCACAGCCATTGGCAGATCATGACATATTCGTACTTAATATAGAACAATTTGCATATGATTTTGGACATTCAATTTGTACCTCACCAAGGACCAATACTTCATAGCATAAATAATGCACGTGCAAAATGGACTTAATTATAAAGAATAATCAAACTGGAGATAAATCTCTGAATTTATATATATTTGTCACAACATTAAGATAAGAGCAGCACAAAATATAACAAAGCTACAAAATCGGACCTTTCGCAAAAGAAAGGGGAAGGAATTGACATGAATACATGACACTGCTAATACGCAATCACTGGCTCAGTACATTTTGCTTTTCTAACAAGGATTCCAGAAATGGAGAGCACAACTTAGAGAGAGGGGGCAGAGCATGGGATGACCCGCTAAAAACGGTCTCCCACGGCCTTTCAGACGGTACAAAAGGGACATTGTCTGAACTTCTCTCTTTTGTCAATTCAAATGAGGGCAGCTCCCCATAGATTGAAGCATAGCCAACTGCAACTGCAAAAAGAACAACAGATCAAAGCCATCAAATTGAGTGTCATTGCAGCATAGTTTTAAGGCTAAATCGATTAAAATTGATAAATAATTGTGAGGTTGACGCATAGGTTAAGAAATGAAATCACACCATTTTCATCATCAGAGTGAACTTGAGGCCTCCTAGCAGTTTTGTGGATAAGACCTTCAGTTTCTTTGATATCTGAAGGATCCAAAAGAATGTATTCGTGTCCACCATTTATGTAGGCCAACAACTGTTTTCCATCTGCAGCCTCTCCCGATTTATTCTTAATAAAATTTAGCCGACCCCCTTTTGCCTGGGAACATAAAACATACATTATCAATTATGTATGTAACATGTAGGTTGTCATAATTTTAGAAGCCTGAACCAACTTTACCTACTCGGGGTTTGTATGTACAACTGAGGATATAACATACTAAATGAGTGGTAATTATTCGAGCAAAATTTTACAAGTACCTTTCTCACAAACCAAGTTGAAACTGGAATTGGGTTTTCTACATCAAACAGTAGTACCATGCCATCTTTCTCTGTCAGCACTGACTTATCTGAATAACTAAAAAGCGCTAGTACCGCAAAACGAGATTCACTTGTCATTGAACAAACATCTGCAACAAAATAAATAATAAATAAACATATCAATTGCACTTTATTCCTTTCTGGCAAAATAAAAGTAGCAAGGATCAAAACATCAATCAATCAAATTAGAGGGCCTCAATATGAGAAAGCAAAATAATGAAAAAGAAAAGTGTACCTTCAACTAAAAGCTTGTACGACCAGTGCATAGATAAGGTTGAAATGTTCCACAGAACTAGATGTGCTTTTGTACCAGCTGAGAAAGACACAATGTATTCTGAACTTCCAACAAATGCGAGTCGTCTGATTGGCTAAATTTTTTCAGAATAATATTGAAAATAAAATAATCCAACTTAGTCCTAAACTTGACAAGAATTGAACCAAAAACATATAAAATGAACTAATTGACCTCAGAGAGCCTGCAAGTGTTAACCTGGTAACAGAGGTATGTATGACAATAGTTGGCCCCACCAGAATCGGTAATGCTTTCTTAATTTGCATGGGTTTCAGTCACATTGGATCCTAGATTGGTTCCAAGTCAACTATATTAACATTTCACAACATAACACCATGTGTTGGTCCTGACCTGGCGACAGTTAGCACACCTCTAAAATTAATACTTACCGAGAGGGAGTCTCCAATGACAGCAACAAGAAGATTGCTGTGTGGATCCCACAAGGTAATCACAGTCTCAGCTGCAATTGCTAGAACCGATCCATCCCCACTAAATGCTGCAGCTGTCATGGGTGTTCCCCTTTTTACAAAGATCAAATAGTATATAACATTAGAACTGTTTTCAATGTGATATGCTATTAACCATTGATTAACATTTGATATCTATAGTTCATGAACCCAATGAATATTGGTATAAAAAGTATAATAATATTGATATTAACGGTCGATTAACAAAGTTTGAAGCACAATTTTTATTATGATATAATTGAACCAAAGAGGGTGCAAGGGAATATTGGTCTTGTTTAAGGCTAAAATGAGTTTCAATTGAGATAAAATTACAAAATGGTAACTAATGCAAAATTGGAACTAAATAGTTGCTTAGGAGAACAATATATATCTCAAACAAGTTGCGCGTCCAGTGGCAAATATCAGAAAAAGTCCATTTTAAATCCATACTTGTATGAGCCGACAGATTGGCATCTCCAACCACCTTTTTCCTGTATTTCATCTCCAGTATGAATAAAAGACGAGCTTTTTACCCACATCTACAGCAAAAGTTAAAAGACTAGATCATACAATTGAATTCATATAAAAAAGGAAAAAAACAAAGAGAGTGCCAGTAGGTTGGAATGAAACAACATTTTTTTCATGTTTTCATGTCCAATATATTAGTCCAGTCAGTTCATTCCCACAATCCGACCAATGAAATCTTTAACGCACACATCATTATCATCTATATCATACCACTTTTAAGAACAATTCTCATTTTTTTTATTAGGAATTAGCAATGGAATGATAATTATATTGTATAAAGACCAATTACATAATTATAGATGTTTATAATCATGTAATTATTTGACAAGCTGCTCTAAGTTTTCAGTACAATATCACATTCCTAACAATCGTCAAGTCTTAATGATAATAAATATAAGTTTCATTATTTAAGCCTGACCCGACCTGTCAACCAGTATGTAATGAGATCCTTAAACTGTCGGTCATAACCATAGATACCTTAAAATTGCCACAGTAAGAAGTGCTGACGGCCATGCTTCTGCCAGGACAGAAAGCCACGTCAGATACACCTCCATTACTACATTTCAAACAAGGTGCTTGATTAAAAACCACAGAGACATGTATCAGTTTGATTAAGTAAAGATGAGATGTATCCCTCCAAGGTTTCATAAAATTTCAGTTAGGTCAAACAACTCTTCATACTATGAAAAAAAATTCACAAGACACATAACAAGCAATAGATGATTAATATATATGCATCGTTGAGTAAATCATGATACCAGTACCAGAACGATCAAAATCTAATCATTTTTTTTAATTTGTCCTGATTTCACTTATAGGGCTTGCCATAAGACAATTCAGGGTTAATTGAGGTTAAATATGCAGGTATTTCATCAGTCAAAACCAGTTTAAGGATACCAAATAGCCAGTACAAATCCTTGGCTAAAGGCAATGATAAGAATTTTCGATAAAACAAGCGAAAGTTGTGCACAGTTTTTTCTGTCGGTATAAAAAATGAGTTGAAATTGGACAATTTACTTGAGTACTAAAACTAGATGATTTTATCCCTCGCAATAATAATAAACTTGAGGCCTGTTACTAAGCCGAATAGGGTGTAGTGCTAACGTTCGTAAATCATTATCCGCATTATATCCACGAATCCACAACCCGGCCAATCCTATTTCACTCAATCCTTTCCCTTTTTCATGACCACAACTAATACTTGCCAAGTAATGGGCTTAGTGGGGCCTAATTTTTGACGTCCAAACCTCAAGCAAAGAAAGAAACATAAAAAATATAAGTAAATAAAATGAACCAAACAGGTATACATCCAATGCCATACCTGTGAGGCTCATATATGACAGTGGATAAGGTGTAATGTCCAGTGTGGGATCCACGTGTCCAGAACTTGAGGCTGATGAGTCCACCTAAACCCATTTCCGGGAGCTTCTCCTCGACAGTACACATCATAGACCCATCATTTGACAGTTCTATCAGAGATATGTATACCTATCATTAAAGAAAATATAATAGCTTCATATAAATTAGTGCAACAGATCATTTAAAAAATAACATCTCTCCTTTGAATAAGCATTAATTTTAACAGATACCAATGCATAACCTTAATATCACTTTTCATACTTTCTTATTTTGCAGAAAAATATGTGACATTCCAAGGCTATGCAGGACACAAGAAATATCACTTGTACCAACAGAAATAAAGTATATGCTATATAGCCCTACAAAAGAGTTAGTCTCTTCCAAAGAATTACAATAAGAAATCTTACTGTGGTTTCGTCCACAGGATCATAGTTTCTTTCGATAACTTGCACCTGAAAAAGATGATAAATATAAACAAAGGACAAATTAGTTGAATATAGTACGTTTTTATAAATACATAAAACTTTTCCCAAAACACAAATGTAAAAAGAAGGCTGGAATTATTTATAATTTGCTCACATGTGAAATCTCGGTGTCATCAAATAAGCTGAAGAACTGTACACAATAATCCATTGTAGGTAGCACAATAATCCCATTCGACCGGTCAAACCCAAGGGTGACATGGGACTCTCCCCTTTGCGATTCCGGCAAAACAAGAGGAAGCTAGAAAGACAGAAAGACATTGTATTTTTGGATGTCAATTATTTTTTAAAGTATAAACAAGATATTAATATACCAGGTTTCAGTTCCAGTACAATTTAGGTCCAGTAGTGTTATAACTATATATTAACTAGTATTTTGTCGGTTGGAGCAGATATGTCAGCCAAAATTTTTTATTTGCTAATAATTTCTTTTTAATAGACTATTTTTCATCTCTTTTTAATAGTGTGCGAGTGTCAGGTGGACTGGAAGGGGGGCATCTCTGGCAAATTATGTGTTTTATCAAGGTTTCATCTGTCCATAAATTCAAAAGCTAGTATTGGTATTATATTATACCCATCCTATACTGGTCAGGTTTGGGTACTGGTCAAACTTGACTCAAACTGCACAATCTTATTCGGATAAAGCAATAGAATAACAAACCTTAATTCCGGAAATTGACTTTATTATATCCATTGATGGCATTCTCAATAGATGGATTCGGTTGTCTTCACAGGACACCTAGTGAGACAATTTATGCATTATAAATATTTCAATCTCGTCCTTCAATTACAAAACAAAAAATAAATCTACTTGTATCGACAATTCCTGTAAAAAAAAAACATACAAATGTCTTTGATGGATAAATATAACGGGTGGCCTACTATAGCCTTAACAACTATTTTACATCACAATACACAAAAGAAAACTTAAATAAACATTAATAATGAATGAAAATATTTCAGTCCTCACAATCTAAGTCATTAAGAAACTACGGGTATACAAACTCAGTTACATAATATACAAACTCAGCTATCAGAATAAACTCCAGCCAAGGGATACAGAAACCAGAATCATTGTGTCCATTTGGGGACTAAATGTTCCACTTTTGAGGCTTGAATTTTGATTTTATTTTACTAAATGCCTCCTTCAAATGATAGCATTCAGCCATTGAATCTCAACAACATTTCTTTACTATATCAGTGACATAAAAAGAAGCTGAGAGTAGTTATTTGCAACTACACTTGACATTTTACTCATTTTGCAACCATCTCTAATATTCAAAAGTGACACCCAACATTCTACAGTCATAGAATATACTAGACATTTTAACCAAAATTTAATAAGTTGCCGTCAACACCAACTTAAACTTAGCTTGCAAATAGTGTTTTGGCAACGGATTCGTATATATTTTGTAACCAACATCCAAATCAACCTATTTTTTTATTAAATTTGTGCCCAATAATAAATAGGGTCAGAGTTACAGCAAAACTATCCACTTATATATTATAAAATATCTTAAAATATTGCATATTATTTGCAAACGCTATGAAGGTGCCATCTACGAACAAGATAAACACATTTGCAAAAGAGTAGCAATTAAAGAAGAAGAAAATTGAGAGGAAAATAAAAAAAAAGTTTTAGATTGCATACACAAGAGAGAGAAGGGTCAGGAGAATCAGTGAAATACATGAGCGGCGATGCTAAATTTGGTTTGTAATTTTTGTTTCCCGTATCCAACTGCCAGACCACTATGACACCCTCCTTTGCACCTATTATTAATTCAAGTATCAGATTAGCTACAGACAGATAAAACAAGTGGTATGGACAATATTCTGGCCACTAAAAGGTAACTCGCACCAGATAATGCGGGGTTTTAATGCTTTTTTTGGTCGGTATATGGGTATGTAGTTTAATATAAATTCAAACGCAATCATACTTGTCAAAAAAAATAGAAAGAAGAAATATAAAACACTGAACTCTATCTAGTTTAATGCCATCAAAATAAAATAAAAGGGATTGTTTCCCTCTGCATGATATTAAAATAAATAAAAAGGAAATAAATTGCATAAACGGTCCTCAAAGTATCATCAATTACCATTTCGGATCCTTAAATCTCTAAAAATATCATTTTGGACCAGAGAGTTTTCAATTGAACCCAATTGGTCATACCTACATCCATTAAAGAAATATAATATCATCTTGGTTTGCCACTAGCGTGGATATAGTCGCACGAGCAATACAAATAACATAAATTCTAATATAACTATCAATGCCATCATAAATTAATTAAAAATAATATTTACATACATGATACATCGCACCAAAAATATCATTATGACATGGATGCAAATGTGGAAATCCAACTAGTTTCTTTTACCTGTGATAAATTGTAGGACCAATTTGGTATAGATTCAAAACTTCTAAGGACCAAAATGACACTTTTGAAACATTAAGGACAATATGGTAAATGACTGACACTTCTAAGAACCGTCTGTGTAATTTACTCAATAAAAAGGTATGAATTCCTAAAAAGTGAAAAGCATCCTAGAAAAACCTCTGAAAAATTGTAAACATAACATATGCCCATCTTGATATCTTCCGTGATGCACAAAACGCTACTCTTTACTTTGTGGTTAAAGGTATTTAATGTACAACAATTAGGGGTGTCTAAACATGACCTGATCTGCCAGGTACACGGACCTGGAACCACCGGCGGATAAATTTGTTGGATATCAATATGGAAATTTATAACCAAGGAATGGTCGGGTCAGGACGGTAAATAGGTCAAGTCCCAATCCATTTAACAGAGCTGCAGTCAGTTTTCTGCATAAAATTACCAAAAATGACCAACTTGATGGGTGGATCTGATCCGTCTAAGAACTGCCAAGTGGATACAGATCAAATATTTCTGACCACTTGACCGGTGCCAGGCTTATGACTTGTTTAACATTTATATTAAAAATTTAAATAATGCCAAATTGCCAACCCAACCCATTGACACCCCCTAACATCTATAATCCTCATGTTATTTGACATTCCAGATATTCTCTGAATCTTTCTTTTACATGGGCATATATGTTATATCTTGAAACTCGCAGGGCACAGATCAAAATTATCCAAAAAGAAACAGAACTTTCACAAATTTCATGCATTGGTTTTTAAGTTTGCAGATACCATACCCCAACATTTCTTGTGCTGCACTAAAGCCCAACATTTTTAAGATGATAACAAGAAAAATCAACCATCAGATTTGACAGATGCTTCATTACACCAATTGTTTGTGAACCCATGTAAAACTAAAATTAAACCAAGATGGCTTCAATATTAGATCTGAGTGCGTCTGATTAGTGACGGTAAGTTTAGTCCACTTATTTACTTCTCATTGGCTTCAATTATTGGGGTTTTTATAAACATAACCTACCGAATATCGGATGTCAGTTGCAGATACTAGAAATAAGGCAAACAAGTGACAGCTGTAATATGCAAAATGAAAAGAGATGATCCAACAACAGAAACCATCAACTGGCACCGAAAACAGGTTTCACCGTTGCCACATTTTGGAAAAAATTGAAGTGAGCTTACCTGAGAATAGATAAGCCTCATCAGAAGAAAACAAAAGAAATCTGATCTCAGATGAATGCCAGTGCCAAGTCGAACATGAGTCAGCATCATCTCCATCTCTCACCCCAGGCCTGTCTTCCCTATCAATTTTCATTTTACCCCCTCCGTCTTGTGATAATCGCATCTTGCCAAATCCCCTCCATATGAGGATGCGACCAGACACATCACCAGCTGCTACAATAGAATTAGTTGGGTGGAATGCCAAACAGCTTAGTGTTCGTGTGTGGTGCAATTTCAACTTTTTCATGTTCTCAGACTTCAAGTTTTTATTGGGTACTCTCCATATGTTCAGCTGCTGCTGCTTCTTTATCCCCACAAACTCCCCTGACTTGCTAACTGCTAGTATTTCGGGCTTGCGCGTCTATTTACAAAATTTTAATCATTTATGTTAGATCATTAAAAAAACAATCATTTCTGGCAAGTTTGCCTTGAAATTGTAATTAATGTTGAAGGTCATAAAAGGTTTTCTGAGCATGGAGAGGATTGAAATATACCTCCGCAAGGATACCGCCCACACGGGTGGAATTGGTGAGGTCATAAATCTGAATCAACCCACATAAATGCTTGACATCCACAACTTTTCTATTAGCATCTTCCACTGAGACAAATGCATACAGATTTGGGGATGCCTTGTTGGTGCTTCCTATAGAAGCACTCAGTATGTGAGGAATGACCTGCATTATACTTAGTTAGCTATCAGGCACTAAAAATTCAGAAAATATAGATAAAACAAAAAACTACCATAATTTTTTTCTATTATGGTGTTTGTACTTACCGTTAAAAACCATACCACATAAGATGTAAAATTATCCAAAAAAATCATAAATCACAGAAACCTTTGCAAAACAAGAAACCACCCAATAAAACAAGGAAAATATAAAATACACCCAATAAAACTTAAGAACATCATCCATGCCCCTCCCTTCCTTGTTCCCTCTAAAACAGCCAAAGGAGTTTTCCTTTACATGAGGAGAAATGAAGCTATCTAAAAACCTTTAAAGAAATTATGAGAAGAGCAGTGCATGAAAACGAGAAATTTTATAGGGCAATCAAGCTTCTAGGTAGGAGTGATAAAGTGGAGTTTAGCTGTTTTTTAGGCATTGGCACAAGAATGTGCAATTTAGTGGCAGAACAATGTGAACGGTAACTCTAAAACCATGACAGTACTTCTCTGTTGAACATTTTTATACTAAAACTCATTGGGACGTCCTTCAATATTATTAATTGATGGACTAAATGAGTATTATGGTCCATACATCATGTAAACACTTTAATTCTCATCCACTCAAAGACATCTGGAATAGAGGCCTAAAATTCTGCAGTTTTAATTGTCATGTGTGGATTTGATGCTGACTTGCTGTTGTACATACAAATTTATTATGCTCTTGTCCTTCTAAAATTTACAATAAAATATGAAAGATACTAAACTAAATAAGCAATTGTAGTTAATCTGAGGAATCATTAACAAATTTAAAAAGTGAAAGATGCAACCAACCATGGAATGAACTGGAAGGTGAACATTGAGCTTCTTTAACAAATCGGGCGTAGAAAAGTCCCAGTAGAAAAGCATCCCATCAAGTGAAGAGGTCCAGCAATAATTTGAAAATTTGGTACCCCCTGAAGTGGCCACAGGAACCACAACAATAGAAGTCACCCGATCAGTGTGCCCCTCCAATTCAGTTATCTAACATAACACCAAGATTAAATTTTGACAAACATTAGATGTTAAGTTGAAAATTAGCTTAAAATGGAAAAGGAATTAGGGATGGGGATTATATATTACGAGCATTCCAGTGGAGGTGCTGAAAACGGAGACGGTGCAACCCGTGCACACCAAAAGTTTCTTCCCATCATGAGAGAAAACGGGCGCCGAGGAGACGAGGCTCTGACCCCCGACAATCATGGCGGATTACGGTTCTATTAGTAGGTTTTACTATAAAGCAAAGAGCAGCTGGAGAGGAGGTAGATTAGAAGCGCGGAGTGGGGTTTTGCGTTAGGGTTTTTAAGTGGTCCGGTGTGCCGCAGGAAAAGATAAGCAGTCAAATTAAGTGGTTCGCTGCGGCTTAACAGAATATTTCTGTTTGGATCACAGCCGTCCGATCGGTCCGAGGTAGATCCAAATAGGTGATACGAATTCCGCTGCGGCTCGGGACAACATTCATTTTACATTCTCACGTGCCTGATCCAATCTGTTCGTTTATGTCGAGATTCGTGCAAGCTGGATCTTGAAGAAACTAAACTATATCAGTATCAGTACTACTGTAATATCACGTTAAAAAAATTTAGACTCCAAGCATCTATTCACCCAAACAAAAATCTCAGTCGTTCATTTAGTAGATCTCAGCCACTCATCAAAAGTATATCTCAATCTGAGCCATTAATCAATAATTTCGATTTATTGCATCTGTTTCATGTTATCAAAAGTGTAGAAGTCTAAATGTAATCGATACGTACTCGCTACATGAAAAGTCATATGGAAATTGTTTCATTTAAGACACACAGAAGATGTGTTTTTTCTGACGCGCGTCTCTCGAGATGTTTCTCCTTTCTAACACAAACGATGCGTTTTTGAAATCAATCTTCTCCTTCCTCTGTCGCTCGCTCAAAGAGGAAAAGGCAAGTAATACAGTCTACTTATGGCATAGATTGCCACTCTAAGAGTGGCTTTGAGTCTCTCTCTTTCTCTACGATCGCTCAAGGAAGAAAACCCTAAATCGCGTTTCTTCGGCTCCGCGACTCTCCCCTCTCGACACCGCGGCTCTTCCCCTAAATTCCCGGTCACTCAGCCTGTCTCACCGCTCAGCCCTTTCTCCTCCTTTTCTCCTCCTTTGCTCATCTTTTTTCTCAGCGTTTGAGGTTAATTGTCTGCGAGTTTAGGGTTAGATTTCTTCCAGTATCTCTCTCCTTTTTACACTCCTTTATAGATTTGTCTCGCTTTATTGCTTAAAAGTTGTTCATTTTTTTGTTGTACCTGATTCTAGGTTGGCGACTTGCACTGGATTCGCAATCTAAGCATTGTGATTTTTGAACTCTTTTTAAGGGTATAGCCATCAAAAGCCCCATTTACCTTTTAACTCAACCAAGTCTACTTAATTTGTTGATTTCACCTTTGCTCTGCCCCTTTCCTTTAATTTATATGTTCTTTTTTTCATCCAATTTAGGGTTTCTCTGATTTTTGTTGACAACAGGAAGCTACAACGACCTTTCTCGACTTTTTCCTGTTTTGTTCGAGGCCAGGTAGCAGCAGCAATGCAATTTTTGGTCGTGTGCATTGCTCTTTTCCCCGATGCTGAGGTATTTCCCTCCTCTATCTTTCTAACATAAACAAGGCCAACAACAACAAAAATTAAAAACCATAATGGGAACTTTTCGTAAACTGATACAAGGACAATGCTACCAGTATGCATATGTTAATACCCATGAAGGGAAAAAAACTTACTAGAAGTTTAGAACAAGACTAACTATTTAAATGGAAAAGTAATCTTCCATGGAAGAATAGCTAATTGACATGATGGATGAAAATTTGCACTCTCTGCTAAAGCCATTGCTCTGGTGAAAAACACTATAAAACAATGAAATTTAGAAAGACAAGAAAATTTTAAGAGTATGAAGAGTGAAGACATAATTTCAACTTTTCAAGTATAACATAGTAAACATGAAATTAGAACACACTCCAAGAATCAAGTCCCACGAAAAAAAGATACTTTACAATTACTAAAAAAGGTGGAAAAAAATTAGGGCATTTCAGTCATCAGAGGAAAAATTAACAAGGCCTGACTTTTGAGGGCATTTTTATACTTGATTTACTTACAAGTGATTTGAATAACATAGAGTAGTGATTATGTCGATCATTTGAATAACCTTTGCATCATTTGTTTGGTAAATAATTTAGTTTATTTAATTTCTTTGCAGCTCAGCTTGAAGTTCAGAGATACCGAACAATTCTAGAGGTGCGTTTATTTGTCTAATAGTTTTATTTCCATTGAAAAAAATATCATTTAGTATTAACAATTGGCTTCTTTTTTATGAAGGCTACATTGATATACAATTTATGCTTACAAATCTCAAACAATAGTGTTTCAAGTAAACATATAATTTTGTTGAAGAAACTGAAATCCAAACTCTTCTGGCTTATTGTTACACTATTAAAGAAGTTAATTAAAACAACCTAGTTTTTTTTTTTTTGCAAATCTAGCCCTAACTTTGCATTATTCACAGCTGGAGGAAGAAGAAAAGATTAAGAGGCTACGAAAGGAGCTTGTGCTAACCAGGGGCAAATCCGTCGTTTCTGGCTTCTCTCCTCAAAGGGAATTAGGTATTTCCAATGGAAGTTGTCGTTTGCTATCTCCTGCTGGGATTTGTTGTAGAGCAGATAGAGAAGAGGAAACTGGACTTGCTACTGCTGTACATGAGACCTTCCGTTCTGTTCATTCTAAATTCTTGTATGTGTTCTTCCTTGTTCTTCCCTTTATTGTTTTCGATCAAATTAGTTATTTGTTCTTCCCTTTCTTGAACTGTTCTATTACTATATCATGGTTTTTGATGTCTATCTTATTAGTTTATGATCATAAAAATTCTGGTTGTCTTTCATAATTTTGATTTCTATATATGTTATGAGAATTATCATGGAAGCCCAATTGTGGTACCATATTTACCTCATATTTTTATTATTCCATAATCGTTATATCCTTATTTGTCTTAAAATTGACATTTTTATAAAATAATTATCCTTTGTTTCTTAAGATATAGCTTGCCCTCTTTAGTCCTTCATTGAATTTTGGTTATAGAAATGAAAAATAAATGTTCAATTGGCAACTTACCTCTTGGTACTTTTGCTGCTAATCTAACATATGATATCAACTGATACCTTCACTAAGGTTAAATTTTTGTAGAAGTTAATCATGATCCTATTCTAGATGGCCTTGTCATCTCCTGTATACTAATTTCCTTGATTATATCTCTCTAATTGTTGATATTTTACTAATGGTTGGTCATATTCCTCTAATCTTTTTTGTGAATGCTCATTTTACAATATGTATATGTATGTACATATCTTTATACAATTACAATACTTTTTCAATCCATTAAGTACTAACACAGTTATTCCTGAGTGGTAAGAAGGTACATGTTGCACCTTTAGTTATTTCCGAGTTTAATGTATCATGTCTTTTAACATATGTAAAAGATGGTGTCTTTGTAACCATTCATTTTAATCGTTTTAGCATAAGTCTGATACATATGCTATTATGAAAAACTAAATTGAATTTGACTCTTGCTTTTACCAAAAGTGTTAATTATTTATGTTGTCTATCTTAATTTCTTTCTTGACATTAATTAATTCTCGTGGGCAAGTTCAAACAGAAAACGTACAGAAGGGATATCAACATCTGATATAATTATGAGAATTGTCAAGGACTATAATGAATATGTAATGCACAATTTGGCCAGAGGCTATACTCGATCTCTCATCCAAATTTGACCGAAAGGCCACAACTTCGCGCTAGGGCTTGTTGACCACTGCGGCGGTACGTCTCTCTCTACTGTTGCACTGATTGATTGCAATTGGAGACTAAATAAGATAGATAATAACATTGTTGTGATTTATGTTTAGGTGGAGAGGGAAAAGATGGCGGTGTCGTTGCTGACAAAGAAGATCGTGAAGAAGAGGGTTAAGAAGTTTAGGAGGCCCCAAAGCAATAGAATTATCTGCGTTAAGGTAATTTTACGCTTTGATTGTTTCTTTTACATGATTTTTCCCGAGTGCTAAATCTTTAGTTCGTCTTTTGGTTGTTCTGGGAGGATTTTGATATCATATTTCACCATTTGTAAGCGCAATACTTTCATGCAGCATTACAAGTCTTTTTCTCGTCCTTTCTTTCATTCACTTGAGGGGAAATTAATTCATATAGTTTCGGACTGTAGTGGAAATTGGATAACATTGCTCTAGGGGTTCATTTTTATTAATTTCAATTGGGAGTTCGATGTACAGATTCTTTTTGGTATTTGGTCAAATTGGACAATGTTGTGCTGGTCCAATTTCAAAAGCCAGTGAAATTGCAATCATTGATTATAACATATCTATGTAAAGACCAAAGAATGTTCTAAATTTTTTAAGCAACCACTCCTGATGGTCGAGGCTGTTACGCACAAACCAACTGATTTTACCCTAAAAAAAGTAAAAAAATAGCTGTAGTAGTATCATTGATTCACCTCTCCCCTAAGGCTTGTTGTTGGTACCTAAAACATTTCATATTTTGCTCTCTATAATACTTGTAATATTCCCAATTATGTGCTCAAAAGTGGAACTTCATTATGTTGAGAACAGGGAAATGAAAATACATAAGTTTGCTTCTGACAAAGGGCATTTTTAGAGCTGCCATCTGTAATTTTTATTTATAACAAGTACTTTTACCTATTTCTCTACATTGCCCTTGTATATATGTTTTTGTATGTATATATTCTTACTATATACTGTCTAGGAGGATATCAGGTTGTATGTGTAGTTCGGGAAAAAACATGTGGGTAGGTTTTAAGTCATGTAATGAGGATTGATTTATGCATGCTGAAGATTGGTTTATGCATGCTGAACCATCCAAGTCATATTGACGCTTGTTAATCACCCATGCAACTTATTGTGGTTTCAACCTCTTGCTGCACTTAATTTAGAGGAGAATAAAGTATTGAAACCCAAGAAAACTGTTGGTTTCACAGGGGCAATTGGCTGCCTCCATTTCCAACAATCGGCTGATAATATACAACATACTTATTATTTGGTTGCTCATTTCTTCTCCATTTGTTAAGCCAACTGGCTGCCTCCATTTCCATCAATTTTTTGTGTATTCTAATTTATGTCAATCCCTTTTTACTACTACAAAATTCATTATAATTATGAAAATGTGTAATCATCTTGTTATATTTTTAGAGTCACACACTAAGGTTCTCATTTGTTCTTATTATTGACTAATACATAATTATAGAATCATTCTTTAAATTAATTACATTTAAAGAAATTGATCAAAACAGACTTTCCATCTCCACGGCAACGCATGGGCACTTGACCAGTATACCTCTAATAAGTCGCAGAAGAGGATTGAAATTGTTGTCAAATGAAATTTGTGCGGGACCAGAATGAAATAAAAAAAAAAAAAATTTTTAGGGTAAGGTGGCAACCAGCCATCTTATGATTTTTCATTGATAAAAAAAGTATTTATAAGACCCAAAGAGGCCATATTACAACCACCGGAAAATAAAAAGAAATTGAAAGGAGATATTTACAAACTCAATATTTATTAGCTGCTAAATTTACATCTCATGCTCAACAGTTTCTACCCCATAGTCGCACTTCAATTGCGGTTTCTCTAGCTAGCATTAGGACCGGCTTGGAGTTGTGGCTGAAAATCCTCTTGTTTCTCTCGCGACACAGTGCCCAAAGGCGGGCCCAAGCGATTTCCCATTGTTGTGGTGCAGTTGGTGGACGTAATCGCCACAATTGTATATGGTCTGTTGCGGACGCAGGTATGGGCCCGGCATCTTCAAAAGAAATAGAGTCCACCAGAGTGCCTGGGCATATGGGCACTCCCATAGCAGGTGGTCGGCGGTTTCCATAATCTGTTGATCGCACAGAGTACACCCCAAAATCGAAATGCCTCCCATTTTCATTAGTACCTCTCTAGTCAATAATTTGTTCTGCAACATTATCCAGAGAAAGACGCTTACCTTGGATGGTGCCTTGACCTTCCATAATCTGGCCTAGAAAGGGCATGTCACCCCACTGTTACGTAGGGCCTTGTACGCTGAAGTTGTTGAGACTTGACGGCTCCCATCCTCAGGAAATTGAGTCTGTGTTTGGGTCACAGATAGCCGAGATTTTGTAGAAAGGAACGAGCTTTTGTAGATTCTTAATGGAAAAAGATGTGTAGGTAATCGAACTCAGTTGCTCCATGGCCGTACAACCATATAATAACCGAATTGTTTGTGCCCAATTACTTTGTCTATTTGTCTGAAGGATCCATATCCATTTAACTAGTAGGGCGTCGTTCTGTGTGTGAAGGTCGATTATTCTGAGACACCCATTCTTCTTTGGTGCGCACGTTCTTTCCCAGTTGACCAAACAATTCATTGCATTACAAGTTTCGTGACCCTTCCATAGAAAATTCCTCCTGATTCTGTCAATGTGTTTGATCGCCCATTTGGGAATCCGGAGGGCCTGCATAAAGTGAAGCAGCATGGAGGATAGGACTGACTTAACCAGTACAAGCCGTCCACCGAAGGACAGGAGAGCCGATTTCCAAGATGCTACCCTCGCTCGAACCGATTCGATAAGCGGTAGGTAGTCTATTTTCCTCGGTTAAAAAAAATATATATATTAGTTAACATCTGCTACTTTCATTTACGATTTCATCTTTCATAATTCTACTTCAATCAAGTATTTTTTTTTAGTGAATTCTCATACACGGGAGGTGTTACTTTCCGTCATCTCTCCTTTATTTCTCTCAAATTTTAATTAAGATTTTAAATGATAAATTAGATCAATTAAGATGAGTTGATAGATTATTTTTCAACATTTTCATTGAATTCTCTTCGACATCCATCGATCATGAGTATACAAAAAATAAAAATAAAAACATCTCTTTCTCTATTCAATTGAATTAAACTTTTCACAAGTTTTTCTTCTATTCGTTAAATAAATAATTGGAGCGTCTGAATTAAAGTCTCCACTAAGTCCTTGATTGAAATTTTGGTCATCATGTATACATCAGTGGCCAGTGGGTCTTAAATAAAGGGTAAGAGTAACCTAGCTATGTAATCCAGTTTCTCAATCCTGCCCTCAAACTTTCCCAATTAATATTCCCCAAAATTCAACAGAGAAGAGATACCAGGTTGGTTTTTAGAGTCAGTTAGGAACTCACATACAGCCTTCGTGCCGAGAAGAAGAGCCAAGGCCTCCATTTGAAAAGCAGAAAAGCCTCCAGTTTTCCCCCCATGTAACTGATACTGGTACACCAGTTCCAGTCCTTCCCCCTAAATGTTGGAGCAGACCCTGAACGCCACGCAGCCGGCATTTTATTTATTTATTTTTATTAAATTTATTAAATTGGACACCTTCACCCAAGTCCCTCCATCTCCATATACAAATGATGATACTTGTGATGGCCACATTAGGATCTAAACACATACACTGACTTATACAATGCATCATGGAAAAAAAAACTTGGAACATTAGCACATGCTCAACATCAATCCGAAGGAAGATACATTTGAAATTGCAATTTGAATTTAGGTGTCTAACCCATGCATAAGATAAGGGCTCTTAAAGTCTATGTCTCTATATTGGGTATCTTGCTAAGAATGGAGTGCTCAGGCTTGTGGCTGCACTCAAAATCGAGATGAACAAAAGCACGCTCCACTTCCTGCAACTCCTCAATTTTAATTTGCAGCGACTCTCCAATCGCATGTGCCTCCTTCAATGGCAAATCTTCTGGAAGCTCTATATCTACCTATTATATATATATCACATATAAAAGTTAACAATTAAGCAGCCAGCTAGGTCAAAACAATATATATTTTATAGAGATCAATCAAAATTGTGATTAGCCAGTAACTGCACCATATAAATCTGGTCCCTATATATTAACATATGTACCTCAACAAAGTAAAGCACACCGAAGGTGTAAGCTCGTACTGTATCAACCCGCTTAATTATGGCGTCGTGCCTCAACACAAGATATGTTAACTTTTGTAACATTTCTGGCGGAGCAGATTGACCCACTAGTGATACTGCATTAATTAAAAAGACATAGCATGCATGTGAGATATTAAATCAGTACAGACTACAGACCAGTACTATGCTCAGAAAACAGGACATATAGAATGTTAATTACCAGCATTTTCCCAGACAGTTCCGGACCAATTAGTGATAGTGTAAATGGCTAGAAGAATAGCCCCTGCAGGGTCAATCCACCAATAATATTTGTCTCCCAAAGCAGCCGCAGCAAGCCCCAACACATTTGTCACCACATCGAAATAATGATCCTTGGCATAAGCACGAACTATCTTGTTACCAGAAGTGCGGCAATAGAGCCAAAGAACAAGTTTAACAACAGTTGCAAAAAGCATGATTGAATAAAGCCACACCAGCTGCATGTAATTCATTCTATCTGGACTCACATTTTCTATCAATCTCTCCACTGCTTGCACTAGCACTTGGAAACCTAAAGTAGCCATCACAGCAGCAAATACAATAATGCCAACAGGCTGTACACGCAGCTTCCCAATCGGGTATTTGTATACATTTATGTTCTTCATTGACAAATGCGTGAACCACAGGATCCCACCAGCCATCAAATCAAGTAACGAATCAAGTGTCGATGCTGCAATTGCTATTGAACCACTTTTTATAGTAGCATAGATCTTCAAGGCCAATAGAGCAATATTTGCATAGTTGGATATATGCATAGCGAATTCACTCTGCTTCTCCTCTGCCAAGTCTTGCCCCTCGTCCATTACATTCCCTAGGTTCATCGAGTCCACTTCCTCAAACGACTGTAGAGTCGCAAATTGTTTCTCATAATATTCTTTCTCCCCTGTAAAATTTCAATTGTTAAGTTAACTACACAATATTAAATGGATTTTCTAAATTTTTTTAAATTGCCCCATTTATGAAGAATTTGAGATATTAATTAAAGGGACAAGACAACATTGAGGATCCATTAATGCACTATATATTACATGCTTTTAAAAAAATATTATAACTAATATTTGTGAAAAGCTTTTGATGTGTCAATGTTAGTAGCCAATTTTAGTTTTTTTTTTCTCATAGAATAGAAGGGTTGACTTGTAAAAGCATTAATTTCTCAATTTGGACACTTGTACCTGATGATCGAGCTGGCTCAACCAGTTATTTAATTTGGTATTCATGTTCATTTGTATAGGGTCTCATGTCTAGTGGGTAGAATTTTATGAAAACAATGAAACAAGTGTTCCCCTAACTTTATTAGATAGTGATTTTGCGGGTGTTTGTGAAAACATGTCTGAATATTGAAGCATTATGGTGGCCGGAGTAAAGAAGAAAGGGAACCGAATACCGAAATCTCCCAACTGTAAAAGTAAAAAAAATGTTCTTTTGCTGCCCAATACGACAACTGGAGCGAGTCAGCGGTCTAAGAAGAAGGATTAATCTCAAAGCAGATGAAGGATGCGTACCATGGTCAAGGCCCTTGGCGAGAGAAAGGTCCACGGAGGAGGGCTGCTCCGGGTCCACGAGGCAGCGAAGCTTGTCTGGGAGGCGGGCGACGAAGTGGCCTCTCATGCTTCGGACGGAGTTGTTCCTCCACCATGTCAGCAGCGGCGCCTTCACGTCTGCTTCTTCCATTTATTAGAAGAGAAGAGAAGAGAAGAGAAAAGAAGAGAAATGAAAATGGAGGGAAACCCGACAGAAACGGATGCATGTAATGCTCATGCTCTTGTCCTCTGTATTATTGCAATTTATTAGATAGGGTCGTAGGGACTTTTACGTTATGCTCCTAAAATGTTGTGAAAATTCGTTTGCGTTATGCCCCTTCTCCACGTCGGCTATAATTTGATTCAATGAAAACCAATCTTAAAACTTAAAAATCGAAATCAAGTTCATTAATTATAAAGTGCATATTAATTTCTTCTTCACGTTTTTATCCGATTTTAATTTTAACGTGCCTTCAGGATATGTATGCAAATTTGATGGTGATGTATGAAGAATTTAAAGCATATACAGCAAGTTTTGGTTAATTAATTAGGTCCAATCGAATTAAGAGCTTGTTTTGGTTAAGATATAGAGAGAAACCTGGGTAAATTTTGTATTGTTCGTTGTGAGTTGAAAAAAAAAAAATGAAGAGAGAGAAACTGAATCAAACATATAAAATAATTGATGATATAAGTATAATTCTTCATTTTTGATAAATAGCGGTGGCAGATGTGAATTGAATGAATTTTTTAAAAATAAAGATTCTTGAAAATGTTGGTAGATAAATTTTAAATGCAACTTCATAACATATTAACATGGGTTGGGTTGGGACTTGGGCGTCGCCTGAGGAAGTCACTTTCTGAACTTGTTCTTCATTTATTTGATATTTGTCATTGTGGTTGTGGTTGTGGTCATAATTATTCATGTAATTCATATTTTTAATTACATGTCTTACCATACGGCATACGCATAACGCATGCAATGTACTTTTATATTAATAATAATAATATATAAGTGACATACCATGTGTAGTGTACTAATTATCTATAAAAATACGACATTTTCTACTTCGTCAAATTAATGCGTCTACATGTGATTTGCATAATTGCATTATCTAATCTTAAAAGTGAATATTTTAAACATATGCAATATTGAATTTAGATAAACATTGTACCAGTTGTTATCTATTGAGATTTGCTCCGTCCTCTATATACACCATTTTTTTAGTGAAGAAAATTTTAAAATTGATTTTCACCAAATCAATATTGACTTTTCTTTCATCAAATCAATATTGACTTTTCTTTTTTTTGGTGTACTAGAGACTCTCCGCTATCATTAATGGCGGCGTGAGAGTTGGGTTGGGATCATTAATTGGAAAATAAATCTGCTGTTATTCTCAAGAAATAACATAAACCTGTTATACAGATCCCAATCGTTGGTCTTCATTGAGATTCTTACTTGAAAATTTTATTTTAAGATTCGCATATAAAAAATTTGAACAATTGGAATGGGAATAACAGATTGAACAGATTGAACGATTGGAATCGGAATAACAGATTACTGTTATTCTCAATGAATAACAGCAGATTTATTTCCCATTAATTGACTGCCCTTGTTTTGTATGCGTTGTTTGGTGGCCAGAGATATTTCAAATTAATATTTCTTATATGTGGATGAATCCACTTACAACATTTTATAACAATTTGGTTTTGCGATTTTCAAAGTCCAAACAGTCGACACAAACCGTTCAACATGATCTCTATATTTATATGTGCTTGGAGATCAAATTTTACATTTTTTTAAATTTTTTTACTATTTATTAAGTATTTTACAAAACAGTTGTTTTTAGACAAATCTAGACCACTCAGTTTTGTAAAATACTTAATAAATAGTAAAAAATTCAAAAAAATATAAAATTTGATCTCCAAGCACATTTTAATATAGAGATCAAGATGAATGATTTGGATTGACTGTTTGGACTTTGAAAATAACAAAACCAAATTGTTATAAAATGTTGTTAGTGAATCCCTTTCTTATATTTAGTAGTTGGACATAGAAGTGCGTAGTTTGTGGTTATTAATAATTTTGTTGAGTCTCCTTGGTGCTAATTAAGAGTTGCAACTGTCATGCATGCTCGTGTAGAAAAAAAAAACATGGTTGGAGAGTTGAATAATTGCATGCACCTTCTTACATTCCAGAAAAAAGTTTAATTAAGCTTCTATTTCTGCGATGCCTTTTCACAAATGGAAATGGTTGATGGTTACATGCAGATTAATTTGGTTAAGCTTGATGACGACCCAAGTTAGATTAAAATATTGTATGCTCAATTATTTATTACGGTTTAGACTATTTTATATATATTAATTAATATGCCATATATATAAGATGTGGAATTTAAAAATATAATTGTCATATTAATTAATCTACTGACTCACTACCTAAGTGACCTAATTAACTAACTGACATGCAATGAAAATAACATCCAAGAAAAATTAAGAAAATAAAAGACTTATTATTCTAAATTCCACGGACATTATTGTGGGCGAGCTCAGTAGATGGGAGGAGGAGAGCTAATCTCTGTTTGTATCTTCTTATCCTTACTAGCCTTTCTTTTGTTAACCTGATCAATAATAACAATTAAACATAATTAATTAACTTTATAAAAATATAGCGCCATAAATAGGATCAACACAAATTGCTTCTCTTTTGGTAATGGGTCAGTAGGATGACAACTTTAAATGTGAAGATTTTGTATCATACCTTTACTGGTTTACCCTTTTCTTCTCTGCCAAATGGGATAAATTCAAAGGCAAATTAAATAATAAGCATCCCATATAGGAACAATGACAAATTTCAAATCATGAACATTGAAACCTCTGGCCGAAAGTTTGAAAGATTACAGTTCTTAGGGTCAATAGCCAAAATTTTTATAATAACCGTAAGAGCTTTGAGATAATTAATTGCAAAAAAGAGACTTGCTTGGCACGAATCCGTTTAGCGCGCTTTATGTGCTCCTCCAATAGAGAGCGTGTAGTGAATGGTTCCACAGCCGCACCATCCTGAATTAAAACTTAACAAGTTAGTATTGCTTGGCACTCAAGTCTAACTCAGTTTATCAATTTTGTTAACAGTTGCCAGGTCATTATCAGAAGCAGTGACTCATTAGTAGCTGTCACAGTATGGTCTTCTTCATGCGTTTTTGTAATACATTATCTTTTTGAAAAACTTGGTAGATGCTACCAAGGGTTATATTGATTAACGGAAACATTCTTACAAGTATAGAACCAGTAGTACATGCATACTGATCTATCCCTCTCTTGTAATACATTATCATTTGAGGATTTGCAAGGAAAAACAAGGGATCCAAAAAGAAAGGAAAGAAAGAAGAAGGGACCTCATTGTTAGCAGCATCTGAATCATTGTTTTGCTGGTCTTTTTCTTCATTTTTGACCTCATCAGAATCAGCAAAAGAAGCAGGCAAGGGCCTAGGTAGAATTCTCTCATTGTTTCCGTAGTTTGACTGATCAAATAAATGAGCTATAAGTTAGCCAGGAAAAATGTAGAATTGCAACTGAGCTGATTTATTCAGAGTTGGTTTATTGAAGGTTAAGTTACAAATGAGGGTTGATTGATTATGCGCAATTGCAATTAATGAGGCTAAATTACATTATTGGTTAGCAGAGGCAAAATTGAATCTTGGTGAGTTGATTGCAGCAAGGTTCCTTAATTAAATTGCATGGACCAAAGTTGAGGCAAACAATGGAACTTACGCCTCATACAATTGGGCTTCATTGAGGCACAGTGTGATAAAAATGAGGCTTAACTAGATGTCCCAGAATTGACTGATGCAAAAATGGTATGAATCTAAACTACTAAAATTACAAATTGTAGAATAACTTGAGGAAAGTTAGATGGATCTAACATTATACTCATGCAATCCCAACTCCCATTTCAACCACCTATACTATCGATCCAAAAAAAAAAAAAAAAAAGGTGACAAAGTTAAGTACCAGAGTTTCATGGGGTGCACCGTTTCTAACCCAAGACCGGCAAAGAGAATATAAGGAACATGGTTCTCCATCTGTCAGTCTCACCTTCAATTCCACAGATAAAATAAAACAAAAATTTAAGATTGCTTGTTAGCACCTTAGTATAGAAAAAAGAGGTGGTATTTTCTTTTCATCCTTGAATACAGTTGACTAATTTGAACCATTACAAGGCAGTATGGACAAAAGGTGCTCTTCTCTTGTTTGTTTTTGGACTAATTGCTTTTTGGCAAGGGCTTGTATGGGCAAACTAGGGATAACAAATATCCATAACCATGCCACAGCAGTACTACCAGTACTGGCATATATACTGGCCGGTTAAGGCAATTTGTGAAACCAAACAAACCAGTAGTCATCTTACCTTTCGGTCATTAATCATTATAAATGTGTCATCTCTGTTTCTTTCCCTGAAATATGAAATATGAATACATGAAGATAAGTGACTTAATAGTATTTTTGTTTATATGGGAGGGGATGGTGAGTGGGGAGGGTTACCTCTCTCTAGCCATGGCGTACTCAAGAGTCTGTGCAACAGTAGGCAGTGTTTGAGCCTGAGTAATAGAAGGTAAGTATGTATGTGAGAGAAGAGAAAGAGAGCATAAAGGAGGAGGGAAACCTTGGGATGGGTGGCAACTGGAACTCCCTTCAAATGAGGTGGAGGTGGGGGCCCCGCTGTCTTTGGCACAGCAAAAGAAGGCAATACGGAACTTGGGCGCCCCAGCGCATGGTGTTGGTGTTGGACATCGGATCCAGTATATGCAAATCGGTGTTGGTGTTGATGCTGAGGAGGTGGAGCAGTGGGGCGGGCGTATAGCGTTGGTGGAGCAGTGGGGCGGGAGGAGACGGGATAGATAATGCCATGAGGGATGGTGTGATTAGGGTTAGGGTTAGGGTTAGGGTTTAGTGAAGGGGAATTAGGATTGAGAGGACGGGCAGTGAAGACAGCCATGGCCTGGCTCGAGCGTTGAAGAGAGGGGTTGCTGTTGCTAGGGTTAGGGTTTAGAAGGGGAGGTCGGTTAGCCATAGAGGGGATTCCTTGGCGAATGGCGACGATGCAGTTTGTTTGAAATTAAAAAAAAAAACAAATCTTTAGAGTGCTAATTAATTAATTCAACAATGCTGGATCAAATTTGGCTCAACACTACATTGACACGTTTCATTTAAAATTAGGATACAGCAAGTAAAAAAATCACAGATACAGTTCCAACATTACATTTTTTTCCAATCGTAAAAATTTCAAGTTATTTAATGGACAATCAAACATACATCAAATCTTTAGAAAAGTAAATATGGTATTATGAATTTTAGAGGAAGAAATACGTAATATTATAGTTTTGGAAGAGTATGCATAAAAATCCCTCTATAAATAATTATCAATTGACCCCATCTGATCTATTCGCTACTTGACTAATCATTACATTCGGGTTGGAGGGCAAATTTGATCCCCTCAATTCCCATCAACATCAAACCATCTATTTCTTAAAAGGGAGAGCCTAGTTATTCCCCGAAATCCATTTCCCGTTTCATCCCTCAGTCAATAACTACTTTAATAACTACTAACTACTTGGGGGGACCACTTACTATTTGGAGACCGCCTAATATCTAAAATATTTTATAACTGGCGCGAGCAAGTATTTACATATAATAAATGAAGTATTCATCTATAATACATCAAGTATTCACACCTAAGATATCAAGTATTTAAAAAAAACTCTGGACACATCATTCACTCATCTTTTACACGTTTTTAGAGGTGGTTTTTTTTTTCTCCGTTCAATCTAACCAATATTTCTGACGATCTGTGAGGAATTTTGCAAATCTAAGACCACCAACGTTTTCTACACAATTTTCTCTTTCAAACGAGATCCATGACGACATACTTTCGAGTTATCCGTTGCACAAATATTCACACATCGTCATGCAAGTATTCATTCCTCATCAAGCAAGTATTCATCCTCGTCGTGTAAGTGTAAATAGTTCATGTATCAAGAGTATTACAAGCATATGTGCATACCTCAATTAATTTTACAAGAGCGCGCAAATATTCACATATAATAAATCAAGTATTCATCTATAATACATCAAGTATTCACACTTAAGATAATCTTAAGTATTTAAAAAAAAAACTGGACACATCACTCACCCATCTTTTACACGTTTTTAGAGGTGGTTTTTTTTTCTCTGTTCAATCTAACTAATATTTCTGACGATCTGTGAGGAATTTTGCAAATCTAAAACCACCAACGTCTTCTACACAATTTTCTCTTTCAAATGAGATCCATGATGACATACTTTTGAGTTGTCCGTTGCACAAGTATTCATACCTCGTCATGCAAGTATTCATCCCTCATCGAGCAAGTATTCATCATCATCGTGTAAGTGTAAATAGTTCAAGGAGGTGGGAGACGGAGGCAGAGGTGGGAGAGGGAGAGGGAGGCGGAGGCGGAGGCGGAGATGGAGAGATGAGAGAGGGAGGCGGAGGCGGAGAGGGAGAGGTGGGAGAGAGAGGCGGAGGTGGGAGGCGGAGGCAGAGAGGGAGAGGTGGGAGAGGCGGGCGGAGGCGGAGAGGGAGAGGTGGGAGAGACGGGTGGAGGCGGAGGTGGAAGGTGGAGGTGGAGGTGGGAGAGAGAGGGAGAAAGAGGAAAGAAATAAAGAGAGAAAATTTGCTAATTAATTTGTAGGGACCATTAGGTAGTTAAAATTTGTAATTATAGTTAGAAGATGAATTTAGTTAGTTGGGGATGAAATGGGGGATAGATAGATGGGGGAAAATATAATTATCCTTCTTAAAATTAGTGGATAAAATGTAAAATATTACTCATGTAAATGTGATCAATCGATAACCAAATTAATATTGTGCTTGTTGCTCTCAATATTCCTAATATTATTTTGTTTTAGTCAAGTAAAATTAAATTAATGTGCTGTAGTTTGTTACATTTACTGATGAACTTTTTATTTTTAGTCATAATTTTTAATGCTAATTATCTTTATGTTATTTTTAGCATTTAACTTATCATGTTGTTCATTCGTAAAATATAAAATTAAAATATTAAAAAGTGTATTTTAGAGAGTTCAATTTATCAAGGACATCCAACTCAATCATTTCTATATATAGGCAACTGTTTCCATATTACATGCATCTTATGAAATTAAGCACTATACTAATAAGGCAAATGAATACATCCATTGCTTAAGCTTTAGCATATATTAATTGTTTATTTTGGAATTTGATGCTATCTATATATATATATATATGCTTAATTAAGCTTTAGCATTTAATTGTTAACAAGCCTGCAATTTTGGCGAACTTGTCCTTGTGAGCCTGTGAGGGGACTAATGTTTCCCATCTTAAGCATTGAATTAACAAAATCACAGAAGAATTTTTGAGTGCTGTTGCTATAAGTCTGCACAATTGATTTTGTAGAAGCAATTCCTTCATCACTAGAGAAGAGACCTTGGTCTGACGACAGTAAACCGTTCTGGTTTAGAAGGTTCTGGAAGTAGTGGTTGTCGAAAACATCTGTGGAGTTATGGTCCAGTGCAGTGGTGGTATTGCCGTCACCGGAAGAGCAGAGCGACTGCAGATCAGCGGCCATGCTGGAGTCGAGAGTCGGGTCAACCGAGCTGGTGGAAGAGAAGTTGGATAGCCGATTGCTGAACTGAACGCACCGGGCCTGCCCAATTGTGTGCGCCCCTGTACGTATTAACATTTTAATTTACCGGAATCAGGAATCAGGCTGGCTAGCTAACAATAAATAAATTGTATGACCAACCGGCAACCGTACCAGATAAGGCGACGACATCAGTGGTATTGAGGCCAACATTATTAAACTTGGAAATGATAGTATTAATGGAGTTGGTTGGACCAGGGAGGCCGCTGTTTGCTCCTGATTGATTCGCTACTAATCCATCTCTTCTCCCTAATACCACTCTCCAGCTTGGCCCACCACTCTGACAAGTGACAACCAATCAAATTAAGTATCAAAAAATAAAATTAACATGTACGTACGAAAATATATAATCTGAAGGATATATATATATACACTCACAAAAAGTACAGCATATTTCGCAGCAATGGCCAGGATGTCAGCGCAAGATACCGTCCCATTGCACTCGTTCTCAAGGGCGGTCTTTATGGAATCAACCACATCGAATCCCCTGACAGAATTCAGGTTCGGTTTTGCAAATTTTTCACCATCGCTTCCGTCGAGGAGTATGGATCCATCGCAACCCTGAAAATATTAATTATAGATATACTTTTTCATAAAATATCCAAACTAACACAAATCTTAACTGTGTTTCATTAACAGTATAAGTACAGTGATTTCTTTTTTATTTAAAAAAAAAAAAATATATATATATATATATAGGTTATCATGCTTTGAGAAGTAAGGAGAGTGTTTTACTTCCCGCTCATATCTCTATTTTCAAAGTTCAAACAGTCGATCCAAACTTCTCAACATGATTTTCATATTGATGTGCTTGGAGACCAAATTTTATATTTTTGAAAATTTATTACTATTTTTTTAGAATTTTTGAAAATCACAGTTTTTCATTAAATAAACAAATAATAAAAAATTCACAAAAACACTGGTTTTCAAAAATTCTAAAAAAATAGTAAAATTTTTTTCAAAAAAAATGTAAACTTTGGTCGCCAAGTACATATCAATATGAATATCATGTTGAGAAATTTGAATCAACAGCTTAAACTTTAAAAATAGAGATATGAGCGGGAAGTAAAACGCCCTATATATTTACTTCTCAAAGCATCGTAGCATTACTCTATATATGTGTGTATGTGTGTGTGTGATCTCATGCATGCTGTAATTAATACTGTAAATGCATATGCATGTCCATATATATATATAAAGGATCAATCAACGAAAGAAAAATTAAGAACACATGCATGCAATACGTACGTTAACAAAGCAATCGTGAAAATGAAGCCTGAGGAGGGAAGCTGCCATCCTTGTTTCATTCTTAATTGCATTTAGAACTTGAGTTCTGACAATGCTGAGCGCATTTGGACAGCTCTGTGCGTAGAAACTAGAGCTCAGTTGGGACCGAGCCGTAATCGGACCAAAACCCATTACTATCATCAGTAGGAAAAACCCGAGAAATAACAAGTTAGAGCCCATTGCCATTATATTTTCCTTGCTAAATTAATTTAACTCTGAATCAATACTTGAGTTAAATTGGTACGTATTTATAGATGGATACATAGATAGATACATAGTGGATGTCTGATGAGTGTATAGTGGGCGGCGCTAAGTTTGTGTCACAGCGCACAATTAATTAAATTCACTGTATATATAATAATAAAATTGGAAGTGTGCATGGTAGGTACAATTCCTCCGTATAATCAACACATCAAGTAATGTTATATATATACACATTAAAATTATTTAATTATATATAACTTCTAATATGGACGGCTCAGAGAATCAGGTTTTGATATAGTGCAAGCGGAGGCAATACTCTCCGTTTGAAAAGTTACAGGTTCAAAATCTAAATAAAAAAAATCACTTATAAATATTAAATAATTGAACTAAGACTTGATCTCCAATTTTTACTAATTAAAAAATATAGGCGGTTCAACAAAAGGAGGAGGGTTCAAATGAAAGACTTAATCAAAATCGTAACGTGTTTTGCAATTAAAAACACAAGAAATCTAGAATCCGTAAATCCAAAATAAAATAGCAAAACGGTAATTTAAAACTAACAGTTTTGGAGTGAATAAATCGTTAAGCGGAGCGTAAATACTGATCATCAACAGTTTTCCTCAGACGTGATGATGGAGACCTTAGGCGTTTTTCTTTTACTTCTCTTATTAATTTTTATGGATGAGAAACCTTAAATAACGAAAATAGGAATTTGATATTTACAAAAAGAGCTGAGGCAAGGCGATTGTAAAAGCGATTCAGAGAAAAAACAAAAAAATCGAGAAAACAACAAAAAAAGAGAAAAACCAGAAAATCAAAAGAGAAGAATAACCGATTAGTGCAATGTCACGTGTCGTTCAGCTGCAAATGGTGCGAATCCGTGAGAAGTATAAACAAATACAAGGCCTCGAGAAGCCCTCTCCGCCATTAATGGCGCCCAATGGGCCGAGTTACAAAGAAATAGTTACTAGGCCTCAAGTTTGGAAACCTAAACAACAATTTCCGCTTAGGCAGCACTAGGAGACGAAATCCGATTTCATAAATCGCAAACTGCAAGAACTGCGATCTCGTTCAACACCGAAGAATCCGATCTGCTTTAGATGCGGATCCGCAGGCCATTTGGCGAAAGATTGCCGCAACGGGCGTCTTTGTTTTCTCTGTAACAGACTCGGGCACACATCTAGAGTCTGTCAGAGCAATACTTCGTTTCTCCCGCATACACCTCCCCCAAAACCCCCCGAAAACCCTAGAAATCGCCGACCTCCTCTCAAACCTCAGAGAACCAGATCGCCTACCATGGCTGCACCTCTCAGAACTCCAATAGTAACCTTACTGCAGACTCGCGATTCTGAGCAGATCGAGAAGGAGTTCGCTCAAAGTTTTATCTTAGACGATATAGGGGGCTGGGGTCCGAGCCGAATAGAGAAGACATTAACTCAGAAGTTCAAGCACACCCGCCATCATCGCTGGGTTGCCACGATCTACACTGAGTGGCAGTATTTGATCAAAGCTCCGTCAACAGCATGGCTGAACTCGGTGACTGCTCGTGGGTCGCTTACTCTTGAAGGTGTCGAATTCCCGGTGCTTGCTTGGGAACCGGACTTCGACGACGGCCTGGATCTCACCCCGATCTGGGTTCGTATCTCCGGGTTTCCCAAGACCCACTGGTCTTGGCCGGAGGTTGAGAAGGTCTTCACTCCCATGGGGGCTCACATTCTAGAAATAGATCCCGGCACGGGAGGCCGATATGACTGGAGGTTTGCAAGAATCAAGCTCGGCGTATGCGATGTACGATTGATCCCACCTATTCACTACGTTGAATACCTTAACCCTTCTGGTAAAATTCGAGTATTCGACCTACATATTGATATTGAATCTGCCAAAACCGAGAGTGTGCACGCTTGGACTGCTCGCTTGAACGGGCGGCCATATCCCAATGGCACCGAATTTGGATTGCCACCAGTCGAAGAAGACGAAGATCTGTTGATTCATGAGCTATCAGGTGATGCTGCAGCGGTAGAGATTAATTCTGAGACTGGACCTCAAATCGCTGAGGAGGCTTCCAACATGGACACTGGGACTGCCTCTTCCCCTGTCCGAGGCACCCCTCCTGCCAACTGCCGCCTAAACTCAGGGATAGCACGCAAGAGAGATGACGATGATGGCTCAGCTGGATCAGGTAAGCGGATTGTGGGACTGGGAGGTACTGCTGGCTCCAGCAGCAAACCTGGCGGGTCTGGTAGCAAACCAGGCGGGTCGGGTCAACCTAGTGGCTCGGGCTCCAAATCAGCCCCAAAAGGAACTGGTACTAAACCAGGTAAACGCACTTTGTCTCTGCCTCTCTCCCCCACCTCCCTTACTCTTGCTGCCTCCCAACCATCCCAACCATCTACTCCGCAGCCTCAACACATCAGTGAATCCGAAGATGAACCCCTTAGCTCTAAATTCTCTCATATTCTTCAAAGATCAGCCGCCAAAAACAGAGCTACAGGAAGCAGAAACAGCCACTTTTCAATGAAAAAAAAGGCAATTTGGGCTGCACCAAAATCTGGCTTAGCTGCTCGGCTTCGTAGTTCAACACCTAAATTCAACCCAGTTGAAGGAGTCATAACCGTGTCTGATGTTTCTGATCATCCTGACCAACCATTGATTACCACGCCGGCGGTTACTGATACAGCTACCTCTAGCCGACAGGTAGCGATTAGGCAAAGTCTGAGGGTCCAAATGCAAGATGCACCCCCCTCTACTATGGGCCGAGCACTAAAAAGGATACGCGATAAATCTGAAGGTACAAGTAGCTCAGCAGGTAATCCCCTAGTTAACAACTTCCCTTATCTTCGATTAACTGTAGAACAAATAACTGAATTGTTTAGAGTGTATCAAATTCAACTAGGTAATGACCACCTTGATCAGATTAAGATAATAGATGCTTTACAGCACTTAGATAGAGATCATTTTGAAGTTGTCATCAAAAATATCATGGCAGACTCAAAACTTAGGTCTTCCCCTTTTAGACTTACATTAGAACAGCTAGACTCTACTGCTCTCTTAGTAACTAAGGGTGACAACTATGATTCATGAATATCTTAAACTGGAACTGCCGAGGTTTAAACTCAAGTAGGAAGAGGCAAATTTTACATGATTTAGTTAAGGATAATTCGATAGATATACTTGCTTTACAAGAATCTAAGAAAGAAGATTTTACTCTTAGACTATTAAAACAAATTTCTCCTAGGTTAGATGTATGGCATTGGGTACCATCTCTAGGTTCCTCTGGAGGAATTCTATTTGGTTGCGATAGTAACAAAGTGAAAGTTTTATCATACAACCTACATCGCTACTATTTAGATGTGACTTTAGAAAATAAATTAGATTCCAACATTTGGCAATTTACTACTGTTTATGGGCCAGTTCTTAGACACCTTAAATCTGATTTTCTGACCTCTTTAGATCAGGTTAGACAGCCCTCTATAGCCTTTTGGGTCCTATGTGGTGACTTTAATGTGCTACGATGTAAAGCTGATAAAACTGGTTCTCATTTTGACAGTCTTAATAGTAGTCTTTTTAATGCCTTTATCAATCGTCACTCTCTCCTAGAACAGACCCTACCAAACCGCAAGTTTACTTGGTCTAGTGGGACCAAGTTTGCCTTATTAGATCGCGTATTCACCTCCTTAGCGTGGGAACAAAACTATCCTCATAGTGATATTAGGGATTTACAAAAAAGTGGTTCCGATCATTGCCCCTTGTTGTTTCGTACTAATATATCATTACCCCCACCTAGCTTCCAATTTAAATTCGATCCAGCTTGGCTTACACAAGAGGGATTTTCAGAATTGATAAACAAATGGTGGAATGAATTCAAACTAACTCATTTTAATGTAGCTAAAAGCTGGAACAACAAACTGAAATTTATGAGACGAAAAATTAAGGGATGGGCTAGGAACTTTTATGGAAACAAAAAGAGATCCAAAACAAAACTGATTTCGGAATTACATAGGCTAGAACAGTTGCAGGAATCTCACCATTTTACCGATGATGATTACCTACATTGGGCTCACACAAAATCTCAATTAGATGAAATTTACCATGACGAAGAATTGTATTGGAAAAATAGATCCAAACAACAATGGTTAGAGGCAGGGGATCATAACACTAAGTTTTTTCACATTATTGCATCGCATAGGAATAAGAAAAACCGTATAAACTCTTTGGAAATTGATGGGGTCCCAAATACAAACTTAGGTGACATGAAAAACCATGCTGTTGCTTTTTACAAAAATCTACTTGGAGTTCCTGGAACTAAATTTGCAAATTTACAACCTGATTTTTGGGATCCTGCTGATCAAGTAGATGATATAGACCGTAGTACTATAGATCGTCCGATATTAGAAGTAGAACTTAAAGAAGCCATTTTTGCGTCTTCAGCTCACGGAGCCCCTGGACCTGATGGGTTTTCCTTTCTTTTTTACCAACATTTTTGGGACTTAGTTAAAACTGATCTTATGACTTTATGCTACCATTTCTACAACCATAGCCTTGACTTACATAAAATTAATAAGTCCATCATTTGCCTTATACCTAAGGAAAAGGATGCTCATATTATTAGCAAATTTAGACCGATTAGTCTAGTAAACTGTAGCTTTAAGATTCTCTCCAAAATTCTGACTACTAGATTAGAAGCTTTAATGTCAAAAATTATTGATCCTAGCCAATCAGCCTTCCTCAAAAACAGATATATTCTAGATAATGTTATATTAAGTCAAGAACTAATTCATCATAGTAAATGCACACAAACGGACGGGGTAGTGATTAAGATAGACTTTGAGAAAGCATACGATAAAATTCATTGGGATTATATCTTAGAAATACTTAATAGTAGAGGTTTTGGTAGTAAATGGTGTCGATGGATTAAGGACTGGTTATATAGCTCCCAATCGTGTCTTAATTTTAATGGCGAACTCACTCCTTATTTTTACTGTAGACGAGGGGTAAGGCAAGGTGATCCCTTGTCGCCTTTTCTCTTTATCTTAGCGGCTGATACCCTTTGTAAAATTTTTCATAAAGGTAGACAAGCCCGTCGAATTGTAGGGTTAGGCCCCCCTTGCTTAGACAATCGAGCTATTACTAATTGCCATTATGCTGATGACACAATCCTCTTTCTCCAAGCTTCTCATGAAAATGTGGCATCAGCTTGGTGGGGTTTGATGAGTTTTGAAGCTCTTTCGGGCATCAAAATGAATCTGACCAAAACAGAACTTTATCCCATTAATGTAGTAGGAGATACTTATGCTAGTACATTTCAATGTAAACTAGGATCGTTTCCTTTCCAATACTTAGGTTTGCCTTTAAAAGATAGTAAACTCAATATTGTAGATTGGCAGTTCTTAATTGATAAAATAGAGAAACGACTACCAAATTGGAAGGGGCAACTACTAACATTAGGGGGGAGGCTCACTTTAATCAATTCAATATTATCTACCATTCCATTGTACACTTTATCGTTATATAAAGCTCCAAAAACAGTACTTAAGAAACTGAATTCCATTAGAAATAGATTTTTATGGCAAGGTACTACTACTAGGAGAAAATATACCCTAGTTAATTGGTCTATTGCATGCATGGCTAAATGCAATGGAGGGTTAGGTGTTTTAAATTTACAAGAAATGAATATTTCCCTACTATTAAAGTGGTGGTGGAAATTTCATAACCCTCAATACGTAGCTTTATGGAAAATAGTGATTACAAGTAAATATTACGTAGATAACCCCCTTCCACCTTCTCCGTTTTGGGACCAGATTTTAAAATTAGATACCTTAGGAAACTTAAGTGTAACCTATACCCCTAGCAATAATTCCCAATTAGACTTTTGGAATACCATTTGGTATGAAAATTGCTCATTAGCTACTAGATTTCCTCAGCTATATAGGATATGCACTACTCAACATATTAACATAGCTGCTGTAGTACTTTCTCAAGGACAAGCCGTTAAGTTTAGACGACCCTTAAGTGGTATATTAGCTCAAGAATGGCAGGAGTTACTATATATTCTTAGTACCTCTAGCTTTACTCATTGTTTTGACAAAATAGCATGGAGATGGGATACTCTAGGTCGTTTTACGGTTAAATCAATTTACCAACTCTTGAACTTTAGGGGGATTAAGGCCAATACATATGCCATCATCTGGGATTTACCAATTCCACCTAAAATCAGAATTTTCTTTTGGCTGATGCTTCATAATCGTATTTTAACAAAACTAAATCTACGGAAGAGAGGTTGGGTAGGTAGGGTTAAATGCCATTTCTGTCCAAAAAAGGAAAAAACTAATCACTTGTTCCTTAAATGCCCTCTAGCACAACAAATCTGGTTTTGGTTAGGCATTAGTTCTCAATACCTCAATACTTGGACCTCCTGTAAGGATATTTTTCTGTTTTCAGGCACACTACCTTTGGTGAATCAAATGGGATTTTTAATTGTGTTTAGCGCGGTTTGTTGGACTATTTGGAAACATCGAAATGATATATGTTTCCAAAACAGTCCAACAAAATCCGCTAGAAACCTTATTTTACTAATTATATCCGTTGTTGAATACTGGGCAGGTAATATGGAGAAACGCTTTAAGGAAGCGGCTGCTGAGTGGCTGCCAAAGGACATCAATGCCATCCCTCTTCGGGTGTGGGACCCCACCGTTAACCAGCTGGTCGTGTATACGGCCGATGATGCAGCAGCTGATGGGTAGTTCTTCCATGCCGCAGAGTCATGTGTTTTGTACAGATCCCTATATAGGGATGTTATCTTTACTTAGGTTTACATTCAGAATTTTCGGTTGCATGTGGTATTTTGATATTACGGCCTTATGGTGGTTGCTGAAGCAATGGGCTTCTGTTTTTGGCTCGGTGGCCGTGGGTCTTAGCTGTTTTCATAATTGAGAGTTAGATCTCCTATAATTGTAATTTAACTCTTGTTTCATGGAAATGAAATGGGCATCATGTATGCCTTTTATCAAAAAAAAAAAAAAAATTTTTATGGATGAAGTTTTTTAGTATGGGATACGTCCAAATAAGAGAAGAGGTCTTTAAATAACTCTGAGGCAACCTTTGGGACCAGTATATTTAATAAATAGCAATCTAAATTTTTCCATCAAAAATTACTCATGCCCTTTCATTAATTTCTGTAAATGAAATTGGTGCACAATAATAACATAGGCCACATAATTAAATAAAACTAACATTCTCCCACTTGGCCGTAATGTTATAACATAATAAAGTACACATGCAAAAATTGGCCAATATAATTTTCATTAACGTAAACCTGTTCAATTAGAAATACCAAACCAAACTAATGTAATCAGAATAACAAATGTCGTTATTTGATCCCCATTAATTATAGCATTGGTACTCTTTCCAACAATGGTTGATAATATTCATTCGGTCCTCATAAGTAATTTGCTTAGATTAAATAAAATTATGCGCAACATAATAAATAAGCAAACTTTATAAATTCAAAGTCAATACATAATTAAAAGTTCAGTACATAACATAATATATGAGAATGGCTAATATACAAACGTTTGTTCCTGGACTCAGGAACAAACGATTCGGTTCTCCGATTTTCAAAGTCCAAACAGTCGATCCAAACCATTAGATATTCAATCTATATTAAAATGTGCTTGGAGACCAAATTTTACATTTTTTGGATTTTTTTTACTATTTATTAAGATGGTTTGAAAACTGTTGTTTTTATTAAATTTTTGCAGCATTGAAAAACAGCGGTTTTCAAACCAGCTTAATAAATAGTAAAAAAATTCCAAAAAATGTAAAATTTGGTCTCCAAGCACATTTTAATTTGGTCTGCCGATTCGAAGTCGATCAGATCACAGTTTTAACCGCCAAAATGGATGCCATGCAAAAGGCATTCGACAAGATGAGCGCCAAATCAGTCAGCAACCATCAACCACAGTCTTGTGCCATGTGCGGCGATAGAGGGCACTCTTACGAGCATTGTCCATTGGCGCAAAGGGATGGAGAGACCGAGCAAGTCAACTCTCTCAACAGCGAGCCATCCTACTTTCCAAAACCTCCATTCAACCTCCAAAGACCCGGTTGAGCAACAGAACTGGAGGTGGAAGCAAAACAACTCCGCGCCATTCAACAACCCTTCGAGTAGCGATAACCGAAACTTCTATCAGAATGCATCTTTCAATAACCGGGAGCCACAACCTCCACCACCAGAGCCGTACATCACTTCTGCTGTCATTAACTTCATGCACGAGCAAGGCAAAATGAATCAGATGATGCTCGAGCAGATGCAAACGATGAGTGCACAAATGGCTGGTTTAGCTGCTCACAACAAGATGTTGGAGGAACAATTGAGTCACCGGACCACCTCTAGCCAACCACCACATGGGAAGCTCCCCAGCCAGCCTGAGCTTAACCCGAGAGAGGAGGTCAAAGCAATAACATTGAGAAGCGGGACTCAATATCAAGAACCACCCAAGCCAAGGGACCAGACCGCAAAGCACGCGGGCCGCGTCACTGACACGCGCCCCGCGTCACCACAAGAAGAAGAGAACTCCGGCCGCGTCGAACTGACTCGACCAGCAGTCATTGCTGAAGAACCTGTGAACGCGAGCCGCGTCACTGACACGCGGGCCGCATCGAAAGAATCTGAAATTCAGAAGAAGAAAGGGGCTGAGAAACCACCACCATACCGGCCACCTGTACCTTTCCCACAGAGACTAGCTGAGCACAGGCTCAATGATCAGTTCGCCAAGTTCATTCAAGTCATCAAGCAGCTGCACATCACCATCCCATTCACCGAGACATTGACTCAGATGCCAACTTATGCCAAGTTTCTCAAGGACATCCTCTCGAACAAGCGAAGTTTGGGGGGACACGAGACGGTGAGATTAACAGAACAGTGCAGTGCAATTTTCAGAAATGAGCTCCCGCCCAAACTGGAAGATCCCGGCAAGTTCTCCATTCCTTGCACGATCGGAAAAGCCACAATCAAGAGAGCCCTATGTGACTTGGGGGCTAGCGTGAGTCTCATGCCACGCACAATCTTCGATCGCATGGGGGTAGGTGAGCTCAAACCTACGCGAATGACTCTGCAGCTAGCAGACTCTTCTGTGAGGCGACCACTTGGGATAGTGGAAGATGTGCCAGTTCGAGTTGGCAAGTTTTATGTGCCCGTTGATTTTGTTGTGATGGAGATGAAGGAGGACAAGGAAGTGCCAATCATATTGGGACGGCCTTTCCTCAGAACCGCAGGGGCACTCATGGACGTGAAGGAGGGGACTCTGACCCTACGGATTGGGGACGAGAAAGTTCAGTTCAACCTAAACCAAGCCATGAAGTACCCATCCGAGCCGGCGACATGCTGCGCGGTCGACATGGTTGATCAATTGGCCAAAGAGCAACTCCGGGAGCAATACGGTAACTCTTTTATAAATTACCCTGATTATTTGTCCGAATTGCAGGACAAGAAAGATGCTCAAGGGAAGGTGTGTGCGGCAGACTCATTTACAACTGGCCCAGTGGAACCAGCACACGGACTGGACACCCCGCACACGGCCCGTGCACTCCCATCTGAGAAGATTCCACACGGGCCGCACATAGAGCACACAGTCCATGCACAGGCTCAGCCAAAACAGGTCAAACGAGAATCGAAATTTCTCATTCCTAACCTCGACCCAGATCGCACTGCTACATTCTTGGAGGACTTCAAAGCTCAGCAAGCTGTGATCGGGTACTTAATCGGGAAGCTGACAGGCTCAGCACACAACTTCTGGCATTCGAAGTTTAGCAGGGCACACGGACCACACGCAAACACACACGGTCCATGCACGATCCCGCCAGACTACTGATCAGGTGTGTTTTCTTTTCCCCAGGTTTTATATTTTTTCTATCCATCTGTCTTGAAGCATTGAGGACAATGCTCAGATTAAGCTTGGGGGGGAGAACTTTGTATCTTAGGTTGCATTTAGGTCATTTTTAAACTTTTTTTTACCTTTTCTTAGATCATGTTTATTTTTTCTTGCACTTTTAGGTGATAAATTTGCATGATTGCTTGAATTAAGGACTTTTATGAAAAATTTTGGCTGTGATTTAGATAACCTTGAGAAATTAGAACTAACCCCATAATTGACAAAAGAACTGATTAGGAAGGAATGTTTTGAGAACTAGAGAAGAAGAAAACTTGAATCGCATCGAAAAACCATTTTGAAACTGAATTGTGCCTTTTAAAATAGGGAAATGGGGATTTTAAATAAGGAAAGATTGGGATATCCATTGGTATGAATGAATACCATTGGATGTGTGTATTCATGGTGTATGCGAAAAATAAAAAGTGTTGAAATAAATGAAAAGATGGAGAACATAAGAGTACTGGCAATAAGTCCAATTGGGCGCCTTTGAGCTCGTCTCCCAAACTTAGAAAAGAAAAAGAACTTTTGCATACATCAACACACGAAATCCGCGACTTTCTGACCTAAGCTTGTTCCAAGCTTGGGGGAGCAAAAAGAAAAGAAAAATCACCACAAACGAGGGCATAGTTTCAGTAAAAGAATGAGAGATTGATCAATTCGGGTAATTAACTTTGCAAGTCTTAAAAACATTTTAGAATTTGAAGTTTGATTAGTCAATTCGTGTGGTGAATCAAAATTGATCAAGGAAAGTCCAAATTATACCAAAAGGATTCTCAAGGTTCCTGATTAAAGCAACTCATGTAAATTTTCACATTTAGGAACTTAATTTGCATTTAGGTAAGATTAGAGTCCAACCCGGTACCTAAGTATGGATCTTTGCTTGAGGACAAGCAAGATTTAAGCTTGGGGGAATTTGATGTCTCATTATTAGACCTATAAATCCGACCAATTTCTGTACCAAAATCTGTGTTTTAAACCACCAAATCGTGTCTTTTACATTGAATATCTATAGAATGTGGTACTGCTGTGTTTTCATTCTTACTTTGCAGAAAATGAGCAAAATCAGAGAAAATTGTGAGTTCTGGAGCCCTACACGCGGGTAGCGTCAGATCCCACGCGGGTAGCGTCAGACCCTGAAATTTCAGCACCCGAACTTAAAACAGTCATAACTTTTGACTCGTAACTCCGTTTTGAGCGTATGACCACTTTTCGGAAAGCTTGCGAGAAGATCTACAATCTGAGCAAAGGCACGCGGGCCGCATCAGATCCCACGCGGGTCGCGTCAGACTTTTCCGGAAACAGAAGCAGAATTGGAAACAGAGGCTAATTGAAGAAAGGTCGGCCAGAAAAGTTATAAGAGGGGATTTCTTGCACCTGAGAGGGCATTCTGGATCTGAGGGACAATTCCTAGGGTTAGGAGAGACGGCTGGCTGGGAGACGAAGAAGAGAGGAGCGGAACGAGAGTTTTGCGACGAATCTTCATCGTTCTTCTAGTTTTTCTATGAACTCCTTTATCTTTATTTGTTTTCTTTGTTCTTTGACTATGTGTGAGTAGTTTTCTTTGTTTCTAGGGTTACGATGTAGTTCGATACCTTGTTTTTGTATGCATGTTGTTTGAATTTGTGTTGAACAATAGTGTTTAATTGTTTGAGTATTATTCTAATTGCTTTGTTGAAGTTGATTGAATGATTCATGTTTGTTTACTGTTAGATGTCTATAGCATCTTTCTTGTACTTTAGCCTTGATGTTTCTTTCAACCAAACTTAGTATCTGAGGTAGGTTTACGAGCCGTGAGGCGAGTCCAAAAAGTAACTGAGAGGTGAAATTTACCACTTATCGAGAGGTAGTGGTTACCTTTAGTAAACCGGACAATTAACTTAGATTAAAAACCTAAGAAGGTGAAATTGCATTTCCGATACCAGGTTTATTAAGCCAACAAACGAGAGTTGAGGTTTAGGAACATTAGGTTCGGTCAATGAATCCTTACACTAAAGAACAACGCAAAAACAGACAACTGCTGCATTTCCTCGAGGTCCACGCAGACCGCGTATGAGAGTACGCGGGTCGCGTGTTCCATGCGGGTCGCGTATGAGAGTACGCGGGTCGTATGGGTACCGAGAGGCAAGGTTGACAATGAAATCGAAAACCCTGGAAACGCTCTTCTCTATTTGATAAACCCAAAATTTACCTTCTGTCAATTTAATTACTTCTGTCATTGATTGAATTTAGGATTTAAACAAACCAAACCAACCTTTTTCCAACTTCTAGTACCTAATTGATTTAAGTAGAATTCCATATTAGATTTAAGAATCATCCTGTGGATCGATACCTGACTAAACTATACGACGGGATTGTGCACTTGCAATCTTAGTCGAAAGTTGAATAAGGTTAAAAGCTACAGCTTGCTGTAGTGAAACTTTGTGATACACTTTTGTGCGAACAGTGCACAGAGGCACCAGTGTCAACCCACCATGTATTTTAGGGAACATCAACTAAAAAGGTTTCACAAATCATAAAATTTAAATTATTACCCTTTTTAGCGAGCCAATCTTTAAATTTCACATAGTCCTTCCTCATGTGTCCACGCTTCTTACCAGTAGCCGTAACCACTTTATTTTTACCTTTACCATTGTTCTTATTTTTCTTCGGTTTTGGACTTTGAACGGCAATATGTGCATAGTCAGGTTTCTCAGCCTTAATCCTTTCTTCTTCTTCAAAACACATGGCAATTAATTCGCTCATTTTCCACTTTTCTTTCTGCGTATTATAATTGATCTTGAAAGGACCAAATTGTGCAGGAAGAGAAGTCATAATGAAATGAACTAAAAAACCTTCAGAAATTGCCATATCCATGCCATTTAACTTTGTGGCCATATCATTCATCATCATGATATGTTCACGTACACCGCTTGTCCCGTTATACTTGGTAGTGAGCATTTTCATTATAAGAGCACTTGCACTTGCATTAGCCTTAGAAGTACTTTTAAACTGTTCTTCAACAGAAGCCAAATACTGTTTCGCAGTGAAAACATTATTTGCATCATTCTTCTTAGGAATGCCTCCTCTTATAGCAGATATAATAGTACTTTTCATAATCATGAGAGACATGCGGTTTGAGCGTTCCCATTTTTCTAAATTAAGTTTTTCATCATTAGTACTTGTAGCTATAATAGTAGGTTTGTCCATTCGTAATGCCTGATCCATTTTCAGAACACCAAGACAAATCTCAATTTGCTATTTTCAAGTGGAAAAATTAGTTCTGTTCAATGGTATTATTCCAGAGATTTGAGCATGAACATTATTCAATGCTGCATTAGATTCAGAAAAAATGAAATGCTTACTATTATCAACTATAAATCCACAAATAACATAATAATATTAAATCAACTGTATATAGAGGGACTCACAATAATTATACTGAAATAAGTAATAAAACGCCAAATAATATTTCATTTCTAATATAAGTTGTTGCATAAAATCCAATTTATATCACCGTTGGGCAGAAACAAATTGAATTATTAAAATAAATAAATTCACTGAATAAATTATACTGGCAATTAAAGTTGATAAAATTAACCTTTATAATTTATTAAATGTAAAAACGTAATTGTGACTTAAATCACAAAATTCCTTTTAATAAAGTAGCAGTTACAATTTAAAGTCGGTAAAAAGTGATAACAACTATTTATTAAAAATAACATTATATGGTTTAAATTATTTATATGAAAAAAATATACAATAAACTTCCATTGGGCCCATTATTGTATATGATTTCATATAAAACCATACATTAATTTTTAAATGCTAACATATTATAAATGCAACATATACATACTTTGCACTTCTACTTAGTACTTTCCTAAAATGAAATATGCAACCCATGTGATCAACATAACATGTATAACTCAATAGGATCCAGTACAATGTTTGCATCAAAATTATGTCCTGACCACTTAATAATCATGTGATCAAGATGCAACTTGGATCAAAATTATGTTTTCATTTTTGGGCTTATGTTGCCAAAAGTCTTGGTCATGATGCAACTTGGACCAAAATTTCATCCAAACTAAGTTGTATAGGATCCAACATATCTAAAAATGAGTGCCCATGTGATTCATGACATGATGCCTTTTGACTACTAAATGTCTCCAACATTGCATCTCCAATAACAATTCATTGATCAATATATTTGTGCATACATAACAGAAAATATAAATTCTCCTTTAAAAAATTTCGTCCAAAATTATAAGAAAGTATTTATACATAAATATAAGTTGAATCTGTATAGCTTTTATACGAATCAATGAAAATCAATTTTGTTAAAAAATTATTGCATCTTATTTGAATTTACGATGGCTCTGATACCAAATGATAGACTTAATCAAAATCGTAACGTGTTTTGCAATTAAAAACACAAGAAATCCAGAATCCAGAATCCGTAAATCCAAAATAAAATAGCAAAACGGTAATTTAAAACTTACAGTTTTGGAGTGACGACATCGTTAAGCGGAAGTGTAAATACTGATCATCAACGGTTTTCCTCAGACGTGATGATGGAGACCTTAGGCATTTTTCTTTTACTTCTCTTATTAATTTTTATGGACGAAGTTTTTTAATATGGGATACGTCCAAATAAGAGAAGAGGTTTTTAAATAACTCTGAGGCAACCTTTGGGACCAGTATATTTAATAAATAGCAATCTAAATTTTTCCATTAAAAATTACTCGTGCCCTTTCATTAGTCATGTCCTTTCATTAGTCGTGCCCTTTCATTAGTGCCCTTTCATTAATTTCTGTAAATTTAATTGGTGCATATTAATAACATAGGCCACATAATAAATAAAACTAACATCAAATGCCTTCATTTTTTGTGCCTCCACCATGCCTCAATTTCTAAAAACTTTAATAAATCAAAATTTAAAACTTAAAAGTCAAAATAAAACCGTTAGATATGATCTACATCATTTTATCTATGCACGTGTAAACAAATTATGGCATTTCAATTTTGTTTTGGTTGTCATCAAGAGCTTGTAAAAAACGTACTAATTTGAATAATTTCTAGACGTTGATTTTTCAACTTATTGATTCATATAAAAACAAAATCAAAATGTGATAATTTTTTATTAGAACATAGAGAAAATAACATAGATCATATCTAACGGTTTTATTTTGACTTTTTAAGTTTTAAATTTTGAGTTATTAAAGTTTTTAAAAATGGAGGCATGGTGGAGGCACAAAAAATGGAAGTATTTAAACCCTCCTCCAACAAAAGTTTATAATTCACCAATTAGTTGGTGCCCTGGTGCCCAACGGTTATTTATTTGAGTTTAAACTTTTTGTCGTCTTTCCTATGCAAGAAAATGCCCACTATATACATAGATGATAAAAAGTGGTGATATATAGTATTCCTTTACGTGGTGATTTTCAGATTAGTATGAAAATAATTCTAATTATATAATTAGTAAAAATATTGTTTGGATTGTACATTTGAAATAGTAAATTGTTGTAACTGAGAAAAAATAGTGTCAGTAATGTGCTAATTAAGAAGAAAAAATAGGCAAGTGAGGTCTCAAACGAATTGTTACGATGTGGAGATGGCAGAAGTGGTGTCAATTTATAAAGGTGCTATCTAGCCTCTCATAGGCAAATAAACAATAAAAATTGATAGAAGAGACATGGTACAACAATTAAGAAGAAAGAGATATGAAAGGAATACACTTGGAGAATCTCCCTAGTCTTCTTAGAGTCGCCTTGCCTCTGTTCTCGGCAGAATTCTGCCCTTAGGCAGATTTTTGCCGCTCAATACACATTCTTACTAACCCTAACTTTGATAAATTGAAAGATGAAAGATTGATACAAAGAGATCACTATTTATAGGCTTCCCAGGCATAATGGAGTAGAGGGGGACGTGTTCTGGAGTTAGTGGAACTTGGAGAGTAAGTAACTTGGAGTCCAAGTTGCTTATAACTATCGTTTCTTATGGAATTTGCTGTTTGCGCGGTTCTGGGAGAGGTCGCATGCAGATGAATATTAAAACGCATGCATATTTGCGGAACCGCATGGACTCGTCGACCTTTCGTATTTTGGTTGTAGAATCGTCATCCGAGCTCCGATTGAGATGATTCAACTTGGATTGGAACCTAGACAACGAGATCTACAACTTTCGTGAAGGTTTTGAGTTCAGACTCGGAATGTACAAGGCTCAGGAAGTGATCCAAAATTAGTGTACTATTTTCCTTCAAGATTTCGGCTCTGGTTGTTCTCTGGAAGTGCTGGGCTTTTATGCGGTTGCGCATGCGGTTGAGCATTCATCCGTGTGCAACTGGTCAAATGCATAAAATCTTCAAACTCTTGCTCTAGTTCCTTGCTTTATTTGCATGCGGTTTGCGTTCAAACCGCATGGCAAATATCTAGTGTACAGAATGCTTCATTTTATGCATGTTTTAGTCCTAAAAGCAATATAAATCTGCAATTCTACGAAATCGAGTAAAATGGCAAAAGTAATCTGATTCAACCTAAATTTGACATTTGTAACTCGATATTTGACAATATTTTAGATCAAGTGATAAGGAAAAACACTACTTATTTCAGCCCTATCAACCATAGCCTAACTCTCTCTCTCTCTCTCTCTATATATATATATATAGGAAATTGCTAATATGCTATGCATAGCATAGAGGGCCTCCGTGCTACGGCTCAATATTTGAGTTTTTAAAATTCTAACGGTCGATCTGAACCGTTCAACATGATCTCCATATGAATATGTACTTGCAAACCAAATTTTACATTTTTTAGAATTTTTTACTAATTTTTTAGATAGGTAGAAAATCACTTGATCTGAAAATTCTGTACCATTCAGATCAAGTGTTTTTCTACCTATCTAAAAAATAGTAAAAAAATTCTAAAAAATGTAAAATTTGGTTTGCAAGTACATATTCATATGGAGATCATGTTGAATGGTTCGGATCGACCGTTAGGATTTTGAAAACTCAAATATTGAGCCGTAGCACGGAGGCCCTCTATGCTATGCATAGCACCATAGCCAACTCCTATATATATATAGAGCTGGGCTATGGTGAGTTGTGAAGTAAGATGTCATTTTTACTTCACGCTCATATTTTCATTTTGAAAATTCAAACAACCGATCCGAACCGCTCAACATGTTCTAAATATTGAAATGTGCTTGGAGACTAAATTTTATATTTTTTGGAATTTTTTTACTATTTATTAAGCCACTTTGAAAATCGCTGATCCGGTGGTCCAGAAAATTTTACTGTTTTTTTACTGTTCACAGTGGATCAGCGATTTCAAAGTGGCTTAATAAATAGTAAAAAAATTCAAAAAATGTAAAATTTAGTCTCCAAGCACATTTCAATATTTAGAAAAAGTTGAACGGTTCGGATCGGTTGTTTGAATTTTCAAAATGAAAATACGGCGTGAAGTAAAACGACGTTTTACTTCGCAACTCACCATAGCCTATCTCCAAGCACATGGAGTAAAACGCGTTTGTACTTCACGCCGTATTTTCATTTTGAAAGTCCAAACGACCGATCCGAACCGCTCAACATGATCTCCATATTGAAATGTGCTTGGAGACCAAATTTTACATTTTTTAGAATTTTTTTACTATTTATTAAGCCACTTTGAAAATCTGAAAATCCGGGTGAACAGTGAAAAACAGTAAAAAATTCTGGACTGCCGGATCAGTGATTTTCAAAGTGGCTTAATAAATAGTAAAAAATTCTAAAAAATGTAAAATTTGGTCTCCAAGCACATTTCAATATGGAGATCATGTTGAGCGGTTCGGATCGGTCGTTTGGATTTTCAAAATGAAAATATAGCGGCGTGGAGCACCAACGCGTTTTATTCCATGTAGTAGCATAGCTCAATTATATATATATATATATATATATATATATATATATGTATTCTTCTATGAACTCATTTCTAAAACTTATCGGATTGGCTTCAAACGACGAATTCAAACCGTTGAAATCCTTCTACCTTACGAGTGATACGTCTATATGTGAAAATTTTAAATTTTCGAATTAATTTAGTATAGAGTCAGTGGTAAAAAAACATCCAAAAAATGAATGCATTAAAATTAATTTATAAACCTTCTAATTTTGACCACTTGACTTTATCCTAAATTAATTCGAAAGCTTAAAATTTTCATATGTGGATACATCACTCGTAAAATAGAAGGATTTCAACGGTTTGAATTCATCGTTTAAAATCAATCAATAGATTTTAGAGTTGAATTCACAAACAACTTGATAAACTTAGAAACGCCACAGTTCTAATCTATATATATGTCCAAATATATCTCAACCACGCACCGTCCCATCACGACCAACAAATTAATTAGAAATCAGCCTTTCATTGAAGTTTTTTCAAAAGAATTTAAAGTATCCACCGTTCAGTGAAAAACCGGCCCAAAAAGATTGTGAAACCGGTCGAATCTGGTGAAAAATTGGTAATAGATATACATGACCGCATGCATGCATGCCGACGTTTTTATTAATATCCAAAGTTATATACAAATTAATAAGTTTACCCACAATTCCTCAGTTTTGCCAAAAATATCCAAACCGGCCATAAAATAACCGGTTTCCAATTTTTTTTTTACCCGTAATTTATCCTATACATACCCCTTTTTTCTCTCTCCTCCTCACAACTCACTCATCAGTCGTCTCTCAACCGAATTTCCTCTCTTCTTTAAGGTAATTTTTTTATTTAATTTAAATTTTATTTTATTTAATTTAGGGTTTATAGTTTAGGGTTTAGGATTTAGAGTTTAGGGTTTAGGGTAATTTGTTGTAATTTAGTGTAATTAGCACAGTTGACCATATTTTAGGGTATTTTGGCCTTTTTTAACATAATTAGGCTAATTAAGCGTAATTTAGCCGAAGTTAGCATAATTAGGATAATTAGACCATTTGAGCATATTTTACCGAAATTAGGCTATTATAGCATATTTTAGGTTATTTTAACCGCAATTAGGTTATTTAGGCGCAATTGGATAATTTTAGCAAATTTTAACATAATTAAGACTATTTTGGCTCTTTTTAGCATATTTTACCGAAATTAGATTATTGTAGCCTATGGTAACATATTTTAGGTTATTTTAACCGCAGTTGACCTATTTTAGCATGTTTAAGCAGAATTAAGCCTATTTTGGCCATTTTTAGCATATTTTAGCGAAATTAGGGTATTGTAGCATAATTTAGGTTATTTTAACCGCAATCGGCATATTTTAGCATGTTTAAGTAGAATTAAGCTTATTTTAGCATGTTTTAATTGCAATTGGCCTATTTTAGGTTATTTTTGACATCAGGATGCGTAGAGCACGGTCTACCCGTCGTCCAGTAGTTGACGAGCCGATCAGTACTAGCAGCACCGAGCATATCAGTCCTCTCCTGTGGATGCCCCACGACGATCACCGAGTCTCACTGGCTTCTCGTGAGGTACGTACCTTTTTTTTGTTTTCTTTAAATTTTGTTGAGTTCAAATTTTGTTATGGTAACACCGTGTGGACTATTTTTTTAATGCATGACACGTTTCTTTTAGATGTGAAGTTGCGGTGCGTTCACATGTGGTACTACGAGGTGATGGACCAGTACCTCATCAACCTGGATCTCTACCAGGTTGCGGACATCTTGCGGACGGAGAGAAACATCATCAATGCATCTCTCATCGCAGGACTGGTGGAGCGATGGCGTCCTGAGACGCACACGTTCCACATGCCATTCGGAGAGATGATAGTGACACTCCAGGATGTGAGTGCCCTTTGGGGTTTGCCTACCCGTGGCACACCCGTTAGCGGAGTATCTGACAGCTGGAGATTCAGAGGTGATATCGAGTTGTTGTTGGGAGCTGATCCTCTCTCTCTCATTGGGGATCGTGGGCAGTCCAAATTCCATATGAAGATGACGAAGTTACGAGAGCACTTCAGCGCAGGTCTGACGGCAGATTCCACCGATGAGGAGATTCAGAGGTAAAAACTATAAATTGTTTCTATTAATCAATTTCCAATAAATTGTTTCTATTCCATTTACTATAAATTGTTTCTAATACTTTTACTATAAATTGTTTCTATTAGATTTTTTATAAGTTTTGTATTGCAGATATACACGGGGCTACGTGATAGACCTTTTTGGTTCTGTCATGTTTCCTGGTTTCAGCGGTGATATGATGCCAATGATGTATCTCCCTCTGCTGGCAGACTTTGAGCAGCTGTCGCCGTACAACTAGGGTGGGATTGTCCTAGCCCATCTGTACTCCCACCTGTGCCGTGGTTGTGAGGTAAGTCTCTAACTTTTTTCTTACTTAATTATTTAATCAATCAATCCAAATACCCTGACGGCTAAAGTTCTTGAAAATGCAGAAGAAGGCGAAGCAGATGTATGGGCCGGTACTCCTGCTTCAGCACTGGTCGTGGTCACGGCTACCGGTGGGCCGGCCTATCCAGAATGAGGCTCCGGTATGGGGAGCGCCCGATACTTGGAGATGCCCGGCATACGGGAAGAAGTGGCACGGTTTCCACCACTATATAGGTCGGACCCACGGTAGTACCATTGGGATCAGGCCAGTCCGTTCAGAGCTGCAGAGTTTGGTTGCTGATCTTATTGAGTGGACACCGTACGATCAGTTGTACGAGGAGGAGCTGTTACCGGGGAGTTGTCTGCAGGAGTAGGAGCGGGAGATGTGGTACTACAGAGGTCCACTCGTACACTTCTGGATAGTGGAGCACCACTACCCAGATCGGGTATTCCGTCAGTTTGGACTAGGGTCTTTTATTCCCACAGACCCATCTTTGCCGAGGTCCACGTTCATAGACATGCACAAGTAAGTCGTATCATATTATCAACTACCTCATATTACTTGATAGCTTTGTATTGCAACTAACGTGTTCCTTACAGGATGAGCCACAAAGGGCGAACGGACTGGGACTGGAGCAACTATCTGCAAGAGTACTACAGTAAGGCAGAGGATCTCCAGTATCTGGACTTCTATCATGAGCCAGATGCGTTATTTCAGACCCAGGGACATCCCCAGTTGAGGTACGATACTTGGTACATGCAGGTCTGCATGGCCACTGTCTATCTGTAGGGCGATTACGGTGCCCATCTCCGCGACAGGGTCAAAACCGATGATGGTTACCATCCCAACGGCATCAAATGGGTTCGCCAGGTAATGCACCTAAAACTACATCATTTTTTCCTAATTGAATAATCATCAAGGTTTGATCTGACAAAATAATTTTTTTCAGCTTCTATCCTCGATCAAGGAGTGCGGGCATGGGATTGCCTTAATGGGAAAGAAGAACTGGAGACATATTGGGTACCGCACCCTCAAGAAAAATGCGAATTGGGTTGAGGATGCCGGGCACGGTGGGAAGCTCATCACGATGCTGCGAGACGCCGGAGAGAACATCAACTGGCGTGAAATAGATCCGACCGAGCCCGACCTGGGCCCGATTATGGGACATGAGATGCCACCTTCCCCCGATTCGCATCCAGAGTGGGACTACCATCGTTGGGTATTGTCCAATGCTGGGTGGTCAGCATTCTACGACGAGCATGGACGTCCGGTTCAGACTCAGGTATGTCATACTTCAGTAGCTGTCAGCTTTGTATAAATTTCTTCATTTAGATCAAATTTACTAAATTATGTATATGATTGTAGGGTCCGGCCGAGATGCCGCCACAGCCACCGCCTCAAGAGCCCCTCACGGAGGATGTCAAGTCCCTCTCGTGCAGTCTCGATGAGTTCGGGGTATATGATGAAGGTTTCATGTCGGCATCGCCAGTACCCCGATATGGCACAGAGATGCCACATAATAGAGAGACTAGTGGTAGCGGGTCTCATACTCAGCCTGACTCGACAGTCTCTACGGGTGATTACATATGGGATACCGCTGAGCGGAGACGCAACTACACCGATGCTAGTGTGGAGACCCCGAGAGATAGAGCCTGGCCGCGCGAGCGCCGGGCGAACGCCGGGCGAACGCCGGAGTACCGCCTGAGCGATGGTCCTCCTCTCCGTTTTAGTAGTATCGTGGCTAGTTTTGTACTATTTATATTTGGTATGTTTGGATTATCCTATATTTCGGTTCTTTTGTATATGTGTTTTTATGGTACTATTTTTATATTGTTCAGATAAAATAAATTATCATGATAATGCTAAACAGAAAATATTACAACAATAACAATAATAGTACAACATAAAAAATAAACATAAAATATTAAAAAAAAATTGAAGAAGTGCTTTAAACAACAGAATAAGTACTTTAAAGATTAAAAGCACAACAATTGGCGCATCTCGAAATAAATTGAGTCGGTGTGAGTGACACAAGTACCCAGAAAAATAGTCAAGAAAATAATATTACAATACAATGACAAAATAAAATTACACTACATAATCACAAAGCAGATCATATACAAGAAGAAAATAGTTTGTGTAAAAAAAAAAAATATATATATATATTGAAAACCGGCCATAAAATAGCCTATTTCTGGGGAGAGAAAATCGGTCATTTTATGGCCTGGATATTTTTGACAAAACTGAAGAATCGTGGGTAAACTTATTAATTTGTATTTAACTTTGGATATTAATAAAAACGTCGGCATGCATGAGGACCGTTTATTCACATTTGAACCATTAATTGACTGACAAGTGACAAGTATATAATAAGTAGGGGAGCTATAAGCCTATAAGTAAGCATTAGTTAATTTGTCTTAAGAAAATGTGTACGTCCAGTGATTAATTTAAGTTGGTTCTGACTTGTACATGCATGGACCTCGATCGCTCTCTTCTTTTTATCCTTTGCGTTAATTGCTTGAGGTAAGAGATAAGAAGCACTAGACCCGTAAGATAAGTAATTATATTGGTATTTGGATCACTTAAGTAAATGGGACATGTTTGGTAAAGGCCACATGAAAGAAAGAAAAGTCAAAAGTGTACGTACTTAATATCTATCTCAATAGTCAATAGTCAATATATATGCGCGCATGCATGTTACTTTATTATATTATAATCAGAAATGGTGGAATCAGATTCATGGCACTAGGGCCTAATTCTACTGAATTTTATTATCTATTTTGGGTATCTTCCTTGGTACAATGAAGAGCCCAAAGAGCCTGAAATCCAGCACGGACAGGACCGGGTCTATTTTGGGTTGGGCCCTTGGTGTTTGTGTAAAAGCTGGTCACTGGTCCCAGAAAAACTTTTGGAACTCTTGCTTCTGGAACAAACAAGATTCAGACAATCCCAATCAAATCAAGTCTCCCGTCTCCACCGAAGAGAAGAGAATCAACTAGTTCCCGTTTCGTAGCAGCTGCTCACCTCTGCTCTGCTCTTCTCTTCTCTTCTCTTCTCTTCTCGCCATTGAGTAGACAATGGTAATTTCTCTCTGTCTTCCCCTTTTATTTATCCATTGTTACGACCTAGGGTTTGGTTTTTCCATCCCTAGGTCGTTGATTGACGCACGAACACTGTCAGATTGGATTAGGGGTTAATTAAGACGTCAGAGACGATTTGGATCGGAACCCCTCTTCTCTTTCCTACTTAACGTAATTCAAGTCATTGTCATCTGGGGTTAATTAAGACAAGTTCTGAAATTCCATTTCTTGTACAAATTTGTTATATAATTCTGTCCAATTACTCACATTAACTGTTGTGGTTCTAATGTTGCTTCGATCAATACTTTCTTTTTTCTTTTCCAAATGCCTATATTATATGAGATGGGAACACTGCAGTGGACATAAAGAAAACAACTGTCTATCTCATCTTTTTCTAAATAATTTCCTATTTCAGTCAACAAGAAAGATGATAATTCGTGATGAGTGGGAGAGAAAATTAAAGGAAGTGAAGATAAGGAAGGAGGATATGAATCGGCTCATAATGAATTTTCTTGTAACTGAAGGCTATGTTGATGCAGCTGACAAGTTTCGTCTTGAATCTGGCACTCAACGTATCCTCCTTCTTTTCTTATACTTTTACTAACTCTTTTTCTATTTTGGGGTTAAAACTTCAAAACCTACAAAAATAGAATTATTGTATGTGGTCTAGAAGAGAGGAACTAATAGAGTGTGACAGTACAAACTCACAGAGTATCCTATATACTCTTTCCTTCTCAACTTACTGGAAAAGGTACCTAAAGTAACTTGATGTTTTACTATCTGGGTTTGCATAAGTGGAGGAAAGACTCTTAATTTGAGTATTTATAACTAGTTTAGGACAGTACTTATGTGTGATTCATTCATTATTTAGTGGAGCACATTACATTCTATTTATTCTTTACAGGCCTGCCGGTTGATGTGTTGTTTACAATTTTAAAGCGTGGTTATTTTTCATTTTGTTAACATTCACTGCTATCTAGTTGCATGCTGAGAACTCAACCAGCATGTGCCAGCACCAAGTTTCACCGATTGTTGTTAGATGTTAGCATAATTTTTTTACTGGCAATTAATGTACCGTATCAAATAGCCATGGAATTCTATGTAAAGGCGGTAGAGGATTCGATACAGTCATTTATGTACAGTTCTTTCTTATATACAACATAAATATGATGGTGTACTTCTGTTTGAAGAATGATAATTGAGTTCAAGGATTTGCTTAATGGGTTTTAGCTGATATTGACCTTGCAACAATAACGGATCGAATGGCTGTAAAGATGGCAGTGCAATCTGGCAATGTTCAAGATGCTATTGAGAAGATTAATGATTTGAATCCCGAGGTCATTTTGCTTATTTTGTTATCTTCCCTTCTTCCTTTTCCTGTATCGTATTCTTCTTATTATTATTATTTAGCTTTTAAATTGGCATCATACTCCTATTGTAAGTACAGCTGTTGTTGCTATTATTAGAGTAATAATAAAGCAGGCTGGTACCAGAGTTTCATTTCAAAAAGAGAAGAGAAGCAAGTGATTTTCTTCTTCAATAATACTTTTTAATATTTTGAAAAATATATATAAATATATATATGAAGCAGATACTGGATACAAACCCAGAGCTATATTTCCACCTTCAGCAACAGAAGCTGATAGAATTGATTCGCATGGGCAAAATTGAAGAGGCTTTAGAGTTTGCTCAGGAGGAGCTCGCACCTCGTGGAGAAGAAAATGTACCTCTCCTCTCCTTTCCTTATGACTGTTTGCATGATAGATAGATTATATATAATTGGGAAGGGAATGAATTTGATGGTATTGGTGTGCTGCAAATGCAGCCAGGTTTTTTGGAGGAAATAGAGAAGACAGTTGCTCTGTTGGCGTTTGAAGATGTCAAGAATTCACCGTATGGAGAGCTTCTAGATATGTCTCAGCGTGTGAAAACTGCCAGTGAGGTCAATGCCGCCATTCTCACCAGTCAAAGCCATGAAAAAGGTTTTCTAATAATATATATATATATATATAGAGAGAGAGAGTGGCTAATATCAAAACGTTTGCACCAAGCCTTCTCGTGCAATCAAGTCGTTTTCGGATTTTCAAAGTTCAAACGGTCGATCCGAGCCGTTAGATGTGATCTCTATATTAAAATCTGCTTGGAGACCAAATTTTATATTTTTTGGAATTTTTTTACTATTTATTAAGCCACTTTGAAAATTGCTGATCACATGGTCCAGAATTTAGTTGCACTGTTTTTACTGTTCACCCGGATCAGCAATTTTCAAAGTGGCTTAATAAATAGTAAAAAAATTCCAAAAAATGTAAAATTTGGTCTCCAAGCAGATTTTAATATAGATTGAACATCTAACGGGTCGGGTCGACCGTTTGGACTTTGGAAACCCAAAAACAACTTGGTTGCACGAGGGGCTTGGTGCAAACGTTTTGATATTAGCCACTCTCTCTCTCTCTCTATATATATATATATATATATTCATTCTTGTACCAGTAGCTTTTGGTGTGCATATGGATCATAGCTAGGTTATTAATTGCTGATACACCTTACTTTTGCAGATCCAAAGCTTCCAAGCTTGCTAAAGATGCTAATCTGGGCCCAAAACCGGCTGGATGAAAAGGCGATATATCCCCGCATCAATGACCTCTCCACTGCCAAGCTTGAAGAACCTGCTGTTTAAAATTTGTAAATTCTTCCTCAATTGACATTTTAAAGGTTGTAATAGATCATCCTCACAAATTAAATAGTATTGGGATTGGAAGCATTTATGAATATGATGTTTGAGCTTGTGTTAATATTTTGTTGTTTCCTTCCTTTATTTTATAATATCTAACTAAAACCAAGTAACTGGTCCCAAATTTATACTTGGTTTTTAGTTCATAAATGAAATGACATTAATTTATACTGTAGACAGCGAGTGGGACTGACCAACAAGCGAAATTGTATTATATAGTCATAACTTCACTTTTAACCTAATCAGTTCGAAAGATGCCGCAAACAATAGTATACACACATTAGTATCATACCGCTATAAAAGTTGGCATCAAGTGTATAAATAGCCAAATTATATATATATATATAGGTCGGATGAGTCGGACATGACAAAGACAGAGACAAAGGTACCCATCCATGATCCATTCATACTGAAAGTCCTGCAGCAAGTTTATTACTTGGCGGGGAGGGCCCCACCCGCAGAGACTTGATTCAAGGTTCTTCAAAACAAATGCAATTGAGCAGAGAGAATTAACCCCACTCCAATTATAAAGATTAGAAGATTTTTATGCTAGAACCATAACGAGAAAATAACTTCACTCTTATTTTAAAGTTTAATATTTAATATTTTATTTTATTATAATTCGGTCCTATTAAAAATAACAAAATATTAAGCATGGTGTAAAACATAAACATATGCATTTGATTAGCGTCATAACTTTTATAGCCAATTAATGGCGAAAACTCAAGATTACATACCTGATACCTGCTTCTTTTAATTAAAAAATTTAAACCAATCAATATCTCAAAGTTTATAATCTGGTGACCAACTTGAATAATGTTAGCAATCATTGATGTACAAGATTTTAATATTTGGTGTGTTTTTGCGAAATCAGGTGGAGTAAAAGATAACAAGATATAGGAAAAACATTTTTTTGTTTTTCTCATTAAAAAATATGCAAGTTGAGAAATAAACTATGAGTGAGGCTATGGTGCTATGCATAGCACGGATGGGGTCCGTGCTACGGCTCAAAATTTGACTTTTTTAAATCCTAATGGTCGATCCAACCGTTCAATGTGATAACCATATGAATATGTACTTGCAAACTAAATTTTATATTTTTTCGAATTTTTTTACTATTTTTTTAGATAGGTAGAATTTTGATGGTCCAGAATTTTCAGAAAACACTGATTTTTCTATCTATCTAAAAAAATAGTAAAAAAATTTGAAAAAATATAAAATTTAGTTTGCAAGTACATATTCATATGGTTATCACATTGAACGGTTGGATCGACCGTTAGGATTTTGAAAAGTCAAATTTTGAGCCGTAGCACGGACTCCATCCGTGCTATGCATAGCACCATAGCCTCACTCATAAACTATTTACAGTTCAAAAGTACGAGGAATATTGCGATGGCATAGCAGAAATGTTAATGGGCCTTCCTGTGGCGCATAAGATCCCAATAGCCACAGCATACATATAGATGGCCATTCATTAATCTAATTAGGGTAAAGGACCACTTAATACACACACACACACACACACACACACATGTCACCCTTTCTGATTGTATTGGAGAAGAATTGAGATGGGTTCAGTGGAGGAGTCAAGAATTAGTCTGCTAGTAGTAGAAAAATTAAACCGTAATGAGGTACTGACAAACCTTTCACTATTTGGTCCCTATGAACTAATTTTGTTTGCTATCTGTTACCAGTATAGAACTGATGAATGTTTTTACTGATTTACTCATTACAATTTTTCATTCATTTTTTATTTTATTAGAAATTTAGAACAATTAATTTATTACCACATTGTAGGAAGTTGGTCAAAACACCTCAACTTTGAAGCAACAAGCTGGAGGCTGGAAAGCTTCCTCTCTAATTCTGTGTAAGTAGAAAGTTCTTCTTCTTTTTCCCTATGCCTTTTTTAGTTGCATTTGGCATGAAATTTGAATGGTATATTTAAACCTATTTAAGTCCCTGAAATTAGTTTAGCACACTATCTCAGCTTAAAAGACTTGAATGGAACCTCTGGTAATTAACAAAGCTCCAAATTAAGTAAAGATCGTTGATGGAGGTTGACTTCTTAGTGAGATTAAACTAGGTTTTCTTTTTGTTTAGGGTTGATTGCCTCAGCTCCAACCGAGTTCAACTTGTGCTTTAGTTTTTTTTAACTAAGGTTAGTCAGTACAGTGCACTAGTAACTAGTAGTAAGCAAGTCTGTCTGGTCTGGCTTACCACGAGCGGAACTGGAAATTGAGATGGGGGGCTGGATATATATATAAAAATAAGTGTTATGTAATTTCATTTTATGAGGGAGACAAAACTGAAAATTTTCAATTTATAGGGAGTGCTTAGCACCCCTTTCCCACTACGTATCTACTTCCGCCCCTGTGGCTAATTATATGACTAGAAATATTAGTTCCTATACCATCTGGTACCAAACATTGTGATTAAATGCACACAGTCCAATATAGAAAGTGCGACATAGTATTTCACAATGCATCTAGGAGAAGAGAAACAACTAAGATCTTATAGCTTATAATTTTTTTATGTCTGATAACAATAACAGTTACTGAGCTATGTCTGTGCATTGCCATCTTTGGCATCACAAAGAACCTAGTGGTTTATCTGAAAACAGAGCTACTTGAAGATAATGTCACGGCAGCAACACAGGTCGCGACATGGGTGGGCACATGTTTTCTTACCACACTTATCGGAGCTTATGTGTCAGATTCTTATTGGGTATCATTTATATCATATCATGGGTTTCGATATCATGTTTTACTTGTTTACAGTTTGGTTAATCGTATTGATCAGTATATAGTATGATACATGGCCACAAGCAGGAGAATTGAAATTTCAATGGAATGGCTCTGGCTCATAAGAAAATATAAAATAGGCCACAAGAAGCAGATTAGTCAAACATTATTGGGAATACTTACAGACGAATTCACTCAGAAATAAATAAAGAAATAATTAAAGACATAGGCAAGCTAGCTTTGTGTTGTACCAGACCGCCTCTCTTAGTATTATTATTGTACTAAAAAGAAAAGAAAAGAACTCTAATAAGCAACATTACATCTGTAAAATTGTGTGTGGAACAAGGAGTCCTGTTATTCAAAATAATCAAAACATAAAGATGGTTTTATTTATATTGTTATATGAGAAACAAGTTTACTCTCAAATTTGAAGCACTCTCCTTTCTTCACCTTTATGAGCCTCTGCATGATTTCTTTAGGATCTGGCTCCATAAAACCATGTCTTTCAGGCTTTGGTGCAGATCAATTCGACAACACTGATACAAGGGCAAAGTCATCCTTCTTTAGTTGGTATTATCTCTCAATCAAGATAGCTGCTTTCATTTCGAGTACAGTTATCGTATGCCTACCCATAGGATTCAGTATACCTACCATCCTAGCTGGCATAGCCTTCTTGAGTTTCATGGCAGGTTCAGGATATTATAGGTACCGCAAACCCAGTGGAAGCCCTTTTACTAGACTATGCCAAGTAATTGTTGCAGCTTCAAGAAAATGTAACATGAATATTCCAGAAGACAATTCTCTTTTATATCAGGCAAAAGGAAAATCAGCAATTGTCCAAGAAAATGAAGAATTGGAACATACCCCCGGATTCAGGTGAGTTCTTTATTTTTTTATTCTGAATTTGGGTAATTTTCATAATTTGTATATTACCTATCTTATCCAGTAATACGTTTTGTATCTCTTTCAAATGGAACAAAAAGCATGCAAAAGTTTAAATTTTTGGTTCCCCCAACTTCTACTTTAAAATTGAATATAAGAATATAAACATCATTTTGTGCTAACATGCGTTCCCTATTTCTGCAGTTTTCTTGACAAAGCGGGCCATTGTCACCACTTCAGACTTCTCCATCTCTGGTGCTCTTAACCCTTGGAGCCCACGCTATATGTCGCAAGTCGAAGAGTTGAAATCTATACTCAACTTGCTTCCCATTTGGGCCTCATTTTTTTTTCCTCGGTTTTAAGCCAGGAAGCGTTAGTTTTTGTAGAACAAGGGATGGTCATGGACCGACACTTTGGTTCTTTAAACATCCCACCGGCATCGCTTTCACGTTTCAATGTGCTTGAGGTTGTTGTATTAGCACCGATATATGACAAGATAATTGTGCCAATGGCTTGTAGAGTCACTAAAATAGAGGGAGGCATGTCTCACTTGCAACGTGCCGGGATTGGTTCTCTTTTCCATTTTTAGTATATCATCAGCTGCAATTGTCGAAGCAAAGTGGTTACAGATTGCAAGAAATGAAGGTCTTACGCATGAGAATGTTGCGGTCCCAATGAATGTGTTCTGGCAAATACCACAATATGTCTTAATAGGTGTTGGGGAAGTGTTTAATGAGGTTGGTATGCTCGAGTTCTTTTATGACCAAGCACTAGAGTGCTGCATATTTGTGAAATAGTTAAAAGGACTGCCATGGATGATATGTGTAGGCAAAAAAAGTAGAGAATGTAATTATCTAATCACACCAACAAAAGCAGAATAATTTACGATGCAAAAATATCATCCATGGCAGTCCTTTTAACCTTTGTTAGAAAACGAATCGAATCATAATAAGGACTTCAAATTGCCCTATATTTTGTTTTTCATGTACCATTTACCGTGCTGAAAATTCTTATGAAAATCGATAATCCCAATATATGTAATTGGATTTAATCATAGGCAGGCATGAAGCAAAAGGTTCAATAAATTGCAAACACTGTGAAGCTCATGACAATGCCACCTAAACATTTTCACCACCATTCAAGCTAGTACAGTAGAACAATCAATAAATAACATCTAAAAGGAACAAACAAAAACCTCAATACAAGTTCAACTCAAACATTCAAAAACTATATGAAACCCCAAAAACATCAAGCTGTTGCAATTGAGGCAGCTGTAGCTGCAGCGAGCCTCTTCCTGGCCTCTTCAATGATGCTTAATTTGATTCCTTTACCCTTGGGGAGAGAAATCCATGGCTTGGTACCCTTGCCAATGGTGAACACATTGCCCATACGAGTTGCAAACTCATGCCCGGTAGAATCCTGCACGTGGATGGTCTCAAAGCTTCCCTTATTCTTTTCACGGTTTTTTATGACACCAACCCGACCTGTGTTGCGTCCACCGGTCACCATCACCACATTACCGACATCAAACTTGATGAAGTCAACAATTTTGTTGGTCTCCAGGTCCAACTTGATTGTGTCATTGGCCTTGATAAGTGGGTCTGGATAGCATATTGTGCGCCCGTCATAGGTGTTCAGGTAAGGGATCCCCTTGTTACCAAACTGGACAGACCTCACTTTGCACAGTTTGAACTGAAAGAAAGAGAAGGGAGAGTAAATGAACTTTGCATTGAACACAATGTATTTGGAACTAACAGATAATACAGAAGGTCAGGTCATCCCTCGCTGCATAAATTGTTCCCATATTTATTTGAAGAAAATACCTTGGCCTCGTCATCCCTGACAGAGTGGAGACGGAAGCGGCCCTTGGTGTCATACAGCAGCCTGAAGCTCTCAGTTGTCTTCGGGATCGACACAACATCTGCTCAAGACCAACATACATTTATAGTAAAAATGTAAAAACCCTCAGCATAGCATACAAGAATAAGAAATAATTACTAAAATAATCTAAAAAAAGAAAAGAAACACCCACCCATAAAGCCAGCAGGGTAGGTCTTGTCAGTTCTGACCTTGCCATCAACCATGACGTGGCGCTGCATGAGAATGGCAATGACCTCACGGTACGTCAATGCGTACTTCAACCTGTTCCTCAGTATCAGGATCAGGGGAAGACACTCCCTAGCCTTGTGGGGCCCTGATGAAGGCTTCGGGGCCTACATTTAGATTTAGTACCAAAATAAAAATTGAATTTCAGGTGCATCAAAATATTGTTGGCAATTAAGTAGTTGTGGAATGAACTTACAAATGCACCACCGAGTTTGTCGAGCATCCAATGCTTGGGCGCATTTAACCTCTTCAAATGTTTCTTCAAACCACGAGCCTACACGATCATTGGTGTTCAAGTTTAATCCAAAGGTTAAATTGTGTTGTATAATGTAATCTAATATAAAAAAAAACTTTCACAGATCATTGGAGAATAAAAATTAAAGTTCCTGTACAAACAATGTCCGGCTCACAAAACAGATTAATCTAACCAAAACCTATAATGAGATTAATTCCAGCAAAAGGTTAAGGTACCATTAAAGCTGTTGTACTGTTCTCATAGACTAATATAATCTACAAAAATCCCATGAATATATCCAAACGAAACATGACTATTGACCGGATAGTTGCTTGTTGCGACGCAAATGCAAGTTTAAACCCTAAAAATTCCAAACAATGAAATAACATGTACTTATCAAAGATGTAACAAAGAAAGAGGAAACAATGAGGAAAGGAAAGAAGATAGGTAGAAACCCAACCATTTTTGGCGCTAAATTTAGGGTTCAAGTTCGTCGGCAGAGGTGGAGTCTCTCTCGCGGCGGCTGCGCGAAATAAAGGGAAAACCGATGTTATATAACAAAGACCGGTTCAGGGTTTAGGCGGTCGACCAAATGATAGCGCAGGCCGGGCGCGCATCCTCTGCGGAACAAAACGAACGGACCATATTAACTCTCAGCCGGTTTGAGATTCGGGCTAACGGAGGGGGCAGTATTATTGGGCTTTGAGATTCGTGCCAAGTCAAAACGAACGGACCAGATTAAAATAACCGCTTTGCGGAGTTTTAAAAACTCTGCAGAGGATTTCATTCCAGCGCAGGCCGCAGGGGGGGGGCAGTATGAGATTCGGAGTTAAATCTCAAACCGTAAAGTGAAGGGAATCTTTTACAGTAATGGAGAGGATACTTGGTTCCAGTATTCTGTGACTCGGGGGATGCGTATTGTGTATGTTACGGGCAGTTGATATGATGAATGAGAGAGCCCAATTCAGTAGAAATAATTCATGAGTGGAGAGGCCGCGACCAAAATCTCGGCCCAATACTAAAAAACAACTGTCAATTAATTTATATATGATTGGAGGGAGTTCTAGACTAATATATTTATTTATTCATTTTTTATAATAAAATTATTTTACTCCTACTTCTTAAAAAAATATATTAACAAAATAATAAAGAGATTTACTGCTTTGTTTTATACCTCCCGTTTGCGTCAACTCGCTTTTAATCAGATCATGCCAACTCCAAACTTGATTTTTATGGCCATGTAATATATATTGAGTAAAATTAGAGTGTTTTTATGTTCACCAAATCTCTTTGTGAATTTAATTCTAAAAGCTATTGGATTGGTTTCAAACGATAAATTAATTTTCAAATTTAATTGTAAAACATATTGGATTGGCTTCAAACTACATGTGAAAATTTTAAATTTTCGAATTAATTTTGTATAAAGTCAAACGGATTGGCTTCAAACGACGAATTAATTTTCGAATTTTCGAATTAATTTTGCAGCCAACTATGCTAAAAGTCTTTCCGGTTTCTTTAGCAATCATTAAATTTTAAGAAAATTATTCTGGTACATTAAATTTTTGCTGAATAGTTTATCTTCATTTGATCGGATATGTCATGTTATTGTGATTGATTAAAATTAAATAACAAAGGTATAAAATTAATTTTGTTCTAATATATATTAATATTTTCTTACTAAAATTGGAACTAGTTATATGAATAAAACAAACATTTCCTAGTTGCTCTTCTGTAATTGTATGGTTAATATTAAGGAACGTGATTCTTTGTGTTCTAGATTGGTTGTTTCAATATTTATTACGGTCTTTCTTTCTATATTTTTATTTTCATATTATTGTCTACCATTTCTAATTTCGACATAGGTCGGAAAATTGCGCAGTGGTTTTTCTATGATATAACTTTGAAAATTTCTAATTTATTTAATGATTTTTATGCCGTCTCTTGGTTGTATGGCCATTAAACTAATGTCTGAATCAAAATTTAATAGTATAATAACTAAGGCGATAAATTTTGAAATGCAAGTTGATTCTTCAAATTAAAATAAGCTAAAACAAAACATATACCTAGCTAGACTGTTAACATGCATGTAGCTCACACATTAATTGTTTTCTCTGGTTGGTGCAGTACCGGTACGTAAACATGATCGCACACCTGTTCAATGCTCCACTTGGTGAATCAGAGGCTGCAGTTGGAGTCGGGACGGTGGGGTCGTCAATTGGGAGAAGTGGAACTGGTTGATGAGAACACCATTTGTGTCGTTGCAATCCTTGGTTCGACTCTTAAATCTTAATGGATAATGGCATCCCGCTTGTCGCCTTTTCCCTCAAAGACTGATTCTCTTAATTCTATCAGATGAATCAGTTCCATTGCAAGTCCGATGTGCAGTGCTATATATGCTACAACACCCTCATTTCCGTTCTTTGTCGCAAATTTGGCGAGGATTGAAATCACCGAGTGAAGCATCAGTTATCCATTAATTCAGCCCAATTTTGTTGCTCGTTGTTGGGCCCCCAATAGTAATCTATTATTAATTATTATAGTCCCTGGACCTGGACTTTATTTTGCCCGATGAATATTAATTTCAATTGTATGCTTACTTTACCAGATGTTAAATCCAACAAATACTATTTCAAATATAACTCAAATGCCCCGCCAACTTGTATATTGTAATCGATGAACGAAAATTCTAATACAACCATTATTTTTTTAAAGAAGAGAGAGACAGAGAAAGGAGAGAAAATTAAGAAGACAAGATGCGCCTTGAAGAAACTCTTGTACAGAAATTAAATGACAAAATAAAAGTTTCTATCAATTCACAACAATAAAAGTTTTTATGAAGAAACTCTTGTACAGACCGATACTACCTTGTCTTATCATCTATCAATTGCTCTTCCAATTATTTCTACCAAACAAAACCTAGCTAGCTAAATCTCACAAGAAGTGAGACAAAATTAGTAGGACAATTTCAAAAAACAATCGACTCAGACCTTCAATATTCATAGCTAGATCTAAAGTCCATCATCTCCAAATCCCATAAGCCTTACTCGAGCTGTGGCCCCTGCCTCAGCCGGCGATGCGGCTGGCCCCACCGGTCCAGTAGCCACTACCACGTCATTACACTGACCAATACCAGACCCTGTACGGCACATCTCCTGAGACTCACCACCTCGCATTATCTCCAGTCCATTAGCCATTGCATCAGCCAGATACAGTCTGGGAAATGGTACTATCAGACCGTGTACTGCCACACGGGAGTTGATCACCACATCCGGGTCCTTAACTGGCACATAATTGATGCTGAACAAACCTGATCCGACAGCTCCAACCGAACCCGGTCCCAACCCGTGAGTCACTATCAGGTGCTGCCCTTGCACAAGAGTAGGCAACACTGTACCAGTTGGCAGCTTGATCAAATCTTCATGCGACATGAGCTGATCGGGTACAATATGGAACCGCACCTCAGTCACATATTCATGAGCCCCAGTGAAGATCGCACCATCAGTCAATGCAAAGATCGTCATGTTGTTCAGAGAGACAAGCTCTGGGTACTTGACCCGCATTGCCAGGGCCACAAATCCGTACCCGTTCTTATGCAATCTTGAAATCGTATCCTCTAGCATCAGAGGCACAACAGATCCGGTAACCAATCCAGGTACACGTCTAGGAGGTGGTACATGATGTAGACAGGAGAAAGGAGAGAGAGGGGCGATGAAGCCCTGTATGCCATGGATAACAACCTGGCCGTTGTTGAACAGATCAGGTTTGGTAATCTCCAAGCCATTGACAAAGAGCTTGGGGTTAGGGTTTGAGGAGTTGAGAGCTGAGGTGGAGGTTAGGGTTAAGCACCGACCAGGGGAAGCGGTGGCGAGCTTGGAAGAGAAGGGAAGGGAGAGGAGAGATTGTAGAGGGAAGAGGCCTGGTACGATGTGATCCCTCAAGAGGCGTAGAGGTGTGCAAGAAGAATGGAGACAAGAATGGAGGGAAGAATCTGAGGGAGCGAAGAGGGTAACAGGACCGTTCCAGGATGAGAGAATTGGAGAGGAGAGGGAGGGGAGAGCACTGGCGAGGGTGATGTAGCCGAGGGAGGAGAGGATGGGTGGAAGGACGAGAATTTGATGAGGTGGCGATGGATCTTGCGGTGTCGGTGGCAATGTAGAGGAAGGAATTGGAGAGGTGGCGCTGGTTAAGGGCATGGAGATGAGGAAGATGAAGAAGAGTAGAGAGATTGCCATGTGAATGTGATGGACTGGAGTGGAGGTTTCAGTGAGATGAGGAAGAATGGAAGATGAAGGTTTCAGTGAGAAATGTAGGTAGGGGTTTATATCGGGAGGAGCCAGGAGGAGGTGCGTCATATGTTTGTGGATCCTCTGTGTCGTATTCTTTAGATTATTCTCTATGTCGTACTTTTATTGTTTTAACTTATGGGTGACACACAAATATCTATAGTAATTATCGCAGAAATATCCACTGTCAAGTTTTAACTTATGGTCTAAACTCTGGAGCATCGAATTCGAGGCGGGCAGTTACGGGCGTACGGTTTTTGTTACCACCGTTGCGACAAAATCTTGATTGACGTAAAATGCCAAGAATGCCCATTCTTGGTCAACTATTGATTTTAACAAATTTACAATAACGCCCCTTTGATTCTCTCAGCAGGTTACGTGGCGCATCTTTTCATTTGGGTAACGCTATTCTAAGGACTCACTTTCGAATAATGAGTGCAAAGTAAATTTATTTTATTAGTATACCACATTTACCCTTAATTAATGATTTTCTTATTTTTAATAAGATGCAGCTATCTTTTATGGCTTACACTCATACAGTATTTTGTATAAATCAAAAATTTTCATAACAAATAAATTGTTACGCATCATGTTAACAAATTAAAAACTAAGTTGAACCAAATCAATAACCGAACCTAAATTAAAGAAAGACCTACTTAACTATCACTTGCGCAATATGAAATATTTTCAATAATATGTCTATTTATTTTAAAAAATATTAAGCATTATTTAAATTAGAAAAATAAATTTGTAGATTTATTTTTCATTTTTTTAAAATCACATGTACTACATTATGACCGATTTGAAAGATGTTTGCAATTTCATCGAATTCTTTGAAAATGCTAACAGTGTAATTTTAATTGTTTTATGACAAAGTAATTAACTGAATTTCAAATTGACTCAAATATCAAAATGATTTTAATTTTTTTTTTCAAATTATCAAATAGATGTACGCCATAATTACTGTAATATAAAAAAAATCATTTTGGTTGTATCTTAACAATTTGGTTGCTACGGAGGATTATGATTTATTTGATAATAGTATATTAAATTTATTGTTAAAAAATGGAAGTTTAGAAAAAAAAAATCTAATTTATTTTTGATTAATTATGTTACGGACATGAATTATACTAATAAAAAAAATTAGATGCATGTGATTGCAAATTGTTACATGTAGGTCTCCTAATAAGTATTTTATAATGTTGGAGTATAATAGAAGGAAAATGACACACGAAATATTTATTCATTGAAAATTTGTATCCATAAGTTGATATCTGTACTGTACATGTTATTGTAAAGTTGCATTTCTAAATTGGAATATCGTAAAAGAAAATAACATGTGATGTTTAAGAAATTAAAAATACATCAACAGATTTAGTATTATAATTTGAATAATATTTGATATTTTTGAAAATATGAAATAGATGTCTTCTTGAAAATATTTCATATTACGCAAGTGCTAGTTAAGTAGGTTCTTTCTTTAATTTAGATTCAGTTATTGATTTGATTCAACTTAGTTTTAAATTTGTTAACATGATGTATTACAATTTGTTTGTTATGAAAGTTTCTAATTTATACTTAACACTATATTAACACTATATGAATGTAAGCGATAGAAGATAAAGTTTGTCCATGCCAATTTATTTATTTCCATAAAAAGAGGTCTAAATTGGACAGCTGTTCCATTCATTTTATTAAATAGTTTACAAGAATGATTAAGTTTAGAACAAAGAAAAATAAGGAAAGCATTAATTAGGGGCAAATGTGGTATAATAGTAAAAAAAATCACTGTGCTCTCACTATTTGAAAGTGAGCCCTTAGAATAGCGCTACCCTTTCATTTAAATGTCTCTATATCAATTTACAATTTTTATTTTTAATTTTCTTTCTTTCCATTTTACAATTCTTTATCGAGGAATTTCAGGAGCCTGGTTGTATTAAAATTGTAGTAATAAAACATAGAATGCAATAATCACGTGCCTGTGGATAACATATTAACATACATGATTTTCAGTGCCATATCAAGAGAAGTGTTAAATAAATTGTCAAATATTTATTAAATACTATTAATACCTAACAATAATAACTTCAAAAAGGATTGAATGAATTATCAGCTCCTAAAACATGTCGACATGTTACACATAACTTATGAGTCTAATGTCAAATAATTTTAAGTACACAACGAAACTGAGTTGGTTAATCACAGGTGTCTCCATAAGATCAAGATCATATATATGAATATGATATGTGACCACCAAATATATGCACGATATCATAAGAAATCTTTCCTAGTCTGAGCGTCGTCCTCAATTGCAAGGTTGAGCATATCTGTACAGAACTGATCGTCTGGTTTCAACCACAAGGCCTAGAGAGAGAGACAAAGAGAAAAGCGAGGCTGTTAACTAACGTAATATATATAGAGATGGGCTATTGTGCTTTGCAAAGTAAATGGGGGATTTACTTCGGCCCATATTTTCATTTTGAAAATCCAAACAACCAATCCGAACAGTTCAACATGTTCTAAATATTGAAATGTGCTTGGAGACTAAATTTTACATTTTTTTGAATTTTTTTATTATTTATTAAGCCACTTTGAAAATCGCTGATCCACTGTGAACAGTAAAAAAACAGTAAAATTTTCTGGACCACCGGATCAGCGATTTTCAAAGTGGCTTAATAAATAGTTAAAATATTCCAAAAAATGTAAAATTTAGTCTCCAAGCACATTTCAATATTTAGAACATGTTGAATAGTTTGGATCGGTTATTTGGATTTTCAAAATGAAAATATGGCCCGAAGTAAACTCCCCCCATTTACTTTGCAAAGCACAATAGCCCATCTCTCTCTCTCTATATATATAGGAGTTGGCTACGGTGCTATGCATAGCATAGAGGGCCTCCGTGCTACGACTCAATATTTGAGTTTTCAAAAACCTAACGGTCGATCCGAACCGTTCAACATGATCTCCATATGAATATGTACTTGCAAATCAAATTTTACATTTTTTTTAGAATTTTTTTACTATTTTTTTAGATAGGTAGAAAAACACTTGATCTGAATGGTACAGAATTTTCAGATCAAGTGATTTTCTACCTATCTAAAAAAATAGTAAAAAAATTCTAAAAAATGTAAAATTTGGTTTGCAAGTACATATTCATATGGAGATCATGTTGAACGGTTCGGATCGACCGTTAGGATTTTGAAAACTCAAATATTGAGCCGTAGCACGGAGGCCCTCTATGCTATGCATAGCATATTAGCAATTTCCTATATATATATATATATATAAATATTGCATTGTAATTCAGTACTTCCAGTACATACATGCTGATAACACACCTCAATAATTAAGTTTGATGTTTGCATGTTAAGCAAAACCCAAGGCCAAAACTACCAAACTACCAAGTGGGTTGACTGCAATCTCATCTAATTCTAAGGGGAATTAATAGCACAGATAAGCAAGCCCCTATAGGTTGGTTTTCACTTTTCAACACTCAACCAAAAAAAAAAGCCGCCCAAGAATATATACGCTATACATATCAAACTAGTACGGGTCTTTTATCAACTAGTAATAGAAAGGTAACAATATCCCCAAACCATACACAAGCATTGCTTGTATTAATGATAAGAAAAGCTGTCCTAAATTCTGTTTTGCTTTTACCTGGTGATAATATGTTATTGCTTCATCATACTTATCCTACAATGCAATAAAGCCAGTTAGAAAATAATTTAACAACAATTAGAAAATTTTGCAAGTCACACCTAAACTCAGAAGAGAGGAGAGATGGGGAAGACAGAGGGGGAGAGGGAGAGGGCGTTACCATAAGGTGGTAGGTATATGCAAGACCGGCAAATGCACTTAAACTTCGAGTTGAGAGAGCAAGGGCCTTTTCATAATATATAATTGCTTTATGGTATTTCCTGTTAATGAGCTCAATTGAGCAGATAATTAGTTCTTTTATAACTAAAAATAATGAATACAAAATGCAAGTTGTTGAGCCTTCTGAGACTTCTTTTTCTTATTTATTTTTTCTCTATATTATTATTTTAATATTGCTACATTGCTTACAAATTTTTGTCAAGAATGTCACTGCCTGAGCTAGTGAAATCTACCAGACTTTACCATACTCATACTTGTGTTAGTACAAATAGCCACTGTTACAACAATAATATATATTTTCTTAAAAAGCATGTCAAATCTTTCAAGGAAGACTTACTTGAGTTTTCTCAAGGAATGTGCGAGATTGACAAGTGTAGGTTCCCATAGCTCGCTTAGAGGAAATGCAAGATTATCTAGTGCCAACTCAAGCCATTCTGCTGCTTTTTCATAACTGAAATTAATCAAATGCAACATTGTTGTCGTCAGCATCATTGCCATAATAATATGGGGTGAGTAGTTTATTCATGCATTTTTTTATTATTTATGAGTGATGCAGCCAATTAACCCAGTTTTACTAAGCTGCTATGCTAAGCATGAATAAACAAAGAAGGAAATACTTGTCTTACTCCTTCATGTGGTATGCAACGACTCCTAGTTCATTGTACACAAGTGGATCATAAGGACACTTTTTTTTCGCCTCCAAAAGATACTGCACACTCAAGAAATAAGGTATTAATCAGTAATGAGACATTTTTTGTCAGAGGTCCAACCATCCCCAGCCATTTAAACCCCTTCAAAGGAAAAATGAAATGTTACCTGTTCGGCTAGTTTAAAGTTCCGAGTTCTCATGGATTCCATTCCAATATACAACATTGGTAAATGACATCTGATATAAGCAACAATATAAAATTAGAAAGAATTAATAATATTAAGTATATATAAAAAGTTAGTTAGGCTATTGTAAAAAAGTTCAAACAGTTGATCCGTGCTAATGCTATGGATCCATAACTCTATCTTCAAAGTTCAAACAGTCGGTCGGAACCGTTAAACATACATGATCTTCATATGATGCTTAATTGAGATTTTAAGAAGGTTAGGTAGGGGAGTAAAACTTTTTATGATACTTAGTCTTTTGAATGAATGAACTGGTTATATAACATAACATAACATAACAATGGTTACCCAGGAAAGAGACGAGCTGTGGTACGGTAAGCCGTCAGGGCATGATCGTTCTCCTGTTGTGCGGCATAAGTGTTACAAGTCGCTATCCATGCTGGTGCATATGTCCCCTCTATACTTGTTGCCTTGCTATAAATTAGTCACAATAATAAAAATTAGCCGGGATACGGTAACTGTTATACTAAAAATAAAACAATACTAGTTAGTCAAAATGCATTATGTATTAAAAATTCACTTAAACAGCCTTGACCCTTATAAAATGACCAAAGTTCATGAACACTCCTAAAAGAAGATACATTGCCATTGGACATGTGTATCCTTCTTCCCCTTTTGTTGTTCATTTATTTTAAAAATGCCCAAACTACCCTTTTATACTGTTTATCACTCTCTCTTCATACCAGAGGGAAACATAGAAATAAATTAATTTCTTCAAATAATATTATGAGAGGAAGTTAGTCATTACCACTTTCCATGTTTCAAATCGTACATGACTTTATTCAGTTTCTTTTTTTCCTAATCCCAGAGTTATATGTCATGGTTCAATGCCTTTAAGGGGCATATATGAAATTTTCCGGGTTTCATTCGACCATAGTCAGACACCACAGCAGCTCTAATTCCAGATTTTGTAGTAATGGTGACAAGCTAGTATGTTACCAGTTTCACTAGTTGTGCAATCAAATCTACATCAAACCCTAAAAAGCTCTCTCAAAAAGAAAAGCTGGAGACTCAATCATAATTGCAAATGCTCCATTGCAACTAACGCCACATTTGTTGAGTTAATTGACAAATAATTTCTGAATATATGAAAACAGGTATTTGACTTAAATTGCCTTTCATATTCATAATATCAAAAGCATGATCTTGGTTTATACGAACTATATATCAAAAAAAAAAAATGTAGTTTGAATAAATCACTTGTACGAGGGGGGAACCGAAAATGAAACCTGTCCACGTTTAGCAGATTGTTATATTCTTTAACATCAAATTTACCTAATACATGGGTGTTACTGTTATCAGAAAAGAAAATTTCTTAAAGAATGTTGTTGTTAGCACTGATATTTGAATCTTCAGAAAAGATATTCTTTATCAATATTAAGAAAAAATTATCCCTTCAGTACCACACATTTCTTCCAGAATAGAGTAGAAGAGAAAGGATTATTAGAATGTTTGGGAGTAACAACGCAATTCTAATAGAAGATGTAATTAGATAATGGATAGAGGGTAGTTTTGTAATAGAAGATCGATGAACTTTGATTTTCTTATGGGAGAAAGAGTAGGAATAAGATATTTAGGAACTTTTGTTCGTCTCCCTCTCTACTCATAATACTTAGCCGTTAAAGAATTGAAGTTTCATTTTCAAACCCAGATAACAAAGAACTCACCTAAAATGTTGTCTCGCTTGAGAATATTTTTTTATACAGTAGTAGTAGCAACCAACAGCAAACCATGATACAGCCCTGCAATTTTTCAACAAGAAAATTTAATTTTTCTACGACTAGCGTGAAACTGAGAATTTCCAAATGGTGAATGGCAACTATTTGATACCTATAGTTGGTTAGGTTGACCATATGCACAGGTTAGTTAAAGGCCTAAGTGGATTCATTAGAAATTTGAGGCTGTACCATTCTAAAAGGTAACAAGCTCCTCTGATTCTGTAACCAATTAACCAAGCATGTAACAAACAAAACTCATATTTCTCAAAATATTATACTTTTGAGAATAATGAACACACATACTTACTTGTTAGGATAATTTTTTACTAGGCTGTCAGCCATCACATAAATGTCGTTTGGTCGATTAAGTTCTACTGAAGCCACCAGATAATACAACACACATTTTAGATGGAAAGCATCTTTTTCAAGTATCCTGAGTATAAATATTTTGAAGCAAGTTAAAAAAAGGTATAATATCATTTACAGAAAACAAATAGCCTATACATAACATACAAAAGCAGTAATAATAGGCAGTAAAGAAGTGTATTGTAACTGCAAAATGGGCAGTAATAATAGGCACAAACAATAACAGTGTTCTGTTTTGAATATTTAAAGTATTTCTTCAAGGCTTTTTGCAGGTTATACAAAACTTCATTTAAATAAAGACAGCAAAATCATACATAAGAATTCAACAACTTACGCTGATGTGAGGTCAAAACATTTTTGGTACTCGCCACATTGGTAGTAATATTCGGCTTTACAAGCCATCAGATCAGCGTTGTATTTTGGACTTTTATTCGAAGAAGAATTTGAAAAGGAAAGACCGCTTGTTCCTTCCTCTAGGTCTCTAAATTTGGCCTCCAAAACACTTGACTTTTCATGCTAAAAAATAATGAGAATAAAAATTGCTCAAAATATCACACAGTAAATGTGAGAAAGATTTTCATTTGACCTCCTAAGAAGATTAACAAATCATGTATATAAAAATATCCCTGACAACCTACAAGACAGGAAACATAAGCCAATTGTAACTCATTTCATATTTTCTCTTGTCTGTAGGGGCACAGGATATTCACATGTTTACCAGAATTAGATCAAACACTTTCACTTTTGAAGTGGAATACGAGAAAAGTTATCCAACTGAGCCTGTTGGGTTTTGAAAATCTTTGTCAAAGAACAGAGTTAAAAATTCAGAAAAAAAATGCACATCAGGTTCTGTACTGGTACCAGACTCCATAGTCCATACCAGCTCAGTAGCAGACTCATGGGCATTGTTCTTTCTTCTGTTTTGTTTAAAGGTAATCTCAACATTTAGCTTGGTTCTACGAATATGTAGTTTGGCCAGGTCCAATTGGTGTAATTAGGATGTTGTGAAGAACTTCAATACAAGGAAACAAATTAAAAAATCTAAAGTTACCTTACTTATCATACACGAGTAGTGTGCATATAACCATTGATCTTCTTTCCTAAAATTTAGGGAAGATAATAATCTTTTCTCTGCACAGAAGAAAAAATTAAAGGAAAAACAAAGTATTGCTTCAATTTTATTTGTTGTTAGAAACCAAGAATGAAATTAATATTTGCTATGAGAAACATCAGGAAATAATTATATTATTACAATAATAATGGTAAATACTCAAGGAAATTGAGCATTACTAGCAAGTTTTTTATTTTTTTATTTTTAGAACTTGGCAGAAGCTGCCAAGGGTAAGCATTACTGGGAAGTTAGGGAATACCTTCTTCGCAAGTCAGCATGTAGTTGTCAACCAAGCATTCCATCGCCTGAAGCATGATTCAGCAGAGTAAAAGAAGAATGAGAACATACTCATTATCTATTAATTAAATTTTAATACTAATTGTGTTGTGGCTCACCTCATAACACATAGGATCTGCTTTGACAGCCGCTTTGAACCTTAAATCATACAGACAAACATGCATCAGTCAACTTGTATTTGTTGCTGACCGTCCAAAATTGAAAAACAATAAAAAGATAGACAAAGCAACCATTGTTTGGCTATGTCACGATTGTCTAGTGCTTGATATGCCTTTGCTCGAAGAAGACATATAGCTGATAATATCTGATATATATATATATATATAGCCATAGGAATTGACAAAACACAAGCAAATCATAAGATAAATCAGTTTTCTTTCTGAGGAACGGAAGAGAAGTAAAGAAAGATAATTTATTGTTGGTACATTAATTTCATGATCATCAGATTGTTTATCCAAGTTCATCATGTTGGCATCCTTGTGTGAAATTACGTTGCCATCGTCATCGACTTTAGCTTCACCGAGCATTGTGAGACAATCATGCCATTCCTTCAACTCCTCCTTTTCCAGATTTAAAAAGCGTAATTAAGTAAAAAATAAATAAAAAAAGAGAGGTAATAATCAAGTAATGAATGAAATTACAAGGCACTTGGCAGCTAGGCATCTGAATCTAGGGTCCCTCAAGAGAGGAGGGGAAGATGTGAGGAGATGCAGTGCACGGCGGTGGTGACCGGCCAATAAAAGGGCCTGAGCCTCCATGTAGATATCCAAGGGATCTGCTGTGGCTAACGCCACGCGGCCAGCGTAGAACGTGGCCGACGCATACTCGTGCCTCCCAATGCAGTCTCTCACAATCGCTCGCAACCTCTCCACTTCCTCTTCTCTCATTTATTTCTTTTGCTTGTTCAATTGCCAAAAGCGCGCTAGGCCTAGCCCTAGGGTTTATGGTTTATGTTATTCTTATTCGACTGCTGTCAGCTGTCGTGTTCGTGTCGATTCAAATCTTGACTCGATCGGGCCGGGGCCCGGGAAGTTACGACTCAGCCTACCATTCAATAAAACATTTTTATTAAATATTTTATTATTCATTCGGTGCTTTTTTTTATATTTGGTACTTTGTATATTTTACTACTCATTTGAAATGCTTTAGTGCTTCATTTTTTTCATATATTCTTCATCTTAAATTTAAATACTTTAGTGTTCAATCTAAGTATTTTATTGTTCGGTTTAAATATTTTATGTTCAATTTAAGTTTCTCAGTATTTAATTCGCATGCTTTATTATTTAATTTCAACACTTAATATTCAGTATGTGTGCTATATTATTTGTTATAAATGCTTTCACTTAAGCTTCACCTGAAGTTCACCGAAGAATTACCGCATAGGGAAGCAAACGGATACGGATACAGATACTAGATGGCGCTACCTACCCGCGCACCCGTCTTACCTCCTGTTTTAATTTCTGAAACCTCTCCAACTGTGCCCCCCCCCCCCCCCCCCCCCACACACACACACACACACTCCTCCATCCGCTTCAACACCAACAAAGGCTCCCACTCCCGAGTCGAACGTCGCAGGAAACTTCTCTGCCTCCTGGATCGCCTCAGTCGTGATTGATGCAATCGTTGTTGTCTATGTTTTCTAAGTCTGATGGATCTCTTGAGATTTGATATGATAGGTTTACAGACTTTGTATGAAAGATTTACATGATCTATCATAATCTGCTGTAATTATTTAATTTTTCGAGTGGATTCTTTTTTTTTCTTTTCTTTTTGTGTCATTTTTTTTTCTTAGTCAATTTTATTTCACATTATAATTTTTTCTTACAATTTGGGAATGAATGTGTCGCAGATTTTGGAAACATAAGATGTTGAATTCGTTAAGAACAACGAGAAAGACTTGACTTGGTAGGTTTGTAGATTTGATATGATAAGTTTACAGACTTGATGTTAAAGAATTACAGATTTGTTCGGTTGTAATTTGCAGGCTTTATCTTAAGATCTAAAAAGATAAAATTTTGAAATTAGTTATTAGGTTTACAGACTTGAAATAAACAATTTATAGAGTTGTATAACAAGGTTTACATACTTGAAAGATTTGATTTATTATTTGGATGCAGCATGTCTAAAAAATAAAATTTCAAAATTAGTTGTTAGGTTTACAGACTTGAGAATAATACTTTACGAGTGAGCCTATGGTGCTATGCATAGCACGGATGGGGTCCGTGCTACGGCTCAAAATTTGACTTTTCAAAATCCTAACGGTCGATCCAACCGTTCAATGTGATAACCATATGAATATGTACTTGCAAACTAAATTTTATATTTTTTCGAATTTTTTTAGATAGGTAGAAAAATCAGTGTTTTCTGAAAATTCTGGACCATCAAAATTCTACCTATCTAAAAAAATAGTAAAAAAATTCGAAAAAATATAAAATTTAGTTTGCAAGTACAGATTCATATGGTTATCACATTGAACGGTTGGATCGACCGTTAGAATTTTGAAAAGTCAAATTTTGAGCCGTAGCACGGACCCCATCCGTGCTATGCATAGCACCATAGCCTCACTCATACTTTACAGTGTTATATATCAAGATTTACATACTTGAAAGATTCAATTTTATTATTTGAATGCAACAGATCTAAAAAGATAAATTCATAGTATACTTGTTAGGCTTACAAACTTCAAAATAATGTTTTACAGAGTTTTGTCGTAAGGTTTACAGTCATGAAAAGCCTTGGATTTAAATAATTGGAAGTAGCAGCTAGCTTCAAATCTAAAAAAAATTAAATTAATTTACTGGTTAACAAACTTCAAATAAACGCTTTACAGACATCAAATAAACACTTTACAAAATTGTGGTTTATAGACTTGAAATGAACGGTTTACAGATTTTAAAAGTGGTCCCGGTTAGTAGCTCATTTTGAAAAGTCGGTAGGGACCTTTCAGAGGTGGTTCTAGTGGTCTCAGTCAAATCAGTTAGCCTGGAGATTTGACCGGGGACCACATCTTAAATGAAAAGTCGCTAGTTTTTACAGACTTCAGTGTGAGATTAACAGACTTAAAATAACCATTTTACAAACTCGTAATGCAAGGTTTACAGAGTTCGATGAAAAATCACTAATTTTGAAAATTCCCGACAATTAGTCTGAGAATTTTATGGGGAATGAGTCTTGGGGCAATTAGTTGACTCTATTTATTAAAGCAACGGTGGAAATTTGTTGAGAAATTACAATAGTGCTATTGGAGATGCGTGGAGCATACGTATATGTTGTTAAATTTATTAATTATAGGGACGGAATTAGAGAATAACTAGGGATCAATGTATGACGACTAGAATTTGAATCTAAGTCTACACAATCACAATTAGAAAAATTAGATTGAGATGCTGAAATGTAAAATTATAATACGTGGCTGTTGAAATTTGAACTCAAGTCCCCACAATCACATAGTAAAATTTCAATTACTAAACTACAAGTACACATTTAACATTACAAGAGAAGAATGAACTACAAAAAAACTTTAAGAAAAATTAATTATATTAAAATTGTTAAATAATGAGTACCTCTGATTTGACCATACATCCGCTCCTGATTGATTAGTCAAATAAAATATTAATTAGATAAAAAATCTGCTAGCAACCTTAATGATATTACTTCCTTTCATAATTGTCTGAATTAAACATCACTCGTGATTTGTTTTTTATTTAACGATACAATTAGATAATTGTTGTATTTGTTCTTACTGTCCTTTAGAAGTACAAATAAAATACTGTAGTTTATTTATATTTGTTTTTGATGGATAGATAATATTTTGATAGTTTGATAGGATAAAAATTTAGAAAAATTAAAATGTTGGTATGATATTGATAAAAATCGCAGTGCAAATTAAGTCATTGTTTTTTATGATGGGATGGGGTTGGGAGAGCACTACCGACATTTTTATTAATATTCAAAGTTAATTACAAAATAATAAATATATTCACGTTAGCTGGGTATTTTTAAAAATATCCAAATCAGTCATTTAATGGCCAATTCACTTTTTTTCTTAATCGGCCATTTAATAGCCGGTCCTCTTTTTTTCTCAACCAGTCATTAAATGGCCGGCCCGGGTATTTATAAAAATAGCAAAGGGGTTCCGTTTTTTTTCAAAACATCATTCTCACAAAATTCACTCTCTCTCTCCTCACTTTCTCCCTTTCTCCAAAGTTTTTCCTCCTCTTCTCGAAAATAAATCTGCTGTAATTCTCGGGGAATTACAGGACCCTGTAATTCTGATCCCAACTGTTGTTTTTTTCTCGAGATGCGTGCATGAAAACTTACTTTTCTGAGAATGTTTTCGAGATCCGCGCATGAAAAAGTTTGAACGGTTGATCTCGAAATTTCAGGATCCTGTAATTCCTCTCGGAATTACAATAGATTCGGATTCCCTCTTATCACATTTGCAAGTAAGTCTCTTTATTTTTTTTAAATTTATTTGAAGTCCAAAACGGTTGTAAATTGATAGAATTTGTTTGAAATGTACCAAAATTAGTATAATTTAGTTCTCAATTAGTTTTAATTTATGGTAATTAAGTTTAATTAGTTTTAATTAGTTTTAATCAAGTAAATTTTAGTTTAATGGTTGTAAATTGATAGAATTTGTTAAAAATGTACCAAAATTAGTATATTTTAGTTTAATTAGGTATATTTTACCATATTTAGTATATTTTAGTTTTAATTAGTTAAATTAGCTTAATTTAGCATATTTTAGCATATTTTAGCGCAGTTACCATATTATAACGTATTTTAGCACAATTAGCATATTTTAGCGTATTTTAACATATTTTAGCCTATTGTAGCATATTTTAGCATATTTTAGCGCAATTAGCGTATTTTAGCATATTTTAGCATATTTAAGCATATTTTCACTTTTTTAGCATATTTTAGCGCAATTAGCCTATTTTAGCATATTTTAGCGCAATTAGCCTATTTTAACATATTTTAGCGCATTTTAGCATATTTTAGCGCAATTAGCATATTTTAGCATATTTTAGCGCAATTTAGCCTATTTTAGCATATTTTAGCATATTTTAGCATATTTTAGCGCATTTTAGCCTATTTTAGCGCAATTAGCATATTTTAGCATATTTAAGCGTACTTTACCGTATTTTAGCCTATTTTATCATATTTTAGCATATTGTAGCGCAATTAGCTTATTTTTGCATATTTTAGCATATTTTAGCGCAATTTAGCGCATTTTAGCGTAATTATCATGTTTTAGGGTTTAAGTTTTACTTAGCGTAATTATAACATAATTTAATTTTTGAAATTAGGGTTTAGGATTTACTTGGCGTAAGTTAACATAATTTTATTTTTGACATTAGGATGGCTAGAGGATAAATTTTGATGAGTTTAAATTTTGTTGTGTTAATACTATCTATAATATTTGTGGATAACTTGTTTCAACGCAGGACAAGTTTCTTTTAGATGTCAAGCTGCGGTGTGTTCACATGCGGTACTACGAGGCGATGGACCCGTATCTCATCAATCTGAGGCTGTACAGTATTGTCTCCATAGTACAGAGTGGGAGTGGCATCATCAATGCATCTCTTATTGCAGGACTAGTGGAGTGATGACGTCCCGAGACGCACACGTTCCACTTACAATTTGGAGAGATGAAGGTGACACTTCAGGATATGAGTGCCCTATGGGGTTTGCCTATCAGTGGCACACCCGTTGGTGGTGTATCCGACAACAATCGGTTTGCTGAGCACATCAATCAGTTGTTGGGAGCTGATCCGGATGAGTTACGGGCTAGTCGTGGGACGTCTAAGTTCCATATGAAGATGACCAAGTTGCGACAGCACTTCATCGACGGTCTGACAGCGGAGTCCACTGTTGAGATATTCAGAGGTAATACATATAAACTCTTTCTATTACATTTGTTATTTACTTTATATTATTTGGAAAAATGTTTTATTATCTACTTTGTATTGTAGATATACACAGGGCTTCGTGATGGACCTCTTTGGTTCTATCATGTTTGCTGATTCCAGCGGTGATTGCGTCCCGCTGATGTATCTCCCGCTACTGACAGACATTGACAGCCCGTCGAGCTATAATTGGAGTGGGGCTGTCCTAGCCCATCTGTACTACAGCCTGTGCCATGGTTGCAAGGTAAGTCCCTATCTCTTTTCTTATTTAATTATTTTCTCAATCAATCTAAATACCCTAACGACTAATATTTTTAAAAATGCAGAAGGAGGCGAAGAAAATGTATGGGCCGGTACTTTTGCTGCAGTATTGGTCGTGGTCACGACTATCGGTGGGCCGGCCTATCCCGAATGAGCCTTCGGCGTGGGGAGGGCCCGACAGTCTAGACGCCCGGCATATGACAAGAAATGACACGGTACTCACCACTACAAAGATCAGGGCCACGATGATACCTTGGGTATCAGGCTGGCCCGTTCACAGCTGCAGAGCAGATTGATTGGACTCCGTACGATGAGCTCTATGAGACTGAAAAGTTGCCAGGGATTTGTTTGGAGTAGTGGGCGAGATGGTGGTACAAAGGTCCACTAGTTTGCTTCTGGATAGTGGAGCACCACTATCCAAATTGGGTACTCTATCAGTTTGGTCAGGTGCCGTTGATTCCCGTCTATGTTGCACGGATACTTCAATATAGGGCACGTATCCGTATCGGATACCAATACGCATACGATACGGCTCCGATACGTATCCGATACGCCAGCTGGCGTATCGGAGTACGTGGCGTATCCTAATTAGGCAGATACGGTCAAGATACGCTTTGATTTTTGAAGGATACAGCTGTTTCAATGAGATACGGGCGGGATACGTCTGATTAGGTTTTTCTTCACTCCGCTTCCACTCAGCTCCGAACTAAAGAAAGAAAAAAAAGAAGCTCCGCTCTGACGGCTCTCCGCGCGCGCTCGCCTCTCCGCTCCGAACTACTCCGCTCTCTCTCCGCCGTCTCCGCTCCGCTCTCTCTGCCGTCTCCGCCGCCTCTCCGCTCACCTATGGATGTCTCAACCAGTCAACCTTCTTATAAATGCTTCTGGAATTTTATCGATCCCTAATTTACTACAACCTGGTGAGTATTATACGATTACTTTTGTTTCTCAGTGATCCTTCTATAACTGTCCCCAATCAAAATGGTAAGATTTGAAAATTGAAATGGTCTCATTTTGTTGGTGCAGAAACTACACTAAGCAAAGTTGAGAAGTCTTCAATTCTTCATTGTTGCTGAGTGCTGACATATGAGGTCAAAGCCATTGGCTCAATTTTAGTTGTCAAGGTATGCCATCCTAATTTTATGATAAAATAGTCTGGCAATTAAACATCAAAATTTGTCAAGGTATGCCATCCTAATTTCATTGTTGCTGACATATGAGGTCATACAGTACCATAATTATGAAGTGGTTGAGCTTGCATTAAGATATTGTGGTCATGAAGTACCATAATTATCTGTACTTAAGCAGATATTGTGGTACCGACCCTTTAAGTTATTAATAGCCTTTGCCTACTCTTATTCAAATGTTCTCATTGAAATTCAGGTATGAAACATATTTGTACCTACAAAACATGATCACTTTTTACAAATTCTAAATGCATTTTTCCATTTAAGGTGTCCATCAATTTTTTTGTTACTTGTAATTTACAAGTAAAAAAATTTGATATATATACAAGTGTTGAATTAATAATATAAGTGTAATTTTTTTAATTATTGTAATACAAGTATTGAATTAATAATATAATTAAAATAATATATATAATAGCCGAATCGTATTCGTCATTTTTGAAAATCGCCGTATCGCCGTATTCGTATCGTATCCGATACGATACCCGTACCCGTATCCATGCAACATAGATTCCCGCAGATCCAGATTTACCGAGGTCTGAGATAAAAAAGCTGCACAAGTAAGTCATATTCTATTATCTATTATCCCCATATTACTTGATAGCTTTGTATTGCAACTAACGTGTTCCTTACAGTACTAGCCACGAGGCATATCCCGACAAAGACTGGAGTACGCATTATGAGGAGTACTATGCTAGGGCAGCGTCTCCGGGACATGCCGATTTGTGGCAGATGCCAGATGACTTCATGCAGACCCCGGGACATCCCCTATTGAGATATGAGTCTTGGTACTTGCGGGTCTGCATGGCATCAGTGTATTTGCAGGGCGATTACGGTGCCTTCTTATGCTAGAAGATCCAGGAAGACCTAGAGGGTTACACCCCCAACGGTCGCAAATGGGCTCGCTCGGTAATGTACCTCAAACTACACATTTTTTCCTAACTGATTAGTTCATAAATTTTTTATCTAACAAAATAATTTTTTGGCAGCTTTTAGTGGCGCTTAAAGGTTGCACGCATGGGATCAAGATGTTGGGAAAAAGGGGCTGGAGAGCTATTGGGTGGTTGTTATTGAAGATCCATGCCAATTTTGTTGAGGATGCCGGGCACGGTGGGTAGCTCATCACCATGCTGTGAGACGCCGGAGAGAACATCAACTGGCGTCAGGTAGATCTGGCCGAGCCTGACGCGCCCCCAATTATAACTACTGAGATGTTATCTCCCCTCTGAGAGCAACCAGAGTGGGACTACCATCGTTGGGTATTATCCATGACTGGCTGGCAGGCATTTCTATGAAGCACAGGGACGTCCAGTTCAGCCTCCGGTATGTCATATTTCATTAGTTGTCAAGTTAGTACAAATTTCTTCCTTCAGAGCAAATTTACTTAATTATTTGTATGATTGCAGGGTCCGGCCTACATGCCGCCACTGCCAGCGCAGCAGGAGCCTCCGGAGTTCTTTCTTATGGAGGATGATGGGCCATCTTTCAGTCTGGATGACTTTGAGTTTGGGTACCCTCGAGAGTTTGAGCCGACTAGACGACGATATAAGACTGAGCTACCTCATAATAGAGATGCCAGTGGTAGCCGGTATCAGACTCATCCTGACTTTGCGACTGAGTTGGCAGCATCCATCTTCTCTACACCCCCGCTAGTCCATAGGAGTGAGGATGACAATGTCTAGGATACCGCGGTACGGATGCGCAAAGAGACCGAGGCTGATGTCGTCACACCGAGAGAGAGAGTCTGGCCGAGACCATGGTCAGGACTACCCGAGAGAGAGAACAGGGGACAACCGCCCCAGCGATGGTCCTCCTCTGGATAGCATATCGTCGCTGACCATTTTTTTATGGTTGTTTTAGTTATATTATTTTGTAGTATTTATATTTGGTATATTATGTTTGGATTATCTTATGTTTTGGTTATTTTTTATGTGTGCTTTTATAGTAGTATTTATATATTTTTTTAGATCCTTTTTTGTCACTAAGTTATACTAAATTAAACTAAATTATACTAAAATAAAATAAATTATGCTAATTATGTTAAATTATACTAAAATAAATTTGGAGAGTTCGAATAGACAAACAACAAAACAAAAATAACAACATGCATACTACAACATAAAATCTAAACAAAAAATACTACAATAACATAAAATACACACCATATTTTCTCATATAGCAAACCCTATGGCTTAGGAGTAGTGAAACTTTCTCCCGTCGTCTTCGAAGGCCTGCAGCAGCACGCAACACACTCACACGTTTGGAAACAATAATCGTTTACCAGATCAGCATTCTTGTCGATACAACGAGGGTGAACTCTTACACCACAGAGATGACAAAAGAACATCTCCGCAATATCCCCCTTGACACGAAATGCGGGGCAGACTTCTCAATCAGGTGGAGGGTCAATATCGCTAAAGTTCTCGTAAAGAACGCTTCTAATAGTCGGATCATCCGTGGTAGCACATTCTTCAACCTCGTTGGGTGGAAATCCTAAACGAGATAAATGTCTCCTTAAGCGGGCTTCACCCATCCAAAAATTGTTAGCGAGGAATATGTGAGCATTGCGTGCGGTTTCACTTCATCCTTTTCGAAGTTCGGATTTGGGTGCCATGGTAAGATCTAGGGTTTGAAATGAAAGTTATGGATTAGACAATTTATATTAATTCTAAACTATTTCTAAAAAAAAAAAATAAGGGAAAAAAATAAATATACAGGAAAATCGCCTCAAATATCGTCCTTTTCGCCTTAGAAATCGCCTTATCTTTCTCTCTTTCTCTTCCTCTCTTTCTGTTATGTGGGTTTGAGTGAGTTGTGAGAGGTAGGAGAGAGAAAGATGGGTAATTATCGGGTCTAAAACAGAAAAAAAAAAATCCTCAGCCGGTCATTTAATGGCTGGTTGAGAAAAAAGTGGACCGGCCATTAAATGGCCGGTTTGGATATTTAAAAAAATACCCAGCTAACATGAGTATATTTATTAATTTGTATTTAACTTTGGATATTAATAAAAATCACGGAGAGCACTAAAACAAAGATGTTTGAATGCCAAAAAGGTTCGTGATTGAGTGCTCTCCCATTCCCATTCCCATTCATTCTAAATTTATAATCAATCATCTACCATACCATCCTCTCCTCTTTCTTAAGTAAGCCTCTTGTATATATTGTACAGCGAGTCACTAACATTTCAGACTATTAATTCTTATTCTAATATTAGAAAAACTAATAAATAAAATTGACACTTATATATTGTAAAATCAAAGCACATCTTTAAAGACCCATCATAATTTTTATCTTTTTGGTTTTAGCTTGTCTTGTATTTATTATTTTGAACTCGAGGTCTCATTCTCATCACATCTTTAGTGATTTTAAAACAACAAAAGTATAAGTTTCAATATTATACCAAGCTTTTAAATTTGTATGGAACTTTTTACAGGGAAAGGGAAAGGGAAATGACCCATCTATATCTACTGTCAGCAACTCGCAACACAGTGTGCTATTGTCATATTGACATGTTGAGTTAAAATTTGGACAGAAGTCACAGAACCCCGGTACCTAACAACTTAGGGAACCCATGACCCATCTCATATCGTGCTTAATGCCATCCTACCAAACGTCTCACTCCTCTCCAGTCCATCGAAAACCGGAGACGTGAGATCTTCAAACATGATGGACAAGTGGACAAGTGGACGCGGTGCAAGATTGAACTGCAAACATGATGCTACTGACAATGGGACCAAATGGGAGTATTAGATGAAGGAAAAGCACCTTCTGGTATACCTAATGACTGACTAGTGGGACTCATTAAACAAGGGTCCACAGTTCCAAATGCACCCGAATCTTACCTTAAGTCTCCAGCTTCCCCCTTGTAAAACTCAAATCTCTTCCATCCCGAGGTCCCCTATTTCTCTCGTCAACGCATCGAAGGGAGATTTTTATAAAAGAGAAAGAGAGAGGGGGTTTAGTCAGAGAGAGAGATGTCGGTGGTGCTGCTTCTTCTCTGTCTTGGCGTGACTGGAGTTCGCTCCGGCGCCAGCGATCACCGATACAAGCCTGATGAGACGGTGCCCTTGTATGCAAACAAAGTCGGCCCTTTCCATAACCCTAGGTCAGAATGCGGATTCTGATTTCTTATCTGACAACCCATCTGATGATGAAATGTATCTATTTTATTTAAGTACAGGCCAATTGATTGAGGCTGTGCGGTTTATCCTGCTAAAGCATCAGAAAACGTCTTCATTAATTAAGTCTTGATCTTCCCCTGAAAAAACCACCATCAACAAGAAATCCTTGAAAAAGAAAAGTTGAACATAAGTTATCAGTTTGAGATCTAGCTGGTTTATCTGGCAAGTGCAGTACTGCCTGGTGAAATGTCATTGTCAGAACCATTCGAGTTGTGTGAGATGAGATATTGGAATAGTTTCTCATTGCAATATAATAATTTCTTTGATTTTGCTTATAATTATCAATCTCTTATCAAACTTCTTCTGTTTCAGTGAGACGTACCGGTACTTTGATCTTCCATTCTGCACCCCAGGTCATTATTACCATTCCTTCTGATTCAAGAACAGTTCATCATTCAATTTTTGGTGCATGGTTTTAATATATGCATGCATAATTTCTGAACTTACTTTTTGAAACAACAAATACAGCATACAAAAGAAAATCTGCAGCTCACCTTGAAAGTCGAAACATTGTACTTAACTGTCACAGATTGGATTGTACACCACTTAATACCATTGGCTTCTAAATAACTCAATTGTTTAAAAGATATGAAAGAGGAAAATTGAACCAACAGATTTAAGCAATAGTTTATTTAGAACAGCCCCTGCAAAAAGAAAGAAGAAAGGAACAAAAACAAAAAGGAAATCAGCACGTCATTGTTATTACCTACATTACATCTTTATGAAGTACGCTGTTTTCTAGGTTATCAATTATTTAAAAATTTTAACTGCTGTGAATAGAGCATGTGAAGGAAAAGCGTGAAGCACTGGGAGAGGTCTTAAATGGGGACCGGTTGGTTGAGGCGCCGTACAAGCTTGAATTTCGTGTAGACCATGAGTCAAAATCAGTGTGCAGGAAGAAGCTGTCAAAAGAAGATGTTGCTAAGTTTAGAGGTGCTGTTGCCAAAGATTACTATATCCAGATGTACTTTGATGACCTCCCTCTATGGGGCTTCATTGGGAAGGCTGACAAGGAGGGAAAGAGTGACCCCAGCGAGTACAAATATTTCCTTTACAGGTGCAGTATTGTATTTGTGCAATAATGATGCTAGCTTTTAGGGATGAGAATAGGATGCCTGCCACTAATTGGCCATCACATTTTCACCTGGATTGAAATCTGTCTCGTTAGCAAAAACTTTACCAATACTTGCCTGTAATACATACTATTGTTTGCTAGTTTTTGTTGTGATATCAGATTCCCCAAAAATGGTGATAGATTTCCTATAATTCTATCAGTTTTTCTACTACTTAGTTCTTATCTGTGGCAATCCTGAATCAACCGCTATCAGTTTTCTCAAAAGTAATGTCTAATTCTGGAATTAAGCACGTTTCCCAAATGTAAGTTTTACAATGCGGAACCACTTTCAATTAGATTTCATATATTTCAGCCCACCTAACATTAATCTTAGAAAAGGGATGATCAAAGTCACCCTCATTTAATCTGCATTCGTTGTGCATTAAATTACAGGCAAATACTAGGAAGTTTCGAACTTGTTCTTAAAGTCAAGCATGTTGATCTATGTTGCACTAAATATTATTTCTATTGGTGGTCTGCATTAATGAATTGACAGGCATATCCACTTTGAGGTCCTGTATAACAATGACCGGGTAATAGAGATCAACGTGCAGATAGTTCCGGCTGCAGTGGTCGATGTCACAGAAGATCGTGAAGTGGAAGTGGAGTTCTTATATTCGACCAAGTGGAAGGAGACTGTGATCCCTTTCGAGCGGCGCATGGAGAAGTATTCCAAGTCATCATCTCTGCCACACCATTTGGAAGTTCATTGGTTTTCTATAATCAACTCTTGTGTGACAGTCCTGCTGCTCACTGGCTTCTTAGCCACCATTCTCATGCGCGTGCTTAAGAACGATTTCATCAAGTATGATCATTTTTTTTTTTTAAATATCAAAACAGGCTCCCAGTTATATCTCAAGAATTATTTCTGCTATAGCTCTTCCTAAATGCAACCCTCCTTTGGCCTCACCAATGGAGATTGCAAGTAGTTTGTTGTATATTAACATATTGTTTTTCCTTTTGACAGCATCAATTGTTGCTGAACATGTTGAGGAATTGTAATGCATTCCCATAGTGAGAAATTGTATGTATTCCCATACTTCAAAAGGGAGAAAAAGTGTGAAAGGAGGGATTGTTTAATATGGCTATAAGACCATTTGTTCTTGTAGGTCTAGATGATAAATTGATAAATTTTAAATTGTAGGTTAGTTATTCATAAATCATTGTCCAAGAGCATCCATTTTATTTTTTTAATAATTTAAAAGGTATGCGCATGATGAGGAGTCGGCTGAGGACCAAGAAGAGTCTGGGTGGAAGTACATACATGGTGATGTGTTCCGGTTCCCTAAACACAAGTCACTGTTTGCTGCTTGCCTCGGAACTGGCACTCAACTCTTTGCTTTGTAAGTAATTTTACTGTTTAACTCCTTCCATGTTTCTTTCTTCTTAGATTGTCTTTCCTTAAGGTTGTTATGTATCAAACAAGTAAATTTAACCGATAATAAAATTATCAGCCATGTACCTGGAGTGGCCAGACTGTAGGCACCATTGATTGTTTCCTGATTGCAATTAATGCAGTTTAGCCTAGGCTAGGCAACTGATTGCAGGTGGGTAAGCCAGTGCTCAATTTGGTGCCGGCACTATGCTACCCTCTACAAACCATAGTTCTGCAGTCCTTATGGTTATTATTACGACATCTTTAATTTGATAGTTTTTTTTTTGGGCATCCTACTGTACCACACCAGAGAATGAGATTATTATGCATCATGGTACTTGTACCATTGCCTTTACTGTTGCTTCATCTTTAATTCTTGTTTTTCTCAAATAAATTTCTGTAAAAAAATTGTAGGACAATCTTCATATTTATTCTGGCTCTTGTGGGTGTTTTCTACCCATACAACAGAGGAGCCCTTTTTACTGCACTGGTTGTCATTTATGCCCTCACCTCTGGCATTGCTGGCTACACTGCTACTTGTTTCTATTTGCAACTTGAGGGGACCAACTGGGTGGGTACATCTATCTTTTTTCTTTTCTTTTGGGCTTACAAATTAAGTTTTTCTTGATCTCTTAGATGATACTTTTTAATTATTTCAGGTGAGGAACCTCCTCCTAACAGGATGTCTATACTGTGGACCTCTATTCCTGACATTTTGCTTCCTTAACACTGTGGCAATTGTCTACAGTGCGACTGCTGCACTCCCCTTTGGCACAATCCTCGTCATCCTCCTTATTTGGACACTTGTCACCTTCCCATTGCTAGTCCTAGGTGGAGTGGCTGGAAAGAACAGCAAGGCCGACTTCCAGGCCCCCTGCCGTACCACTAAGTACCCGCGTGAGGTTCCACCCATGCCTTGGTACCGGCACAGCATACCGCAAATGGCCATGGCTGGATTCCTCCCCTTCAGTGCTATTTATATTGAGCTGTATTACATATTTGCAAGCGTGTGGGGGCACAGGATTTATACCATTTACAGTATCCTGTTTATTGTCTTTATCATCTTACTGATCGTCACCGCTTTTATTACCGTGGCTTTGACATACTTCCAACTTGCAGCTGAGGATCATGAGTGGTGGTGGAGGTACGCTTATTATATACTTATTTTCTACTTAAATATTTCATGTTTTTCCTCAAGTTAATTTTCATTTATGTCGTTTCATATGGCGTCCCTCTATAAAACATTGGAAATAACTTCCATCTGCTAATTTTATTAGAATTTGGTCCATAGTGTTATGTTCTTAATGTGTCAAAAACTGTAGGGCTTATCTGTGTGGTGGTTCAACTGGGATCTTTGTGTATGGGTACTGCTTGTACTACTACCATGCTCGATCTGACATGTCAGGTTTCATGCAAACCTCATTCTTCTTTGGCTACATGGCATGTATCTGCTATGCCTTCTTTCTCTTGCTTGGTATGGTTGGTTTCCGTTCCTCTCTCCTCTTTGTTCGCCACATCTACAAGTCTATCAAGTGTGAATCACTACAGCAAAAAATGTTATCTGCGACCGGTATCAGCGACCGGCGCTGTCGCCGGTCTCTGAAAGTCTTTTTTTCAAAAAGAAAAAGAAAAACACCGAAAATCATTGGCGACCAAACAAAAAAACCCAAATTATTGGCGCCAGACCAAAACCCTCCCGCCGATCTCCCAAAACCCATCCCGTCTTAGCCCCAAAACCCTCCCGCCGACCCAAAACCCATCGCCGCCTTAGACCCCGAGAGCTCCTCCTCTCTCTGGCGAAAACAAAGAAAACCCCTCACCTCCTTCTTCTCTCTCGTTTCTCTGCGCTCCATCCCTCCCTTCTCGGCTCTCTCTCGCTTGCTGACAGTGAAGCTTCCCCTCGCCTCTCTTGCTGACCCCGAGACCCCACTCTCTTCCCCTCTATCGCTGACCCCCGAGCCTGACTGCCTCAATCTCTCTCTCTTTGCTCTCTACCGTCTCTCTCTCCCTCCTTTATATTTCGGGTACTGGTAATAAGGTGGGAGGTGCTGGCTTTCTTTCTCCTTCGCTCATGCGCTGAGACAAAAAACTCTCTCTCTTTTCTGTTTGCCGCTGTTTTGCTATTCACCGAAACCCTAGGGTTTTTGAGGCGGAGCAGTATTGAGGCGGCTGTGAGGTGGAGCAGTATTGCTGGTACCGGCCGTTCTTCCTGCCTCTTTGCGATTCTCTCTTTCGGGTAATTCCCTTTGCACACCCTTTTAATTGATCGAGTAATTTTTGTGATGATATAATGTTGGATTGACGTCTAGCGTGGGTTGTTGATTTTTCCGGCTTGACGATTGTTGAATTGGGGGATTTTCTTCGGTTGTTGCTTGCGGGGTGTGCCTTTGTGCGGATTTGCTGTTTCTGGTCTCCATTGGTTGCTGGTTACTGGTACGCCCCAATTTCTTTGTTTGCTGGGGCCTTCGTGTGCCCTGTGCCGTGATCCCTTGACTTCCTTGTTTATGTCTTTGCTGGATTTACTGGCACCGTACCAGTACAGGTACGGTGATTTATATGCTGGGTTGTCTCCGTTTCTCTTGATTCTGTCTTTACTGGCACCGTACCAGTACAGGTACGGTGATTTATATGCATTATATATATACCCATGCTATATGGATGGTGCTGAATATAAATGGATGGTACCGACCTTCTGTTTCTCTTGATTCTGTCTTTGGGGTTTATTCCTGTTAAGAAGAGAAGAAAGAAATGAGCAATTCCTAAGGCAAGTATTCCTGTTTTTATTTTCTGATCCAAGCACCTTTTTGTCAGGGTTTGAATCTTGGTCCAATTTAACTAAGCTAGAGATGCTAGACTTTTCATTGAACTACCTGGATTCTGGATTCTAATTCGAGCACTTTATCTGGATTCTAATTCTATGATGGGAGGCAATATTAATGTCCCTATCAAAGGTAATCTCTTATAAATATACCACTTTATTTTATGACAACAATAAATTAAGCTTCTTTTATTTTCTTAAATTTGACCGATATTTTTAGTTCCCAACAAGATTTTCAGTCTCTTTTAGCACAATATCACAAGACTAAGAAACTTGAGGTTCTAGCTACACTACAGCAAAATAAGGTATGGGTCAATTTCTCGGCAAAAAGTGCGTATGCTTTTCCATTTCAAAATTTCTCAATTTCTCAATTTGTTAAAATCTAGTTGTACATTAGTAACTTATTTTTTATGTTACTTGGAGTCCTGCTTAATTAGTTCTCAGTTGAAAAATCTGTTGGATATACAAGGATTTGGTGTTTCCTTGTCAAAGTCTCACTGTAGTGGGATTAATATGGGTTCATGTATACTTCATTTTTGGGAGGGGAGGGGGGGGTGGATAAATTCCTAATTTCCATAAAATTATTGTCATACACTATTAGAATCGTTTATTTTTTGTTTGTTTATTTTTTTTTTTGAAAACTTGGTAGTGGCTTCCAAGGTATTTTTTGTTTAATTGATTGTAATATTTTTGGGGCTGTATACACACTTGTCAAACTTTTTCATGTTTTTGAGAATGTTTCTAGCTTCTATAAATGACATTCATGTACATAATTGTTATAGGTACTGAAGTAGCTTTGAGCTTGAGCATATCTCAACCAAATACTGGGAGCCCAAAGATGGATCAAAATTTAACGGGCAGTCAACTTCAGCATGGATCCAAGGTTGACTTCTTATAAATACTCTTTTAAAGAAGAAAAATTTTCCAATGTCTCTGATTTTATGTTTAATATGGCCTGCTATTTTCTTTCTTGCATCGTTCCCTTCTGGGTCCAATTAATTTGCAAACCTTCCTTTAATAAGGTATACAGACATTGACCTGAAGGAAGTTTTGGTGATGCTGGCATTCATTTTTTCTCATCAACATCTCTTGTTATTTCTTTTGATGATTTTGGCTATGTATCATTACTCTGACATGGTTATTTTCACTGACTTGCAGCCTACACTAGGGAGAGTAACTATCCAAATAGATAAAGTTTTGACGGAAGGGTTATATAGTGGTATGTTCAGCCTTAGTCATGATGGTGGCAAGGATAGCTCGAGAACTCTTGAGATAGAGATTGTGTGGTCAAATAGAACTTTCAGGGAGTACATTCTAGCAAAATTTACTTAAAAAAAAAATCTAAAACATTTTTAGACATGGTTAAAGGGTTGATTGAGTATTGGCTTCTCATACTCTGATGGTTGAAAAGAGTGTCGAGTACTATACATTTTGTACAGGTGCTTAGAGAGTTGGGTGCGTGTAACTAAATTGGAAGTAGTGTTTAATGTGTCTGAGTTGTACTATTGGAATTTCGAATTGTTTATTAGTTTGAAATTTGGTGAACTATTGTATATATTGATGTTTAATATTAAATTTGTTTGCATGTTTGTATGTTTTTAATAATTAGCATGTTTGTTATTAACTGTATAATGTTGGGTAAATTGAAATTTTGAAATTTGATTGGGCTTAAATGGTGCAAATTTAAATAATATAACAAAATATAAAAAAACCTGACAGAAGAGTATCAGCGACCGGTTTTAAGTATCAGCGACCGATATATTTGGTAGCAGAAAGTTTTTGCTGACGTCAGAAAAAAACGACAGCGACCAAAAAAATTTGGTCGCAGAAGATTATCAGCGACCGGGTGACGTATTATCAGCGACCGGTGACGTCATCAGAAGAGTATCAGCGACAATGCTTACAGCGACCGGAGTATCAGCGACCAAATTTGACTTTCAGCGACCGGAATGAGTATCAGCGGCCGGCGAAAATACTATCAGCGGCCAAAAATTTGGTCGCTGATGCCCCTTTCTGCTGTAGTGAATAGAGAGAGAAACTAGACTCAGTTATCATTGCAAAATTTTGTAAAGTGACAGGGGTAGCAAAGAAAAGTTCAAATTTTAGTGTAGGATTCTATTATATATATGAGGAGACCTTGCAAGGCCTATAAAGTTAGTTTTTTCATTGTTTTATTTTAAATTCTTGTCATAAATTTCAGGTTCATTCAATTATCGAGTTCTGTTTTTACTATGTATTTTTCTTGGAACACTAATGTAACATTTTGTACTGGTAATATACAATGTGAAGCAAACTTTAATTTCAGGTTTCTCTCATGCAGTAAGGAATGAATATTTCCGAAAGTGCATTGAATGTTTGGTGGATATTAATGTCAACATTGTCATTCTTAAACTTGTTTAAGGGTACACAATGGACATAGCAAAGGCTTCGCCAGAAGCATACAGGCTTTTGTTCAGTTTATATATACATTTTCCAAAAAATTACTAGTTCTAGTTCAGGAAAAAGTAATTCGCAGTGCCAGCGGTAGCGGTACCTCGTATATGCGATTAGTTGAGAATCCTAATATTTCAGTAGGGTTCAATTTCTATTTCATTATCTAGACAACTAACTAGTTGGAAAGCATTATTACTAGAGGATAGAGGGATTTCAGTAGCTCCTCGTTACAAAATGATTCATGTGAAAATCACTGTTCAGCAACAATTGATTCATGTGAAAATCACTGGTCATCTAAAATTCTAAAGCCACTAACCTTCAAAAAAGAAAAAAAAGAAAGAAAATCACTGGCCATTTCATTGTTTGCCCAGTGAGCAGCTTCAGTTTATAAGCTCATTGGTCCAACCTTACTAAGTTAAATAAAATAAAAATAATAAGCCCATTACATTAAAATAGGCCTTTTCTCCTCCGTACGGTACAGCTTTTCTCGGTGCCGCTCACCCAGAATAAATGCTTGTTACAACTCTTCAACTGGTTCATGGGCAAGGAGAAACTCAAACCCAGCTCCAAAATCCAAATGCTACGATTCATTCGCTCCTTCAGATTGTTGGCATGCACGGCTGTACCTACCAGTGTTGGGGCGTGGTTGGTACTTGGTACAATGAGCGAGAAACCTTCTTCGAAGAAAAGGGGTTACACTTACAGTTACTGGTACTGTTTACAGTACAGAGATTAGGGTTTTGGGCTATACAGAAGAATTTTCCAAGGTGGTTGTTGGTTCATATTTGAAAGCAGGAAATTCCATTGAGGATCCTTCATTAGTGTTGGGAGATTAATTGGAGGAATGTGACAAGGTTCTAAAGGCCATGGAGAGAGGCGTGCAGTACATACCAAGGTTGTGGATTATGGGATGCAGTTAAATTAATTAAAAGAGGTGGTGCAGTACCTAGCCGAGGTTTAAGAATCTGGGTATATAGCTTCAATACCGGATTCATTCTGGACAAATTGTTACCGGGTTTTGAGCTCGAAAGCAAACGACAAAGGCTTGTAGTGTTTTGAAAGAGATGGTAAAATTAAGATAAGGCAGTTAGACCTATGCATAACACTTGCTTAATTGAGAAATTGGTACGACAAGGGAGTCAAAAAGAGGCTTTTATTGTTTTGTTCCTGATGAAGAATGATGGGTTCCCGCTGTTTATTGACCCTCTAGTGGAGCATATTGCCAAGAAAGGTTCTGTTGAGGATGCAGTAGATCTGCTTAAGCCCATGACTAAGCACGATTTTTCTTCTAGAAATGTCTATTTGCTCCTTTTTGAGGCCTTGTTTCGAGAAGGAAGGGGTGATGTTGCACAGGATCTTCATTCTTGGTTGCCAGGAAGTGTGAGAAACAATGCTGCTGATGTGTTGGATCTATTTTATGCGATAAAAACAGGTCAAGCACAACCAGAGGCAGTTTCTCTGAGTTAGGGGGTTTGCATTATTTTGTCAGTAGCTGTTGAGTTTTTGTTGCAAAATAAGAAATGTCTCGCATTTTTGTACTTTTTATAATGCGAGCTTACTTTAGTCAAAGATGCTTCTGTTGAGATTTTTTTTTCCTTTTAAAAAGGTGCTTTGTTCCTTTTGTTAATTTTTTTTTAATTTAACTTTTTGTTCATTTCTTGTTCTTTTGGTCAGCATCAGTTTATACTTGAAAATTTGTTCTCTTACATTTTCTGGTTAGTTTCTGTATATTGTTGAAACTTTTTTGTAAGTTGAACTCTGCAGTTGTAGAAAATCTGAGGTCACTTTCTAGAAAATAAAATGGCACCAGACCAGAGCTTGCTAGGAGGGGTTCTATATTGTTGTTGTTTGGAAGGTTCCTAAAATTAAGTGCTTCATAGAAAGGTTGTGGGCTACCAAAATTATATGGGGATGGGGATAATGGGAGAATTTAGGCAAAATATTGGTTGCTTTTAGTTGACCATGACTATGCATGCAAACCATCCCTTGCTATAGAAAGAAGAGCATCTAATTAAGTTTGTCTCTGCATATCGATCCACCACCCAATCCAAAAAAGATCCATGCCATGGAAATACAAGCAAGGGAGCCCGCATTAGCTCTTGAGATTGAAGCCAAGGACCACTACCCAAATGATGCTCCACTTCCAATCTTCCTTAAGGTCTTTAATTTCTTCCTTTTTTTCTCTCTCTCTCTCTCTAACATGCGCGTGCACACACACACAGACTTAGTACTCTTGTCACATTTTTTGAATGACTCTAACAAGTTCTAGTCATGACAATTGTGCTGCAGTCAATATTTTTACTAGCAAGTCAATTGTTAATTGAGTTCAACAAAATGATAGAATCAATATTAGGAAAATGAGGTTATGACAATAAGGACATCCATGTTATTGCCTACTACTTTGAAAAGACAACAAGGAAATTTAATTCCTCAACATCTCACTTAATTCCAAATGTTAACTAGTTTAACAAGGAAATTATTGACTCGCCATGGCCATCACCTCAAACTGAAACATATCAGCATTGGAGAGTTCACCTTTTTTTTTTTTTTTTTTTCATTTTGACATTTTAATTCACCATATATATCAAAATTATGCACTAACAATGATTGGATTCTTTTTTAGATTCAGTTTAATACATTAAGTATATCGTGTTTTTTAATACTAGCAAATGGAAAATTTCTGCTAGAATTATGAAACTAACAAATGGAAGTTTCTAAATTAGAATCTTCAAAGTCCAATATTTTGTCCCCACTGAATCAACCATGAGGAATAGGAAAAACAAAAATAAAATCAATAACTCTGATCCTTGTATATAAATCTTGATTGAGAATTATTTGTTTGCAGTTTGAAGATGTGGAGTACAAGGTCAAGCTAGAGAAGAACCGTTTCAAGGCATCAATCGCACATATGGGCATGGAACAAGGGCAATACAAGAAAATTCTGAAAGGCATCTCAGGAAATGTCGAATCTGGTGAGATCTTAGCACTTATGGGTCCATCGGGTAGTGGCAAGACAACTCTGCTAAAGATACTTGGAGGAAGGATGCAAAATGGTGTAATTAAAGGGCACATAAGATACAATGATATACCATATGGTCCCTCTCTCAAGAGGAGGTAAAAGAGTTAGGCGGATTTCTCCTTGTATCAATTGTTAGCTTTGTGCAAATGCATGCCAAGCTAAAGGATTGTTTAATTTTCAGGATAGGATTTGTGACACAAGACGATGTATTGTTTCCACAGCTAACGGTGCAAGAGACTCTGGTTTTTGCTGCTCTGCTGAGGCTTCCTGCCAGCATGTCAAAGCAACAAAAGCTTGCCCGGGTTGATGCCATCATAGATGAGCTCAACTTAGAAAGGTGTTAACTTTGCAAAATACCAGATATCATACTTCCACTATACTTGACTGACACAATATATATATTTGAATCTATCTACTTGATTTTTTGAAATGTTTATTTTATATATTCATTTACCTTGCAACTATCATAAATTAGACATAATTATGTATTATACATCTGTTGAGAAAAAGGAATTTAAAAGAGAACTGTTAATGTTAATAAAGTCACTATGGTGTAGGTGCCGTCACACAAAAGTTGGAGGAGGATTTGTGAAGGGCCTATCAGGAGGAGAGAGAAAAAGAACTAGCATAGGTTATGAAATCCTTGTGGACCCCTCTTTACTACTGCTTGATGAACCTACTTCAGGTTTAGACTCCACATCAGCAGGCAAGCTCCTTGTCATCCTTCAACGTCTTGCCAAGGTAGCATCAACAACCAAATATATATTATATAGTGTCCGGCTAACGCGCTTCCTCCAGAACTTCAACAATATGCTTCCGGCTTCCAAAACCTACTGAATCAACTTCAAACGACAAATTCAAACCGTTCAAACCGATCTCCTTAATAAGAACTTCGTTTACATATAAAATTTTATTTTATATTGAATTTATTTACTATCAAGTCAAACGGTCAAAATATGAAGGATTTGTGCGCATTTTAATGCACTATTTTATTAGAAACCTTCAATTTTTTAACCGTTTGACTTGATAGTAAATAAGTTGGAAAATTTAAAATTTTTATATGGAAACAAAACTCTCATTAAGGAGATCGGTTTGAACAGTTTAGATTTATCATTTGAAGCCAATTCAATAGGTTTTGGAGGTCGGAAACATATTGTTGAAGTTCTAGAGGAAGTGCGTTAGCCAGACTAGAGCGCTCTTTATGTATATATATAGTTGATGAAATGAATAATTAATCCTGGTTTGGTTTAAAATTAAGCAGAGTGGAAGGACGATCATTGTGACAATCCACCAACCATCAAGTCGCATGTTTTGCATGTTCGACAAGCTGCTTCTAATCTCCGAAGGCCTATCAATATACCATGGCAAAGCCTCTGAAGCTGTTCCATACTTCTCATCTCTTGGCTTTGTTCCAGAAATTGCCATGAACCCAGCTGAGTTGCTGCTTGACCTCGCCACTGGCAATGTTGAAGATATTTTTGTGCCTCAAGTCTTGCGTGATTCTTCCCCTGAACAATTCAGATCTCATGTCATCAAAGTAATTAAGATTTTTTTCTTTGTTATCTTTTATCATATGAAGTACTTGAGAAATTAGAAACTCCCTTTCTTTCTTTGTCAGCTTTATTTCTTACAATGACATTCCTTCTAGTTTCTCCAATGGAAGTGCAAGACCGAGCTTGAACCAAGAGACAAGCAAGTTAACAACCAAGCAGCCATAGAGACACCAGAGCAACAAAGCCCAGATCTGCGGATGAAGAAAGACTGGACCATGAATTGGTTCGACCAATTCATGATCCTCTCAAAGAGGTCCTTTAGAGAAAGAAGCAGCGATTACCTTGACAAACTGAGGATTTTGCAATCAGTTGGTGTGGCAGCCTTGCTCGGACTACTTTGGTGGAACTCCCAGATCGGGACTGAAGCTCAGTTAAGAGATCAGGTTAAAAGAGTAGTACTCAACTAATTAAAAACTTTTTTAAACTTAAAACTGCAATAATTAAGCACCAATTATTTAAAGGAAAAAGGAAAGATGGTTATTTTATATTTTTGTTTACTTTTGTGAATGCAGATTGGACTGATATTCTACATCTGCATATTTTGGACGTCATCATCATTGTTTGGAGCTGTATATGTATTCCCATTTGAGAAGCTGTATCTGGTCAAGGAAAGGAAAGCTGACATGTATCGGTTAAGCGCGTACTACATAAGTAGCACGTTGTGTGACATGGTTGCCCATGTCTTTTATCCTGTTATTTTCATGGCTATCTTGTATTTCATGGCACACCTCAGAAAAACAGTTGCATCCTTCTTCCTTACGCTTGTCGCTGTTGAGTTGATTGTCATCACAAGTCAGGTTGGTTATTTACAATCAAAATCTACCAAACTGCCATTTACATACTGTCAATAACCAGGAAATTCTATTAAGATTAACAAATTTTGAGTTTAATTTCTCTTCAGGGTACAGGAGAGCTACTTGGAGCAGCAATACTAAGTGTTAAAAGGGCCGGAACTATGGCATCTCTTGTTCTAATGCTTTTTCTCCTAACCGGAGGCTATTATGTTCAGGTACTTGCTGGTGCTTCTCTTCTCAAAGAAACATATTTACATATACAATTAATTAAAATGATGTTATATTAATCACAAATTAACATGTAGCATATACCCAAGTTCATGAGATGGCTGAAGTACATCTCGTTCATGCACTACGGATTCAGGCTGTTGCTGAAGGTGCAGTACAGTGGAGACCTGACATTCAATTGTGAGAGTGAGACAAAACAAGCTGGATGCCAAAGTTTGCAATCGTCACCTTCCTTTGACACCATCAAATTGGATGGAGGGATTCAAGAGGCCTTGATTCTAGTTTTCATGGCTCTGCTGTACCGTCTCCTCGCCTACTTTTGCCTCCGTAGGAGGATTTCTTTAATTTCTTTCTGATGTTAATTCTTTCAAGGAACATATATATATATATATCTTTCAAGGAACATATATATATATATTACTTTCAGCTCAATGTTGTTTCAATTTAATTACATTGTTTATTCCATGACTGTATTATTTTTTTTGTTTCGTACAAAGTTAGAATAAAGTGGGGCCCTGCAATTTCTTTTTTCTTCTTTCTCCCAACAAGCAGAGCTAGCTAGCCGCACCTTTCTTTCTATCTATTATACATTTTTGGCTCCTTGAACCTGTTTTGATGGGCAGTGGATCATGGATCATAACAGTTTAAGAGTCAGTCTCTTTCTTTGAACCTATGAGGAATTAATGGCATTGGTCACTGCTGTTACCAAGTGAAAACGCTACGCTACCTATTAGGATTTAGGAGGAGAATTCATCATTAAAACTGGAACATAAGGTCAACACACCAATGCAACATAAGAGCTTGAGCAAGTTACTAGAAGGGAGTAGAAAATAAAGTGGCAACTGTTAGCTGATGCATGTGGCAACTGTTAGCTGATGCATGTGGCAAAGCAAGATCAATTAGAACTCGTGTTTTCTCTTCTTGAGAATTAATGTATTAGTTTTTGCTCTTTGATTAATACATTGATTTCTCAAATTACTCTATATTTTGTGAAATCGCTTGAAATAGATTTCTCCTGCATCCGAGTTTTCTACGTACCTAATATTCAATATATTTTTTTTTTAATGTTTGTAATTTTGTATTATACTAAACTTATCTACCCTAAGAGCTCGAGTATTGTGCGTCATTAATTGCTTCCGCAATCATCTTTGTTTACGTAGACTTCAGTGATATTTCTAAGTTTATTTCTGCAACATTAAGTTCAATTAAATCTTGAATCCTTTATTAGTCTTTGTAAGTCTTATAGGCCATGTTCGGCAAGCCTCCTTAAGAGACAGAGGATTGAGAATTTAATACTCACTAAGGAGTGTGTGTTCGGTAAGGAAACAGAGGCCTTAAGGCCCAAAACAGCTCAAAGGAGGCCTTAAGGAAGCAGATTTCTTAAGGCGGGGAACGAGATGGCTTAAGCACATTTCTTGAGGAGATCACTAAGGAGTCATTTAATCCTGCCTAAGGAATGACTGATCGGTAAGATTAAGAGCTAAAGGAGCTTTAAGGAGCTCTAAGGAAGTCAGCCGAACATGTACATAGAGATTCATTAGTCGGGATCAACTTTGTTTTTTTTTTGAAATTTTATTTCTCTTTTGAAATTCTAATTTGTAAACCAGAGTTAAAATTAGAATAATTTTTTTAAATTCAGACAGATAATTAGAATTAGATGGATTAATTTTCTAAAATAACTAATTTTTCTATAAAAACACTATAATATCTAATATTCTATAAAAACTTGACATCTTTTCTTCTATCCCTTTTATTTATTTAATCTCTTATTGAGTTGTTTTAAATATCGAATATACTCTTCCATTTACTTAACCATTTGATTTTTTATCTAATATCCTGCTCCACCTCTCTCTCCTCCTCCCCGTTCTCTCTCTTGAAATAAATGGAAGTTAAAGAAGACCAAAATATTTTACCCAGAGCAAAGCTAGAGTATAATGTGCTTATCAAGAGGGATTGGTGAGTACAACTTCAAAATTCTATCAGATTGTCTTCAAATGACGAATTTAAACCGTTGAAATCTATCTACTTCACGAGTGATGCATGTACATGAAGTATTTTTGAAAGTTTCGAATTCATTTAGTATAAAGTCAAGCGTAAAAAAAATTAACCTTTTATAAGTTGTTTTATGTATTTATTTTTCATTATTTTTTTGACGGCTTAACTTTGTACTAAATTCAAATCTTCTAAAATTTTGCATGTGCATGCATTACTCATAAAATAGATGGATTTCAACGATTTAAATTCATCATTTAAAGATAGACAATTCGATAGACTTTTGAAGTTGTGCTGAGTAACCCCACATAGGGCTGTACAAAATCGCTCAAACTCGTAACTCGCTCGCTTTAACTCGCTCATTTACAACTCGAGTCAGTTCCAACTCGAGTTGGCTGACTCGTTTAATAAATGAGATGAGTTTGAACATATTCCAACTTGCTCATTAACAACTCGAGTTACACAAAATTCATCACAATAAATCTCATGCCCTTCTAAATGACTCATAAGCTGATGTTTGGATTGTTTGTTGTCTTAGTTGTCTTGTTAATTATGTTAGAATTGTTTGTGTTTAGACAAACTTTTACTAGTATATAACTATAATTAAAGAAATTGACTGGTCAAACGAGTTATAAACGAGTTGTGAGCCAACTCAAATTGATAATAAGCTGAACTCAAGTCAGATTTACAACTCGTTATTACCATTCCAACTTGAATTGACTCGCTCATTAACTAAATGAGCTGAGCACGAGTTTGAAACTAACTCGCTCATTTACAGACTAACCCCACATCACACTTATGACCTAGCTTTTCAACTGTATGTATAGACGGTATATATGTAATGTACGTAATTATATAGTTGTTGAAATTAAGATGCCCATTATCGTTGTCTTTCTTCTTCTTATTTGGATCATCATCTTTGACGCAATCCACGAATACTTAATTATTCTTGCCACGATCTTGTCGGTAAATTTTCTTTCTTTTAACAATTAGTTTCCCTTTCTACTTGTCTATCCTTTGATTTTCTTTCACTAGTACAAAAAACCCCTTCACCGACCCTCCACCACCGACTGTTTTAATATGTAACAGTCGGTGTAGAGACTGCTGGTAAAATCGTAAATAAGAACAATATCAACACCGACTGTTCTCTTACAAAAAACCGTCAGTAAACCAACACCGACTGTTTTTTAAAAAAACAGTCGGTGTTGCTCATACCCTACACCGACTGTTTTTTGTAAAAAACAGTCGGTGTTGACCAATTACCAACACCGACTGTTTTTTTAAAAAACAGTCGGTGTTGCTCATACCTACACCGACTGTTTTTTGAAAAAAACAGTCGGTGTTGAGCAAATACCAACACCGACTGTTTTTTACAAAAACAGTCGGTGTTGAGCTAACGAAATTAGGTTCCCGGTTTATAACTTTGCATCCGCCGCGAAATATTTCATTTTGGTTCGCTGGAATTGTTTTATTCCCTCTCCGCCGCTCTCTCTTCTACTCTCTCTCACTCCCTCTATTTGCCCTCTTTCTCCCACTGCCTAGAAACCCGATTCCCCTCGCTCTTTATTGATCGGGCGATAAAATCGCACCCCCAGGCCGATCTCTCTCTTCTCTGCCTCCGCTATTGATTGCTGCTTGTTGATTTCGACTTGTTGCTCGTTGATTTTTGGATTGAGTTGACGGCCGAAGGCAGGGCAACCCCTTGGAACCGACCGAGTATACGTGCAGTGCGATTTACTCTCCGACCCGGTAACCCTAAACTTTTTATTTCGGATTCCTTTGCCTTGTGGCTTACGGCTAAGGCCTTGATCAATGGCCTTCGCGCCATTTCATTTGACCTGCGGCCATTGTGCCATTTCGGATTCCTTTTCTGTGATTTACTCTCCTCCTCCGCCGAAAACCCTCTAAGGGATCACACCTGTTTCTAAGTTTTGCTGTACTCTACCCTCTATGATAAAGAGTACCAAGTATTATTTTGATAAACCAAAACTCTGAAAATCTTCACTAGTTACTACTTACAAGGAAACTGGTTTTGCTTATTTGGTCATTTTGCTAGTGTTTAGCTTATAATAGAAAAAATAGACATTACAGAAAGAGTCTACATGTTGTGTGTCATAAGTAAATATTTATCCCTCTCTATGGTGCTAGGCCATATAACAGCTTTCATTTAAGAATATATGACACTTAATTTAGGTCCAACCTTTTCATCTATTGTATTTTTCAAATCATTTCCTTATACTTGGTTCAAATTTATAAATTATGTTCTGTAAAAAGCAAGTGTACACTACATCTCTTACACTTAAATGCGAGATTGGAAAAGCTGGGAAGCGATAATCCAACAAGAGGATGACACTGGTTTGTTCCACTTCTTATTTTATATCACTTTGCATGCAATGGAAAGATCATGCAATTTGTTCATTATGTTAAAGATGGTTGAGCATTTAGCAATTGCATCAGCAAAGTAACATTTACCAACCTCTTACAAGGCTTTATCAATTGAAACTTAACTGGTACAAATTTGTCAATAAGGGCTTAAGAATAATCAATTATTCTGCATTTATTCTTTATTTGCTTGGTTGCAGATTCAATACAATTTATTATAGGTCATTTTCTCCCTGGATAAGATTATGGGACACTTCACAGGAGGAAGAGAAGAAGCAACTGAAAGAGAAGCTCAAGGAGCAACCTATGGCTGCTGAGGAGGACATTGCTCTGAAAGAGATGGAGGGCCCCACAGCCAGAGAAGCAGAAGAGTTGGCTAAAGCTAAGATGCCGGACAAGCAAGAACATCTCTGCAATATCAGTCGAGCTCTGGCTGTTCTCGCTTCTGCTTCCGTAATTTCTTTCTGTTATTAATTGTCTATACCATCTTGATTTGTGATAAACTGGGAAGAAAAGATCTCAAAAAAAGAGAGGATTCAGAAATCCTAAGAAATAATAAAATTAGCCCCTTAGTAAAAAGGGCCTTGTACTTTGGGTAATAACTATGGTCTGTGCTTATGTGGTCAAACCAGTCAATGTTGTGACCAAACAATCAATACAACAACAGCAAGCTTTTGAGTAACATATTTGCATACACTTGACAACTTCTGTTTATTCGTTTGCAGTCTGTTAGCAAGGAGCGTCAGGAATTTTTAAGCCTTGTAAACAAGGAGGTAAAAGTAACTCAAGAACCCCTTTATTATTGATTGTTTTATATAATTGTGAATTTACCTGATGTAAAAACGGGAAAATACAGATTGAGTTATACAATGAGATGCTTGAAAAGAAAGGAACTGAAGGTGAAGAAGAAGCAAAGAGAGCATACATTCTCAATTGGGTTTGTTCTCAAAGCCTCTACCTGTATTTTCATGTAACCCTGTTAAATATATTATACTTATGAAGAAAGTAACTCCAACTATTATGAAAACCTTGTCATGAATCCTGTATTTTACTTATCCAGCAGAGGGCTTCTTTTCAATTTTCTGGTAGTTTTGGATCTCTAAATTACATTTTAGAGTCATCAATTTCCCATGATAGATATGGTGTAGTTGTTGTATACGTTATATTATCTGATGCTGATTGGAGTTTAAATAATTGTTGATAGGAATCAAGTCAAGATATATCAACAAAAAAATATCTCAGAAGGTACTTTAATATACCTTGGGTGGAGGCAGAATTTTTTACTATAGGGGTCAATATATATGCACAAATTACTGATTATTTTTTCTTAGAAAGATATGGGGTCAGTTTTAGTAAATTTGTAAAGAAGTATGGGGTTCAGATGCAAAGCAGATGCAGGCAAGTAAGAAGATAGCAGATGCAAAGCTGGCAAAAGATTTTAAAGCTAGCATTTAATGAGGCGATAATAGAGGAGAGGGATCATAGAAATTTGCTAGTTTTAGCTTTTATGTTATTACTCCGATGTGGGCATAATACTGATTGTAATGTTTGTTTTTAATTTGTAGATGAAATGGTTACACTATATTGGTTTCTGTTTTTACCACGAAAATCAATTTATCTATTCTGGCTTATGTAGTTCTGAATTTCTTATACAGTTGTCACGTCTACAGGTGCAAGCAAGCAAAAAAAAAAAAAAAAAAAAAAAAAAAAAAAAAAAAAAAATTTCGGTGCTGGCACCTATACCGACGGTTTTTTCAAAAAAACAGTCGGTGTAGGCGCCTACACCGACTGTTTTTTACAAAAAACAGTCGGTGTTGGTCGCCTACACCGACTGTTTTTTACAAAAACAGTCGGTGTTGGGTGCCTACACCGACTGTTTTTCACCCGTCGGTAAAGAGTTATCTATACCGTCGCCGCCATCACCGACGCCTCAATAACAGTCGGTAAAAGGGTTTTTTAACAGTCGGTGAAGGGGTTTTTTGTACTAGTGTTTCCCGATTGTTCACAAAATCATGATTTTAGTGATTCTTTGTTTCGATTTTCATCTTTGACATGATTTTCGAAAAAACAAGTTATTTTTGTTTGCTTTGCATTAAGCTGTAGTTAGTTATCTACGAATTGCAAATTATAAAGAACTATTCTTCCAAACTATTCTCTCCTAAATTACTTGGAGTTAAGGGCCAAAACCCTAAACCCTTTTCATATCTGACTAGGTTGCATAGATTTGACCTATTTCAAGACCCCGTCTTTTTTTTCTCTTTTCTCTTTTACACTTGTTAATTCATCACCTCTTTTTAGTTTGTTCCAATTAATGTTGAGCCCAGAATGTGTCTGTTGAAAAGCTTGGTCAAGTTTGACATCTGATATATTTTTATAGTCAAAGCGAGTGTTGTGTTAATTGAGCCTCCTTCCTTTCATATGTAATTAATTTGATATTGTTCTGGTTATATGTATGTTGTTTGATTTATTAACAATTAATTAATCTTGACTTGGCAGATGATATTACCCCCACCAGTACCAGTACCAGTACCGCCAGTTCATACAAGGTCAAGTATGCCAGAACCTGATCCTGATCCTGGCTGCTCACCACCACTCAATTCGCCACCGTATCAGACTCTACCCAACCTGGAATCAACTGTATGTTTTCTTTACTAAATTGTCTTATTTTAGGTTCATTTAACATAATACTTTTATTATTCACGTCAGATTTATTTGTTACCTTAATTATGTGTTTTGTTATATGCAATCTAACTAAACCAATATGTAATATAATAAAAGATCGGTACTGTGTCCTACCAGCACATACCCCTCAGCTAAGCTATTGTACCATGATCAATAAAAGACCAGTACCACCTGTTCTCTATCTAAATTTCATTCTGCATTTGGACTTTCAGATCATGTACATTTAAATTGTCTGTTTCTATTAAAATTAATTATCTATCAGTGATCTTGCAAGCCATACTGAGGTTTTAATTGAGCTTCTTTTTCCTTTAAATTTTGTGTTCTCCTCCATAGTTACAAACAGTTCCTAAGAAAATTCCCATTTTAACTCATCTGGTGGCCTCACACACTACCAATGTACCTCACGCAACCATTCGACCAATTGCTGCTGTACCTGGTACACTTGGTCTTATTTTTTCTGCTATATTTTGCTAGCTAGGCTACAATTTTTCTGTAGTTTTATCTGCAAAATTGATAGGAATTCAAGGACTTGAGTGCTTAGTGTTACTCTGAACCAACATTTATCTCCGTACCAGTAAAGATTGCGTGAGCTTTTATGTGATCCTCTCATTTCAAATTTCTTCATTTTATGTTCCCATTTTTCTGGGATTATCCTTGATGCTTATGTTGCAAGTACCAGTTCTGCTCGCATTGATTGGGTATTTTATAGTTTTCTTCTTGATGAAAGTGTGAACATAACCAAATTTATAGTACTTGCAACATCCGGTTCCAAGTCATTTATAGTGGGTAATAACCGTGATTATTTATAGTACGAGTACATGTCGTTGCACAAAAGTAGAATCCCTTTTTGGTCTTTATATATTAAGCCATTGCTTATCCCAGTTTAGTAATGGGACCTGACATCTCTTCATAACAGAAAATACTTTAAAGTATTCTTAGACTCTTAGTACCATAACCTTTGTGCCTTTACCAGTTATAATGCTGTCAGAAACAAATTAAGCTAATACCTCGTCACTGATTGCATTTAACACAAAACCTCTCATCTTACAGAAAACCGGAACCCATTGGGTTTATACAGTCTGGATCAACCGCAACAGTGCTCTGCCTCACTAACTGAGTCTGATGATTGTACCAGCGTGGGAGTGATTTCACACATTGGTACAGGTATGTTGAGGCTAGATCTGTCTTTGTAATACACTGTAGTATATTGAGCTAATAACATGTTCTATTCAATTCCTCTTTTTATTTTTATTTTTGTAGGATTATGTTTTCTGATGAATTACCCAAAAGTTAGTTAACCTTCTTCTCTTCTCCTAGGCACTGCTGAAAACCTAGGTTTGTCCAGGATTGAGTATGACAGTGGCAGTGAGACATACTTTGATGCAGATACTGGTACTGTCTTTGTTTCCTTGCTCCTTTTTTTTCTTTCTCATGGAATCATGGTGTTCGCTAGCAAAGTGATAATTTAACATGTTACTTATCTGGTTTCCATTATTCTTTTAGGTACTCCTGGAAAATTGGTTTTGGACAGGCTTGATGCTGACAGCAATGCAGAGATCTATTTTGACACGGACACTGGTACAAATGCTGATAGTCAGATTCCTCTGGATGTTGTAGGTATGAGGTGCCATTTGCTTTGCTGTTCGTTCATTGTAGTCCATGTCATGTAGTACTAGTATTATTCCCTTTATAATTCCAGCTAATGAGCTTCTTTCTTGCTCTCAGTTCTAGAGTTGATGTCAGACCTCCAAGGAGCTGATTTAGATACCAGGAAGGCAGCAGCAAGCACTCTCAAATGCATATCCCTAACTCCTGATACTGTACAGCTTATTGCAACATCTTGTCTTCGGCCGCTAGTTGACCTCATTTTCTCTGGGGATGATGCAGCAATATCTTTGGCTGCTAGGATTCTCAGAGACATCTCATTGCAACTGCCAGAGAAACACCGACAGTTGATGGCTGATGCCAGGGTTATCCCGGCCATGGTTGAGATTCTCTCGTTTTGCAGCATACCACGCTGTCGGCAGTATGCGGTTCAGACCTTGCGTAACCTCACCAAAGGCACTCGCAGCAGTGATGCTATGCGTAGACTTGTCGTTGTTGAGGGAGGCTTTAAAAGGCTGATTCGATCCCTGAGTGGGCCTGGGCCATATGAAGTTGAGGCTGAGGCGCTTTGCTACATTGCCCCTGCCACTCCTGTCTCTCTCCTCCTTTCACAGGGCATTGTACCTCTCATGGTTCATGTGCTGAGGCATGAATCGTCAGCTGCTCGACAGGTGATTGCGGCCACAATTCCCAGTTTGCCTAGATCAAATCGTCTCCAAGCAGCTTTTGGGAAATCAGGTGCCATACACCTTCTTACTAGCATGTTGGATGAGGATTTGGCAGCATCCCATGAGGCTGCTGCTAGGGCCCTGTGCTGTCTGTTGCGGTGCAATAAGAACCTCGACATAGTAAGAAAGGACCCAGCTTGCATTGCTGGTTTGGTGAGGATGCTGAGGTCGGGTACGGTGAGGACATGTCTGGTGCCGGCCATTGCTTGCCTTCTGTACCTCGTCCCAATCTGGAGATGCCGAGAAGAGATGCTAGCACAGGGTGTGATAGAGGCGCTCAAGGATTTAAAGATACAGGTCCCAGGGGCTCGGAAGCTGATACAGAGACTCGAGGGCGGCACTTGGATGGAAAAAGTGTTATGTCTTGCATAGTGGGCATCCTTATCTTGGTCATCATAATTATCATTATCATTGTTATTTTAATCATCATAATAAATTTTTTGTTAGTATCATATATTATGTAGTTATCATTTTTTGTTCCCCAAGTGTTTATACATAGGTTCTACAAAGTCATTTTTCTGTTAATTTCTTTGGTAAATAATTTCTGTTATATAAACCGTATATAATATACACTTCTCTATCATTATTGGCAGTGGATTAAAAACCTTCTTTTATGATTGTTAATGATTAATTGATTATTTATAGTATTTATGGCAACAAGTTATTTCACTTTTGAATCTTTTTTTGTGGTTTCCTTGAATGGAAAAGATATGGGCTTTATTTTGAGGATTATTTTGGGCCCAGGCAGAAAGAATTTTAAACAAGTGCATATTCCATCCGAGCTTTGTTGTAAGAAGTAAGAACCGATCGATTCCACTTAATTGTGGTCTTTTGAAGGATTGGAGATTGGAGGTGAATTGGTAGCGTAGGATTGGTGCACAAGGGGAATCTCTCAGGTGAAGGCATCCCATGTTTTGATTCGATCCCTGTTGAGTAAAAACGAAAATTCGCTGACATCGAGTTAACTAGATAATTTCACAATATATTCCAAACATACATCCATCGATTTTCTGATAAGGTGAAACGCATGTTTTGACATCATTTGGACAAGTTTCGTTGGCGCGCCTTACAAAGACCAACTATGATAATTAATTGAAGTATACAAATGAATGTCTTGCTCGATGCACAAGATGCATTGAAAGTAGTTGAAACCGGCTATGAAGAGCTAATATAACAATGAATCAATTGAAGGCACTACAAAGAGATCGAGACTCATATGAAAGATAAAACCGCACTTACCTCCTTTTTGAAGCAGTTGATGAATCTGGTTTTGAGAAGATTGCCGACGTAACAAGATCAATGGAGACGTGGGACATTTTAGAAAAGGCGTACAAAGAGTGGTGGAGAAGATATTCATTTTTAATTATTTTTTTGACCGCTTGATTTTGTACAAAGTTAATTCGAAACTTTCAAAATTTTGCATGTACATGCATCACTCATGAAGTAGATGGATTTCAACGTTTTGAATTTGTCGTTTGAAGCCAATTCGATAGACTTTTGAAGTTGTATCACACTCTAGCTTTGCTTCTAAAATATTATCGATTGATCAAAATATTTAACATCTATAATAATATAATAATATCAACTTCTTAAAATACAAGTGCAAATATTTTCTGTGTGAGAAATTAAAATGAGATTCTTTATAGATATTTAATTAAAAGTGAAAGGACTTGCTTCTTTATTTTTGAAAAATAATTAAGTAATTATACACAAGTCTTTATCTCAAATATAAAGACCCATTCCAATTTTTCTAAAAGATGTTACATCGAACTCCTTAATGCAAAACCCCATTTACAATGACAATGAATATATACCTTACGACTTGTTCACACAAAAAGTCGAAAGTTGTTAACTTGGACGCAGTCATACAAATGGACTTGACTAACCAAGTCAAGCCGACATGAGTTACAATTTGTGAGCCAAATTATTACTAGCTAGCTAGAAGGTTCAGACCTGAAAATCACGATGATATAGGAAAGCGACTCAAACAAAAAGAAAATATAATTGAAAATCACGCTTATTATTACTGGCTATGGTATTAGGGCGGGCTGGCGGCCTTAGGCCTTCCTTCACTCAGAAAAATAAATAAAAATAAAACATAACTATAACAAAGTGTTAATTTTTTTTAATTTCATTAACATGAGCCCAATATACATATGAGGAGGGTTCAAATACCTCATGCCTTTCATACCTCATCATGTTCCATATTATATCTTTATTTTTAAAGTGCAAACTATCGATCTAAATCGCTCAACATGATATCCATACTAAAATATGCTTGGAGATGGAATTTTATAATTTTTGGAATTTTTTTACTATTTTTTAAGATGGGTAGAAAATCATTGTTTTTGAACGGTCCAGACAGTGATTTTGTACCTATCTTAAAAAATAGTAAATTTTTTTCAAAAATTATAAAATTTCATCCCGAGGTATATTTTAGTATGGATATCATGTTGAGCAGTTTGGATCGAAACAATTTGAATTTTGAAAACGAAGATATAAAATATGAGGTATGAAAAACATGAGGTATTAGAACTCTTCTCTCTCTCTATATATATATAGAGAGAGAGAGAGAGATGGGCTATTGTGCTTTGCAAAGTAAATGGGGGGTTTACTTTGGGCCATAGTTTCATTTTTGATAATCCAAACAACCAATCCGAACCGTTCAACATGTTCTAAATATTGAAATGTGCTTGCAGACTAAATTTTACATTTTTTGGAATTTTTTTACTATTTATTAAGCCACTTTGAAAATCGCTGATCTGGTGGTCCATAATTTTTTACTGTTTTTTACTGTTCACAGTGGATCAGCGATTTTCAAAGTGGCTTAATAAATAGAAAAAAAATTCCAAAAAATATAAAATTTAGTCTGCAAGCACATTTCAATATTTAGAACATGTTCAACAGTTCGGATTGGTTGTTTGGATTTTCAAAAATGAAAATATGACCCGAAGTAAACTCCCTATTTACTTTGCAAAGCACAATAGCACATCTCTCTCTCTCTCTCGCTCTATATATATATGAGTGAGGCTATGGTGCTATGCATAGCATGGATGGCTAGTGTACTACGGCACAATATGGTACTTTTTAAAATCCTAACGGTCGATCCGAACCGTTCAATGTGATATCCATATGAATATGTACTTGCAAACTAAATTTTATATTTTTTTGAATTTTTTTACTATTTTTTTAGATAGGTAGAAAAATCAGTGTTTTCTGAAAATTCTGGACCATCAAAATTCTACCTATCTAAAAAAATAGTAAAAAAAATTCGAAAAAATATAAAATTTAGTTTGCAAGTACATATTCATATGGTTATCACATTGAACGGTTCGGATCGACCGTTAGGATTTTAAAAAGTACCATATTGAGCAGTAGTACACTAGCCATCCGTGCTATGCATAGCACTATAGCCTCACTTATATATATATATATAGAGAGAGAGAGAGAGAGATTGGCTAATATCAAAACATTTGTTCCTAGGCTGTGGAACAAACACTTCAGTTTTTACATTCTCAAAGTTCAAACAGTCGATTCAAACCGTTCAACATTCAATCTATATTAAAATGTGCTTGGAGACCAAATTTTACATTTTTTGAAATTTGTTTACTATTTATTAAGTCAGTTTTAAAATCATTGTTTTCAATGATCCAGAAATTTTTCACTAGTTATTAAAAATCACCGTGCAACACATGGAGCATGCAACACCTCATACGAAGTGCACAACATGCGAAATGAAGACATTATGAAAAAAATCTACTAATATATGGCACGCAACATGGAGTAGAAGAGCTAAGAATTAGCCAAGTCCAAAAGTCTATGCGACATATGACACATATGGTAACACAACTAAGTCATGAAGATCAATAAAGTTCCTCACTTTGTATGAACTTCAAGGCATCCTACACACCAATTGTTGTGTATTTTAGGTATTGAAATATAGGACAAATTAATACACTTTTTTACTTTTAAATTTATAAAACCTTGATACACAATGATAGGTCGGTTGCAAGCATACAATCTATCCTTGTAGTAAAATAGGTATCGATCCAAAGATAACGGGAAATATTACTTTCTACTAAATTAATTAATCCTAAAAGGTGCAATAAAAGTAAAAGGGAGGGGTTTGTTGCAAATTTGGTTTTGTGGGTTCAATACCCGATTGAGAATTAATCGTAACAAAAGCAATTTAAACAAACAAATAAAAGGGATTTTGTGATTCAAATAGAGAGAAGTCTAGGGGCTATTGGCATACAATCACTTGGTCAAATCCATACTTGTTTGGTTTCTAAATTCATGTTTGCTTTGAAGGGGTTTCTAAGCCTTAAATATCATTAAGGGTCACTTTCGTGAATTAATGACGTGCCTAAATAATTCGGGTTTCAAGATTAAGTTCTTCACCCTAGCTATCTAGACCATAAGCATAGGTTAGCCTAGTTTATTCCCAAATACCGATACTTCACGATTAAGTCATTCACACCAATATTTGGTTCAATTCTAGGGGTCCCAATTAAATATGAGGCTTCACGATTAAGTCTTTCACCTCAATTCAACCTTTGTTCCTTGTGGTTCCGGACTAAGAATAGATTTGGTCATTTCTAATCTCAAATGCTAGGGTTATTCATGTACATAATTTGGTACCATCAATTCTTGATCCAAATCTACTCAAGTTGATTAAACCTAAGCGGGACGCTAATTAACAAGCAACACAAATCACGCAATCACATGAATAATAAAATCAACAAGAACAAACATGCAAGCAAACAACCATCATAAAGAAAACCATCAAAGTAATGTAGATTTTAACACAAGTTCATGTTAAAAGCCTAAGCCCCTAGAGATGAAATCTAGCCTCTCATGGGTACGCTAACATCCATAAGAAATACAAGAGAAAACATGATAAAACTAAGAAAAACAAGAAAGAGAATAGAGTACACCAATCTCCTTGCTCTCTGCCGTCGTCCTCATGATGTTCTGCTCGAGCAACCTTCGATCCCTGCTCTAATCGCCTTGATTCCCTTGAAAAAGGTAGAAGAGATGTAGAAATATGTGTAGAATAAAAGTAAATTAAAAGGTGCCTTCTCCTGCTGTCTCCTTGCCAATATATATCAATTCCTGTGTCTTGGGAAACAATCCACCAGAATCTAGCAGCAAATCTGAGAAGATATCGAGAAATAAGGCAAGATTGACATTGGTGTGATCTCCTGTGCGACCTTCATAAATCCTGTGCGGCCCGCATAGAAGGGGAAGTCGGCTGGATTTTACTAAGGAAAAAGGCTTGTGCGGCCTGCACAGAATTCCTGCGGTTCGCATAACTGAGCTTCTTTGGTTTGTGCAACCCGCACAAAATGGTTGTACAGGCCGCAAAACTCTCGGGTAGAGTTGGAGAAAACTTGATTTTAATCCCGGAATTCTTTTTCAGTAGAATTAATTTTTGTGTAGCCCGCACCAACTTGTATTTTGCTCCATTTGCTTGATTTCTGCAATTTAAACAAGGCAAAAGCAATAACTTGGTTCTTTGGTGCATTCTATACTAAACTAAGCTAAAATACAAGGAATTTGACACAGTTTTGATGGTGAAATCCTAACCGAAAGTATATATAATTGAGGCTTATCACCAATCTCGAGGCAAAGCTCCACATAGAGTTGTAGATCTCGTTGTCTACTTTCCAATGAGCTTTGAATCACCTCAATCGGAGTCCGGATGACCAAACTACGGCTAAAATACAATTAAGTGTCTGTCCCATGTGACATCCTCCATGCCGCATGGGGCATCCTCCATGCCGTACGTGGCCTCCTCTATGCCGTATGCGGCATACTGTGATGCCGCATGATTCGAGGACTGTCATAAAATAGGATTTTTCTTACGGGCCTTCTAGAAAGATGATAGGCCGCAAATATACCTATATTTGGCTAAGGTTTTAATATGAAATTGTACCAAATTCGAAGTTTTTATCTCTGTTCGGTTCTATATTTCTTTGTTTTTATTAAATTGTGTTCCAAGGATCAAGTTACTGCCGAGAATATGTTTTTGTGCAGAAATACCAAGAAAACAAACCAAATTGTCTGCTGGCGGGCTACTAGCCATCAAGGACTTTGCTGCAAAATAAGTTGGGAGTTTGGCTGAGAGTTTGCCGACCTGCGAAGACCTGGCGGGCCGCGATCTACTGCTGATGGGACACCACTACCACCTGCCCCAGAAGGAACTCAGACCAAGAGTTTGGCGACAACCTCCATCTGGCGGGACGTGACTTCACAATGGCGACCCATGATCATCTCCTTGCGGGTCGCCACCTGCCAGCTCTCGAATTCAGGAAAAGTATAAAATCCAAAACTTGGCGGGACGCTGCCTAGCTGAAAATGAGCATTCTTAATTAAAGCGCCTGATTTGTTTCCGGATATGTCCAAACCCCTCGTAAATGCGATTTTGAACATTTTTAAAAGGCACTGGGGCCCTGGAACAGATGCATCTTCCCTTCCACAGTTTGAGACCATTATTCTCCATTTCTTCTCTTCTCTCTTAAGGAAACAAGGGCGGAAGGACCACGGGTTGCGGAGCATTTCTTGGAGCGGCAAGAGATCGACTTTGATATTGGTTTAACCTTTACATTTTCTTTCTTTTCTGCTATTTGAGATGTATTTTTAGTCTTGCATAGTCGTTGACATTGCTATGAGAGGCTAGTCGTCCCTTCTTAGGGCAATGACTCGTAAACTTGATGGATTAGCTTAAAATCTACCTTACTTGAATGGTTATAATTTATGTTATGAATGTTTGTGAAATTGTTTGTGCTTGTTTTATTATTCTTGTGAATGTGTATTTGTGTACATGAGACTATCTCATTTTAGTTGAAATGGGGATCTATTAGTACTTGATACCGAATATAGTAGCAAGGAATTAATCTTAAGATTTGGTATTAGTTCTACCCTAGCTCTAAACCAAACCAAACCGGACCACAAGCACAATAATTTATAGTTTATGGTGAAAAACTAAACGTGAAGTCTAAACTATTAGTTAGGTTTATCAAGCTACTGTCGGTACCGATCACGAAAAACTAAATGTGAAGTGTCGATAATTGAAGAGTAGCTTGACTAGTCGAATTAACATCTTGACCAACTTGTGGCAAAAAACTAAACGTGAAGTCCAATATGGTTGAGACTCGTAGTCAATTAGTGATAAACTAAACGTGAAACTTCTTGACTTATTTATACTAGAAATCACAATTACACAAACATGAATGCAAACCAAGCAAGTAAATTAGCTAATTCGAATAGTGAGCCGTAGCCCATAGACCTTCCCAATATTATTTCAAATCGTTATTTTAAGTTTATTACTTTTTAGTTCACAACAACTCTCTTCGAGCATTGAACCACAACACTGTTGCGGCTTGCGACCTGAGTATGACCTGCGAACTAGACTTTAATTTACTTTTTCTCATTCCCTAAAATTAAGTTTAAATTAGTAATTGGTATTGCCTCCCTTTGTCCTTGTGTTCGACCCCGATACTACCACGAAAGGTTGTATGCTTGCAACCGATCAAAATTTGAGTATTGGGTATAAATTTAAAAGCAAAAAGAGTATTAAATCGACCCCAAAAATATGTATACAAAATACTGATCAAAGGACGCATTTTATGAAGATCCAAGCTATTTTTGGCTTCATCTATCCAATCATGGGTGGACCCCACGTCCCCCACTACTTCCACTACTCCACCTCTCATTTAGGAAGGCTATAAATACCCCTCTTATAATATAATTTAGTGTGCGTGTTTAATTGTGTCAAGTCCAGAATTGTAGACTAGCAATCCTCATTGTTAGGTTAGGTTAGAGAGAGAATGTTAGCCATTAGAAGCCAAGCAAGAGAAGAATGCGTCATCTAAGGAGGCAGAGGTTCTTCCATCTTCAATTGGGTTGTAATTTATGTTCTCTTCATTTTATTCCTTTTATTTCTCCATGGCCATGAGAAGCTAAACTTCTCATCTCTAGGGTGAGGGTTGTACTTGAATTCTTAATTATGTTATAATATTTGTTTATGTTTTGTTTTGCGTTATGATTTGAATTTCTTTTGCACTTATTCTTTTTATAATATTATTGCATACATAGTTTCGTCTACTATATGCCAAAGTAATCTACATGCCATAAGGTTGCATAGTCATTGCGTCCTTGTGCGAGGGACAAACATGTAAGTACTAGTGCCTAAGCTAACGATTCATGGCAGCGGTTCAAAGACTAGGGTTAAAACCCAAGGTGCTCTTTTGGCAGGATAATATAAAAAGTATCTTATACTAGGTTTTAGTTCCTCTACGGACAGACTAGACTTAGTTGGAACAACATTAGTAAACACTTAGATTAGGTGGGATATTTATGATATTTCAACTACGGGGTAGTATAGGAAAAAAAAATATAATTTTGTACCTAAAAACTCTAGTCTTGGTAGCCGAAAGCCAATCGAAAGATCGAAAAACCTTTCAAATCGCATAAACAAACACCCAGCACGCCATTCGGGTAGTGACAGTACCGCATGCCGGGTAGTGACAGTACCGCATGCGGGGTAGCTGTGGGGGCAATCTATGCCGCATGCGACATAGAGAAACGTCGAAATTTATATTTTGCATAATTAAGAAGGACATGAAACCTGAACCCTAGAGGCTCTCTATTTACTATTTAACATTTACTAGCTATAATACCTTTATTGTATTTATCACCACCACTTCAATTTCAAAAATCCGATAACCTAGACTAGTAAAAATTGTTTAAAATCTAATACATTATCCCTGTGGATTGACACCCCAATCATATTACACTTGTGATTTGAACGTAAGTAGAAATTGCGGTTTATAAATCTTTAAAAGTAGTAGTACCATTTTGGTCAATAAGAAGTAAAACAAGATCCTTACTTCGCAACTCACAATAGCCCATCTCTCTCCTCTCTCTCTATCTTTATCTATATATATATAGAGAGAGAGGTTGGCTAATATCAAAACGTTTGTTCCGGAGCTGTGGTGCAACCAATTGGTTTTTCAATTTTCAAAGTACAAACGGTCGATCCGAACCATTAGATGTGATCTCTATATTAAAATGTGCTTGGAGACCAAATTTTATATTTTTTGAATTTTTTTACTATTTATTAAGCTAGTTTTAAAATCGCTGATTTTAATAAATAGTGAAATTTTTTTGGATCATTGAAAACAACGATTTTAAAACTGGCTTAATAAATATTAAAAAATTCAAAAAATCTAAAATTTGGTCTCCAAGCACATTTTATTATAGATTGAATGTTGAACGGTTTGGATCTACTATTTGGACTTTGAAATGTATAAACCGAAGCATTTGTTCTATGGCCTAGGAACAAATGTTTTGATATTAGCCAACCTATACATATATATAGAGAGAAAGAGAGAGTGGCTAATATCAAAACGTTTGCACCAATTCCCTCGTGCAACCAAGTTGTTTTCGGGTTTTCAAAGTCCAAACGGTCGATCCGAACCGTTAGATGTTCAATCTATATTAAAATATGCTTGGAGACCAAATTTTACATTTTTTGGAATTTATTTACTATTTATTAAGCCACTTTGAAAATTGCTGATCCGGGTGAACAGTAAAAATAGTGCAATCAAATTCTGGACCATGTGATCAGAAATTTTCAAAGTGGCTTAATAAATAGTAAATAAATTCCAAAAAATGTAAAATTTGGTCTCGAAGCAGATTTTAATATAGAGATCACATCTAACGGCTCGGATCGACTGTTTGGACTTTGAAAATTCAAAACCGACTTGGTTGCACGAGGGGCTTGGTGCAAACATTTTGATATTAGCCACTCTCTCTCTCTCTCTCTCTCTATATATAGTCCAGCTAAATTGCTTCTAAAAACACTTCGTTCGCCGACATTTTTATTAGTATCCAAAGTTTAATAGAAATTAATATTTATGCCTAGAATTCTGGATTTTCGCTAAAAATGCTCAAGCCGGCCACAAAATGGCCGGCTTACGCCCCCCCTAAGCCGGCCATTTTGTGGTCGGCTTACCCGGTCGGTTTTTTTCTTAAAGACATTATGAAGAGCAAGATAATGAAATCTAACGCTGAATTGAATTTTTTTTGTTTAAATTATTTGTTAGATTACTTCTTTTGATATATAATTAACATATTTATACTAAAATACGCTAAATTACTTGAAATTATGTTGAATTACACTATATTAAGTTAAATTACAATAAATTACATTACATTACGCTAAAATACGGTAAATTACGCTAAATTACATATGAATAGGGACGATATCTTCACTGAAAAGGCGAAAAACAACGACGAAACTTCAAACGGTCATAAAACGGCGCTCGAGTGTTCGATTTCAGCAAATGACCACTTTTCGGAAAGCTTGCGAAAATATGCATGCGTCCATGCCAGCACAATGCCGGATTCAAAAATTCAGAATTGCCAAAAAACTAAGGGAAGAGCCTCAAAACTTGAGTTGAAGTTTCCGATTAAGATTTTCATTTCTATTATTCAATCTAAGTAGCTCAGTAAATTAGTTACATAATGAACTTGTAGAATACCAATTTTTACTATTTTTCAAATTTTTTTACTATTTTTTATGATTCATGAAAGATGGCACAAAATCAGTCTACTTTAGCGTAATTTACCGTATTTCAGCATAATTAGTGAAGTTATTGTAATTTAGCGTAATTTAACGTAATTTAGTGTAATTCAACATAATTTATTGTAATATAGTGTAATTCAACATAATTTCAAGTAATCTAGTGTATTTTAGTATAAATATGCTAATTATAAATCAAAAGAAGTAATCTAACAAATAATTTAAACAAAAAATTCAAATTTTCAGTGTTAGATTTTATTATTTTGCTCTTTCATAGTGTCTCTAAAAAAAAAACGAGTAAGCCGGCCATTTTGTGGCCGGCTTGGGCATTTTTGGCGAAAACCCAGTATTCTGGGCATAAATATTAATTTCTATTAAACTTTGGATATTAATAAAAATCTCGGCTTCGTTCGAAGTGCTTACATGGTCAAATTTTAATATTTGATGTTCAAAACATCGATCTTAGTAGCTCAATAAATTGGTTATATAATAAACATGTAGAACACCGATTTTTACTATTTTGGGAATTTTTTAACTATTTTTTATGATTTTGAAAGATGGACTTGTTTGACCTAAAAATAAAAGTATTTTTAAGCCAAAAGAGACCATATTTCAAAAATTATAAAAAAATAGTTAAAAAATTCCCAAAATAGTAAAAATTGGTGTTCTACATGTTTATTATATAACCAATTTATTGAGCTACTTAGATTGACGTTTCAAGCATCAAATATTAAAATTTGACCCCGTAAGCACTTCGGTCGAAGTGCTTCCGGAAGCAATTTAGCCGGACTCTCTCTCTCTCTCTCTCTCTCTTTCGATATATATATATATATATATAGGTTGGCTAATATCAAAATGTGTGTTCCGGAGCCTTGGTACAACCAATTGATTTTCTGATTCAAAGTCCAAACAGCCGATCCAAACCGTTAGATGTGATCTCTATATTAAAATGTGCTTGGAGATCAAATTTTATATTTTTTGGAATTTATTTACTATTAATTTATTCAGCCAGTTTCAAAATTGCTAATTTTAATAAACAGTGAAAAATTTCTGGATCATTGAAAATAACGATTTTAAAACTGGCTTAATAAATAGTAAAAAAATTCAAAAAATGTAAAATTTGGTCTCTAAGCACATTTTAATATAGATTGAATGTTGAATGGTTTGGATCGACTGTTTGCACTTTGAAAATGTAAAAACCGAACCATTTGTTCCAAGGTCCAGGAACAAACGTTTTGATATTAGCCAACCTCTATATATATATAGAGGTTGGCTAATATCAAAACGTTTGTTCAGGAGCCGTGGTGCAACCAATTGATTTTGCGATTTTCAAAGTTCAAACGGTCGATCCGAACAGTTAGATGTGATCTCTATATTAAAATGTGCTTGGAGACCAAATTTTATATTTTTTGAATTTTTTTACTATTTATTAAGCCAGTTTAAAATAACTGATTTTAATAAACAGTGAAAAATTTCGGGATCATTGAAAACAACGATTTTAAAACTGGCTTATAAATAGTAAAAAAAAATCCAAAATATGTAAAATTTTGTCTCCAAGCACATTTTATTATAGATTGAATGTTGAACGGTTTGGATCGACTGTTTGGACTTCAAAAACTTATAAACCAAAGCGTTTGTTTCACGGTCTAGGAACAAACGTTTTGATATTAGCCAACCCCTCTCTCTCTCTCTCTCTATATATATATATATATATATATATATATATATATATATAGATGAGCTATGCTACTTGTTCGCGCGAAAGCGCAACGCAAGTTTCGGTACGCTTGAGGGCGTACCTTTTAAAACCGCGCTTACACTTCACGAGTAAGGGTTGCAAGTGCACAACCCCTATCGAGTAATATAATCGGGTATCGATCCACAGGGACGGGCAATTGTTAGGTTAGAATCTACCAAATTCAATTAAAAACTAGAAGTGAGAAAGATTTGGTTTGGTATTTAAGTTCCTAAAAGATCAATTCAAACAAATCAAACAATGCAAACAAGTGTAATAAAGTGCTAGAAGAAATGTAAACTGTGTTTTGATTATGGATAAAAGGCGTTTCCAGGGTTTCAGACTTCATCTGTGATCTGCCTCTAGTGGTACGGCCCGTACCAAGTTGGTACGGCTAGGCCGTACTTCACTTGGTAAGGCAAGGCCGCACCACTCTGGTAAGACCCGTACTGGCTTGCCAGAACAGAGCTTACCAGTTCGAGTTGATGCATTTCTTGCTGGTACCTTGTGCTAAACTCTTTAGAAAGGTTCAATTGACCATACCTAAGGTTCCTCAGCCTCAACTCTCGTGTATTGGATCAAGATCTAGGTTGGAATGCAATTGATTGCCTTTTAGGGATTTCTACACCTCAATTTTCATGTGTTGGTACAGATCTACCCTAGCTGGTTGATTGGAGACCTAAGGCACCCTCTAATCTGTCGATTAGAGGAGAATTCAACCTCTCGGCTTCAATTCGAACAAGTCTACCCTAAACAATTGATTTGGTTGAGAGATTGAGATGATCACATGACCTTGATAGGTTTGATCTAGACCTAGAGGTTCATCATACACAATCACAGCAATCAAAGCAAGAGATGGCAAAGAAATCACAATCAATCAATCGAAAGAGTTCATACAAGATACAAGTCAAAGAAAGTCAAAACAAATCAAGAATCCATCTCTAAACCCTAGAAACTAAAATAACTACTCACAGCACATGATCTGATCTAAAAATACAATAAGAGTGATAGAGAAAGCCATGGATCGAAGGGATCGAGAGGAGGAAGCTTGATCCGTCGAGTTTCGCCTCTTTCCTCTTCTTTCCTTCTTGCTCCTAGCTCCTTAGCTCTCTTTCTCTCTCTTACTGTGCTCTCAAATGTCTCTGGAATGGAAAAGCTCTCGAAATTGGAGAGCTCCCCGCCTTAAATAGCCTCTGCCAAGATTTGAATCTGTCAGGCCGCCTCATCATCCAAATTGCCGTTTCTTCGTGTGTTTTGCTCCAAACCTGCAGAAAACAAACAAACATTCAGCAGTACCAAATTCTAAAGATATATCGATGAAATGCACATGATTCTGGTGAATTAGGGCACGAATCTGGTACTAAAACAGGCCTAAAATAAACTAAATATGCGAGGTATCACTACTCCATGGAGTAAAACGCGTTTGTACTTCACGCCGTATTTTTATTTTGAAAGTCCAAACGACCGATCCGAACCGCTCAACATGATCTCCATATTGAAATGTGCTTGGAGACCAAATTTTACATTTTTTAGAATTTTTTTACTATTTATTAAGCCACTTTGAAAATCTGAAAATCCGGGTGAACAGTAAAAAACAGTAAAAAATTCTGGACTGCCGGATCAGTGATTTTCAAAGTGGCTTAATAAATAGTAAAAAAATTCTAAAAAATGTAAAATTTGGTCTCCAAGCACATTTCAATATGGAGATCATGTTGAGCGGTTCGGATCGGTCGTTTGGATTTTCAAAATAAAAATATAGCGGCGTGGAGCACCAACGTGTTTTACTCCATGGAGTAGCATAGCTCATCTATATATATATATATATAGAGGAGGGTTCAAATGCACCATACTTTTTGTGCTCCAATATGCTCCACATCCTTTATCTCTATTTTCAAAGTCCGAACAGTCGTACTAAACCACTCAACATGATCTTCATAATAAACTATATTTGGAGACCAAGTTTTATATTTTTTAGAATTTTTGTACTATTTTTTTAGATAGGTGCAATATCACTTTATCGGATGGTCCATAATCTCCTTAAAAAGTGATTTTGTATCTATCTAAAAAATAGTAAAAAAATAGTAAAAAATATAAAATTTGGTATCCAAGCATATTTTATTATGAAGATCATGTTGAGCGGTTAAGATCGACTGTTCGGACTTTGAAAATGGAGATAAAGGATGTGGAGCATATTGGAGCACAAAAATAATGGTGCATTTGAACCCTCCTCATATATATATAGAGAGAGATGAGCTATGGTGAGACGTGGAGTAAAACAAGTTTCTAATCCACGCCATATTTTCATTTTGAAAATCCAAACAACCGATCCGAACCGTTCAACATGTTCTCTATATTGAAATGTGCTTGGAAACCAAATTTTACATTTTTTGGAATTTTTTATTATTTATTAAGCCACTTTGAAAATCACTGATCCACTGTGAACAGTAAAAAACAGTAAAATTTTCTGGAGCACCGGATCAGCGATTTTCAAAGTGGCTTAATAAATAGTAAAAAAATTTCAAAAAATGTAAAATTTGGTCTCCAAGCACATTTCAATATAGAGAACATGTTGAACGGTTCGGATCGGTTGTTTGGATTTTCAAAATAGAAATATAGTGTCATGGAGTACAAAATTGTTTTACTCCACGTCTCACCATAGCTCAATTATATATATATATATATATATATATATATATATATATATATATATATATATATATATATGGAGGAGGGTTCAAATGCCTCCATTTTTTGTGCCTCCGCCATACCTCTATTTTTAAAACGTTAATAACTCAAAATTAAAATCATAAATGTCAAAATAAAACTGTTAGATGTGATCTATGTCATTTTCTCTATGTGCTCATACAAAATTATCACATTTCGGTTTTGTTTTTATGTGAATCAATAAGTTGAAAAATCAACGTCTAGAAATTATCCACATTAGTACATTTTTATAAGATTTTGATGATAACCAAAACAAAGTTGAAATGTCACAATTTTTTACACATGTATAGATAAAATGATGTAGATCATATCCAACGGTTTTATTTTAACTTTTAAGTTTTAAGTTTTGAGTTATTAAAGTTTTAAAAAATGAAGGCATGATAGAGGCACAAAAAATGGAGGCATTTGAACCCTCCTCATATATATGTTACTTCCATATGAACCTATTTTCTAGTAGAGGAATAGATTGTAATAGATGTATTTGAAAAAAAAAATGAGTGGAATTTTGAAAATAAGAAAAGTAGAAATGAGTAAAATTTTTGTAGTTAGACCATTATCTTTTACAACTGAGCCCTTTCTCTATTAGTTAATTCTCTATTCCACAAAAATAGTGAAATAGAGAAATTGGTATTTTTCAATAGATAGAATTGACTCATTATTACCAATAATCTTTCACTCTTCCACTCTTCTATTCATTTCACTTTTTCTCTATTTCAATCTTTTGCCAAACGGACACTAAATGAAGAAAGTTCAAATGTCTTCATTTTTTGTGCCTATATCATGTCTCCACTTTTTTATTCCTAATAATAAAATATCTAAAACTTATATCTCAAAATAAATTAAATCGTTAGATGTAATATATATTATTATTTTTACATACATATACAAAATTATCACTTTCGATATTATTGTTATATACATTATTCTCATTTATTTAAGTTAATTGAAAAATAATTGAGAAATATTTGAGAGATAAAAGAGAAAGAGAAACATTAATCCAAATCCTCATGGTGCCCACATCATTTGATATCCATGTTGCTACATGCATGTGTGAACTAGAAGGGCAGAATTTCAATTTGAATAATTTAAAAGTCGTATTTCCTCTGTACATTACTCATTTGTCTATTCACAGTGCCATTAAAGGTTAAGGAACTCATATCATATCATGTCGGCATTAATACATAGAATGCTACTTAATTAATTGCCTGCCGTGCATAATTCAAATTTCGTTCTCAGGTATCTTGACTGTCGAAATTGTTCTCAAAAAGATCAACGCGCATATTATATAGCTAATTAAAGACAAAATAAGGCTCATCTAGCTAGAGGGGTGAAAGTTGAATGACGATTCGATTTTTATGTGCCTCATTTTCGTTGCAACAATTTAGGACACCACGACTTTAATGATAGTGACATATATAGTTATTTGTATGTGCCTGTTTCTTTTTGTTAATATTTTTCTTAAGAGATAAGGTATATATATAACGATAAGAAATCTTCATTTTAAGTATTGAGACCACATATTAAGTAACTAATATGAGCAAAGTTAGTGTGTGATGTACTCACCAAGAGAGTTTAATGAGTCAAACTTCAAAAAACTATTGAATTGGTTTCAAACGACGAATTCAAACCGTTGAAACCGATATACTTCACGAGTAATGTGTGTATATGTAAAATTTTGAAAATTTTGAATTTATTTAGTACAAAATCAAGCAGTAAAAAATATGAATTTTTATGAATTATTTTATAAGTTCTTTTGATGCCTTCATTTTTCATCATTTTTTACAGCTTAACTTTGTATTTGAAAATCATTTAATCATCATTGAAAATTTTGGAAAATTAGCTATTCAGTTTTATCCACACTTAATCACTAACTAAATGTTTTTTCGCATGATACTCAATTTAATAGCGTCCCATTCAAACTATATGTACATAAATTCTACAATTTTACTTTCTTAAAATTTAATTATCATTTTATCAGTTGTTGCAATTGTGGATTATCATTTTATCACTTATCACAATTATTGATTATCATTTTATATGAGTAGTCACAATTTTTTGCAAATGATCATGTCAGTATACCTTTATCTCTTTTTTCAAATATGAAACATTCTTTATATATTATTTATAATTTGTGGAGCAAGTTTCTTAACCATATTAATAGATATGATCGATTAACCATAGAATCATCCCTTTGTTTCATAATTAGGAACTAAAACTTGTTTGTGTTATAGGGACGAGAACAGCGTAGGTCCGATGAGCTCCAGGACCGTCCGATTCATTTTAAGATCAGTGTGTACAAATTTGATGTGAGCATGTACGAATATTAAAATAGAACACATGGATCTTAAAACAGATCGGACGGTCTTGGAGCTCATCAAATTTAAAATAGGTCTGATGAGCATCAGACCTACTCCGTAGTCTATCGGGACATACTACTCAGCTGCCACCACGTTCTTGACAAAGCTATATATTAACCACCTCGGAGAAAATAATTAAAGGTAATTAATAATTCCTGAGACACGAAGATTTTTATTTGTTAGGTATCGTCTGCATATAATACTTGCATGTTTTTCCAATGAGTTCTAGAACGAGAATCTACTTACATTTGTTTCAATCATATCCAATGTGAATTCAATTTATACACTTGTTTCAGATGGAGGAACTTGCATGTTTTTCCATGAGTTCTAGAACGAGAATCTACTTACATTTGTTACAGTCATATCCAATGTGAACACTTTATACACTTGTTTCAGATGGAGGAACTTGCATGTTTTTCCAATGAGTTCTAGAACGAGAATCTACTTACATTTGTTCCAATTATATCCAATGTGAATTCACTTTATACACTTGTTTCAGATGGAGGATCATGCTGAGCGCTGCACGGAGAAACCACTATTTTAAGTACAAGAAGTAAAATAGTAAAGAAGAAATTTTAAACATTTTTTTTTTCTAGTCGCTCTTCCACATGAAATTAACCAAACAGTAATCAAAAGGCAGCATAGTTCTTTTTGTTTAATTTCTTTCACAATATATATTGTTTTTTCAGAATGTTGACGACTTTGTCACAAGTAGAAACCACACAATACCCAAACTATACCATCTTTATTAGAGAAGAAAAGTACTACATTTAATTAGACTGATGCGTATAATTAACCATACAGTACTATATATAGGACTATGATGATGAATAGACTATATTATATATATGCAGCATAAGTATAGGATGACACCTTTTTTTTTTTTAATCCATTTGACACAGTCATAAAATATTTTAGGTTGTTTAGTTTTAGTTTGTACATAATAATGCATTTATGGTCGAAGAATTGGATTCAGTCGTGGAGCGAGATGGCGATTAAAGTATTAGAGTGATCAACATCTTGATTGGAGCGCGACGGCGGTCGAAGAAGCAGATCCGGTCGTGGAGCGAGATGAGGATTAAAATACTATATTAGTTTAGAAGATTTTATGAGAATAAAAGAGTAGATTTAGAAATTACAGTAATTAACTCATTGTAAATACATTTTTTATTAATAAAATGGTTAGTTGGCATTTAAAACCACTAACCTCAAAAGATAAAAAATAATGCATTTATATAATTACTTGAACCAATATGTGATGTTCTTGCGGTACTAATTCTGATGGGCCTGGGATCAGTAGTAGTATTAATTAGCTGGTAGTGCGATGGCACAATTAATTGAAAGTTACATTAATATTGCTAATAGCCTTTTAACACAGTGTCAATTAATTAATGTCTAAAATGTTGTGGCTTTACAAAGATGGAATAAAGTATATATAGTCAAGTTGAAGCTGTCTTACTAGCTTAGAACTGGCTTAATTGCAGAACATATGGAAAGATGCCTAACTAAAGTTAATGTCCACTTTCATGCGCTCATATTTAAAACGCTGGTTTATAATTTGGCTTCGAACAGAATATATAGAATCCCACTACCACCACCGAAAGAAATTAATTACTTCTTTTATTATGTGTTTATCTCCAACTTTTCATTTATCTAATTAATCTGTTCCATAGCATGCATGCATCTCCTTTATTTTCTTTCCTCTATTTCTTTTGATCTTTTCGTTCACTTTAATTTCTAAGAGCATCTAACAAAAGTCTAGGCGCCGGATTATTGTTTGAATGGCCGTACCGTTTGTCGCATGTAATAGCCACATATATATATCGCATGCAGATTGCAGAGAGGAAATTCTTAGACAAGATAACTTTGTTAATTGGATGGTCATCATTCACTACTAGAATTTCCGCTTTTTCCATGCGTAGTAATATTATTTCCATGGGTAGGAAGGGCCCTTGGAAAAGAAATCGAGTTTTCTGACACACTCAACCATTTCCAACGGGGGTCCCATGGAAATAGTAGCGCATGGAAATCCCTGATGTCTGCCTATGGAAATGTTACCTATCCGCCGTTGGAAATACTTTTGCATGACCCATGACCCGCCAAACAGACCGAATACTATATTTTATTGACAGCCCATGGAAATACCTCATGAGCTACCCTTGGAAATAAAATGGAAGTGGTGAGACCTATTATTTCCATGAGCGGCCCTTGGAAATGTTGTGGTTAGTTTGTTTATATTATATTACAGTGGAGGTTCATGGAAATAGTGGAGCACTATGCTCATGGAAATATTTTATGGATTCAGTTTATATTATTTTAAAGTTGGACTTGTTATTTCCATGAGCCTACCATTGGAAAAGTTTAGTTCCTGGAGACAGCAATGTTTCTGTTTATTTGACATGTCCCTTCGAATGTTCAACAAAATTAAATCACAGCAGCACACAAATATTCATTTGTGATATTTAAAATGAAGTATACAAATGAAGCATACAAATGAAAACATCTTTAAACATAAATTTGAGGTCTTTGCCAATTACAAGACATATTTAAGTTTAATTTAGATTCAAAAATTATGACAAACCAAGAAAAGAGAACAATATTTGAGGTCTTGTGTAGACATCTGTTACAAACAAAAAAAGAACAAGGTTAGAGAAGGGATTTGACAAAAGTGAAGCATGCCGGATTAGTAAAATGTATAGCAAGTTTAAATGAAAAACCTAACACATGTATGTTGATTTACCAATTAATTAATACTCTTCATCGGTATCATCGGAGCCTAAGCAATCTTCTTCACCGTCTTGCTCCATGTCATGCTCATTCTCACCCTCGCCTATGATGTTTTCGTCCCTCGCCAAACTTGACGGTTCATTTGATGTTACTGCCGGAAGGTTCGTCGTATCGATCACTAGCTCGAACTCATCTTCTCGAAGGACCATACCATCCCAATCAATGTCTTGTCCAATTGTTGGTTCAATTGGATTATCCGGTCTTTCCTCTTGGTAAAATTCGATGTTTGTATCGTCACCCTCGGCACGAAACCTTGACTTCGGACTTGTTTTCATTGCCACCCACCAAGGGCTTCTTTCGGCCTTTTGCGATGCATAAGGTAGGTAGCATACTTGAGTTGCTTGAGCCGCTAATACGAACGGCTCGTAATTTGTAAGGCGAGAAGTATGCTTAACCTCAACAATACCATGTTTGCGGTCGACCCTTACACCATTTATTATGTCGAACCAATCACACCTAAAGAGAATTACCTTGTGGGCATCATATTGTAGCTCAATGACCTCTTGGAGAATTCCATAGTAGTCGATTTGTGTGTTGTTTGCATCCCACTCTCCTTTAATACAAACACCGCTACTTTTAGTTGACATGTTTTGCCCATAGTTTTGTGTGTGAAATCTATACCCATTGACTTCGCACCCTTCGTAGAAGTACGCTTCTTTGCTAGGCTTGATTCCTGCCATTCGTATGTAGTAATCGCCTTCATCCCGAGAATTTATTACCTTTTTACGTAACCAAGTTGCGAAACCCTCTTGACGAATTTTTGGCAGATTTAGTGAGCTTACGGCTACTCCAGAGTTAAGCATGCATGTATCAAACTCTCTGCATTTTAGAAGATGGCAAAATATTAGATTTTGATAGGTTCTTGAAAGGATAATTTTGAGATCATCAAAGTAAAATTTATAAGATTGTACCCCATGTACTTCTCACAGATCTCTGGACAATTGAGGATGACATAGGTGTGTGCAGCATCAAAATCTGTTTCAGAGAGAGGCCTTCGTCTTCTCCTGCCAATACAACGGGTTGGAGTATCGAATATCGAGAGTTGTCCCGCCGAACGATTACTTGTTTCAACTCCTTCTTGGCCAATGTTAGTTTTTTCGGCAAAGTAGTGTGCGGAAAATGTACCGATTTCTTTGGCAATTGTGGCCTCTACAATTGAACCCTCAACACGTGCCTTGTTTGTGACTCTCAACACCTTAAAATTTTGCAACACGGAAGCAGAGGCGGTTTATGTAAGTTGCATTACCTACATTACATTGTATTCATTTTTTTGACTTATGCGAGAATTGATTTTTGTTAGGAGAACAGGAGTACAGTTTAGATGGGTAAATAACAACTTTTTAAGTGAATAAAGGAAAAAATGGGGATATTAATTATAGGGAGAATTGTTATAGTATACCCATGCAATTTTTTCAAATAGCCAATCTCCATGCAGTAAAAACACCATAATATTCAAAATCCCCATATAAACTCAACATCATTTCTTTTATCCCCATTCATTTATTTAATCTTTAATTTAATTATTTAAAAAAAAAATTGACAAACATACCCTACTCTCTTTTCACATTCAGTAAGCACAAAAATTTAGATCCTACAATTTATCGAAGTGTTTCTAATTGATGAAGTTATATATGATGGGCATATCTAAATTTCTCATATTTTAAATTTGGAACAAATCATAGCACAAGGTGAGGGACATGATGGCTGATCAGGCCAATGCTGACCTCGACGAACGCGCCATGTTTCTCTCAGCTGTGGGTGGATCAAGCCACGGTAGGGTCCGAGGATTGGGAAGCATGCTTCAAAAAGAGGGGCAAACAACAGCCACCCGAGCCAGGACCAGCCACACAGCATCTTCTATTTCTGGTGTGACAAACAATGTCGTGCAGACAATGTTCTCTCACGTAGACGTAGCAATGCTCTTAGCTGACCGTGACCGTCGTCATGAGGAGGAGAAGGCCGAGAGGGACAGAAAAATGGCAACTTTTGACCTGTACTTGAACCGATTATTCTCAATTTGTGGTGCTCAAAAGCCTACTTTGCAGGTACATAATTCCAAATTTGTGTAGAAACCTTTTATTACATAACTCCTGCCGTGTCGATCTGAATAGCGTATACCTGGCCATCGCTAAGTTTCAGGTTGTTTATCCTTGGGTATAAAGGACAAAAGGATAAAAGGAGAAGGGGTATAAAGGAGAAAAGGAGAAGGGGTGTAAGTATATGATTTATATTAGGTTTATTGAATTAGGTTTCTGTTTAGGAAATTCCAACATATACGATAATTGACAAAATATTGTTGTATCTGTTTTTGTAACCAAACCCTCTTTATTTGTTGCTTGATTGAGTGATTGCTTGTGCTAGTGCTCTGTGTTGGTTGTGTGATCGATGTGTGATTATGGTATTGGCTTCGAATCGGTTGTGTGTTCTTACCAGCCCTTGAACTGACAGGTGCCAAAATGTAAAATAAAGGATTAAGCAGAGAACAGGAACATTTCTGCAATTAATTGAAGTTCTTTATTCGACCTGTTGTGGTTGTCTCAGGAGTTTAGATAATAGAGGTACACTAACAATACACATTGTGCATTGTTAACCTTAGGCTCAAGCGAACGGTTCTGGAACTGAGCAAGGTGTTGGGAATTTGCCTACTTTTCAGGTACAACTATTGACTTGTGAACTGAATGATGTAAATTTCATAAATCTGACCAAATATTGGGTTGTTATGAATTATAACATGGTGCTTTTTGTATTCTATTGTTAGGGTCAAGGGCCTCACTTTCAACACTCTAAAGATGGAGCTTCAGATATGAATATGCCAATTTCCCATGTAAGTGGTTATAGAATGTTTTTTTCTCCGCATTTAAATCAAGGGTTCATATTCCTACTGGTACAAGTATGTCAAGTTAATATTGGTACCTTTTAAGATTTAAATATAAGAGGTGTAGTATAATCACTTTTAACTTTAATATTAACTTTTAACAAAAACCCATTTAACAACCACCCATTGCAATCACAAGAAATAATTGTATGGTGCAAAAGTTGATGAAATCCTTTATTTGTAAGATAAATTAGATATTCCAATGCTTAAATTGCTAAATTTATTATTTTGAGGGTGTACATGCAAAAACCCTCATAAATATAACATGTTGTCTCTATATATGTGGTATACATAGGGTCTTCCTTTTCCTATGCAACCAAGTCAGGGAGGGGCTTTCCAAGCACTCTTGAATCAAGCTCCACTTGGAAATGATGCAATTGCAAGGGGGGGGGGGGGGGGGGGGGGAATGGTGGGACAATCTACCTTCAACATGAACCTGACCTTTTAGTGTTGGAAAGTGCACATTTTTGTGAATTTACAAGCTCTAACATATCAGCAAACTAGGTGGTAACTTAATTATGTGAATTTTTGTTAACTCATAGTGGGTATATTTTGGGTGTATTAGCAATGTGTAATTACACAGGGATAGTGTATTAATGGGGTTTTCACAGTTTGTTGGTACAATGTATTTTGGAAAATGCATGTTTTGCCTGAGGTACAATTAATGTATGTTGATTATGCTATGTTAATGATTTATGCCTATTAAATGCTTTATGTTGTATTTTCTCAATTGTCTTTTCTATCTATTTGTAAGATGTATTTATGTTTATCAGTTTCAATGAGAAGTGGGGATTGTAAAGGATTACTGGGTCGGTACCGGGTCGATACAGGGAGGATTGTTCATTGTGGGCATTCTGTTACCAAAAAAAGGAGGTCAGTATTTCCGTGGGTATAGACAAGGAAATAATAGCGCCCAGATCTGACCAGGTGGGCCCACATTCAATGGCCATGGAAATGCTGGAGTGGGTCCCACGTAAATTGCCCATGGAAATACTCCAGTGGGTCCCACGTAGATTGCCATGGAAATACTCCAGTGGGTCCCACGTAGATTGCCATGGAAATACTCGGGCGTCTTCCTTGGAAATAGACAGGTGGGACCCACGCTCCCTCCCTTGGAAATACTCGGTGGGTCCCTCGTTGGATCCCCTTGGAAAAAGTAAGGTGGGTCCCACGGATGCTCCCCATGGAAATAATCCAGACGGTGGCCAAGTTTGAAAGTTTTTCCATGAGCTGGCTCATGGAAAAAGCCAGAATCAGGTATTTCCAACGGCGCCCTTGGAAATACTGACTATTTCCAACGAGGGTATTTGCAACGGGAGTTTTTCCATGAGTATCGCATGGAAAAAGCCATTTTTGGGCTTTTTCCATGCGTAAGCCCATGGAAAAAGCCAGTTTTCTCCCCATGGAAAAAGCGGAAATTCTAGTAGTGATTAGCGGGTTTGACTGAACATATATAATTTTTTTTCTTCTTCTTTTGCATTGCCAAAATTAAACTCAACGTGCTAGGATAGAATTTTGGGTTTATTTGAAGAACTGATCTAATGTGTTTTTTTAATTCAAAGTATATATAGACAGCAGAGACAAGCTTGTATTTTAGAAATTTTTGATGAAAAATATGGATCTAGCTCGTATTTAATTGAAAAGGAAATGTTCTGTTACATTGGTTGTGTAACTGCATAAGCAAAATCAATGGTGCTCAAAACAGTTGAGCAAATAGAAGTAAAAAACTACAAAAGAAAATCAGAAAAGTAAATGAAATAAGCAAAACAAGTAAATAAATGAAGCTGTTGAGACCATGATCTTTATTCCTCTATGTTACTCCTCCCATGGGCGTTGTCACTGGTCTTTGAAATTGCAATTGCCATAGAACCTCTTCCTTGATGTCTTGTGCATCCTAGCTAGCTTCTGTGAATGTACGTGCGCAGCGCTCCCTCCAGATCATAAACTGCGTAATGAGCATAGTCTCTCTTTGGATTTTTGGTATATTCACACTTGTCAGTATTTGTGTTGGTGTGTTGTTTGTCAGGGTCGGTACCTTGGCTGGTACGGTGCTGACCAGGGCTGAGTATACTGATTTTGAGAAGCTACATTCATCAAGCATATGCGTAATTGATTCCCCCTGTACCTTGCAAAGTACACATCTGTTGACCAGTGGCCATCCCCTTTTGTTGAGATTATCTATGGTAAGAAGTCTGTTGTTCAATGCTAACCATCCGAAAACCTTCATCCTAGGGAGTGCTTGTAATTTCTAGATCTTTTGTGCTCCATTAAGTATTCTCGGTTCGTCCTTCATTGCACTGTACCCTGCTTGAACTTTGTATAGACCCGTCTCATTCCATTTCCAACTGATGTCATCATTCGTTAACGGATTTAGAACCAAACCCGTTAAAGTATTTTGTAGCTGGACCAGTTCCTGGTTTGCGGTATCAGAGGAAATCGGCCTGAATAAAGATCTCAAATTGTGAACCTGAGAAACTTCATTAAGGGTGATTTGCGTGTCTAAAGCATGTGTGTATAGGTCTGGTAAGAGGGTACTCAAGATTTGTCCTTCCCAATTGTCATTCCAAAGCTGAATTCTTTTTCCATTACCAATCTTGTGCGAAAAGAAAAACTGACAGTAATGAAGGGACTTGGAGATTGAAGAAGTGAAAATAGGAGAGTCCGGTAGGCCGTCAATGGCTGTGTGTTGCTGGAAAATTGATTTACACAACGTCATTTGTGGTTTTCTCCATTGCCAAAACCACTTGATCAGAAGAGCCTAATTGAAGACCGATAAATCCATTATGTCTAAGCCTCCAAAAACCTTTAGTGTGCAAGATAGGTTCCAATTTGTCAAATTAATTTTGGAGTGCGGTTGTGGTGTTGTCCCATGCCATAAGAATGTCTTTCTTATCTTATTGATGTCTTTAATTACCCAAACCAGCAATCTTTGACATGACATAAAGTAGGTGGTAATGACGATAAAACTGAGTTTATCAACACTATTCGACATGCTATAGATAGATGCTTCGCTGCCCATCCACTCAATCTTCCCGAAATTTTTATTTATAGCACAGCTTAAAAAAAATAAACCAAAAAACCACCATTTTTGGAAATTTTGAAATGTACCATGGCCGCACCGGTGTTGTGCGGACCCATTTAATAGAGATCGCACAATGGCAGTGCGGACCCTAAAATGGGCCGCACAATGTCGGAGCAGACCCAGGGCCGCATAATGCCGGAGCGGACCCTCTTCTTTTATAATCCGCCCAGGAGAGAGAAATTCATTTCACACTCTCACCTATTCTCTCTCATGGACAACAACCTCTAATCTGTAAGTTTATTTTCTCTTCTTTTCATTTTTTTAATTTTCAGTAGGTTAATAATTAATTTAGTTAATTTTTAATTTTAGGTTTCTTGTGTATTGGATTGAAAATGACTCTATGGTATCCATTTATACTGGTGGGGATGTTTTAACAAGTCCTAATGGGGTTTATTATAATATCAGACCTGTTACTGTGATTCCGGTATTGTCGGGTACTGATTATGTGGGGCTTAAATTGAGTATATGTCAGAGTTTGGGATTGGATTAGGGTCAGTATGACCTTAAAATTGAGGCCAAAATTAGCATGCCGACTAGTTCAGCAAAAACTGGTTCCAACTCTTTCCAATTCAGAATGAGGGAGTCTGGCAGGTATTGTACAACTAAACTATGAGTTTTTCTGGGGGTGCATACATGATAATTGACTTATATGTGGAGGTTACCAGAGCTCGGCGTACCAACCCAGTTATGAGGTTAATCCAGAGTCGTAGTCGGGGTAACTCATCCGGCTCTAGTCCGTCCTTTGTCCAAATTGACCAACCGTCTAGTAGCCGGGCCCCAGTTTAGAGGGATCAACCGTCCAGTAGTCGGCCCTCCCATTGGGCCCCACTTTGGATTGACCAGCCTTTATCTAGTCGGACTGCTCATTGGGGTCAATCTTGTGATCCGGATGAAACTTATGAAACAGTGGATCCAGAATTACTAAAGGCAGAGAAAAATTAGGAAGTACCGGGCCTGTGCTTAGACGAGAGAGGACTTTCTGGGTCGATTGCGGGTTTTGGATAATGGATCGCAGGTTTCAGTACCCGATTTTGGCTTTCAATGACACATTAGGGTTTCAGGAAGCAAATTCGGGTTTGTTTGGAAGGAGGGCAGAGTATGAGAATGAATTGTCTGAGGGACAAACATATGACTCAAAAGAGCAAATGAAGAGCGCAATTGCCAGGTTTCACATACTTTGCAACAAAGAGATAAATAATACGCACAGTGACACCACCAGAATTAGGTTAAAGTGCAAGGACAATAGATGTGGCTGGTACATACTCACAAAGGCCACTGGTTACGATACACAATGGCGTGTCTCCAAGTGCCCTACAAAACATTCCTGTCACGCGGATGCGACAAGAATAGATCATGCACAGTTGTCAGCTAGTATGGTTGCCGATTGCATATCGGCTCACATGAGGAACGATGTTGATTTGAGTACCAAGCTGTCAGGATCGCTGTTGCTGAAAGATACAACGGTCAGATACCGGCGTACAACAAACTGTGGCGTGGCCGTGAGTTGGCAATTGCCCGCTAATTTGGTAGTTGGGAGGGGTCATACGCTCTTATAGTTCCGTTGTTGGAGGCAATCAAGAGAAAGAACCCAGGTACTATATTGTTCCTTCTTTTTTACGTCATTGTAACAAAATCAACAATTGAACTTATTTTTTTTAATTTATTGACAGAAACATTGTTTGAGGTGACCTCATTTTCCACCGGTAAACCTGGACCATACAAGTATTTTCATAGGGCGGCTTGGGCATTTGGACCGTGCATAGCTGTTTTTCAACACATCAGACCAGTCATCACCGTTGATGCATGTTTCCTGTCAGGCCGGTACAAAGGTAATTAATTTATTTAATTAACTTTATTTAATTTAGTTGATTTCGGCTCTTATGAAATTAATTTGATTGTTTTAACACATGCAAATTGTTGATTGCAACCGGGTACGATGCAGAAAAACATCTTCTCCCGTTAGATTTTTTATTGATAGAATCAGAGAGTTTCGAAGATTGTGCGTAGTTCATGCATTGGTTGCGACACAACGTAATTCGCTCTAGATTCATGTGTGTAATCACTGATAGGGGCAAGGGCATCAAGAAGGTGTTCAGACAAGATGATCTGAGATGGAATGATGAGGATGAGGATCAATGTGTTCACCTTCTTTGTGCTACTCACATAGCCGAGAACATAAAGAAGAACGGTTGCAGTGAGGCGACAATCAAGTTTTTTAGGATATGTATGGCTAAGAGGAAAATGAGGAGATACGAGCAAGGAATGCTGGGGGATGTATGTGACCGTACTCTCAATTAGTTGCACGGTGTGGGTAAGTATTTAGATCAAGATGAGAACGAGTGTCCGAAACCATGGAAGATATTCCAAGCGCTGGAGTGGTTACCGATGGGGAATTATGATTACAAATGGTTTCGAGTCGCTAGATAATGTTTTCAAGTCATCTCGTAAGTTACCGATGGCAGCAATAATTGAAGACACATTTTACAAATGTCTCACATGGTTTGTGCAAATGAGGGCCAAAGTGGAATTTGAAGCCAGTCAAGGTCAACAGTTCTCATGTCATGTGCATCGGGTATTTTTATTTGTAGTTTTTTCTTCATAATTTTTAGTAACTTCGTTAAAAAAAAATCTAAAAACGCTTTGGGGTTTGGTAGCTTATTAACAAACAGTTTGAGAGGTTCGATACTATGAAGACGCTTGGGGGGTTTCACAACTACAACGAGTTCGAGGTAACCTCCACACAAGAGAGAGTTCACGCTTTCATACCTGACGATTTTGGTACCAAGGCCAATTTCAAATACACGATGATCATTAGGGATGATCACACGATGTAATACACATGCCAGAAGCCTCAATTGGACATAATACCGTGTTCTCATGTTCTGTCCGTGTGTTGTCTCTGAGGCATCGACCCTAGCATATTTGTAAGTGACTACTACCGCATCTAGACACTGATCAACACATGGAGGGCTGAATGACATGTGTATGAAAATTAGTCGGAATGGCCTGAAAATGAGGGTCATGTCCTTGTTCCAGAGGATAAAAATATTTCTTTGGGTAGAAGACGACACAATAGGATTCCGATGTGGTTGAACTTACTAAATAAGAGGAGAAGAGGCCACCAAGCTAACAAAGATACACAAGAAAGACATAACAGAGCCGCTCGAGATGCACGAGGTAGTTAATTTTTTTTACTAATCAATTTCAACTTTTAATAAAATATTGAAACAATCAGATTTAACAGTCACTGTTTCAAAATTTGCAGGTTGAGAGTCTATCAATGGATTGGATGTTTATCTAGTTTTAATTGTATTCGTAAGAACATTATTTATTTTCGGTTTATTAGACGTATTTTTAATGTACTCGTGAGAACATTAGCATTATATTGTTCTATTGTATGCTTCTTTATATGGCTCTTTTATATTTATTATTAGTGCTTCTTTATATTTGATTAGACAAGCGAACAAAAATTTCAGATTAAACGACATTTAAAACAAAAACAATTAAACAACCTTAAAAACAAAACCCTAACCAAACAAATAAACATTTATAATAAAAAAATATAAAAGAAGAGGGTCCGCTCCGGCATTATGCGGCCTTGGATCCGCTCCGGCATTGTGCGGTCTCTATTAAATAGGTCTGCACAACACCGGTGCGGCCATGATACATTTCAAAATTTCCAAAAACATTAGTTTTTTGGTTTATTTTTTTGAAGCTGTGCTATAAATAAAAATTTTGGCTCAATCTTCTGTTCATTCGATGTATCAATGGCAAGTATGCGAACTTCGACAATTTTTTGTTTGACAAAGGAAGCCCCAAATATGTGAAAGACAGAGTTGCCAATCTACAACTTAAGACATTTGCCAATTGCTGCTGTGATGCCCGAGTGCCCATGGATACCATCAATTCTGATTTTGCTAAATTTACTGAAAGGCGCAAAATCTGTTGGAAGACTGTAAGGACAATATGTAGTGCTTGTAATTGTTGGATTTTTGGCTTGATGAAAAACATGGCATCATCCACATATAGCAAACACGGAGACATTGCTGTGAATGGTAACCTTAACGCTCCCATGTCTGCTAATCTTTTGACGTATCTTGCAAGGAAATCAATTGCAATGATGAACAGTAGTGGGGATAATGGATCCCCTTGTCGCACACCCCGTTTAAGAACAATTTTTTTCCCCAATAGGCCATTGATCATGATCTATGAAGTCCCAAAAGAATACATTGCTTTATCCATGATAGCCATTTTGCGGAGAATCCATGTGCCCTCATAATTGCCATGATAAAGTCCCAACTGACCGTATCAAATGCCTTTGTGAAATCTGCCTTGAATAAGGCAATTGGCAATTTCCTTTTCCGAGTTATGTGTAGCACATGCTGTGCATAGATAAAACTTTCACAAATATATCTATTTTTCATGAATCCTGTCTGAGCTTTGTTCAATAAGTCGGGAAGTCTCTGCTGTAACCTCTTTGCCAATATTTTGGAGAATTTTTTTTAGATTCCATGAAGTAAACTGATGGGTCTATAGTCCTGGACTGTTGCCGGTGATTCTTTTTTTGATAGTAGTACTATGTAGGATGTGTTTAGTGGTTGAAGAGAGATACCTTCCCTTGTCACTTGCTGGAAGACCTTGCATAAGTCCGGTCCTAGAATGTCTATGAAATGATTGTAGAATTCTCCCGAGAAGCCATCAGGGCCGGGACTTTTGTTCTTTGGCTACTATTTAACTGTTGTCTTTACTTCCTCTAAAGTGATGTCTTCTTCCAATATTTGTAACTCTTTTGTGTTGTCAGTTGAGGAATACAAATTATCCCAATGAATGTTTGGTACCGGTGTTGACGTTTGTCCCATCAATTCTGAGTAAAATTGGAAAAAAAGATCTCTGATCAGTGAAAAATGTACCTAGATGTTCAATTTGCATGACGGTGTTGACTTTTTTTGCTGCGGATGCCATACTGTGAAAAAAATCTGGTTCCCCTATCTCCTTGCATTTCCCATTTAGTTCTTGCCCTTTGTCTCCAAATATCCCCTTCAAGTACCGATAATTCGGTGTATCTTCTTTTGATTTTTGCCACAATGAATTTTTCTAACCATGTTGTCTGTCTTCTTTCCTTCACTTGATCAAGCCATCCTAAGTAATCTCAGCATATTTGAATCTGTTCCTTAATTAAGGTTATTCTATTTTGGGCCCATTCTTTGGTTTTATGTTGTAAAGTCGTCAATTTACCATGAAGTTGTGTTGGTGTTTGAGCTATTGGTAGTGATTGCCAAGTATGCATTATCATGTCATTGTAGCCAACAGTTCTCAAAACAAAAAAACGAAGATTTCCTGTACATTGTGTTTGCCGTGTAGACTATCGGACAATGGTCAGAGGATGTATTCGGTAACACTGTCTGAGTTGAATTTGGATATGACTGATTCCATTCATCTGAGACTAAAAATCTATCGAGGCGTGCCATATGCGGTTGATCTCTCTCATTCGACTATGTGAATCGGCGTCATGCGGAGTATTAATTAGACCTAAGGTAGAGATTAAGGCAGCGAAACCCATTGTGGTTCTCCATTCTGCGGTGGTGTTGCTGGTTCTATCTTGTGGTGCCAAGGTGAAATTTAAGTCACCTCCTAGTAGCCAAGGTGTGTCATCAATTGGATTGACTGAAATGAGTTCCTCTTTAAATGTCGATCTGCCCTATGATGTGGAGGGTCCGTAGATGCCTGAGAACCAAATTTTTTTTCCATCTATGTTGTGTGCTAAGAGGACATTAACACTGTGTATGTCTTGACTGTCATAGTGACTAGTGTGAATTTTGAAGGTGTCCATGCCACCAAAATTCCACCTCTGGTACCATTAGCCGGTAGCACTTCATGTTGTGATAAGCGAAAACCGCAAATTTCTAATAATTTTATGTTATCTAAACTCTCCAATTTGGTCTCTTGAATACAAACCAAATATGGCTTCTCAATCAATAGAGTTTGTCGCACCGCTAATCTTTTATTTCGTTCATTCAATCCTCGGACGTTCCAAGAGATAAATTTTAATTTGGTGTTGTAATTCATGAGAAACTAAAAAACTCCAACTTCTTCCATTTCAAAATAAAACTGATACAATTTCTCAAGGCCACTGCAACTTTCCTTTCTTTACTCCTTCCCACTGCTAACCATTCGAAACTCTTCCACTTTCTCAATTTTAAATCCATAAGGAAACTAATCATTAAAACAAAATTAAAACACTACTGGCCTTGATACAGAAATTAAAACGGCATCAAGCCGTGACAGAAGACAGCCGTGTAGCTGCCTCTTCTTCTTCCATCATCTTTCCCACCTTGAAGTGTAAATCCTCTTCAAAATCGACTCCTGCCGCATTAACCACTATTTCTGCTTGGGCGCCTGAAAGTAGGTCATAAGTGCGCATGAAGTCGAGCTTGACTTCCGGTGATGCGGTTGTGCTCTTCCTCTTGATCCTTTTGGGCGAGAAGGATACAAAATCTTCTCATTTGAGTTTACATGCTTACTTCTCTTGTGAGATGTACGGACCGGTCTCCTTTTCTTTGATTCTACAGCTTCTCCTTACATCTTCTTTGAAGATTAGTTCATTGCGGAACCCAAGTGGAGGTCCATCGTCAAACATGAAGGCAAAGGGGTCGGTTCCTGCTGAGACTAAGCTGGTTTGGACCGAGTGTGTGAGGAAATATTCCTCATTTGGGCCTTCTGGTTCGAGTGGTGTAAGGGTTAGAGCTGTGGTATTTTTTAGAGGAAGGCCCAAGCCAGCCGGCCCATCAGTAGAAATGTTCACTTGGGCTTTAAAATGAAACATGCTTTGGAGAAGAAATTCAGCATGGGAGTGTCCAGTAGAAATTTTCTCACGTGAGTAGTTGTACCCTGACCATACTGCACGTGGATGGACACACTGCCCCAGGTTTTTTTGAATATTACCGTTGGCACTATTTTTGTGCCTCGCGTGAAACTCTTTCCTTCCCTAGGTACGAGACTTTCTGCAACTGTCTTGTCCTTACCTTTGTTGTTCTCAATTTCTTTCATCATGGACATCTCCAGTTCCGAGTTGTGTCCCAAGAGACTTACCATCTGACCTTGTACCAGCTTTGTTTGTACCAGCTGTGGTAATACCAGCCTTGTCCTTCTGGAGTCAGCCTGATTGTGGTATGTATCTGTCAGTGATCTCGAGTAATCGTTCGAGTCAGGGGACAGCCTTTGAGGGCTTGGCGGTGCACGTCTGTTGTTGCGGTGGTGCAGCCTTCTATCGCCTCCTCCTGGAGAGGTCGGGCGGCCAGCCGGTGAGTGTGACCACCCCTCCAATTCTACCATTACGGTCTTGGAGTAAGAGTTCATGGACATGAGAAGAGACGGGGGAATGCTTGCCGGGTTGTGACACGTGATGGGAACTCTTAATGTTTCAAAATTCTCATTGTAAAAAACCGGTGCTAGTTTGATGACATGACCAAGATTGCCTAGAAGGTGGTCTAAATCATCTACATTCCAAGCGTTCATCAGTGCTCCAACTAGTTTGAGGCGGGTTTTGTAGGCCGGTGGATCATATACCATGCCTAGATTAGGTTTTCACGCGGCAAGTTGAACACGAGAGTTGTTGTCTATGGCAAAAACTCCCACATTTACAGCATGGTTCCTTAGTTCTACCATTGGGAATGCCACTAGAAAGTGTCCAGTGGATCGGCCCAACTTACCTATAATGAAATCTCTTGGGTGGCTGTGGAGCTGCGCAGCTAGGGTGTTTGCAAGACGATGTGCAAGGGTGCGTTCATTGCAATTAAGACCCATATGTACTACGGTTGCCCTATCAAATAGCTCATTGGAAGGGTGGAAACCATCCCTGTTTGGAACATAAACCCGGCGTATCTCATGACGTACCATAGGTAGTGAGTCTGGGGAGAGCATTGGCATGGTTTGCCAGTTTTCCATGACTGTCTCGTTTTCTTTTTGTGGTTGTTGGTTTGTTCTCTGTTGTGATGAGGTTTAGGCACTGTGTTGGGTTTTATAACCTTTGTTTTGCACCACGAAGATTTATGACCAACTCCATTGCATTTAAAGCACTTCATTAAATTTCTGCAATTTGCTTGTAAATAGCCCCTCTCTACGCAGTTAAAGCATTTGCCCTGTTCTCTAAGAACATTCATTTTCTGTAAGAGATTTGGGTGGTTGAACTTACTTGAAAATGCATTTTTTTTCTCTGTTTTCTCTGTACTTTTGTCCATTCTTCGTCCTTGTTTGGAAGTAAAGCACTATTGTCAGCGCCGTTTGGAGGAGAAGTACTATTGCCAGGTAAATTGATAAGGATTTCGCTGGTGCTTGCTGTAATCTGATGGATTTTGGGTTGCTACTTCTTAAAAGCTTCTGACTTTGGTTCTCCATTAATGCGTAGATTAGCTGTGTAAGGCCTGGGTTGGTGGAGATCAGTTACTCCTTTCTCTGATTCGTTGTGTGCTCGGGTGGTGGGTTGATTTGTCCTGTTGTTATATGTGCGTAGGTGGGAGGTGGATGCGTCTTGCTGAGGTTGGCAATGGCTTCTAGCATGGTTTGGAAACTCGGCCGATTTCTAGTCAACTCGGACTCGGTCGTGTCCGATTCGAGTTGCACCCGAGTCTTGCGCCCGTGCGAGTTTTTAAGCAAAACTCGGTTGAACAGTGCTTGACTCGGCTGAGTTAGCCGATTTTTAGGCAGAGTCAAGCGAGTTTCACCCGAGTCAGGCGAGTCTTGACCGATTCCAGATCGATTCTCTCCCAGAAGAGCCAATTTTTCCTTTTACTTTGCGTCAAATTGAGTTTATCGGAAAGAAGAGTTCAATTTGGGAAGAAAGAACGAAAGAGGCTGTGGAGGAGAAAAGAAAATGGATTCGCTTAAATAGGCTTGGTCTACTAGTCTGTTTAGTATAAAAATAGAATAAACATATGGTCCATAGTGAACCTGGAGCTACGAAAAGCTCTCATGGAGAGATGGGGCCACTTGTAACATTTAATGAAAAATTTAGAACTGCCTCCACCTTTTCCAGCTCCTCTCCATTTCAGTTTCCATTGGACCTGTCCGTTTCAACAATTTCTGCAATTTGTGCATATGCTTTTGAATTATTTTTTCATGCTTTCTACGTTTATTTTTGTTTCCTTTTCTTCCTTTATTTTTCTTGTATATATTTAGTTCTTTTCTTTAATCAAAAGTATTTTATTTACTAATTTTTTCTATTATTTTAGTAAAAACATGCTTCTGCCAAAAAAATCCGAGTTTTCGAGTCAACTCGGCCGATTCCGGCCGATTCATCCAATTCCGATTCTGAGTTTCAGAACCATGGCTTCTACGTCGCCTTCTTGTGTTGCTGGGTGGGGAAGAGCGAAACCATCTTTTCTCCCCTTCAATTAAAAATTGAAATTGCTTAGTTGCTCGCATGTATTTTGGAATTAATTAAGTGGAAATTAACCAACTTAAATTTGTCAAGGCCATCCAACATACACAGCTTCTATTTTTGGAATTTGATCAAAAGTCAAAACTCTTTTTCAATGCTAGCTAGGCTATGAGCTAATGAAATTTGATCAAAAGTCAAAACTCTTGTATTTTTTACTCCGCTTGTCTTAGATGCATCGATCTTACTCTGGCTATGAGCTAATAAAATTATCATGTTTATGAGCTAATGAAATTATCATGTTTATCTGCATTATTATTACGTACTACAATCTGCGAACAAGCATGATGCTTGCTTGCTTTATATTGATGGTGCAAATGGAGTTCTTACTGGGGCTACTACATAAAAATACTTTGTCGTCGGTTCAAATTGCAATCCGCAATCAGCTTCTGAACCGATGACTATCGCCCTGGTAGGAAATGTATACACATATGTCATCAGCTCAAAACTGATGGCGTTAATCACTTATGCCAACGGCAACGCACGATCGGCCAGATGGTGTTGACTACCCAACACCATCTCTTTCGTTTTGCAACCGATGACAAATGTAATTAACTTTGTTTGTTGGATTTTATCAGCCGATTGCAAAAGTGTCTTAATTACACCATCTGTTTTGTTTGAATTGGCATTGGCAGGTCCTAGTTTGTCATCTGTCATTAATTTTGAGCTGATAGTGATATATATAATAATTATTTTTTATTATTAATTTTTGTATTAGAGGCAAGGCTCCATCATATATTTGCTAGCTATTTTTAAAACTCAGCAAATCAACACTAAACATGCATACATTATACTACCCATATTTTAACCAACAAGTAATATAGATATCAACAACACACATACACACACACACACAAGTAATTCAACATTATAAATCCATACAATAAGCAATATATAAAGTAGACAACAATTATAAACTAACAAACTAGCAATATAACACAACAATATATAGGGCAATTGTCCCCACCTATCTATTAAAATTTAGTGAGATCTAGAGTTAGATTATGATCATAGAGTGTCGTTGGAAGCACTAGAGGGATATTTTCATAAATGGTTATATTCTTCTTGTCTTCCATTGTTGTAATCATGCCTATCAGATGCTAATTTACTGATTCATAGGATTTGGCACTAAACCTTGTTAGTCATAAAGTTTTAATATAAGTTTATTTGATATTTGAAATTGTTTTTGTATGCTTTGATTTTCTCTTGCATTTTATATTCGTCTTTACTTAATTTTGTATTAGATCTAGTCTACTATGGTGATGGTTACACCTAGATGATTGACATTTTTAGATCAACCAAGTTAAGATAAGCAGAATAAAGACCTTAGATTAATGATAAAAATCTTAGTCGGAGATGTCATTAGTTGGAACCACATTATGAGACGAGAGATCTAGATCTTGAGGTATGCAAACAAATGTCGTGTCCTCTTGTCTCACCTTATGGAAACCCAATAAAATTAGGAATTATAGGCGAACGTAGCAGTGAAGTCTAAAAATCTTTGGATTAATCACAAATCCTCTTGCATATATTAAGACAAGCTTTGGCAGTACCCCTTGGTAAATAGGGCAACTATACCGCGAGAGAGGATAGTAGCCAAAACCATAGGAACTTTTTTTTTATCATCTTTACTTAGCATAAATTTAGATTTAATTTTTTGACAATAGAAAAACGAGCGCCGTTTGAGTGGTCGACACTAATTAAACCTCTCTCCCTTGTGAGGCCTCGCGCCGATTGAGTCTAATAACAACTCCAAAATTTCAGATTTTGTTTAGCCTTTTGAAAGATTGTGATTTGATCACTCAAAATCTAAATAATTAATTACATGTAGATCGACATCCATTTGTACTACTTTGATAGAATTATGCGCTTATAGTTTGAATCGATAGAAATGTTGGGGAATCATAAAAGCCAAACAATTACGCCTTATCTAGAGATCAAACAATTACATCTCATCTAGGGGTCAAACACTTACACCCCGGGGAAGAAGAAACAATCCCCACCTTAAACCTAAGGACCGTCCTATGCCAAAGATACCCGAAAACATAATCTTAAGTGCGGAATTATACCTGATTCCATGCCGTTTGCCATGGAATATCTAAAGTCTTGAGCAAGCCGTCTCCGTGAGCGCGAGACAAGTCTTTAACGGCAAGAAGTCCTTCTCGCCTTTGTGGTTGGGTTGTGGATTAGATCTTCCAAAGCAACAAGATACGCCCTTGAGAAATCCTCTCCAATTTCCTTATGGATCTCTCCTCTCAATTCTTTAATGGAGAAAAGAAGGGAGAAGGCACTCAAAAATTCTGTCTAAGAATAACCTCTTTCCAGAAATATGAGTTGAGTTGGTTATCTTGTGCCTTGGGGACCCATCCTTATATAGTATTACACATCTGGCGCCGCGAGTGCGGGTGCACTGGGTCGCACTGGGACTCAGTGCGTCCGCACTGGGTTGAGACGCGTCCAAATAACTGCTTTTCTTTTAGCCCTGAATTTTTCCTAAGTCCTGAGTGCGTCCGCACTGGTGCTCAGTGCGTCCGCACTGGGCTCGGACTTTCTTTCCAGTTTTTACACTGGACTTCAGAAAATCATCTAAGTCCTGAGTGCGTCCGCACTGGGCTCGGACTTTTTCCATTTTCTTCACTGCAGTTCCCAAAATTTGGCTAAGTCCTGAGTGCGTCCGCACTGGGTCTCAGTGCGTCCGCACTGGGCTCGGACTTTTTCCCAGTCTCTGCAATGCAGCTCCTAAAATTGGCTAAGTACTGAGTGCGTCCGCACTCAGAGTTCTGAAAGCAGTTTTCTGTATTTGCAAATCTCAGAATCAGTCCATTAATGATTTGATCTTTGCCCAAATTGTTCTACACATTTATGGACCATATCCTATTAAATACATAGATTGTCTAATGTCTTAATTCCATATTAGATCACTTTAATTGTGACAATCATATTGACAGTATACAATTCATAATTATATTACATATATGCTCAACGTTGGATATATGATCCAACAATCTCCCACTTGAGCAATATGTTATACTCTTTTAATTATGTATTGTTAACCTTATGTGCGCACATACTTTTCTGTCATCTTTATGTATTCCCAAACCAATTCCGTCCATCAATTACATTAGCAAAGGACTAAAGCGGCTTTCGTCACATTTATTTTAGTCATGACTAGACCATCAATAATCTCAGTACTAACATAACCAAATGACATGAATCGTGATGTGGATGTGTAGCATAGAAATTACACGCAATTGTTATCTTACTGTGCCAATTTCTAACTGGGTCTCCCACTTAAAACTTGAAACTAAATTTCATAAACTTGTTGTAAAATGCAAAATTCAAATAAACAATTCGCAAATCACATATTCAATTGTGAGGTCATAACCAAAAATTAAAGATAGAGTGCATATAATAATCCTTTTGCAATACCATGCATATAACATAAATTACTTGTTTTATGTCACAAGTTTCATATCCAAAATTACAATAAGTAAATAGAACATTGAAATAAACAACCAACAAACTCCCACTAAAACTGAATTTCCCTAACAGAAATTACACCCATATGAGCAACATGCTCTTCAAACTTATTGGGTGGTAATCCTTTAGTAAGTGGATCCGCTAACATGGAGTCTGTCCCTATATGTTCTATGGATAACTGACCCTTCTGCACTCTCTCCTTTACAACCAAGAACTTGATGTCAATGTGCTTGGACTTTGACGAACTTCGGTTGTTATTTGCGTAAAGTACGGCTAAATTATTGTCACAATACAATTTTAGTGGTCTCTCAATAGACTCTACTATACGCAGCCTAGTGACAAAATTTCGCAGCCATACACCTTGATTCGATGCCTCATGACATGCTACAAATTCTGCGGCCATTGTGGAAGATGCTATAAGTGACTGTTTAGCACTCTTCCATGAAATAGCCCCTCCAGCTAACATGAAAATGTAGTCGGATGTAGACTTCATGCTATCTTGACATCCTCCAAAATCAGAGTCGGTATACCCAATGACCTCTAGCTTGTCCGATCTCCGATACGTGAGCATGTGATCTTTTGTTCGCTTCAGGTACCTCAAGACCCGTTTGGCTGCTTTCCAATGATCTAGACCTGGATTTGATAAGTATCGGCCCAACATGCCAGTGATGAACGCAATATCCGGACGCGTACACACTTGCGCATACATGATGCTCCCAACAACTGAGGCATATGGATACTTTTGCATTACTTCCTTTTCTAAAGGATTCTTTGGGCATTGGCTGAGACTGAATTTGTCTCCTTTTGCCACAGGGGTATTTCCTGGTTTACTGTCTTGCATGCCATACCTTTTAAGGACCTTTTCGATATAATTCCTTTGGGATAAACCTAACATACCTTGGGTTCTATTCCTCAGTATTTCAATCCCTAGGACAAATGATGCATCACCAAGATCTTTCATCTCAAAATTCTTCATCAGAAATTTCTTAGTCTCATGCAACATATTTATATCATTGCTGGCAAGCAATATGTCATCTACATATAAAACCAGAAACACAAACTTACTCCCACAGAACTTGAGGTATATACACTCATCCACAAGATTTGACTCAAAACCAAATGAGATAATCACATTGTGGAATTTGTAGTACCACTGACGAGACGCTTGCTTTAGCCCATAGATGGATTTCTTAAGTTTGCACACCATAGACTTTGCGTCTCCCGACACATAGTTTTCTGGTTGCACCATATAGATTGTTTCCTCAATGTCACCATTGAGAAACGCAGTCTTAACATCCATCTGATGAAGCTCTAAATTGAAATGCGCAACTAATGCCAATATAATCCTTAAAGAGTCTTTCAATGAAACTGGAGAGAAAGTCTCTTTATAATCGATGCCTTCCTTTTGCGTAAAACCCTTAGCGACAAGACGAGCCTTATATTTCTCCACATTACCTTTCGAATCCCTCTTGGTCTTAAATATCCATTTTGAACCAATGGGTCTCGCTCCTTTAGGTAATGGGACAATTTCCCAAACGTCATTGTCGGCCATAGATTTTATTTCCTCATTCATGGCATCGATCCACTTGCTGGAATTTGAGTATTGCATGGCTTGTTGAAAATTTATGGGGTCATTTTCTAACATGCCAACATCAAACTCATGTTCTTGAAGGTATACTACATAATCCGAAGATATTGCAGACCTTTTCTCTCTAGTGGATCTTCTTATTGGCACTTCTGAATTTTCTTGAGGGTTTCCAGCATTGTTGTCAACAACAATCTGGCCAACAACAGCATTCTCCAGAATTTCTGGAATTTCACTTTGTACTGTTTGATCTTGTTGAGTTTGGTCTTCAATAATGGTTTCATTTTCGATAATTGTATTTTGAGTTAAAATGGGTTCAATATCCACAAAACTCGCAACACCTGTGGGAATATTTACATACTCCTCTTCGAATTCAAAATCCATTATTGTATGCCCCCCCGCAAACTCAACATCCTCAAAGAATTTTGCATTTCCCGTCTCGAAAACTGAATGTTCTGTAGGATTATAAAACTTATAACCCCTTGAGCGCTCGGCATACCCAATAAAATAACAACTAACAGTTCTTTCATCCAGTTTCTTCTCATGTGGCCTATAAGGCTTTGCTTCAGATGAACAACCCCACACATGCAAATGTTTTAAATTAGGCTTTCGCCCATTCCAAATTTCGTATGGGGTTTTGTTAGTTGCTTTAGTGGGCACTCTATTTAGGATATGTGCTGCTGTCTTTAAGGCTTCACCCCATAGATTATTTGGTAAAGAAGTGCGACTCATCATACTTCTTACCATGTCCTTAAGCGTTCGATTGCGCCTCTCAGAAACACCATTCATTGCCGGCGAACCGGGCAATGTATACTGAGGCACAATGCCGCATTCATCTATGAAATGTGCAAAAGGCCCTTTACATTGTTCACCTGATCCATCATATCTGCCGTAATATTCACCACCACGATCAGATCGAATGGCCTTAATGCGTTTGTTAAGTTGTAACTCAACTTCCGCTTTGAAATTTTTGAACATGTCAAGGGCTTGAGCCTTTTCCTTAATCAAATAGATGTAGCAATATCTTGAATAGTCATCTCTGAAACTAATAAAATACCGTTGGCCATTTCTTGTGGCCGTTGGAAACGGACCACAGATATCGGTATGAATTAATTCCAAGAGTTCCGAACTCCTTTTGGTTTCATATTTTCTTAAATTGGTTTGTTTCCCTTTTATGCAATTTATACAATCATTAAGATCTGAAAAATTTAAGGGTTCAAGAATTTCATTAGACACAAGTCGTTCAATTCTGCGTTGAGAAATGTGACCTAATCGCTTGTGCCATAATGAAGCTGACTTTTCATTTGTTAATTTTCTTTTCTTACTATTTGTATCCACATGCAAAGCTTCAATATAAGAACTATTGACATCCAAAGAATATAGATTATCATAAACAGAAAGAAAACCAGAACCAACTTGTTTTGAATCATGAAACAAACTGAAATTTCCATTTCCAAAAGCACAAGTAAATCCATACTTATCTAATGCAGAAATTGAAATTAAGTTACGTCTAAAAGACGGTACAACAAAAGTCTCATACAAATTCAAATAAAATCCTGATTTTAATAATAATCTATAAGTCCCAATAGCTTCCACCTCAACTTTATTGCCATCGCCCACAAAGATGAATCTTTCATCATCACTTGGCTTCCGGCAATTTAGGCAGCCCTGCAAAGATATACTTATGTGAGTAGTTGCACCTGAATCTATCCACCATGTATATCTAGATACAGAAGATAAATTAACTTCCGTACAAACCATAACAAGAGATGTACCTTTCTTAACACGCCAAGCATGATAATTCTGGCAATGCATCTTCTTGTGTCCAACTGCACCACAGAAGTAACAGGCACTTTCCGATGCGGCAACTGATTTGCCCTTATCCTGTTTCTTGTTGGTGTTCACTGCAGCATCCTTATTATCCTTATTCTGATTTGATTTCTTACGCTTGGCCGATGGCTTAGATTTGGAAGTTGTAGCAAAATTGAGTGGCCATTTGTCCTTTTGACAATTATAGCTCACCCTAAACTGTCCAAAGTGTGCAGGAAGGGATATCAATGCCAAGTGCACCAAGAGATCATCAGAAATCTCCAACTTAAGTGCCCTTAGTTTTGAAACAACATTAGACATCTCCATGATGTACTCCCTAATACTTCCCTTATCTTTATATTTCATTGAGACAAGTTTGGTCAAGAGTGTACCAATTTCAGACTTTTCATTCTTGACAAACCTTGTCTCAACTTCGGCTAAAAATTCCTTAGCATTAGTAATCTTATCAGAAATCGAGCCTCTAAATGCCTCTGGAATGGACCTTTTCATAATCATTAGACTCACTCTATTAGATCTGTCCCACTTTTCCTCAACTCTCTTTTCTTCAGGAGTTGAGGTAGCAGTAATTTTGGGACAGTCAGTTCTGAATGCTAAGTCTAAATCCATGACACCGAGAGTTATCATAACACTCTCCTGCCAATACTTGAAATTGGTACCATTTAACATCGGAATGTCTTTTAGGCCAGTAGTAATGCTAGCTGAAAAATTCGAACAAAAGACACACAAAACAAACACGATTTAGCAAAAAAAATCTTAATTTATAAATTATATTCAAATAAAGGCTAAACAATACCATTATTACCAAAGTATCGGTTTCCATTAATTGATTGCCGGAGGGCAACAAATTAATTTCTTATGATACTTTGTCGCAATATTAAAGTATTGATGATTCATTAACATACCGACAACATGCCTTCCGGAGGGCCGACATTATGACATATGTATAAAACATAATAATCATCATCACACTTTAATATCACTCAATTGTACATAAAACTTTAACAACCACTATCTTCCGGAGGGCCGATATATGATTGCTTCAATTAAATGTACACTTAATTTCCTTTTATATAATGAATCTAAATTAACTTTGTCAAAAGAGGCACCGGAGGGTACAATAATGACTCAATTAATTTAATTCAAGATATATAACTTTAATGCCTTTAAAAGAATCATAATCTATCCTTATGCCATAAAATAAAAGTGCAATTAAATAAATATATATATAATTGCATCATAATAACTGCATTTTTAATCTCAGAAATTATTCTCTAACTTTTCAGAGAGTTGTGCGGCCCCCACGAAATTTTGTGCGGTCTGCCAAATTAAAAAAGGTATTTTGTGCATCTGCATCAAAAACCGTGCGATCGCATCAAAATCCGTGCGGCCGTATCTTTGTCTGAGTAACTGAAAAACTGCATTTATTATGCTGAATTAAGACACGATCTAGAGAGATTTTAATAAAAGATTGGAAGCACCTTAAATAGCCTTTCAAATTTAGAAATTATTCTAAATTTGTAAATTGTTGTTTCAGAAAATTTATAAAAAATAAATTTCCCAAAACCCTAATTTCATAACTGCCCAAAAAACAGAAATTTTTCAGGATCGAACATTATTTGATCAGAATTTTGCGATTTCAAGTGGAAATCCTCGAGCAAACCCTAATCAAATTAATAATTTAACTTTTAGGCAATCATGATCTCATATAAAACTTTTGTGCTCTCCAAACTTAAATTTTCATATCCAGAAAATCAAGAATCAACAAAAAAAAAATCAACGAAAAAAAATCATCATCAATTCCTATTCTCTCTAGATCTTTAAAGACCTAATCCTTCGGCATAGGAAGGCTCTGATACCACTTGTTGGGGAATCATAAAGGCCAAACAATTACGCCTTATCTAGAGATCAAACAATTACATCTCATCTAGGGGTCAAACACTTACACCCCGGGGAAGAAGAAACAATCCCCACCTTAAACCTAAGGACCGTCCTATGCCAAAGATACCCGAAAACATAATCTTAAGTGCGGAATTATACCTGATTCCATGCCGTTTGCCATGGAATATCTAAAGTCTTGAGCAAGCCGTCTCCGTGAGCGCGAGACAAGTCTTTAACGGCAAGAAGTCCTTCTCGCCTTTGTGGTTGGGTTGTGGATTAGATCTTCCAAAGCAACAAGATACGCCCTTGAGAAATCCTCTCCAATTTCCTTATGGATCTCTCCTCTCAATTCTTTAATGGAGAAAGAAGGGAGAAGACACTCAAAATTCTGTCTAAGAATAACCTCTTTCCAGAAATATGAGTTGAGTTGGTTATCTTGTGCCTTGGGGACCCATCCTTATATAGTATTACACATCTGGCGCCGCGAGTGCGGGTGCACTGGGTCGCACTGGGACTCAGTGCGTCCGCACTGGGTTGAGACGCGTCCAAATAACTGCTTTTCTTTTAGCCCTGAATTTTTCCTAAGTCCTGAGTGCGTCCGCACTGGTGCTCAGTGCGTCCGCACTGGGCTCGGACTTTCTTTCCAGTTTTTACACTGGACTTCAGAAAATCATCTAAGTCCTGAGTGCGTCCGCACTGGTTCTCAGTGCGTCCGCACTGGGCTCGGACTTTTTCCCAGTCTCTGCAATGCAGCTCCTAAAATTGGCTAAGTACTGAGTGCGTCCGCACTGGAGCTCAGTGCGTCCGCACTCAGAGTTCTGAAAGCAGTTTTCTGTATTTGCAAATCTCAGAATCAGTCCATTAATGATTTGATCTTTGCCCAAATTGTTCTACACATTTATGGACCATATCCTATTAAATACATAGATTGTCTAATGTCTTAATTCCATATTAGATCACTTTAATTGTGACAATCATATTGACAGTATACAATTCATAATTATATTACATATATGCTCAACGTTGGATACTATGATCCAACAATAAAATTAAGTTATAAATTGTATTAACTCTGATTTTTTTCGATCAATCATTAACGGTTTCTTTCAAATAACAGTCAATTATTCTAGCAATCTTCACTAATGGTTCTAAGAAAAAAACCTGTTAGTGAAAGTGATAAATTATCACTGCCAGTTTCTTTCAAAAATGCCAGTGATTTCAACAATTTGTTGTAAGAAGAAATTTTTTTAGTGAAAGTGACCACTTATCACTGAAGGTTTCTTCCAAAAAATGATCAGCGTTGAGAGAAGATCATTGACAGTTTCTGTAAATAAGTGTCATATATATATAGTTGATTCACTTTCACTGACGATTTATTTTTGAAAAGAACTGTTAGTGATATTTCCAATTTATTTACCAATTTGTTATAAAAAATTAACACTACAATAATTTACATATATAATTTACAAGAACTGTCCTAATGTACTTGGTGATGATGGGATGTTTTTTTACTATAGTGTGTCCAATATTATTTTCACCGCAAGATTAAATTGAGTTAATTACAGTTACAACACATTAACGTGTGATGCCAATTAATGTACATGCGATGCATGTCGACTTCGCCTTCATCCAAAATCAAGCTAAAAATTTAATTATTGTTTCAAAAATGTCAAACTCCATAATTCAACGGGCCGGATTGACCCGTGGGTTTACGATAAAAAATATGAGAAGACGAGGCATTTGGCATTTGACATAGAGATTTATGTTCTAATCAACTCAAGCTGGAAAATATAATTAGAAACAAGTACTCTATACACGTAGCCCCACATTCTATACAAGTCAAATAATAATTAATCTATATATAATATATGTATACCCGTACCTCCCAAAATATAGCAAACTTAATTGGTAAACTATTCGTTGAGACCTTCTCCAGTTCAAGTCGTTTGTAATTAAAAAAAAGATGATTGAATATTTGACGATTTTTTTGTAATTATGTAATTAGAAGCAACAATTTAATTTTCTTAATTTGTGGTTTATTAAAGAATGGTTATATATGGACATCATTAATAATGTCAAAAACAATGAGATATTGAGATTTCAGGTGTTGATAACCTGATATAGTAGATATTCATGTCATGCCTTTAGAAACATAATGAGATTTGATGCATGCTCATCATTAATAAAAAAATTTGAGACTTTGAATTTAATGATTGATGGATCATCATATAGTAGTCAAGTTCATGTGTTGAGCGAGATTTTTTTTTTTTTTTTTTTGAGAAAAAGACCAAGAAACATTTTGTATGTATATGTGTGAAAAGAAAAAGGATAACAATAGTTTATAAAGCATTGCTATCATTGGTATATTAACAAACAGCAATCAAAATATATATTAAGATATATATTGTTGGGAACAGAAAGACCCTCGGAAATTATGAGATATATATATCATGTTTTTGTAGAAAATGGGAGTGAAGTCTTGACAATGCAAACAAAATAATAGAGTGGACTTTTATTTGAGTGCTATGAAAACAACTTAATAAAAGAATTGGAGGAAATAGAATAAAACTGTCAAATCATCTAATACCAGCAGCATATATACTGCTGAATTCAACTCGAAACCATCTAGCGATGGATGGTTGTGTTCTATATAAAGAGAAAGAGCAGCTTAATTTGTTTCTCCAACCCAAACCATTATATTCCTTGATATGTTTCCTTGAAACAATTAATTAAATCATCTCTACCCTTTTCCCCTCCTCTTCCCTTTGGGGAACATCCACCAATTAAACAACAAACAAATTTAAACATGTCTCACCAAGACAACAACAAGAACAAATCTCTGAGTCTCACAGCCCCTTTGCTTGACCAACATGTCATCAACGTCACCATAAAAGAGAAAGAGGTAGAGGTGCCAGTGCCACCCTTAGGCAAGAAACACAAACACGCCACCATCAATTCATTCTCCAAATCACTCACTGAGGCCGGAAAGATTCTCTCCCTCGCCACGCCCATGATTCTAACCGGGCTTCTTCTCTACCTTCGATCGATGATCTCCATGCTATTTCTCGGAAGACTCGGGGGCCTGGCACTTGCTGGTGGATCCCTTGCCATTGGATTTGCTAATATCACAGGCTACTCTGTCCTCTCTGGCCTGGCTATGGGGATGGAGCCCATTTGTGGCCAAGCTTTCGGTGCCAAGCGCCACAACCTCCTCCGTCTCACATTGCAACGAACAATCCTACTACTGCTCTGTGTTTCCATCCCCATTGCACTGTTCTGGACTTATTGCATGCGCCCCATTCTACTTTTGTGCGGCCAAGATGAGTCCATCTCAGGCGCAGCGCAACAGTTCATCCTCTACTCAACTCCTGATCTTCTTCTTCAATCTTTCCTCCACCCGCTGCGCATTTACCTTCGCACCCAATCGGTCAACCTACCGTTGACCTTGTGTGCCGCACTAGCAATTGTGCTGCACCTACCCATTAACTATTTATTTGTCTCTGTTTTGGGCCTTGGAATCAGAGGAGTCGCTCTTGCCTCTTGTTGCGCTAACCTAAACCTCCTTTTCTTCCTCTTTGTATACATACTCTTCTCGGGCGTGCACAAGCGTACTGGTGGGTTCTCTCTGTCTACCGAGTGCTTCAAAGGCTGGGGGTCGCTTCTCTCTCTAGCCATACCCAGTTGCGTCTGTGTCTGTCTCGAGTGGTGGTGGTACGAAATCATGATTATTCTATGCGGTTTGCTGCTCAATCCACAGGCAACCGTTGCTTCCATGGGGATTCTGATTCAAACCACTTCTCTTATCTACATTTTCCCCTCATCCCTCAGCTTTGGTGTATCAACCCGTGTCGGGAATGAACTCGGTGCAAACCGGCCAAAAAAAGCCAAACGCGCCGCAACAGTTGGTATGGTGTGCGGTTTTGTATTGGGAATGCTGGCATTCGGATTTGCAACAGCTGTACGAAATGTATGGGCCAGTATGTTCACGGTGGATCCCGCAATCATCAGTCTGACGGCAGCTGTACTCCCGATTCTTGGTGCATGTGAGTTGGGGAACTGCCCCCAGACAACGGGGTGTGGTGTTTTGCGTGGCAGTGCACGGCCAAAGGTCGGTGCATACATTAACCTTGGTTCATTTTACGGGGTGGGAATGCCAGTTGCTGTTGCTCTGGCATTTTGGTGCCGATTCGATTTCAGTGGTCTGTGGTTTGGTTTGCTGTTTGCACAGTTCACTTGTGTTCTTCTCATGATTCCTATGATTCGGAGCACAGATTGGAAGTCTCAGGCTAAAAGGGCACAGTTACTCACAGGCGGGGCCGGTGCAGTGACAGTAGAGGAGGAGAAAGCGGTGAAGGGTAAGAAAGAAAAATCAGGTGTGATTAGCATAAGGGTTGTCGCCGAATCAGGAGAAGGGATCGCGAAATCCTTGTGTATGTATACTAACTAATCTTTCATCACATTTTTCGGCGGGAATTAATTAATTAATGGGATTAACAATTTTGTTTACTTTTATTAATAATTTTGTAATTTTTTATATGTTCCTCAAACTTAATTGTAACAAAGAAATTAAATGAGACTACGTCTACGTATGTATAAAGAGGAGGGTTCAAATGCCTTCATTTTTCATGCCTCCATCATGCCTCTATTTTTAAAAACTTTAATAACTCAAAATTTAAAACTAAAAAATCAAAATAAAACCGTTGGATATGATCTACATCATTTTATCTATGCACGTGTAAAAAATTATGACATTTCAATTTTGTTTTGGTTGTCATTAAGAGCTTGTAAAAAATGTACTAATGTGGATAAGTTTTAGACGTTGATTTTTCAATTTATTGATTCACATAAAAACAAAATCAAAATGTAATAATTTTTTATGAGCACATAGATAAAATGTTGTAGATCATATCCAATGGTTTTATTTTGACTTTAAGTTTTAAATTTGGAGTTATTAAAGTTTTTAAAATGAAGGCATGGTGAAGGCATGAAAAATGAAGGCATTTGAACCCTCCTCATGTATAAAACATCTGCTCAAAATTAATTGATCGATGTCCTTACCTTTCTTTGCTTTCAAGTACTTAATTTCTGATGCTGCTGGTTTCAAGTAATTAATATCTATTAATCATACAAGTTGGCAACCAATGTATTTTTATACATAACAATAACATATATACATGCTGACAATGATCATCAAAGTTGCGAATGAATCCTCAATTTTTGGAGTGGTCAATCTCCTTCAAAATAGAATATAGAATTTAGAATTAAGAATGAGATGATATCTATCTTATAGTATTAATTTTGGATGTGCGTTACTGTTCACCTACAATAATTTTTGGAATTTCATCCGTGAGATTGAGATCTAACGATGCATTGCTTTTGCCTCCTTCTATTGACGCGTGTTAAACCTATCTAAATTTCTCTCTCTTTCCTCTGTCTGTGCGATACGAAATGTTTATTTCTCTTTTTTCATCCAGCGATACTGAACCTAGCTCTCCGCCTCCTTTCTGATCTCAACTTCGGCCAACCCTCTTTCATAATTTCTCTGCCGATTTCTTCTCGCTCTCGCTTTTTTCGCTGCCTTTCACTATTTTTGCTAACGGGTTGGACTCCGACAGCACGGTTTTCGGAGGAGTCGATAGCTTCTCTCCTCTCGCCGTTTTCGCTGCCTTTCATTGTTTTTGCTAACGTGTTTGACTCCGACAGCACAGTTTTGGGAGGAGTCGATACTGAGCGCTGGATTTCTTCCAAACTGGAGAATGTGTGAGCTATCTATTTTGTCTATTTTATAGTTGTAATTCTGTTTGTGCCAATTTAGGATTGAAATTTGTCATTTGTTGATTTGTGATGGTGATTCTTCTACTGCAATTTTGTGCTAATATGTTTTCTTTCTGTCTTCAATGACAATTATTTCAGAATCAGGACTCCAGGGCAGTGACGGAAAATCCTTCCATTAGAAGATAGTTCCTCCTCTCTTGGTATTGTTTCTAAAACCTATTCTTGCCGTTCGTCTTCTTAAATTAGCTAATGAGAGTCGGGTCTATGGGTTTCCAGAATGGAATTGAAACAATAGATATAGGGACTAAATATTGCATTTGGTTTACAAATTGCAATTCTCCAAACTAATACGATTGATTGATTCTTTGTAGTAATTTTTCGTTTGTTTGGTCAACTACAGGTTTTTCCATTTATTTTTTCTTTGGGTTAAATTGTGAAAATAGAGACATTTGGTTAGTGTTAAACTGTATTGCTTGCTTAATTGAACTCTTTAGAAATAGATTAGAAAATCATGTTAGCTACGGATTTTTCCATTTATTTTTTGTTTGGATTAAACTCTTAAAATGGAGACGCTGCAAACTGTGAAATATTATTAGTATTTTTTTTTGGCATGCATCATTTTTTTTATTAAATTGAGCAAGATGCTCTTCTCAAATATTTAGTCATCCACCACTTTTGTTGTTCGTGCTAAGTAAACTAATCAAATTTTCTGTTTTTCCACTTTATTGTGACATGCATGCAATCTTACCAGTAATTTTTGCACAGAAACAGTGCTTGCAGTGGAAATCGCTATTGTAGTTGGTTTCCACTTGCTCCTCCTCTCTTTGTATGGTTTCTAAAACATATTATCGCAGTCCATCTTCTAAAAAAATCAGCTAAACAGTTATTAAGGTATTCCTCTACAGTTAGTAAGGTATCCCTCTAATCATTTTTTATTTGCGAAACATATTCTTCAACCAAATAAGATACTTAATTTATTTTGCAAATATTTGGTAAAAACTTATTCTACTATGTTATATGTATATACAATTACCTTTTTTTTTCGTGTAAGGAATGTGTATAATGGTTATCATATATCTTTTCCTTATTTTTGGAGATGTCGAGTATTTAAATGTACCTAATTAGGTTAATAATAAAACATCCAATATTTTTTTCTGTGTAACTGCGGTAAAAATGTAAATTTTACAGCATAATAGTATATTGAAAGTTCTCTTACCTTTATAACTTAACTACACAGAGTACATTTAATTCTAATAACAATTATTTTGCAATATGATCACAACAGTTAATACGTTTTCTTTGGAAATCATGTCTTCTAGAAAATCCAATGCTTTCTTAACTACACTTTTCTTCTACGGCCCATCTATAAAACTGTTGTCGATCACTATGTCAAACTACTGTACATCCCTCTCTTATTAGGAAATTGCTGATTTTCTGCACAACCCTTTTTTTAGAGTAAATATTTCCTTTTGGTGAATCACCATAGAGGGAGTGAGAGATGTTTCTCTGCTTCGTATACCACATTGTGCTTTTGATGTTTACACAAAGACAGGCATGGAGGTTAGAGAATATGTCCGCAAAAACTTTATAAGAATGTGTCTATCATGTTTTGAGAAAAAAGTAACCATATAGTTGACAGGGTCGAATTGATTTGTTGGTATTTTTATTATGTTTTCATATGTGAAAAATTATAAAAATAGAAATACCAAGTGTTCATAAAAATAGTTTGGTTTAATCCAGAATTTTTTTCTTAGTATTAAACTAATTATATACGCTCCTATTTATTTCACTAAAAAAACATATAAATAATGACGACAATTAGAGCATTCCATTTTTTTATTCAAGTCTCTGAACAAAGATTGCTTGCTCTTCTACTGGCAGTCAAATTGATAACATAAATTAAAAGATTCTTAACCTCACCTTACATCTTAGAGAGTCATAGATTTCTCTGTATATTACAATCAATTTTTCTTTCAGCGTTAGCATTCACGCAAAAAATTCACTGCTTGCTCATTGAACTTCTTAGAGATAGACTACGAAATCATGTTATTTAGAAGATCCAGTGTGTTGTTAATTTCTTATTACATGCATATCTTATTTATAATAGTGCTGTAGGTTTTGATTTTTTTTCACATATTTCAGCTATAATAGTGCTGCAGGTATTGAATCATACCATGTAGAAAGTCCATTGCCTTTTGAGGCTCATTTTTTCCATACATCCGTTAAATCAAATTCCTTTTCAATTTGACCTTTCTTGCACAATCCATGTATCAGATTGGCATAAATAAGGCTTATTTTTCTCATGCATCCATCAAATCAAATCTCTTATCAATTTCACCTTTCTTGCACAATCTATGTATCAAGTTGGTATTTTTCATGTTTCACCATATTGAAAATTTGAAGAATTTGTTTTTAAAACTCCCTTTATGATATGTGGTTCAACTTATTTATGTAACAAAAAATTGAATTCCAAAACAGAACATCTTCTCCGCTGCTTGATCAACATAAAGTGAGGAATCAATAGAGCTTGGATTATTGGTGTTCTCCTTCTCTGTCATCATCTTCACAAAGGTACATGTGTATATATGCATTTTAGGTTCTATTTTGTTTCTATTTCTTTTGTGTTTTTATAGCTAAGTATACTAATTGTTCAATAAGTTTAGAATTAGTCGGTAACTCAAATTTTTAATGGATTCTACATCCCATGCATCTAACTACAAATTAATACTTATTATATATAACATAGTATCTGCTTAGTTATAGGTTACCACCTCATTTTTTTCGGAATTTACTTTTACTTGGTGCTGGTATCAGGTCATGAGTAAAACAAACAGAGATGAAACGAAGGGAGCAGACATTAAGAGAGGAAAGAGAGTACGTCATAGCTCTCCATCTGAGCTTGAAAGAAGTGTTACAAAGGATTTTGCACAATGTAGGAATAACATAAATCAATCAAATAATGAGGAGAACATAAATCGATCAAACAATTTTCCTATTCATCAATTACTAATATCATCACGGATGATGTATTCTAGAGGACGTGTAACAGGTAATCCTACAATTCGTTAAAATTGACATTTTCATTGATACAACAATCCTTACATGACCTGTTTTGTACCAATAGAGCTTCTTTATATACGTAAAAGACATTAATACATGTTATTTTTTGAAAATAGGTCCAACAATCTCATCGTGTTCAACCTTATTTCAAACAGATTTCATATCTCCTAATATCGAAAACAGATCAAATATTTCAAACCAGCTCATACATGAACAAATGTTAGAGGCGAACACTTCAAATTCACATCGGGATGAATCTAAAAAAAGTAAGTATGTGTTGTAACATGCATACTATCAAGTAGATTTACTTCATCTGACACTTATTTCTTTAATATCTTCAACAATCATTCTTATTCTTTGAACAGGAAAATACATGTTCCCACTTAATTTAGGATCACCAAATCATACATGTAAGTATTGTGGTGCATATTATTGGCTTGCTGAACGAATTTGAAAACATCAACTGAAAAAAATCCACAATATAATCTGTGCTGTAGAGAAGGAAGAGTTTTGATACCTTCTTTAAAAAACCTCCATTTATATTAGACAATTTACTAGAACCTTTACAAAACTGCAGATCAAATCATTTCAAAGAAAATATTAGAGCATACAACGCAATATTTTCTTTCACATCAATGGGAGTCAATATAGATAACAAGATAAATGATGGCCATGGACCATATGTGTTTAGAGTTTCAGGACAAAATTACCATCGAATTGGATCTTTACTTCCATCTGAAGGATGCAAGCCAACTTATGCACAACTATATATTTATGACACAACAAACGAAATAAAAAATAGGTTACACAATTTCCAAAGTGAAAACAAATCACACAAGTTATGTCCGAACATTGTTTCAGATTTGATGACTATGCTAAACGAAAATAATGTCATAGTTCAACGCTTTCGAATGTTCAAAGACAGATTTCTACAATCTGACATGCAAAAGTTAAGTCTAAAACTAACAAGCACTCGATCAGGTAAATTTTCACAATACTGTATGCCAAAAGCAAATGAGGTTGTTGGCTTGATAGTAGGAGATATTAATGAAAGGGAAAACTATTGCGATATCATTGTTGACCATCGAACAAATGGATTACAGCGCATACATCCTAACCATCCAAGCTACATGGCATTGCAATATCCGCTCCTTTTTGCATATGGTGAAGATGGTTATCACCCAAAAATTGAATATGTACAATTATCTGTAGGACAATCAAAAATAAATCGAAAACATGTTACAATGGCTGAATTTTATGCATATCGATTTCATCCCCGTGTTGGAGATGCTCAAACAATTTTTAAATCAGGTCGTTTGTTCCAACAAATACTTGTCGATGCATATCTCTCCGTTGAATTAGATAGACTATCGTACATACAAAAAAATCAAGAACTTTTTAGAACTGAAAATTACAATAATATTGAAAATGCTATTAAAGAGGGTCACAGAATCGGTAGACACGTAGGTAAAAGAATAATATTGCCAGCTTCTCATGTTGGAAGTCCTCGATATATGCTTCAAAACTATCATGATGCAATGGCAATATGCCGACAATTGGGAATGCCTGATCTATTTATCACATTTACTTGCAATCCTCAATGGCAAGAGATATACAAAATGTTGCTTCCAGAACAGAAACCCGACGACAGACCTGATGTTCTTGCACGAGTTTTCAAGATGAAATTAGATAGATTATTGCGAGACATTAAAGATGATAACCATTTTGGTGAAGCCATTGCAAGTAAGTGTACTTCCTACATTTTCTCTATATCTTTTTCTACTTATAATTATATCAACTTAGTTTAAACTATGCATTGTAACAACCATCTTTTAATCAACAGTTGTATACACTATTGAATTTCAAAAAAGAGGTCTTCCGCACGTTCACATCATACTATGGTTGGCAGACCACAACAAAATGAAAATACCACAAGATATTGATAAATATATATCAGCTGAGATACCTGATCCAATAACAGATCCAAGTGGGTATGATGCAGTTACCAAGTTCATGATACATGGCCCTTGCAGTGGTGGAATATCAGAAACTGGTTGCATAAAAAATGGATCATGTTCAAAAAATTTCCCTAAATCTTATAATGAAAAAACCACTATAAGCGAGGATGGAGTAGTCACTTATAGAAGACGCAAAACAGATCTATATATTGAAAGAAAAGGACTAAAATTAGACAATCGATTCGTTGTTCCTCATAACATTGACTTAATAGTAAAATATCAAGCCCATATAAATGTAGAAAAATGTCACACATCAAGACTTATAAAATACTTATTCAAGTACATATGTAAAGGCAATGATAGGGCAATTGCAGAATTGAGTAGTCTATCAAAATTAAAAACAAACCAGCAAAATGCATCTGAAGAAGTAAATGAAATAAAAATGTACTTAGACTGTAGATACATAACACCACATGAAGCTGTTTGGAGATTGTTCCAATATCATATTCATTGCAATATTCCAAGTATAGAAAGATTACCTATTCACTTACCTAAAATGAACAATGTCATATTCACTGATGGTCAAAACATAGAAGATATGATCAATTCTGGTCAATTAGATAGAACAATGCTAACTGAATGGATGGAACTAAACAAACGAGATCCTGAAGCACGTAAACTAACATTTACAGAAATACCTCGAAAATACACATGGCAACCAAAAGAAAAGTGTTGGACTTGTAGAAAGAGAGGAAATCGCATAGGACGAATATATTATGTTAATCCAAATCAAGGAGAGATATATTATTTAAGAATGCTTCTCAATCTCAATCGTGGAGCAACAACTTTTGAAGAAATACGAACAATAAATAACATTGAATATAGTACATTTAGAGAAGCATGCAATGCGCTAGGATTATTAGAAGATGACAATGAATGGTTATCAGCAATTGAAGAAGCATCAAATTGGGCCACTGGATCACAATTGCGCAGATTATTTGTTAGTATATTGCTTTATTGTGAAATAGCAAATCCAGTAAATTTATTCGAACATAGTTGGAAAACAATGACAGATGACATAATATACAAGATAAGAAATACATATCGTTTACTAAACATAACATTATTAGATTCAGATTTAAGAAGTCATGTACTACACGAAATAGAAAGTTTATTGATTGACAACAACACAAACCTAACAAATTACGGACTTCCAATACCTCAAAATAACTATATACAACAACTTGACAACAGATTGCTAAGAGAAGAAATGAATTTTAACACAACAAATGTATTAACTGAAGCTATGTCATTATATAATGAACTTAATGAAGAGCAAAAAAACGTATATGATGCAGTTGTTGAATCAATAAATCTTGATAAAGGTTCACTCTTCTTCGTTTATGGATACGGTGGCACAGGCAAGACGTACCTATATAAAACAATGATTACTATGCTACAATCCCAAGGAAAAATTGTTTTGCCAGTTGCTTCATCAGCATTAGCAGCTCTATTGATGCCACGTGGAAGAACTGCTCACTCTAGATTTAAAATACCAATCAATATAGAAGAGAACTCTACATGTGGTATAAAAAAGGGAACACAATTGGAGCAACTTATCAAAGAAACATCATTAATAATATGGGATGAAGCTCCAATGAATCATCGTTATTGTTTTGAAGCATTAGACCGAACATTGAAAGATATTTTAGGTACATATGAGAAATGTCGTAGAGAAAAACCTTTTGGAGGCAAAACAGTTTTACTTGGAGGTGATTTTCGACAAACTTTACCAGTTATCAAATATGCAAACAAACAACAAACACTCAATGCATCAATTACAAAATCTAAACTTTGGTCTCATTGTCAAATTTTTAGACTTAACAAAAACATGCGTTTGCAACATCCTCACATGTCCAAAGAAGACAAAAAGAATGCTACAAAATTCAATGATTGGTTATTAGGTATTGGAAATGACACTATTTTGACTAGAAAACTATTTGATGAACCTGAAAGTAATTGGATCGAAATACCAAACGATTTGCTAATAAATGCACATGAAAATAAAAAAGAAGCCATCATAGAAGCCATTTATGACAATATACAAATTTTTTACAAAGATGGTTACTATTTGAGAGAAAGAGCAATAGTTACCCCAACAAATGATGATGTTGACATTATCAATGGCATGGTACTCGAAATGATACCAACACTTCCGAGGACATATTTCAGTTCAGATACGATATGCAACTCGACAATTCCTTTTGAAGAACTTCAAATAATGTATCCTCTTGAATTTCTTAACTCTATCAAACAAAATGGTATTCCAAATCACCAATTGACATTAAAAGTAGGTAGTCCGATAATGTTATTGCGAAATATAGACCAAACTAATGGCATGTGCAATGGAACAAGACTTGTAATCACACAATTGGCAGACAAAATTATAGAAGCAATCATAATTACAGGTTCAAACAAAGAAACAGTTTATATACCAAGAATAATTTTCAATATAAAAGACCAAAAATGGCCATTTACACTAAAACGCAAACAATTCCCAGTTAGATTGTGTTACGCAATGACAATAAACAAAAGCCAAGGACAAACTCTTAAAAAAATAGGAATTTATCTTCCTCGCCCAGTTTTCAGTCATGGACAATTATATGTCGCACTATCTCGAGCAACATCTAGATCAGGTGTTAAAATTCTGATTGAAAATCCAAATAATGAACACTCAAGCTACACTCAAAATGTAGTTTATAATGAAATCTTCAGTGACTTGGGTATGCCTTTAACCAGATATTATTTATAAATTTTTTTTGCAGTTAATACAAATATTAAAAAAAAAATAGTACTTCTGATATTGGAATTACTTTCATCTACACATAATATATTTTATAAAACAGTATTGTAATAACTCTATACTTAATTTATCATTATAGTGCAATAACTTCATAACTTTATACTTTAATTCATCATTATCTGCAACAAGATACACTCTTTCTTATATAAACTATATTATAGGTGAAGGTTATAGATCGGGTTGCTATTCTCACAACTGATGTAGAGACAAGGGTCGTGAAACCTTCAACTTGAGAAGAGTCAATCACTGCTGAAACAGGTGACGCTTTTTTTTGTCACTCTTAATTAAATTTAAACAAAAATATTGTTTGATTTCTGATGATTAATATTTACACATGCAAATTAGAAAAATATATTCAATTTTTTCTTGCCATTAGTCCTGCAAGTCTATACTTAACCTAGCACACCAATAAAAATGGGAAGTTAAAAGCACACAAATATTAACTTTTGAGGTTACATTTTTTGTGACAGAAAGGTAGCAACTAAACCTGTAATTGTTGAAAAAGTCATCTCAGAGAAGTAGGAAAATATTAACTAGGTTTGACCTTTTAGTGTATCTCTTTTCTTCCCTATTTTGCAGGACTAATAGCAAGAAAAAGAATCGGTGCTCAAAGAGGAGCACATCAGTGCGCATGCCAACTGGATAGGAATTATTAGACCGGAGGTGTGATTGACGTCCAATTTCTGCGACAATTACAGGTTTAGTTGCTACCTTTCTTACATTCATCGAACTCCCATAAGCTCCCCTGACCCACCCTTTCCCTTTAACCATTCTCTTTCTCACAGTAAGTTGAATTACTATTTACACTTTTTCATCAATCTTCTAATTTTGGAAAAAAATTGATTATGCTCATTCTAATTTCTTTACAAATTTTGCTCTACAATAGCATGAATATTGAAAAAGAGCTACATTAGTTCAATTATAATTGAAAAGAAGGCAAATTTGCAAAACTGATCTTTATTTTTCAGCGATGCAATTGTAAAAGAAAATTATTAATTGTAGGATACTCAACAGTTGAATTTTAAAGAAAAGTACATTGCAAGTATTACCAAATGTGAGCTCCCATCTACAAGACCATGTGTGCAATATAATACATTAGCTTAAGAATTTGTCTATTCTAACGTGTATTGCGTCCTAATATATATACTTTTCTCTTAGAAAAAATTCTTCCCTACTCTAAATAAATAAGTTACATTCTAAGTATCCAATCCATTGTTAGGGTTTCAGCCAACAAATATCAACACAAGTTGTCATGTACATTTTAATTATTAGATGCACTCTTAGACATATAATGTATACACCCTACAACTATGAAACTTTAACAAGCTACTAATGCCAGGTATTAATAAACTGTGATGGTGTGCACTCACTGGTAACAGAGTTGCTAAGGTTGAGCCAAGCAGGATAATCACAACACTCCATTATTCATTTTTTTGGATGAGTTTCAAAATGGCCACAATTTCTCAAATAAATTGCATCAGTACGATCTCAAGGACATACGGGGTGGGTATATTCCTAACAATGTAAGGAGGTTTATTGGAACATTATACATGACATTGGTCCAAGAGGTAATTTAATTATTTAAAAACAACTATCTTTCTTTTCCGTATTTATACAATTTATTTGTTTCATTATGTGATACTGAATCAAAAATTGACCAAATGACATATAATTTTTAAAGGTCATCTGTAGAAATTTTTCAGAAGCTCATTATTTCATCAATCATTTTAACATGAAACTTAAGAGATAAGTATGTCTTATTTGGAAAATTAATCAGGGGATGGCCTAGAGGAAAGTAATTTGCCAATGATTGATCAAGATGTATTTGGTGCGAATGAATATGGATATGTACCTGCATTAAATATTTTGTTAGCTGTTAATGGTTGATGACATTAACTAAGAGATATATACCTTTTCCAATTTCCTAATTATGAGATTGGCCAACATTCTTATCAGACTGTCTGGATCTAAAAAAAAATATTTTTTACCCCAGGCGATATGAACTCTTACCTTAGGTGATGCTGTTCAGTGTATTTTTTCCTCTGTAGAGTAACTTAAAATCTTATGATGATTCAGGTTATTGTATTTTACTGATGAGGGTTCAATTGTAGTCCACTTTTCGAGGAAGTAGTGCTATAGCTAATAGTCCGCCAAGATGTATTCTACAGGTATCTGGCAAAAAGTGACATCTCAATCTATTTAGTTCAAGTAAAATATGGCAGCAATCAGTCTTAAATTAAATTAAATTTAACATTAATAAGTAGTATTTGACCGTGCAATTCAGCCCCAATCAGGTTTCAATTCTCTTTGACTAACCACCATTAAATCTCCTTTTACCGCAATTGCAGCTTAAAAACTGAGCAAGTCCAAAGAGAAACCAAATACATATAATTAAGTTAAACAATGCAAGGTTGTGTGTTTTTTCTGGTCAAATTGGTAGTCAAACACTGCAAGTCCATACTTAACCTAGCGCACCAATAAAATGTGAAGTTAAAAGCACACAAATATTAACTTTTGAGGTTACATTTTTTGTGACAGAAATGGGTTGAGTCGCATGGGTGTCAGATCAGGCCATATGATTTGGAAGTGTCTATATGGGAACATGACGTGGACTCTCTCTCATGATGAGTTGGCAGGTTTTGTTTTTGTGTCTTTTATTGGACTATATTTTAAATTTTAGGCAAACATTTTGTTTTTTGCTTAATCGAATAAAGGAGATACAATATAAAGTGTCTTGCATTATGATGCTGTAAAGTGGATATTATTTGTATGTAACAAATTTGGTACCAGGTCTAAATATTAAAAGGAAGAAATGTTAATTGTAAAAAATAAGCGATTACTACGAAGCTTAATCACTATTTAGATAAAATTGTTCTCAAGATAAGAAAACCAATAATGGGCTTGATTCCTATATGTTGAATATGATCACTATATTGGAGAAGCTGGCTTTTTTATGGTAAAAGTACTATTTAAAACAACTACCATCAGTTGCTATTATTTTTGTATTAATTGGTCTGAGAAAATTAGTTCCAATTCTCAAAATATATTAGATCGTCCAGTCCAGTTATAATTTATGAATGTTTATTATAATGCTCTTTACTTCCTGGTATAGTTATTAATTGATGGTATGGTCTCAACTTAATTCTTCATCTCAGCTGATTCTCAAGTTGTATGTTGTTAGTGTATTTTGTTGATTCCAGAAATACTTTTCAGCTGATTCTCAAGTTGTATGTTGTTAAATCAACGGCGGTATTGCCTACATTTAGATTGTTCTAATCAGCCATTCAAAGTAACAAGTCAGCTAGCCCTAAAAACAACTAAGAAAACTATACCAAGACTCCAATGAAGAACACTAGCTAATATGGACAACAAAATCAATTAATAGAACTCCATAAGTATTGCTTGGTTAATTAGATTGTTCTCCCGCTGATTTATGTTATATATCATGTAAATCTTAATTGCGCTGCTTAGTTCTTGACTTCATGAAGTTGCGTTATAATTAATGATTACCATTGGCAATGAATTTTCTTTATATTTTTTCTTCCAAATTTCAGAGTTCTAGATGACTTGATTTGGCAATTTGTTCTTGCATTTGGTTGGTGCATGATATTCAGGTATGCACCAATGTTCCTATCACATTTAACATGCATACAAAATATTTCTGCATTTTGAGTTAATTTGTTTATATCCAAAGAAGTTGAGAATGGTACTAAATATGTGCTTAAAAAGTATCTAACTATAGGGAATAAAACTTACCATCTTGCAGTTGTTAATTTGGATTGAGATCATCTCCAGGTACTTCAAACAATATTTACAAATTGTTATATGAAAAGTAGTTTGTTTTATCTATGCATCAAATATGGTACATTGTACATTGGATGTTTGGGAGTTATGAATTAACAAACTGTCATGTGATAGCAAACTAGCAACATATATACATATCCACAATTATACACTACACAAACTGACACACTTTTCAAATTTTTGCAGCAACGGCAGCAACAAAGAACAAGAATAGCTTTGTCGCTTTGTCTCAACAAACGCTAAAAAAAAGGAAAAATAAAATAGTACTCTTGGTCGCTTTGTCGAGTCATAGGCAAAACGGGCCATTTTTCATGAAATTTGTTAATATTTTTATTTGAAATAGAATTAATGGGCTTGAAATGTTTCACTTCATATTAAGCTCGTCTAAACTTTCGTCAACAGCAAAAGTCATACCCGTTGTGTTAGTATCACTTTTGTACTATCCTACCACATGTAAAGTAACGCTTGCATCATGAGTACAATTTCTTTTCAATATTATTATCAACAATTGACACAACTTATATCAACTATCATTGCCGAAGCAAAGCGATGCATTCCACTACCTCATATTACCATCGGATTATAAAAAAAAGTACCTACCATGGCATTTATATTTATATATTTTTTTAATAATTTAGATTGATAAAACTAAAGAAAAATAAAATAAGGAATATATTATCGTTACATTTGCAATGTACACCACTGAACTACCTTACCATATCTATTTACTTGCATCAATGTTATATCACCGTAAACTGATGCAATATACATTAATTAATTGTATATAGAGAGTAATCATTCTTTCTCATATCCAGTTTTTATCTTGAAACTTCTACCGTCTTTACACCATTGAATTTACTTTTCACATTTTTTTATTTTTGCACCGTTCAATTTACTGTTGCACTTTGTGACTCAGCCAACATTACCATTACCATTAACTGACACCTGTCTATCTATTTCTTTATTCTACTAACACGTGTTTGTTTTACTGGTTCTCTCCCTTTTCCCAGGTTTTATGCACCACATCTCCTGTAAACTTCTCCAAATCTCTTGGCCTCTCTCATCTTGCAAGGTATCTCCCATGTCTCCTAAATTGTTTGTTCAATCTCCTAAATTTGGCATAATATATTTACAGTTCTTTTCATACTTAGATTAGTTTACATAAATTTACTACTTTCAACTAACACTTTCAACATTATTATAAATATTCAGATGGCCGCTCGGAGCGATATAACACCCATTGCAATCCTTAAACCTGAAATGTACCGCCGAAGAATCAAGGGAAGAATTACAAAACTATGGACAGCTCATAGCGCAACCGATGGCAAAAAAATTTCTCACGACTTCATATTTGTCGACAAAGAGGTACATCATTGTTTTTCAGGAACTCTTAGATCTTTAAATGTATTAACAACAGCTAACCTCAGTGTTATACATTTTTTTTTTCAAATTTGCCTTCCTATATATATCTATATAAATAATATGTTATCCTAAGTTTAATATTACAGACCTCATTAAATTACAAGGATCACTATAAGCAATTTATAACGTCTAAACTGTCATTGTCTATTCAGAATACAGCAATAGAAGGCTTCATTAGAATTTCAGATGAAGACAACATACTACAACAAGTACAAGAAGGTCTGGTGTATGAATTTTACAAGTTCATACCAACAATTAAACGAGAGGTGTTCAGAACAGTAGAACACGGCGCTCGCATCCAGCTGACGGGAGCAACGATAATTACAAATGTAGAAAATGATGATGCAGCATTCCCACTAAGATACTTTAATTTCAAACCACTAAATAGCATCGGAACCACTATCACAGGAGATAAAACGGTTGTCGGTAAGTACCTCCATCGTAAACTGCGAGAAAATAAATAAAATATTCAAAACGCCTTGCAAATATCTCATATTTGTGATACTAATTCTAATCCAAATTTAATCAACCAGATGTCATAGGCCAAGTCGTTTTCATTGGACCAATAAAAAGAGTCAACAAGAATAGTGGACAGGTCAGCCTAAGAGAAAACAGTGGACAGGTCAGCCTAAGAGAAATAGAAATAGAAGACGAAAGGTATAGCCACTGATTATATTCAAAATTAACCTGCTCAACACCTTCTGTACTTTCTTTCTCTGGTTCTTAACCTACCTTTTTCATACTTTTTTTACAGTTCCTTCCAAGTAAATATCAACATAACTTGATAATTTTTATTATCTCTTATTTTTTTTCTTAGTAAATAAAATTAATCTCTATCATTCTCTGCTTTTCTAGGTAATGGCAATTGCAGTTTAACAAAATTTACCAAAATTGCTTCCATGAAACACTTGCAAAATAAATGCACTTCACAAATACTAACAGATTCATCGTTGCTAGAACCTGAAACATGATAAAAATACACTTCTAAAAACAAATCACAATTAATAATAGTCTAAGTTAATAAATATATATTTAGTGCAATATTATAACATTTGAACTATTAATAAAGAACAACAAACGATTAATTTTGTTCTCCTTCAAATTATTGCATTAGTACAACAAATACTAAGTATGAAAAATACATATACATTCTTTATACCTCTATCTAATTGCAAATAACAATCTTATTTATAATATCACAGGGATGACAAAGTATTGATCACCATATGGGAAGAGCACTTACCTCAAATTGACTTTCAAAAAATAGAAGAAGAATCAAAAACACAAGAGATCATCCTCGCATTTAGTTCTCTTCGGTTGCTTCCCTTCAAAGGTAAGAATTTCTGCATTTACAAAAGAATTTAACAGCAACTAATTTCGCATATAAACTGATATTCATCCAAAATCACAGAAAAATGGAATCTCACCACATACTCAGCAACAAGAATATATCAAGACCAATTCCTGCCAGAGATAACAACTTTTAGACGAAGGTATTAATCTGTCATGAGCAAAGTACATAATTTTCACTTCCAAAACAGGTAGTCAATAAATTTACCAATATTTTGATAACTATCTACAGAATAGCAAAGAACAACAAACAACTCACATTACATGAAGCCACACCGTTAGAAGAACAGCCTGATGAACAACTTCCTCCCTCAGTTTCCATTAAGGAACTGCACGACATGTGCATACCAGAAAACCAGGTAAACAACAAAACTACAGAGAATAATGTTTCAATAGACAAATATAAATACTATTACACTACAATAAACAAACTTCAAACAATGCAGGACAAATCATTTAACGTGGTTGCAAAAATTTCTGATACACTAGAAGAACTCGGATGGTACTACGAAGCATGCCCGATACATAGGACCAAAGTTAGACAACCATCCTACTTCTGTTACAAATGTAAAGCTAATGTTCGAAGACCTTTGCCATGGTAAGCCTATTACATTAACAAACAAATAACACAAAAATATTCAAAACTCATCAACTTCCCTTCTAATAATAATTACAAAAAATTGTTTATATTCTTTTTGCAGGCTCAATTTCAGATTAATAGTTGCAGATGAAACAGGTGACGCTCAGTTCAGTTTCATCGGAAAACAGGCCGAGTACTTGATCGGCTCTTCAGCACAAGACCTTTTATATTGCTCCAACAATCAAGGAAAAAAGAAACACTTGCCACCAGTATTTGCACAGCTCAATAACAAAGAACATATGTTTACAGTACAATGGGAAAAAAACAAGTTTACAGACGATACCATCTACTATCATGTGACTGACATACAAAATGTACCACCCGCAACTACAAAACAAATATCAGCAGCAGCAGCAACACCATATGAAAAAAACAGGTAGCAAAAATAAAATAATATTTTTTATAGCTTTCAATTAATTCAATACAGTTATTGGAAAATCATTGCAAACTCATAATGTATACAAATACAAAAACAATTACACCCTACTTATTCTACTACTTCATTACTATTGAAAACTACAGTACCAAGATTTTTTGTTAAACAATCCTGAAATAAATAGAACACATATATACCATCACATCCTTTAACATGCTCACTTCTTAATAATATCCAAACCACTTTTACAGTCATTTTACTTTATTAATATCTTCTCTTTCAATTAACTATTTAGTTTCATCTCTAAAACTAATTTACTCCTGCAGCTTTGAATCACAACCAAAACCTCCAACTTCTGAGACAAATCAAACAAGGAGACAGCTATTCATACAAAGCCAATCCAAAAAACAACGAACAAGGTAATGAAATCTTATTTTGATGTAATATTTAACAATAGGCAAAACTTTACAGACTACAACAAAAAAGGCTATTACATGATATTGACCAGTATATTTAAAATAAAACTTCCCTATTATGGTTGACAACATCGATTTAACTATTCTTCTATAGCCCATCAACAAAAATATTGTACTTCATAACATCAAACTGCTGCCCTTTAGAAATCATATTATTCAAAAAATCAACTTCCTTACCAAGCACAATACACCATTCATTCTGTAATACCTGCTATCGGTATTCACAAGCTGGCAATATAGTAAATGCTGCATTAGAAGCCACAAATAATTTTGTTAAATTTAAGCAGCTGCTTTGTTTTCTCAATAGTGCCAGCAATTAAAAAGATAAGTCAAATAAAAAGCAAGGGCTAATTTCTATCTTAAAACGACAATTAGTTCATTTGAATACTACTGAAAACTATGAATGCAACAAATATCTCATGCTTTATGTAATTTATCATTTTAAACAGCGGTGAAAGCAGCAGCAAAGGAAAAGACAAGGTGGAATAATTACTCTCAGTCTTTAAAGAAGCATTAGCATGTTTTGTTAGTTGTACATACCATTTTGTGTTGATATGAACATCAGAAAAACAGTCAACTTATATTGTCATCACAACCAAACATGTTTGGAAAATTTGTTACAAAGAGATAGCACGCTTACACAAAGCATGCTATCCCGCTTCCAAACATAGTTTGTGTTCCAATCCTACCTACTATGAAATTTTTGTTGTATGAAAATGAAAACTACTATGAAATTTTTGTTGTATGAAAATGAAAACTTGATCTGTAATCTATACATGCAGCTTTTGTAATATATCTAAACACGTTCAGTTGTACACATTTCTTTTGTAATATATCCATGTACCTATATACAACGTCTCCGTACACATCTCATTGCCTCAAAAACAGTAGCCCAAGCAAGCCTGCTATCTTTTTTTCAAATATAGTCTGTAGTCCAATCCTATTATATCTACACACACACACACACAACATTTCTATATACATTTTTCTGCCTCAAAAACAGTTGCCGAAGCAACGCGAGGCCACCTGCTAGTTATTAATTAATTTATTATGGTTGGTGAACGATCCGAAAGTGGAAATGCCATGAGGCCCATGAGCATTGTTGGTCCCTATCGTCCTTTTTTATTGGACAATTTAATTAAAAATGCAATTTGCATACCATTTACATTCCTAATGATATGCTAGCTTCTAGAATAGAAATTAAAACACTGCACGCCGTCTCCTCTCTGTTCCATGTCTTTTTTATCCATGCTACACAAATTAAGAATTCGATCGGTTCATTTTGCATACTTTGATTTATATTTTATTTAATTTTAGTTAACACTTGTCAAGTAAGTGGCGGCACTCATTTTTCTTAATTGGCACTACAGAATTGGATACATATTTTTAAAAAAATCGTCACTAATTTTGGAGTATCATCCACCGGTTTAATATAAATCACTACTCTTTCTATTAATTGTGGATATACTATTAGAATTAGACAGCATTTTATACTTCTTTATACCTAATAATTGAGGGCAGTGTTAACAACCGTACATTAGAGTAATTTTTGCTAAATATCAAGTTAAGGGTTGGTTCTTTTATAAACATAAACATATATAGGGGAGATTTCAGGTTTGAACTAGGTACATGTGACGACTGAGAGTGTGTGTTTGGTTTATCAGCGAAGAATGATGAGAGAGAATAATTAATTGAATAGAATTTTGGGAAGTGTTTCAGCAATAATGGATTAAGCTTTTTTAAGACTTAATCTGCTTATTTTAGTTTCTATAGCCGCTTAATTCTGTCGAATACTGATTTTTTAGTGCGGATTAAGATCATCTCTTTTAATCTCTTTTTATCCAGATCTTAATTATCTGTCCGGACCAAAGACACCTCTACCACTTTTTTTAGCTTCTTTAACTTTCACTCACGAGTTAAGACAACTGAACATCAGTTCCTTAGCGCTCCTTAAGCTCTTATTCCTTTACTCTTAATTCCTTGTTGTTGAACAGTCCCTTGATAACAAGGCGCACGGGAAGGGTTGAGACACTACTAGAATTTGGACTTTTTGCAAGAGTAGCACTTACTTGTTGCAAGAGTGTGAACGGCCCTTGCAAAAGAAATAGCATTTCTGACACAAGAAAACCTGTTGCAAGGGTGTCCCTTGGAAAAAGTAACGCATGCAAAAGATTTGATGTTTACCCTTGAAATTGTCTCTTATCTACTCTTGCAAATAATAATTGAAGACCCGTGACCCGCTAGCAGAGCCAGATATTATATTTTAATGAATGTCCTTGCAAAAACCTCATTCCATGCCCTTGTAATAAGTCTAAAGATTTAAGACAAAACAGTTGCAAGGGCTTACCCTTGTAACAAGTTTTGAAGATTCCGTTTATATTATTTTATTCTGAAGGCCCTTGTAAGAAGTCCTACACTACCCTTGCAAGAAGTCTGGTTATTCTGACAACTACTAATTGCAAGGGCTTACCCTTGTAACTTGTTTCGTACTACAGTGCAGAGCCTTTTCTGTATATTTTTAATGTCTCCCTTCAAATTGAATTTATTATGTAAACCACAGCAACAAGAATTACAGCAGTAGTTTGAAAAGAGTACAATATTTAAGATACACAAATAATTCGGAAACTTAAATTGGAATATTTGTCTTAAATAGTAAAATCTTACAAAGTAAATGAGATACAAAATAATTCTCCAAATTGCCATACATCAACTGTCTCATTGTCAGCATCTTCCGTTGAGTCAGAATATTCACTAAATGTTCCCTTTAGACACATAAATGGAGTACTGCAGAGCAAGGTCTTCATAAATAAATCATGTTCTAGCTGTATGGATGCCTTTCAATTCAGTGTTTCCATCCTACAAAAATTGCACCTAAATCATGTAACACTTAACTATCCTTGCTAAGAGCCAATAATTTTCGGATTACTTGCAAATAAACCAAAAGATGTTGAGTAATTGCGAAAAAGTTATAACTATGCTCAGTGTGATTTACTAATTGATCAATCTAAAATAGCCTCGATGCGGCCCAAGCTTCTTCACCACCACCTGCCTTCCATCGAGCAATCTGAAATCAGATGCTATTTTTCATTATATTAAAGAAGATTATTACATGCCTTAATATAGGCCAACGTACATGAGCTCAAAGACAGAAGGTGAGCTGTGAAAAACAGAAATGGAAAACTATTCTATAGAAATAAATCCTGCTGATATCTAAACAAATCCTGCTGTTATCTGTAGTGAAGATGTCTCAATTCTAGGCATGAATGGAGAGGTCCATTGCTGCCTTATTACAATCGCCCCTAACTTCAATCGAAATTTCAACTTAAAACAGTCTCAAATTGTTTTCATGCGAAGTATCTACGAATGAATTACACATGTTTCTACTAGAATTAAGGTTTTTGAGAATACATTGCTAGCTTGCTCTAAACACCAAGGTAACATTTTTTTTTACAAAGCAGTAAGTAATAGGTAGACTAATACAATAATGTTTTTGGTCTCCTCGTTTCATTTTATAATTTCATTCCAGAAGCAAGAATAAATTTGGTCTCATCTCATTTTGCACAATAAACAAACAAGATATACCATAATACTCCAATTTGACGATTATCCCCTTAAAACTATCATAATTTACTTACCACTAGAAGAAGAGGAGTCACTGCCAGAACTTCTAGGCCTATTTGGTTCGGCTTCTCTCTTGATATTGACTAGTCGGGGTATTGCATTGCTGGCATTTCATCACCTCCATATCCGCATCCTCTTCTCCCATCTCACCCTGTAACATATACATAGCAATGTTTGATCATGATTTTGTTCAGGGTTTCTTTTGTTACAATTTCACAATTCTTTTACTAGTCAATATCAAGAACCTCAAGATATATACTGTAACCAATCAATGTTTGCCTTAAATAACACATATTCAAACAAAACACTAAGCTAACTCTACTACCAATCTATCGCCTTTTCTCAAGCCATTGTCTTTGGCAAAATCTCTGAATCATTTCAGTTTTCCGTCACAAAGTGGGAAACCCCCTGTCAAATTAATCCTCTGGAATGAGAAAAATTAAGAAATAAATTTCTGAAGAGGAAGTAAGTGTGAACTAAGTTAATTAGTCTAAAAATGATTTTAACTTGTTCTATTCGAACAATACAATCTGGTCACCATTTGCACCAATTTTCCTTAGGTTTGCACCAGTTCGAACAATACAATCTAGTCATCTGTACCATGTAGCCACAGTATGGGTGTCTGCATGGATCAAAATTTAAAAGTTTACATCCGATACAAGCAAATCAATAATTAAATAATAGCTGTAGTGAACATTATTAGCATAATACTTTAGCCTAATTGTGCGGGGCATTTCAACAAGCACCTTACATGCACACATGATAAAACTATCAACCGTTATGAAACTATCAACTACCTAAGGATTGACTTTGAATTTATCATCTAGCAGCAACTAACCAAATGAAACAGACAATTAACAAAAATTTGGGAAAAAAATCACCTAAAGTGGAAATAGTGGTACCTATATATGCTTATCAAGAATAGGCCCCAATATTCTTTTACTAGTCAATATCAAGAACCTCAAGATATCTATTGTAACCAATCAATGTTTGCCTTAAATAACACATATTCAAACAAAACACTAAGCATTGAATTAGTCCTAGTGGTCACTTTAGCATAATACTTTAGCCTAATTGTGCGGGGCATTTCAACAAACACCTTACATGCACCACAAGATAAAACTATCAACCGTTACCTAAGGATTGACTTTGAATTTATCATCTGACAGCAACTGACCAAATGAAACAGACATTAACAAAAATATGCGAAAAAAATCACCTATTAAATATGGTAAGTGTTGGTCGTGTTAATTGTTCTTCCCATTTAGGCATTTCCACAAATACCTTCTGTGCATATTGGGTGCTCGGTCTTAGAGAGAGAGAGAGAGCGGTGGGGGGAGGGTTTGGGGGCTGGGGTCAGATTCACAATTTGAGAGATGGAGAGGGGAGGTCCTGGAGAAGAATTGAGGCGAAGATGTAATTTGAGAGGTAGAGAGGGGAGGGTGAGATTGATTGTGGAAGTGGGGTGCGGCTGACTGGCTGAGAGGAAGGCAGGACTTGGTAAATTGATAGAGAGGAAGGCGGGGACTTGGGAAAAATCAGAGGGAGAAGTGGATTTGCTGAAAAAATTGGAGGGAACACACGAAAAAATTGGAGGGACGTGAAAATGAATTTTAGAGGGACGTCAAAAAATGTGGAGGGAAGTTGTCAAAAAATTATAAAATTTTAGAGGGAAATGAAAAATATGGTACTTGAGCGAAATTGTAAAATTTGTTGATTTTGATGCATTAACTGCACAAATACATAGAAAAAATTAGAAGAGGTCTAAAGTGACCGATTTAATTTGATTCATCATATATGATGCAAGTTATAAACTTAATTTGCAATACAAAGTCTTATCTTCCTAAAATTTGTAGTACAATTAATTTTCTCAAATAAATTTTGTAGTACAATTTTTTTTCTCAAATAAAATTTCTAGTACATTTTTTTTCTCAAATAAAATTTGTAGTACAAGTAGACATTTCCAAAATTTATATGATTAATAATTTACTTGATTCATAAATTTTACGCATAATGAACATATTCGTCATTAATTTAGTAAGGTCAAATTCGATAAAACATATACAACAAATTGTTAAAGTCACAATAAAATTAAAAGTTAACAAATAAATTTTGTGATTTACGTATGCACAGATTCGATAAAACATATACAACAAATAATATAAAAACAATTAAAAAAATTTCAAATTTTTAACGGTTTATATGACCAAATCATACTTACATGACCAAATCATACATGTGTCAATAGAAGTGAAAATATTTAGTTAAATTTAGTCAATTAAAATCAAAATTCTACTTTAATTTTATAAAATATTTTGCTATGGAAATTATATTAATGAAATTTATGCAACGATTAATGTAATAACATGTTTATTGCTTACTTAAATTATTTTGACATGTTTAAATTATATAGCATTACATGCATGTTGCACATATGACTCACATCTTCCATGCATGAACATGCAATATAAACTCTAGCTATGTGAGTTAATGAAGATGCACCGAAATATGTCATTTGTTGGTCGATCGGAGCGTTCAAATTAAGGAGCACTGCATTTATTGTCCTGCGCCCAAGTTTGATGAAATTTTGTTTTTATTTACCCATCCATCTAGTTGATAAAAAATTGAAGCATCGTATGGCAATAAAAACTTCGTGTTGGATCGAAGCTCATACATAATAAAATTTTCGAACTTTTATGTTGGTTATGTTCAATGTTCTCTCTTGATCATTTTAAAACAGATTTGGAATGATTTCATTGTAGATCGACTGTTGATTTTCCGCGTGAAAATGAACGGTCCGAAAATATTTTCTAAATTTGAAGGACCATATAATGATGAAAGTCTATAAAAAAGTGTCATGTATAAGAATTATTTGAACATATAAGATGTAAAAAAAATAAAAAATAAATTTTGAATTTTTTTTATATGTACTGCTGTACATACATTAGGTGATTAGTATATATCAAACTTCTATCCGTCCGATAAGTGAAGAATGGTCTTGATTTATTCATTTTGAATAGCTGTGAGTAAAGAGTCTCAATACTCTGAGGTAACATAATATTTCTGTTTAGATCCGGCAGTAGATAATGCACAAGATCCTTTGATATTGGTGCGTAAAGATGATCACATGGTCCGATCTAAACACAAATATTATGTTACCTCTAAGTATATGAATTTTTTATTTATCTCTAACTTTTCATTTCCCTCATCTCTCTGTACGCAGCCACCTAACTTAGGTTTTTCATTTTCCCTCCCAAGAGAGTTTCACCTTCCCCCAATTTTTTCAACTTCCCTCCTATTTTTCACCTTATTTTGTCCGCTTAATTGGATTCCCTCCTATTTGTTTTCATTTCTCGCGCTCTCTTCAGTGCCTCTCTTAAAAAAAACTCTAGATCTAAAATGGCAGGAAGAGGAAAGGCGATCGGTGAGATTCAGGCGAGAGGCCTTTTCAGAAGAAAAGCGAGGTTCTCCGGCCAGGAACCTTCTCTCGTGGTGGTGCGTTGTTTCTCTCTTGGTGATCTCGGCTGGTGATAAATTTTGTGCTCGAGATTTGCTTCTCACACTTAGTCGCTTTCTTTTAGTCGTACAACTCAGGTTTGTGGTTTTGTGCAACTACAACCCTCTGGATTTGTCCATTTTTATTACTTTTAGTGTGAATCGAATTTCTCTAGTTCAAGTCAATAAGTTATTAGGCTGAATTAAGTTATTACTTTTAGTGTGAATTGAATTGATTTTAACCCATCACTACAACTAATTGGAAATCCAGAGTCTCAGGCAATCTTGTTATTAGGCTGAATTAAGTCAAGTTAGTTGCATTGTCTTTGTTTAATCAAAATAAAGCCTCAATTTACTACCATCAGCTGTCATGTAAACTTTTAGCTATGAATTTTGTATGTTGGCCGGTGCATATGCTTTCCAAATATATGTGTATCCCCATTTAATTTTTCCACGAGAGACCATGGCCTTGTAGATTTTTCCCATTTAATATATGTGCATCAGGATTTGTTGATGTTCAATCTATCGAAAGTGCCCAGTCAGTTCTGATTAGTAAATTATTAAATTCATATATTTTAATTTTCTTTTTCTTTCTATTCTCTGGTGTTAAAATCCAGACTAATATAAATTTCATATGATGCAGGTTAAGGGAAAAAAGGCGTCTTGGAAAAGCTGGTACATCCTTTCCTCTTAAAAAGACAACCAATGTTCTTCCTAAAATTCAACATGTACATATGTTATAACCTTATCTTACTAAGTTGATTTACTGTGTGAGGTTTACATCTCTTTTTGTTCGGAGCTAGTTGCCAAATATGTGAAAGGATTGAATTTTTGAGTAAATTTTATTGCATTGATGCATGTATTTTAAGTGTTTGATGATTTGCCCAAATAAAACTAGAATTTTAGGTGAGAGCAGTGCGGTTGTAAATGGTTGCCAATGATTGCCGATAACCAGCAATGTATAGGAATTAGTTTGGTAATTCACTAATTGAGCAGTGCGGTTTCAAAATTGAAAGCTTGATATTTAAGATCTTGATACGTTATGAATTTCGGGTGTGATTAATTGTTGTCTTGGAAGGTTTGTTACTGGTTTCTTATTTCACTGGTGAGAGAATATTAAAGGTTTGGGTACAAGTTGTTCAAATATCTTTTTCTGTTAAATTTAACAAGTATCAGTATTATTTTTCTGCAAAAACAAGTATTGTAAGTACTGTGTATAATATTTGATAGCACAAATGAAGTTTACAGGAAATAAAATTTCACTATATTTGTGCATTGTGTTGCTTCAAATCAGTGGCTTTTAATCTAGTGGTACTATGAGTTGTGTTGTGAAATCTGTCTAACTTGCTCGCTTATTTGGGTTATTAAAAGATTGGGTTGAGGTGCGAATTACCGCAACTTTTAATCTGGTGGTATCTTTTTTTTTTATTCACTATTTTTAGGTGCAGTGGATGTCCCTATAGAGGCCTTCCAGCCTTCAAGCTTGGTGAAAAGGTGAAGTATAACTATGCTATAACTCCTTTTCTTTTGTACACCTACATGTCTAAAAATTACTGTCCTACAAAAAAGTGAAGTATCTTCTACAAGGTGAGATACATTGCACATGTATCCTTCCCTTGCTCATTTTTTATGAAGAGAAGTGCAATGTGCCAATCACTAGTGAGTTTTTTTTTTCCAGTCATGGCCTTGGGTGTATGTGGTGTAAGAAAACAATAGTGGTCCTTTTTGTCTCTCTTCTATTAGGTAATAATTGTTGTATTAAAACTGTTTTCTAGAGGTTATGCTTTAGAATTGTTACGTTTTCTAGAGGTAAAAAAACTATTACATTTTCAAACTATATATTTTCTATTTTATGGTGTCTTTTGTTTTATTTTCAGATTCACCAGCTCAGGAGTGTGCCCTTTATACTCTTTTGGTGGGTCATGTGAGGTTATGTATTTGATGTGACATTGTTATTTTCACATATGGTTATGTAGGGAAACCTTAGCAGATTTATTTTCTTGTTAACAATGTACTTGGATAATTGTATAAATGGATTGCTGTTATTAGCAGTTAAGCAAACTTTTGTGTTATATATTGTTGATATAATGTTTTTCAGTATTTTGGTACAATGCATGATAATTATAATATGTTGATTAATGCTTATTACATGCTTTCGATCTATATTTCAATGTGTTTATGTTAAAATGGTTCAATGGGAATTAGAGATGTAAAAGAGTATCGGGTTGGTACCGGGTTGGTACAGGGATGACTGTAGAATAGGGCCATGTTGAAAATGATGCCATACAAGATTATTATTTTCATGGGTAATCAATGCAAATAACCTGGTGGGGCCCACTTTCGTTAACCATGCAAATAAACAGGGGGCCCCACCTTCTCTACCCATGCAATTGTTCAGTGCTTTATCCTTGCAAATAAACAGGGGGCCCTACCTTCTCTAACCATGTAATTGTTTAGTTCATTTGCCTTGCAATAAACCGTGTGGGACCGCGTTCTTCAACCTTGCAAATACTAAGATGGGGCCCACGTTCTTTATCCTTGCAAATACTCCCTGCAGGTGCCAAATCTCAGACTTTTAGCAAGCGTAGTTATTTCAAGAGTAGTCTCTTGTAACAAGATTGGGAAAAGTTATTGCAAGGGTAGCCCTTGTAACAAGTCAAAATTCGAGTATTTACATGGAGGCTTGTTCCAACGGTAGTTTTTGCAAGGGTGGCCCTTGCAAAAAGTCTTTTTCGGGCTTGTTGCAAGAGTGAGCTCTTGCAACAACCGAAATTTTGCCCTTGTAAGAAGTCTAAATTCTAGTAGTGAGAAATTCGGGCAGGAGGGGCAGGCATTTATAAGTTAAGCGTCCGAGAGAGAGAGGACATATCGATCGGCCTTTGATTGCTTCATTGCTTGTATGAAATGGATGGTATAGATCTCATAAAAAAGAAATGGATGGTATAGAGGCAGTCTTGTGTTTTGTTTGACATATAGTAATTACTGTTGTTGGACCCACATTAATTAAAGCAGACGCGTGAAGACTAGGTCTCTTGCTCGATTTCTTCAAGCAGGTTGAAGTCAATCCAGCTGCTTACCTCTCCGGTCGTCTTCTTAACCCATACACCCCGCTAGCTGTAGTGATGTGCCACACATCTGTAATTTTGGTTTATATGCATGCATGCTTTATTGATGGGTTCTGTTCTCACCATTTTTGAGGAAATAAATCTGCTGCAATTCCAAAGCATCGCAGGTTCGTGTGATTCCAACCCAACCGTTCATATGTTTCGAGAATCATGCACAAAATTAATTTATTTTGAGATTCCTGCAATCCAATAAATAAACGATTGGGGTTAGAAGCAAAGGGACTCTGCGATCCTTTGGAATCGCAGCAGATTTATTTCCCATTTTTTATCTGTGTCTCTCACCTTTTTAATTTAGTTGTTTCGCTGCTTTGACTCGGTTAGCCAAGGAGGATGAAAAATACAAAGCAAGAAAATGACTACTTCCGCGTCCGACGACCCAGTCAACGACTCAGGGTAAAAACTATACTTTCTATTTTTTTGGCGCCTTCGGTACGTGGAATCACATCCCGCATTGTATTACCAAAGGTTTAAAGCTAACTATGATTTTTAGTTAGAGTTTGTGCAAAGAGGAAGGATGAAGGAGAGATGAAAATACACTATGTGAAGTAAACTAAATTTACTGTTCTTTTCTCATGTATCAGAAGTTTAAATTACATACTATATACAAACAAGATATATAATTATTTATTAGGTTCAAATAGTAATTTGATTCGTAACATAATAATCTCTACATTTAACCAAATTACATTTAAAACAATCTAAATATAAAATACACTAACAACATGCCAAAAACTAGCTCAAGCTAATTAGAAATAAAACATAAAGATAACGGTGAGACAAAATGCACACTCCACACCTCAAATCAAAATCTCACCCAAAGATAATGTTGAGATAAGAGGCATACTCCATCTCAAATCAAAACCTCACCCTAAATATCTAGAAGGTTGCTCTCGAATATCAAGTTATTGTCGATATCGAACTTGACTAACAAATTACTCGTTCATATCTTTAAGAGTGCATGATTACATATAATGTAGTATAGTATCCTAAAACCCTTTACCTAAACAAAGAATTATCAAATCACTAAAATTTCAATTAACCAACTTATCAAAATTTGAGGCAAGACTTCATGTGGTGTACGCAAGACTTGAGGCATCAAGTGACAAATACTCATAGCCTTTATGCAGTGTACGCATTCTAATCCGGTCTACTATGACTCACATAAAAAACAAAAGAACCGTTTGTTGTTTGCACAATTCACAGAAGGCGTGCTGGAATGAAGAGAATAGTAGCAGTCTTCACACAGCTCACATATCCACGCACGACAGTGAGAGGGCGACTCAGTGTTGGCACCATTCACCAGGTGCGAATGGAGGGAACCGCTTGGCCTTTGCGCAATCCACAGGAGGCAAAACAAAAAAACATAGAGCATTTTACAGTTTTTGAGCGGTGCACACAAAAGCGCTGAAAATAGAGAGGATGTTATATGGTCTTCACATTGATGACCCTAACGGCACCTTAATACTAAAAATATGAAAATTTAAATCGCAATTAAAGTACAATAAAGAGAGAGAGAGAGAGAGAGAGAAATTGACATGCGATATGCTAATGGAGTTCGGTAAAAATAGTCTACGTCTCCGGAACATCACAACCGCTTCTCGGTGTGCCTTTCTATTATCCAATGAGAAAGTAATACAACTTGTGAACCGGTGAGCCCTTATAAACCTTTGGGAAGTAACTCAGCAAACTTGAAAAGCAAGCACTAAAGGCTCTAATAAAAGAACACTCAAAGAAGCAGTCTAACCTTATCTATTTAGAGATTGGTGAAGTGTATTTGAGGTATGAATCAAGAATATTGAAGGTTTAAGCATGCACATCAATGGTGGCTACCTTAAGTAGAGAAAAATCGCACGGCTGGGTTCGTAATTATAAACAAATTCAGACTTTCTATTTATACAAAGGAAACAAAATCAGAATTTTGCATCTAACCGTTAAACGGTTAGATAACTGTTCAACGGTTAGGTCAAAATCTAGTGAAAGTATGCTTGATTCGTTTAATCATTTGAATTAACTGTTCAAACGATTAAAATAAACATTGAATGGTTAGTTCAAATTAATTCAATTTCTCTGTATAAATTGTACACGTTACCAATGGTTATCAATCATTTCAAATGATTGTCTTCTGTTAAATGTGATCAAAGAAGGAAGCTATATTTAATTTCAAAATTTTAATTTATTTCAATCATTGGAACGGTTGCCCAACCGTTGTTGTAATGGTTGTGCTCTGAAGTTCAACCTCAAATTTAGTTACCAAGATTTGATTTACAATTTAATATCTTGATGTCTTCCAATCCATATTGCAATTATCTCCATATTGCAATATATCTTATTAACAACAACAATCTCCATATTACAATATTGTTAGTGTAATAATCTAGAAGTCAATCAAAGGATAATTTTATTCTATATGTATTTTGTTCATGTAATGGATGATTAATAAAATTATCATTTTGTTCTTTGAGTTTTATCGAATTATGAATCATTTCGAGTTCATGACTTGAAATTGTAAAACTACATAATAGATGATAAATACTCTTAATAGTCACTGACCGAGGTAATTAGCAAAAAATACTAATTAACCAATTAAAGGTTAGTATGTGGATTAAATGATGGTTAAGTTTTACAGACCATAGACAAAGAGTTGTCATTTTAATCACATAGATACATGTTAGAGAACATGGTATTTGACAGACCCTCAATGAAACATTATATGAAATTGTGTTTGTGTCATTAATGTTTTCATTCAGTGTTAACTTCTAAAGTATGAGGTATTCATCTTTCCTACATAAGAGATGTGTATGTGTGAGTGTTGTCTAACGCTGTCCGTAAAAGGTAGCCATAACGGTAGCACTTCGGTATACATAACTTATGCGGAGGAAGAGATGTTCACCAAAAGTACTATTGTCCCTCGTATTTTTGTACGAGTAATAGTATCACCGGGCCCCTTGATAGAGTAAGGTTATCTGCTAGCAGTATGATTACAAGAGTAATCATATTTGATAATCTACTCAGGATCAAGAAAAGATTAAGTTTGCAAGGATGACACACACTTACTTTGAAACTGATCTGATGCTATGAGACAAAAGAATTAACACGAGTAAATAGTTTACTGGATCGTGATATTGTACAGTACAAAATCATCTGTGTAATTGGATGGTCATAATGCGTTTTGCCAGGTGCCTCTTATGATTTGTAGAAGTTAAAATAGTTTTAATTTCTATTTACCAACATAACACAGATCTTATCGGGTCACACCAATAGGAAAGTAATCAGAGAATTAATTTATTTGATTAATTATAAATGTTATAATTAATAAATAAATGTCATAGAGATGACAAGCTTAAACACATTAAATTTATAAGCGTGTACGACACGTTGTATAAATTTATCGCAACAACGAATCGCAAGAAAATATAATTGTTCAGAATAATTATATTAGAAATAAAAGAATTAGAAATATTAATTATGAATTAATATTTTATATTTTGGGCTTATTTGAAATTTGGGCCAAAATATTAATTTTGGAATTAAATTTAAAAGCCCAAATAGTAAAGCCCAAAATCAATTCTTTAATTTTGGGCCCGAGGGCATTTTGGTCATTTTGATGAATAGTGAACAGTGTCACTATTCAAACCGTCCTATAGGGGTATTTTGGTAATTTCGGCCATATCCAAAGCCTATAAATAGAGGGGTAGGGGTAGAGAAAAAATTAGAATTCCATTTGAACCGAATCGGATCGAATCGAATCGAATCGAGTTTTTCTCTCCCAAATAGTGTTTTCGTAAGAAAAGAAAGAATACGTAATCTGATTACGTATATCTTGTGAGTCGTGAATAGTGTTTACGGTGAATAGTGTTCTCGGGATTTGTGAATAGTGTTTTTGCGAAGTACGCGGTAATTTTGCCGTCGATCGTGAATCATCTTTTGCGAATCGTGAATAGTGTTTACGCCTTTTGTGAATAGTGTATTTTGCGAATAACGCGGTTATAGTATTTCTGGTAAAAGAAATAACCGCTCTCTGGTCATTCCTGGTGGATAACCGATAGAGGCATCAGACGTCTGGTGCTACGAGACGCGACTTCAATCCAATTGGAATTTGGATACACGGTATAAATGTTATCTTAATTTATTTAATTGTTAAATAGATTTAAGTTTTTAGAAAATCAATCATGGAGTAGATTCTCGTAGGATTAAATTTCTATGTCAAGGGAAATGCTGGAAAAGGACAAATTTCGTTTGGCTTTCCGACGTAACTCTTTTAATCCTCAGGTTAAGTTAAAAATAAAATTTTTGTTTTACGATCTTTCCGAATACTTAACATAATCAAAGAGTACAAATATATCTCCATATTTTAAATGTCTTCAAATCTTCCATATTGCAATATATCTTCATATTTTAAATGTATTGAATCTTACATATTGCAATATTGTTATTGTAAGCAATCTTTTATGTTGTTTGACTAATTTGCAAAATATATAAATATTGAATTTTACAGTTTCTTTGTTTGAGATGTATGCAGGTTTAGTTGTTACGTTAGAAGATCAAACCAAGTCAAAGATACATATCATGACAAGTTGACGCGACAACTTGTACAAGATAATCAGATACATGATCTCCTAAACCCATAAGGAATGATTTGATACAAATGATCTGATGGATAATTCACACGAGCCATTTGTAATGTCGGATATTGACGAGATGCTGAATCATGAAGATTACGGAAATCGAGATCATGAAGATTATGAAGATCACACTTTACTATTTTGTTTTATCATTTTTAATTTATATCCAAAAGTATGGTAAAGCAGATCTGATGTTGTGACCGCCTGAGTCTAGCCGTTGCAAGACTGGAAATTCAATTCAAAATTCAAACAACCAGGTCTGGTCAATACTGGAAACTAGGCACAAGCAAAATAGGCTAATTCCTAAATACTGTAGATCTTGTGATCTGCATTAGAGCCATTGGCTCTCCTTTTGAATCTCATTATAAATAGTGAATTATGTCGTCTGTCTGAAGTAAGATAGAGAGTACCCTCACAATCCTTACACTTTAGAAATTCTTTGAGAGGTTTAGCTTAGTCCTTTGTTGCTTGTCTCTAAACTTTAAAAATAAAATATGCATGTGCTGAAAATAAATATGCTAAAATTAAACTAGTCCTAACTATTTTTGGATTTTTATGCAAATAAGGGAAATATGCTGAAAATAAAAGTGCCGAAAATAAATATGCAAAAAGTAAATATGCAGAAAATAAAATATACTAAAGTAAAATAAAAAGTTTTTGACCTGGTCCCAGTTATTGTGTTTAGACACCTAACGACAGCATAAGACTTTCTTAAAAGGGAGAATTCCTACTCTATCCCCAGCAACGACAGTAAAAAAATTGATAGACCAAAACGGTACTACTACTTTTAAAAATTTATAAACCCTAATTTCTACTTAAGTTCAGATCACAAGCACATGATCCTACCGTGTAATATGATTGGGGTGTTGATCTACAAGGATAGTGTTATTATATTTTAAACAAATTTCACTAGTCTAGGTTATCGAGTTTTTGAAATGGTGGTGATAAATGCAATCAAGATATTATAACTAGTAAAGATTAAACAGTAGATAGAGAGCCTCTAGGGTTCAGGTTTTCTGTCCTTCTTAATCATGCAAAATACAAGTTTTGACGTTTTTCTATGTCATATGCAGCACTGTCACTGTCGCATGCGGCATGGATTACCCCACAGCTATCTCACATGCGGCACTGTCACTACCCGCAGGGCATGCTAGGTGTTTGTTTATGCGATTTGAAAGGTTTTTTTATCCTGCGATCGACTTTTGGGCTACCAAGACTAAAGTATTTTAGGTACGCAATTATATTCTTTCCCTATACTACCCCGTAGTTAAAATATCCCAAAGACCCTATTTAATCTAAGTGCTTTCTAATGTTGTTTAAAATACGATTTACGCTATCCTGCCAAGGGAGCCCACTGGGTTCTAACCCTAGTCTTTGAACCGCTGCTAAGCCTCGTTAGCCGAAGTATTTGTAGTACTTACATGCATTATTCTTCTCACACAAGGATGCAACGACGTAACACCTATTGGTATGTGGATATCATTGGCATATAATAGATAGAACTATATATGCAAGGATATAATAAAAAGGAACTTAGAGTGCAAAGGAAAACTCAAACCATAACATAAACAAAACATAAACGTATATTAAAACATAATTAAGAATTCAAGTACAACCCTCACCCTAGAGATGAGAAGTTTAGCTTCTAATGGCCATGGCAAAATAAAAGGAATGAAATAAAGAGAACATAAATTATAACCCAATTGAAGATGGAAGAACCTCTGCCTCCTTAGATGACGTATTCTTCTCTTGCTTAGCTTCTAATGGCTATCCTTCTCTCTCTAAGTAACTCTCTAACCTAACCTAACAATGAGGATTGCTATCTACAATTTCGAACTTGACACGATTAAATATGCACATTAAATCCTATTACAAATGGGGTATTTATAGCCTTCCTAAACGAGAAGTGGAGTAGTGGAAGTAGTGGGGGACGTGGGGTCCACCCATGATTGGATAGATGAAGCCAAAAATAGTTTGGCTCTTCAGAAAATGCATCCTTCTAGAAGGCCCATCAGAAAAACATGTTCTTCTAGAAGGTCCATCAGAAAAACATGTTCTTCTAGAAGGTCCATCAGAAAAAGCCTATTTTTAGGACAGTCCACGGATCGTGCGGCATCAGAGTATGCCGTATGCGGCATAGAGGAGGCCGCAGGGTCTCCTGACTTAGCGGATTTTCTTGTATTTTTTCCATTTCACATGTTGTGCACTTCATGTGAGGTGTTGCATGCTCCATGTAATTTCCCATTTTGATGTCATATTCAGAAATCGCCTAAATACGACACTTTTACTCTGTTTTTGTCCTAAATATGCAACTTTCTTCAAAACATGCCAAAAAGACCTAAAAACACGTTTGCGGTAAATAAATTAGAAAAATGGCTACTTTGCAACCGCTTTTCGCCATTTTCCAGAAGAAAAGATAGTGGTTTTCGCTATATGTTTTGGCTTCATCAGAGGTTTAGCCTAGTCCATTGTTGTTTGTGCCTAAACTTTAATTATCTTTCCAGCAACCTCAAATATACTTCACCTAAATTGATCAGTGTGAGATTAGAGTGAAGTTAGTGATTGTCTGAACTTAGAGCCTTTGTTGCTCGCCTACTCCAAGCTGTTGTGCTTGCTTTTGAGCCTTGGTTGCTCACTTATCTGCTTGAGTCTGTAGTGCTCACTTTTCTGTTTCTGTGGACCATTGGAGTGTTGTCTTGCCGGTCATAACTTGTATTCATTTCTGTATTGAGTAATAGAAAGGCGCACCTAGTTTTGGTTGCGTTGCTCTCGAGACGTAGGTCCTTCAGTTGGCCGAAATTCGTTATCAACTCATGTTTTACTTTCTTTAACTTTATCTATTTATTTTATTGCACTTTAATTAAACTCATAAGTTCTTAATTCCGCCAATAACTTCACGTAAATATAATCACAGGAATGATTTTTAACTTGTCTATCAGACCGATAGTTACAAATTATAGAGTTTAAATTTTAATAACCCCATATTCACCCTCTCTAGGTGCCGTTAGGGACAACAAATATATCTTATGGACTTGCAAATATCTTTCAAACAAAAAAATTGTAAAATCCAAATTGATATGTTTTGCAAATCAATCAAATAAAATAATAGAGAATTGCTTACAACAACACACGACTCATAGAAGCATAAACAGAGAGGGTGCAACATTCATGTGCATGCGGTGCATCGCTAACGGTTTACAACTGCGGTTCACTAGCCAGAAAAAAGGTATATCGTTGCAACTAAACAGATCTGAGTTCACAGATAAGAATCAGACTACTGGTCGAACTTGATGTTGAAACATGCATCCTATATATAATAATTATTTAGTTGACATATCAAAATGTTGAAACATGCATCCGTGCTTAGGCTCAAGCCTCGTCGTGCAGTGATTACATTAATTATTCCATGAGCTGACTTCTTTCAATGTCAAATTATAATTCTCTTTGATGACTAAATTAAAAACATATATAAGTAGGCCGTTTTAAGGAATGAATTTGTACGTATAGCATCTCGGTTCGGAATACTCCTACAAAAGTCAAAACTCAAAGTGAGAGTTACAAATAAAGAAAAGTGGGACATTAATTTCTCCTGTTTTTAATTTTTGTATTATTTACTATTAGTTTAACTTGGTTGTACGTGCACGATGGCTGTGTTGAGTCAGTAAGGGTCTTCATGGTTTAATTCTAAGAATAAACCTTTAATTAATTAGAGTATGTATGCATGCATTTGTTGGCCTAGCTAGGAAAATTAGCAAATTTAATTGATAGGAAATGATAGCTAGCTCTATTTATATTCAGTTCACCCTCGATCGGTTTATCAGCAAATTAAGAAGATTCTAGTTGGTTGGCCAACTGGTATTTCCAAGCATTACAGATAAAAAAAAAGGGATATTCAAGGATAAATATGGTTAATTAGAGATAAAAACATCGTAGTATATCGGACAGATGCCGAATTAATTTTGATGTCGTGCCACATTTGATATTCTACACTGAGATAGATTTATCACAAAGTCAATTTCACAATTTGACAAATATAATTCGGACTTGTGATTTCAAATCTGGCGGCTTGAAATTAATCTTTCATGCTTGAGTCTTCCTTTGACGGATTGTTAGCTTGGAACCACATATTATTAGTAATAAGTAGTGGCAAAGACAATGCTCTCTGTGTAAGAGGTTGCAGCTTTGAAATCCGAAAATTGACAATTCTTTGTGGATATTAAATAGTTAGGTGATTTGACCTCCAATCTTAAAAACGAAGTGCAGTGTCACGGCTTGCTATACAGAGTTTGTGGCAAATATATATACATAACTTGGCACAAATTTCAGCTTATGAATTGACAAAAAAATACAAAGTTTCTGAAAAGCTTGAGGCCCCACTGGAGCAGTGTTTTACAAATCAGGTTCTGTACCAGTATGAATTTGTAGATACAGAAACATATTATCGGAAGTAGATTTTTCAGACCAGTGTAAGAATAAATAAATTCAACATATAACAACTGCCAGAACAGAACATTATTTGACTGAAAAAATAGTAAATTAAATGCAAAGAATTTAGTATCCAGATTCCAGAGTAGAGTATGCAATAACTGCTGTGAATCAATTGGTTTATCCAACATTTTTTTTTTTTTTATGTTGGTCATCGGGTTTTTTATTATTTATTGATACACAATATATACATGTAGCTGGTACAGGAGTGGACGCTTTTAGACAACTAAGCTTTAGTCAAAAGAATTAAACCATCCCTAAGCTTTAGGCATTTTCTAATTTTTGTCCTTTCTGACTTGAGAGATCTCAACATATATGAAGGACATGCATTACATATATACATACATATATATATATATTTAGCTTTCTTCACATAAGAATTCAAACAATTGTTTTCCTTTCTTGTTGTGGCAACAACAACTAGAACTGAGTGTTGACCTCTGTGCAAATCTCTAATTTAGCACCTTACATTAATTAACCTATTTATTAAATAGAATAGCTGACTAATAATTCTCAACTCCACAGCAGAAGAACAACAGCATTGAACCCATTAATTATAAGTTAAGTTTTGCTAGGGGAAACCATTAACCATACCAACTGAATATAGCATCAGTAATTGCAGTATAAGAAATCTTTGTTTTTCTCAGTTTTTGCATTGTTGTGCCAGTATTGGCAAATTCATCTGTGTAGTAACATATATTTTTGTTTCAGGCAGCCTAGTAGTAGTAGGAATGTAGGATATTGGTCATTTTGATGACCATCTTACCGCCATAATGGCAAACCGAAAACATTGTGAGTGATATTTTTATAAAGCATTAATTTTATCTTTCTAATACCATCCATAAGTTTTATTTGCACCTTTCCCCAAGAATAGATAAAAGATCATGCAAACACGACCTTATTTCACTGTCAGGGTTATATTCCCAAAATAAGGAATAAACATAAAAAATATCAATACTCAATTGCTACTTCATAATTTGTCTTACTAAACAAAGGACCTTTCTCTCCTTAAAGGTCAAAATGAACCAACTTTCGGACTTTAACTCGTTAATTGCATTGCATTTGTGGTGTCACATCTACATATGCATGATAATGAGATGTGCTCAAAAGAGTACACAATGAGTTATTTGATTGAATGACCACATCGTTAAAAAAAAACAAATTAATGATCACTATTGCACCACATTATTAATCTTATATTGGAAAGACTTCCACGGAACTCATCTTACATAAAATATCCAATTGCTTGTTTAAAAACAGTGTATAATCAGATTTGATCAGTTATTTAATCAGTTAAAATCTTAGATGAGATCAGTTTTCCATGTAAAAACAACAAGTATATGACAGTGAGAGGTACCAACCTAAAAAAAAGATTGCATATGGTTATTTTTAATTAGCACTATTCCCACGATTGAAAGCTTAAATCCTCAAGCAATTCAGTAACAAATAACAAAAAGGTAACTGATGCAATGAAAAAAATATCAACACTAAAAGATTATATTGCTTTGGAGTAAAAGAAAATATGCCTTTTCCATGGGCATTACCAAACTGAGGTTATATAAATTTATTGAAATTGTGTGATTTATCACTTTCTTACTTATCCAAGAAGTTAAGAAAGCTAAAATAAAAATCAGAAACCTAAGAGCAGCAGTACCATACCATGAAGATGCGTATGGAAATAAACACCAATCCAGTAACATTTAAATTGACTGAGTCTAGTCCAAATTTTCAGTTGGTCTTGTTACCAGTACATAAGAGCTGGTATTTGATATTTATCGGCTGGTACACTTGAAGAATGTCCCACATGAGCCCAACTAAGAAAACAAACCATATTTAAGGCCCCATCTCAGGCCTAAAATTCAAGCTCAGCCTAAAATTATATTAGATTAGAAAAGAAAAGGCCTAAATTATAGTGCAGAGCTACTTAATCCTAATTCAGCAAAATTCAAGCTCAGCCTATTGTCTTGTATTTGTAATATGCATGAATTAAACGTTTTATTATGTATTAAATGCCGAAAGTTTGACATTATATTCTAAGCATTAGGATCGAGGGCCCAAAATAGAAGCGAAAGGAAATAATGGGCCCAGAATAGGAATTCATATCACCGATGGTACCGTAATAGGGAATCTTTTACAATTACTTGATCTGGACCGTTCTTTTTAACTTGGCACGAATCTCAAAGCCCAATTATACTGCCCCCTCAGTCAGCCCGAATCCCAAACCGGCTGAGAGTTAATCTCAAACCGTAAATAGCTAATTGTAAAAGGGAATCTTTTACGGTACCGTCGAGGATATGGATCCCCAGAATAGATAATAATATGAATTTCTGAAAAAAAAAATTAAACTTGTAATTTAATTAGTGGATTGTGTTGTGTGATGATTAAGGCCACTGAAGTGAAGGTCCTTAATGATGACAGGGGTCAGGGGATCATTAATTGTTTAAAACAAACACATTCACATTAAAAAAAAGAACACTTACACTTGAAAGGATAACAGAGGAGACTAGACTAATATAGTAATATAACATAACATGATGGATGGATGATTATCCGTGGAAAGAGCAGTCCTCTCAAGTCTGTTTTATCATTGTCTACAACAGTACAAGTAATACTTTACTGATCATGACTCCATTAATTATATATATATAGAGAGAGAGAGTACGGCTAACAAGCTTCCTTTAGTATATCAACAATATGCTTCCGGCCTCCAAAATCTATCGAATGGGTTTCAAATGACAAATCCAAACCGTTCAAACCAATCTCCTTACCGAGAGCTTCGTTTCCATATAAAAAAATTTAATTTTTAAATTTATTTACTATCAAGTCAAGCGGTCAAAGAAATGAGCAAAATAGTGCATTAAAATGCGCACAAAATCCTTCATATTTTGACCACTTGACTTGATGGTAAATAAATTTAAAAATTCAAATTTTTTATATGGAAACGAAGCTCTCATTAAGAACATTGGTTTGAACGGTTGGATTTGTCGTTTGAAACCCATTTGATAGATTTTGAAGAATGGAAGCATATTGTTGATATACAAACGTTTGTTCCTGGACTCAGGAACAAATGGTTCGGTTCTTCTATTTTCAAAGTCCAAACAGTCGATCCAAACCGTTAGATATTCAATCTATATTAAAATATGTTTGGAGACCAAATTTTACATTTTTTTAGAATTTTTTTACTATTTATTTAGCTGGTTTGAAAACCGCTGTTTTTCAATGGTGCATAAGTTTAATAAAATCAGCGGTTTTCAAACCAGCTTAATAAATAGTAAAAAAATTCTAAAAAATGTAAAATTTGGTCTCCAAGCACATTTTAATGTAGATTGAATATCTAACTGTTTTGATCAATTGTTTGGACTTTGAAAATCAGAGAACTGAACCGTTTGTTCCTGAGTCCAGGAACAAACGTTTGTATATTAGCCATTCTCTCTCTCTCTCTCTCTCTATATATATATAGAGAGAGAGAGAGAGTGGCTAATATCAAAACGTTTGCACCAAAACCCTCGTGCAACCAAGTCGTTTTCGGATTTTCAAAGTCCAAACAGTCGATCCAAACTGTTAGATGTTCAATCTATATTAAAATCTGCTTGGAGACCAAATTTTACATTTTTTGGAATTTTTTTATTATTTATTAAGCCACTTTGAAAATTGCTGATCACATGGTCCAGAATTTGGTTGCACTGTTTTTACTGTTCACCCGGATCAGCAATTTTCAAAGTGGCTTAATAAATAGTAAAAAAATTCCAAAAAATGTAAAATTTGGTCTCCAAGCATATTTTAATATATATTGAACATCTAACGGTTTGGATCGACTGTTTGGACTTTAAAAATCCAAAAACGACTTCGTTGCACGAGAGCCTTGGTGCAAACGTTTTGATATTAGCCACTCTCTATATATATATATATATATAGAGAGAGAGAGAATGGCTAATATACAAACGTTTGTTCCTGGACTCAGGAACAAACGATTCGGTTCTCTGATTTTCAAAGTCCAAACAGTCGATCCAAACCGTTAGATATTCAATCTATATTAAAATGTGCTTGGAGACCAAATTTTATATTTTTTGGAATTTTTTTACTATTTATTAAGATGGTTTGAAAACTACTGTTTTTATTAAATTTCTGCAGCATTGAAAAACAGCAATTTTCAAACCAGCTTAATAAATAGTAAAAAAATTCCAAAAAATATAAAATTTGGTCTGCAAGCACATTTTAATATAGATTGAATATCTAACGGTTTGCATCGACTGTTTGGACTTTGAAAATCGGAGAACCGAATCGTTTGTTCCTGAGTCCAGGAACAAACGTTTGTATATTAGCCATTTTCTATATATATATATATATATATATGCTTTTTACAATTACTTATTTTTCACTCTCATAAATGTTCATTTTGCATTTTGAATTTCACCGGATTATTTCTAAATTCCTAATTCCTAATTTCTCATTTGATATTTCATGTTTCAACTTTGTTGCCTATCCGCTTCTTACGTTGCAAGATTGTAGGATTAATTAAGGTCTGTTTTAGTGAGAGATGGAAAAGAAATCCTCTTGACTACATTTTGATATTTAAAATTTTCAAAAATATTATTATGGTTCTTAAAATATTAATTAAAGTGGTCTTACGTATTACATCAATTAAACAAATGATATTCTCAAATATTGCAAATATATTTTTTAGTATTTAAACTAGTGTAGACGATCTGGTCGCCAAACAATACAAATAACATGGAAACAAAAATATAATTATTTATAACATAAAATATCAATTAAATTAATAGTAGAATTAATGTTCACGCCATGGTATATTAATTAAAAATAATATTTACGTCTACATTATCAATTTTAAATATTATTATGACATAGATGCGAACACGAACCTTCATCTAGCTTTTTTGAGCAATAATAATGGTAGAAATAATTTCTTATAATTAATTAAAATCTTCAAGGTCCAAAATGATAATTCTTTTTTTTTTAGAAAAAAAGATGAAAGTCAAGCTTCCAACTTAATTTAAGCTTTAAGGATCAAAGTGATAAATGAGTGAAATTTAAGGATCAATCATCATAAATGAGTGATACTTATGATTATCAAATAGTAAGCGCATAATAATTTAGTAGCATATTAGGGGATGTTTGAATGAAACAAGGAATAGAGTAAGAATAGAGCTAACTCCAAGATTGAGAATAGTTGTTCGGATAGTGCTTATCTAGATTAATGACTATTCTTCACCCATTCAAACACACCCTTAATGTTATGAAAAAGAGTAATGAAATATCTGACAGATAAATAGTGATTTTATTCAACTAATGAAACAACAAACTAGACTTATTGTAGTATATATATGTGACTACCCTTAAGATTCCAAAGGAGAACAGCTGAGTCGTCTATATATAAGTAGAAAAGCTAAAATATTTGGCAGTGTAAGTGAGATGTGTCGATTTTTTTTAAATATCCTAAAAAAATAAATAACAAAAATACTCTCAATTTTCAAAAAATTTGAAAAATGCCCTGACTGTCCCACAATGGGGCGGTTTGTTATGATTTTTTTTTTAGAGTTTTCATACCAGACCGTCCCACAGTGGGGCGGTTTGCTATGGATTTTTTTTTTTAGATTTAGAGATGTTCAGTGTGTATAGAACTAACAGTATAGATGTTTTACATATAGACACTAACAGTAATTTGGTCTCACTGATGTTATGATTTTTTTTTTCTCTCTCTTTGAATACTCATATGATTTCATTTTGTAAGTAGAATATATGACAAATAAAATATATATGTGTAAAACTAGAGCTAAACTTTAGATATTTTATAGAACTCATGTAACAAAAAATATATTCTTGTTCTCTTTCATAAAATATTGACAATTTTTTTTTATTTTCAAGCCATTTTGTGAATCATTTTCTTTTGGATGGATGTATATGAATGCTCCAACAATTATACACGATTTTGTTGTATAATCCGTGTGTTATAAAAGAAATATAATATTTCTCCACGTCATTGATCCGTGTCTTTATGTTATAATGCATCTTTGTCTATTGTTTGTAAATCATTTCTCTCATTTCTAAAGCACTTGTAGGTTGTACATGTATTTATCTATGACATCTCTTGTAAATAGGCGAAGCTAGGACAAGAGATAAGGCAAGAGAGACGATATCTTCACTGAGAAGGCGAAAAATAAAGACGAAACTTCAAGCGGCCATAAAACGGGGCTCGAGTGTCCATTCAGTAAATGATCACTTTTCAGAAAGCTTACGAGAAGATGCATGTGTCGGTGATCGCTATGCCATTTTTCAAAATTCAGAATTACTAAAAAACAAAGGGAAGAGTCTCAAAACTTGAGTTGAAGTTTCCGATTAAGTTTTTCATTTCTATTTTTCTATTTTTTTCATTTACAGTCATTTAGTTTACTGTTTTCATTTTAAGATTTTTCCAAAAAAAAAAAACTACCCCACTGTCAGGGGCGGAAGCAAGATTTCTGTCAGGGAGGAGCAGAAATCGGATTAAAATAGCTTATCAGGTTCAAATCCATTAACTAATTGGAAACTAGATAAAAAACAATCAATATAATAAGAAACAATAAAAACCGTATAGTCTTACATAATAAAAAAAACAACAAAATAATATCATTTCACATATTAAAAAACAAGAAAGTTGGTATGGATCCATAAATTTCTATAAAATTTCTATAAAAACAACAAAGTTTCTCATTAACAGTGTTTTTTGACTAGTCTAACGGGCTTTCTAGTTTCAGAGAGGAGTAAAACAATTTCCAGGGGGGCAAAGTGGTACCGGGTCCGTATTTTTTTTACTGAATTTCAAAATCCAGGAAGGGGTAGCTGCCCCCAACTGGCTGTGTGTGGGTCTGCCCCTCACTACTACAAAAAAAGAGATTATACACGGACAATAAAGGAAGAGCTACACGGATTTCCTACCGTGTTTAAATCGAGGGTGTACGATTAGTTCAATAACTACACACGGACTTTTGGCCGTGTGCAATTTTAAAGATTCTACACGTATAACTTCACAAACAGCCGTGTACAAAGACCAGAATGTGTCGCGCTCTATTTACCGAGCTACACGGATATTACCTAAAAAACCGTGTACGATTCTTTTTGTACACGGACTTTTAACTAAAAAACCGTGTAGCTTGACTCTTTCTACACGGACATTTAGTTAAATGTCCGTGTAGCTCTCCTCTTTCTACACGGACATTTAACTAAATGACCGTGTAGCTATCTTTTTTCTACACGGACTTTAGTTAAATGTCCGTGTAGAAAGTACATTTTTTTTTTTTTTTTGTATTTTTTGTTTTTCGGCTAGCCTCCAGTTTTGCTAGCCATTTTTGTTACAGAACTATATATTCCAGATTTTCCAGATTTCATATAACAAGAAATCCATATTTTCCAGATTAGCAATAAATCCATATTAGCAAGAAATTCATATTTTTCAGATTAGCCAGAAATCCATATGCAATAAATTATACAATATTCATATACACCAAATTATACAAAATTATGCAAATTCATATCGAGGATTACAAAATTCCATGGCAAACCACCTTGCCCACATGCACCGCACATCGTCGATCTGACCCCAAGAGTAATGATCTTGCTTTGTCACATTCTACAAAATTATAATTTTATAATAGTTAGTATTTCAGAAAAGGTAGATATCAATTGCTTATTATATAGGAAATTCATATGAAGTACATACCGCTTTTGGGAATTCGAATTGTATTCTTTCGACAAAGTCAAACATGAATATCATCGTGTAATAAGCGCATTCCCAACCCTCCTTCTGTTGCGGGCTCTGAAATTTACATTTAGCGGCATTTGTTAGAATGACAATAATTTTTTTAACAAGATATGAAATTTCTAACTCATAAAGTGTGCTCACCAACAAGTACTTCCAATTCAACTTGCTTTTCTTGCCCGGGCCCGTCCTATCTGATCCTCCCTCTTTAATATATTTCACAAAAGCCCTTACAAAAGTGAGTGAATGTAATTAGCAAAAGTATAATTTGATATGATTGAAAGAAATGCAAACCTATAGAATTATTATTGCTTACTTATTCACAAAAGGCAAGATAACTTTGCTCTTGGCAGACGCGGTCTTTCCTTTGGGCTTACAAGAATCAACAATTATGCCCACATTTAGGTACGGCACAATGAGAATCAAGCACCAATGTTTGCTGTGGGATCGAGGAGAAGAATTATAGTACTTTAGCATATAAAAGTCACACGAGTATTTGCTATGATTGATGGTGTGATTTCATTTTTTTATGTTTAACTTTTAATTCCTTTATACAATTCTTTAATTAAAATATAAACAACACATAAGTTAAGATTAGAACTAACTCCTCGTGGTATGGCATGAGAATGAATTTCTTCTCCTCCGCCTTAGCACGATGCATCGCAGAACACATGTACTCGATAGCCATATCCGGATAATATGTCGCTGCCGTACCACTCACTTTCTCGGGGTCCAGAAACACGCACAAGTTCTTCCTTTCAACCATCTCATCACAGTTTCGGACTAGCTTCCTGAAAACTCATCATATTGTAATTAGAATATATATTTGAGTTCTATACAATAATGAAAATATTTTAATATCACTAACATGAGGAAAATGGTGATGTGTGAAACATCGAGCCATTTGTCGGATGACGAGTGGTGGAAGAGGTCCTTGAAGTCTCTGAACGACAGCAGGAGCTCCCTGCCTTCGTGTAGAAACATCCCAGGTGGGACAGGGATGACGATAGCCTCCATGCCGTCGGGCGCCGTCATCAAGTAGTCGTGGAGAAAGCGCAAATCATTGGGCAAACGGCTGTATTCTTCTTCTGTGACCATAGGACGGGGCGGTGATTGTGGCGCGTCAGGCGCGACGTCGCAAGCCACCTCCTGACGTACCGGTGAGAGAGCCGTACCGGTAACATCATCTCCTCGTGTCTGTATCAAGTTATAGATGTATTATTCTATGTATTTCAAAAAGAATGAGTTGAATGTAACAAAATAAATGAATTTTTTTATGGATTACCTGATCCAAAACAATTTGACTCTTGGGCCATTGGACAAATGACATCCGTGCGTCATCAAGCACAAACGCGTCGTCGGTAGGGACAGGAAGGGGTACGCGCTGCCATCCATCCACGACTAACTCAACCTGCACGCATGCATGGTCGGGTCTTAGCGGAGTATTGTGTACACTTTTGGCGAGTGGATGTACAACGCCCTTAGCAACGATCATAGAAACACTGCCATTCCGCAGGATGAGGTCGCATGCTCTGGGGTCCTGCAAATTTATAGGAAGGTTGTTTATTTTAGTGATGCGATATTGTCCAACAAGGTTGCAAACATGTTTTAAATACCTTTAGATTATGAAGAAGTATTGATTACCTTGAGATTATCCAAATCGTCTAAGGCGCCCCACGTGCCGGATGCTTGACTACTTCGCCGAATTCCCGGCGAAATGGGAGGTGGTTGCTCGGATGGCTGCGTAGTTGCTGATCTAATTTGTGTCAACATTGCTTCCATCTCAGCAAACCTTGCGTCGTACTCTGCGCTCACCTCCGCGCGTATCTGCGCAACTATCTCGTCTTTGTTTACCTTGGCACGAGATTTTCTTCTAGGTTTCTCTCCCTCCACTCGGAACACCTCCTTCCAGCCCCTGTAGACCCCTACACCCCTTACTCGACCCGGGTGTTCTGGATTCTTGAGCGCTGCGGACAAGGAATCATTTTGTCGTTCGACACTCCGGGCACCCGAGTTGACCTCCTCCTCCACTTCCAACTGTTCAAGTAGAAGAATTAGTTAAAGCAAAAGAACAATTGACGTGCTTTCGGAGTTATAAATGACTCTTACCATTCTTTGAGCCACGCTTTGCAACTCCGTTGGGAGTACTATCCTCCCGTCAGCGGTTACCTCGGCTCTACCCATGACCCAATCTTTGCCCCTAGGATTTTGGATCCTAACCACGGGTGAGTCAGAATCCTTGTTCGCATCCAGGACTTTCCTCCATTCTGCCGACTTACCCTCATAACCACCTGACCCTAGATGGTGTGGATACTTGTTAAAGGCAACGGTCCTCCTGCCGGTATCACTCTTTGCCTTCACAGAAACAAGACAATAACGATCAGTTAGTTTTAGAAAGATAAGTACATATCGAGAAAGAATAAGCATAAATTTGGCACGAGTTAGATACCTGGAACTCTTCGGTAGACTTCAAAACTTGAAACGCATCCCAGTCCTCTTGTTTTAGCCATTTGTAGTGGCCGACCGGATTTTTCCCTTTCTCCATGAAGTCCGTCTTCAACGTGCTCTTGTATTGCTTCCAACCATTGTTCATAATCTTCAAAGTCAATTTCTTTGGAACATCATCCTTGATGTTCCAATGAGCCTGATTGACACAAAAATTTAGTGTATTTAAGTATAGATCATACATAAGTGAAAATTCAAGAGAAGAGTTGTTAGGCACTTTACCTTCACCGTGTTCCACCACGCGTTCTTCACCTTATCCTCGAAATGATCCCATCTCTCAACAAGGATACTCGCATTTTGCCTCACGAAACTCGTACACCAATTTGAGTATTTCTGCCGTTTTGGTCCCTGCGCACGCCCGTCTTCTGTGAACCAGATTTCTTGATGGGTCTGCTCAGAATGGCTCGTGCACATTGTCGGCCCTCTTCTCCTTCTTTCTGACGAGGCAGTAGCTTGCTGCTCCTCTTCTTCCATCACATCCTCATACTCATTTTCATTCGACATGGTGCTGCATGAAATTAAAGATCAAATCATTTGACATATAACCTAGATTAATCAACCAACTTTTGACATATAACCTATATTCAAGCACAATGCTGAAATTATGGTACAAGCACAATGTATTCAAGCACAAATTAACCTAAAATAACCTAGGTTATATGCTAAAACATCATATTGATTTAAAATACTAAAATATAAAAGTCATCCTGATTAAGATCAGAACCTTCATGAATTTCTAGCTTCCACATATCATAAATATGACGCATGGTGACTCTGAATGACATAACATGTTTGTCGTGTGATATATAAATTGTCATTTAATTAGTTTGAAAATAACACATTTATGCATATCTATTTTGACCTTTCTACCACAGGTGACACGATAAAGGGTGCTGTGTCAAAACAACATAATTGAAAAGAAAAATGTCTTCAAGTTATAATGGAATTTGTTCCTAATTTGATGGGGCTTTTTCAGACTAGTTTTGTTTGAAGCTTCATTGCATAGTTGAATTGTTATCATGCTGGCAAAATGTAAGATGTAACACAGAAAAAGTACACTATAGCTTAGAAGAGCAGTTTAATACTTTTTTTTTTTAAAAGAAAGGCTGAGTACAGCCTGAATTTATATTACTATCATTGTTTTTACTACTATTTCTTTAAAACTAACTAAGAACTGAATTAAAAAAAAACCTTTTACTACAAAACCCCTTTTGAGAAGAAAGGCTGAGTTCAAGATTTTTGTAATTTTCGATTTTACAATGTATAACAGATAAGAGAAGAGCAGTTCAAGACTGGTCATTTACTTAGTGAATTCCTACCATGTCTAACGGGTTCAAACCCAATAAGGAAAATAACGAGAGAGAGAGAGCTAACCACGGGTGAGAGAGACCACTGGTTAGAGAGAGAGAGACCGAGGTGGAGAGAGACCGAGGTGGTGAGGCGGCGAGGCGGCGAGGCGGGGAGGCGGTGAAGAGCTCGGAGAAGGCTCAGCAAAATCTTCTCTGTGAGGGTTTTTGAAACTAATGTTTATTCTCTTTTCGGACTTGTGAAAATTTTGGAAGAGAAGGATTTCGAATAAAAGTGTTTTTCTCATTATACACGGACTTTTAACTTAAAAGACCGTGTACAAATATCTTTATACACGGACTTTACTCTAAAGGCCGTGTGCAAATACCCTTTCTACACGGACATATAGCTAAAAGGCCGTGTAGCTCTCTACCCTTTCTACACGGACTATTAGCTAAATGTCCGTGTATAAATTGGTCCGACAGGTGGGTCCCAGGTTCAGTAAAGTTCTCTGAATATTAAATATTTAACTAATATTAAATATTTTAACTAATATTTAGTGAAAACTAATATTTATTTTATTTTATTATTAAATGTTTTAACTAATATTTTCAAAAACTAATACTAATATTTGATAATATTATAAGCATTAAACATAATCCTTCATTATAAGCATTAAACTAATATTTGATAATATTTGATAATACTATTACTACATTATGCTTTTTTCTTTTTTTCCCTCTTTTTTTATTTTTTTATTTGATATATTACAAGCTAAAGTTGCAATATTAAAAGCTACACGGTCTTAAACAAAATAAATATTACACATTATGCTTTTTTTTTCCTTTTTCTCCTTTTTTCCACTATTTGAACGGTACCCTCGGCCCATAATCCTTCATTGTGGTCGGACCGCATGTAGTCAGCTTCATCTACCCCTTCAAGTGTTGCTACCTCAGCTTGCACATCGGTACAAAATGGAGGTACTTCGTCGAACTGGTCGTACTCTTCTTCATCGACGACATTTTCTACCCCGACAATCCTTCTTTTTCCGGATAGGACGACGCTCAACCTGGCATCACTCGGGTCAGTGGCATAAAAGACTTGGGTGGCTTGCTTGGCGAGTATAAACGGATCATCAACATGCCCAACCCTGTTTAAATCAACGAGTGTGAACCCGTCGTTATCAACTTTAACACCTCGGTCTTCGACCCATTGACACCGAAACACGGGAATGCTCAGGCGAGGACTGTAAATGAGCTCCCAAATTTCTTGAATAACGCCATAATATGACTTTGATGCTATTACAGCCCGGCCATCTCCGGATCTACTGAATTCTTGAGAGGTCGCCACCAACGTCACCCCACTGTTTTGCATCGTGCTCTTATCACTCTGGGATTTAGTATAAAATGTATATCCGTTAATCTCGTATCCTTGGAATGTTCTAACAACAATTTGGGGTCCTGCGCCAAGTAGTTTAACAATTTCAGGTACGGGGTGTGACTGCACTCTTTCTTTCAGCCATCCTATAAAAGAACGATTATGCTCGTTAGTAAGCCACTTCTGACTCCTCGTGTAGTTTTGTTGTTGAAGGATTGTCATGTGCTCATCTATATAGGGAGCAACATCTGTCATGTGTTGTAGTACAATAAAATGTGCCTTTTGTAGTTCATTTAGATCAGCAACTACGGCTCTCAACCCAATTGTCCCGACTCCTTGGAGCCTTCCCTCGTATCGAGATTTTGGAACGCCAATAGGATCCACACCGGTCAAGTAGTTGGTGCAAAAATCAATCACCTCCTCCGTAGAATATCCTTCTATAATGCTGCCTTCGGGTCGATGTCGGTTCCTTACGTATTTTTTCAAGATGCCCATGTATCTCTCGAATGGATACATATACCGAAGGAACACGGGACCACAAATCTTAATTTCTCTCACAAGATGAACAACAAGGTGAACCATGACATCGAAAAAAGATGGCGGAAAATACATCTCAAGTTGGCAAAGAGTAACGACGACCTCCTTTTGCAAAGAGTCCAATTTTAGAGGGTCTATCACTTTGGAATTTATTGCATTGAAGAAAGAACAAAGCTTCGTAATGGTTTGACGAACGTGCTTTGGTAAAATTTCCCGAATTGCAACCGGAATTATATGTGTCAGTAAAACATGACAGTCGTGAGATTTCAGACCGACCAGTTTCAAGTCCTTCATCGACACCAACTTCTTAATATTCGAAGAATATCCTGATGGGACTTTTATACCATTGAGGCATTCACAGAAGCTTGTTTTCTCTTTCTTTGACATTGTGCACAGTGCGGGGGGTAGGTATGTGCGCTTCCCTTTCTCCTGCGGTGCGAGCTCGGGTCGTATTCCCATCTCTACCATGTCTTTTCTCACTTTAATACCATCTTTCGTCTTCCCCGGAATGTTCAATAATAAACCAATTAAACTGTCACAGACATTTTTTTCGACATGCATGACATCTAGGCAATGCCTCACTTCTAAATATTTCCAGTACGGTAGCTCCCAAAATATGGACCTCTTTTTCCAAATATTCTTCGGTAGTGCTTTGGCGCATTTTCCAAAAACAACATCAATGTTTTTTACCCGTTCGAAGACACTCTCCCCGTCTAATGGATGACGAGCCACTCCAAGCTCAATTTTCCCGTTGAATGCCATCTTCTTCTTACGATATGGGTGATTAATAGGAAGAAACCTACGATGCCCCATGAATACATTCTTTTGACAATTTTTCAACCTCAGCACCTGCGTGTCATCTTCACAGATCGGGCACGCTTTTGCTCCTTTACAAGTGTAACCCGACAAATTCCCGTACGCGGGGAAATCATTTACGGTGCAAAACACCATGGCCCGCAAGGTAAATGTCTCTTTCATATACGCATCCCACACCGGGACGCCATCACGCCACAATTTTTGGAGGTCCTCGATTAATGGTGCGAGATATACATCTATGTCATTTCCGGGTTGTCTTGGTCCTTGGATTAGTAATGACATCATTATATATCTGCGTTTCATGCACAACCAAGGAGGAAGATTGTAGATGCATAAAAGAACTGGCCAAGTACTGTGCCGACTGCTCATACTTCCAAACGGACTCATTCCATCTGAGCTCACCACAATCCTAAGGTTCCGCGGTTCAGAACCAAATTCTTTGAAATGTCTGTCAATGTTTCTCCATTGAGGAGAATCAGCCGGGTGCCTTAGTTTACCGTCATTTTTGCGCTCTTCTTCGTGCCAGCGCAATAATTTTGCATCTTTGGGATTCGCAAACAACCGTTTGAATCTCGGTATTATCGGCAAATACCACAACACCTTAGCCGGAGGTCGGCCACTTGTGTCCTCGTTACAATCATCAGTGTCCTGGTCCTTACGACGTTTATATCGTGAAACACCGCATTTAGGACAGACATGCATGGCCTCGTACTCGTTACGATACAATACACAGTCATTCGGACATGCATGTATTCTTTCGATCTTCAACCCCATTGGACATATCAACTTCTTTGCCTGATATGTTGTACCGGGCAACTCGTTGTTATCTGGGAGCATTTCTCCTAAAAGCTGTAATAAGGACGTGAAACTCTTATCGCTCCAACCATTGTCTGCTTTTAAGTTTAATAATTTCAACACAGCTGACAGTTTTGTAAATTTGGTACACCCGGGATACAACGGCTTCTTAGATTCATTAGACAAATTTTGAAATTTATCATAATTTTTATCACTAATTTCATCTTCCACATCACGTAACATATCCTCCAAATTTTCAGTAAACTCGTGTTCTACATTTTCATCAAAATTCCTCTCCATCTCATCATCGTCATTTTCGGGTTCGACGTTAATATCAGAATATTCGGCACTCTCATAATCCTCGTTCCAATCAAGTTCAAAATTATCAGAAATTCCAACATTCTCATCGTTCAATTCACGATTACAATCCTTATTGGCACTACTACTTTCCCCAAATTTCTCACCATGCATGAACCAACATGTATATCTCTTCTTAAATCCCCGACAAATCAAATGAGCTCTAATTTCTTCGATGTCCAAAAATCTTAATAAATTTTTACAATCTTTACAAGGACATAAAATGTCTTCTTCTTTTTTATTCACTCTATAACTCTCAGCAAATTTTATAAACTCATCAACGCGAACCAAATATTCTTCACTGTCACGTCGCATTTCATACATCCAGCTTCGATCCATCTGTAAATTAAATTAAAAAAATGATTTGATCAATTAATCATGCATGGTCAACATTCTCCTTCGTGTACAAAATTTTGGGCTTACAAAGGGCCGGTTTACAATCCTAACCCACTCTTTGAATATTATGTCTCATATGTGAACACATATTAGCGAGATTTAATTAGTATTTGAGAAAAATTCGGCAGCATTTCCCCTTAACTCCCCAAGTATGCGTACGAACCACATACTCGTAGGAGCAATAAGGGAAAATACTGTCGAACTTTCCTCAAATACTAATTAAATCCCGCTAATATGTGTTCACATCCTAAATGAGACATAATATTCAAAGAGCAGTCCCAAAACGGGGACTATCCAAAATTAATCCCTATTGGATTAATTTTGAACGGGCATGGACCTAAAAGCATCTAAAGGTCGGTTATTGGACCACAATACACTAATTAATTACATCTAAAATTAAGAATTCAAGAATATATGCATGAAATGACCTAATTAAATAAGCCTAAATAACAGAAAATTAGAGAAAGAAAATGATTTAAATACATATTACTAACCTTAGAAAGATGGAGAGGAGAAAATACAAACTTAATTCAAAGATCTCAGATCTCAGCTGCTGGCCTCGATCAATTCGCAGAAATAAAAAGCTCAGTTCGATATGTATGAACTAAAAACTTGATCAAAACGGCGCTCTGGAAGGGATAAGATAATAAAACCCTACACTATTATACACGGCTATTTAGTTATATATCCGTGTAGCTCTCCACCTATTTCTACACGGCTTTATAACTAAAAAGCCGTGTACAATTATAAGATTTATACACGGCTATATATCAAAAAACCGTGTGTAATGTTCCTACACGGCTTTGTATTAAAAGTCCGTGTAGCTCTCTCAATTATTTGCACACACACTTATTTACACACGGATTTGTGGTTTCTAATAAACCGTGTAGCTCTCTCTAATAATTCGACACTGATTGTTAACTAATTATCCGTGTAGAAATCGTTCAGATCTTTTGAACTCATATTTGGTACACTGTTTTTAATATAATTGCCAAATCCGTGTACAATGTGCAGTGTACAAAACCAGTTTTTGTAGTAGTGCCTGGCCACTGTGAGGCGGTCAGGTATTGAAGCAAACCGTCTCGCTGTGGGGCAGTCAGGGCAGATTTCAAAATATTTGAAATCTGACGATATTTTTGTTATTTTTTTATTTTCTGAGGGTATTAAAAAAAAATCGGTGAGATGTGAGTAAGTAGTCACTTTGTAATAGATATATTTTACGTATTACTCAAAGATTCTGAATGTCACTCACACCTGAATCTGGTTTATAACAAGTCTTCAGATTTTATCCTTCTCACAAGGTTACCTCTCGAGATCCAACGGCCGAAATTTTTATTTATAACATTTAAAAAAATAAATAAACCAAAACACCCCGAAATTCGGGTTTTTCCAATTCTACCCAGGCCACACCGGTGACCTGCGGTCCCATTTTTTTTTATCAAAAAGGATTTTTATTTGTTTTGGTTTTTGTTTTAAATGTCATTTAATCTAAAAATATTTTTCGTATGTCGAATCAAATATAAAGAAGCTATAAAAATAAATATAAAGGAGCCATAATAATCTTAAAATAAATATAAAAAAACCAACAATAAAACAATATAATGCTAATGTTCTCACGAGTACAATAAAAATATGTCTAATAAACCTAAAATAAACAATGTTCTTACGAATACAATTAAAACATTGATTTAGCTCCTAGATAAACATCAAATCCATTGATTGACTCTCAACCTGCAAATTTACAAACAAATATTGACTGTTAAATATGATTATTTCAATAAATTTTTAAAAGTTGAAATTGAATAGTAAAAAAATTAACTACCGCGTGCATTATGAGCAGTTCTGTTCTGTCTTTCCTGTGTATCTCGGCCGGCTTGGTGTCCTCTTCTCCTATTATTTAGTACATCCATCCATTGCAGAATCCTGTTATGTTGTCTTCTACCCAAAGTAACATTTTTTGTTTCTAGAACAAGGATAGAGCCCTCGTGTTCAGGTCATTCTGACTGATTTTCATACACATGCCATTCACCCTCCATGTGTTGATCAGTGTCTGGATGTGGTAGTAGTGACTTACAAATCTGCCAGGGTCGATGCCTCGGAGACGGCACACGGACAAAACATGAGAACACGGTATTTTGTCTAATTGAGGCTTCTGGCATGTGCATTCCACCGTGTTATCATCCCTGATGACCACCGTGTATTTGAAATTGGCCTTGGTAAATCGGCCAGAATCGTCAGGTAGGAAAGCGTGAACTCTCTCTTGTGTGGAGGTTACCTCGAACTCGTTGTAGTTGCCAAACCCCCCAAGCGTCTTCATAGTATTGGACCTCTCGAACCGTTTGTTAATAAGCTACAGACAATTAAAAAAAATGAAGAAGTGAATTTTTTAAAAGAAGTTAATAAAAATAGATGAAGAAAAACTAAAAATAAAAATACCTTATCCACACGACACGAAAACTGTTGACCTTGTCTGACTTCAAATTCTTGGCCCTCCTTTGCGCAAACTATGTGAGACAGTTGTAAAATGTGTCTTCAATTATTGCTGCCACCGGTAACTTACGAGATGACTTGAAAATATTATTTAGCGACTCGAAATCGTTTGTAGTCATAATTCTCCAATGGTAACCACCGTCTAGCGCTTAGAATATCTTCCATGATTTTAGACACTCGTTCTCATCTTGATCCAAATACTTATCCATACCGTCCAGCCAATTGAGAGCACGGTCACATACATCCTCCATTGCTTGCATTCCTTGCTCGTATCTCCTCATTTTCCTCTTAGCCACACATATCCTAAAAAACTTGATTGCCGCCTCACTGCAACCGTTCTTCTTCATGTTCTCTACTATATGAGTAGCACAAAGACGGTGAACACATTGATCTTCATCCTCATCGTTCCACCCCAGATCATCTTGTCTGAACACCTTCTTGATACCCTTTCCCCTATCAGTGATGACACACATGAATCTGGAGCGAATTACGTTTCGTCACAACCATTGCATGAACCACGCACAATCTTTGAAATTCTCTGACTCAACCAGTGCAAAAGCCAACGGGAGAAGTTGGTTTTCTGCATCGTACCCGGTTGCGATCAACAATTTACCAGTATTAAACCAGCAATCAATTAAAACAATCAAATTAATTTCAAAAAAATTAAATCAACTAAATTAAATAAAGAAAATTAAATAATTTAATTACCTTTGTACCGGCCTGACAGGAAACAAGAATCAACGATGATGACTGGTCTGAGGTGTTGAAAAGCAGCTATGCAAGGTCCAAATGCCCAAGCTGCCCTATAAAAAATACTTGTATGGTCTAGGTTTACAGTGGGAAATGAGGTCACCTCAAACAATGTTTCTGTCATTAATTTAAAAAAAAAAAGTTCAATTGTTGATTTTATTACAATGACGTAAAAATAGAATGAACAATATAGTACCTGGGTTTTTTCTCTTGATTGCCTCCAATAACGGAACTATAAGAGCATATGTGTAGGGTTTTGAGGCTACCCAAAGCCATTAGGCTTAAGCTGCGGAAAGACCGTAAAATAAAAATTTTACTTCTAACTCAAGCCAAAAGGATTGAAGTGGTATGTCGGATAATCTACCGAGAGTTACATACCTGTTCAATCCGTTTCTTAGATTAAAAACTGTAAGTAAAACTTTACTCATTCAGATCATAGATTAAGTAGTATGTCGGATAATAACCGAGAGTTACATACCAGATTAATCCTTTATAGACATAAAGTAGTAAAATCGTATTTACTTGTTTTTAATCAGTTTATAGATCTATTCCCGTAATTGATTTCTAAAACTTAAATCTATTTACCAAGTAAATAAATTTATATAACATTTATACCTTGTTTCCAAATTACAATTGGAATGCAGACCGAGCGAGAAGACCGGATCTGAGCAATGTCTTCTTTCGGAGCAATGACTTCTCTCGGAGCACCAAACATATGGTGCCTCTATAGGTTATCCACCAGGACTAACCAGAGAGCAGTTTATTTCTTTTGCCAGAAATACTGTAAACCGCGGTCTTACGCAAAAACACTATTCACGAGAAAAAGACGAAATAGCAGAATTCCCGACCCGCAGTTATTCTGATTTTACTAAAAGGCAAAACAGAAATATCGCGACTTTTGGGAAAACACTATTCATTGAAATCCCGCAAACACTATTCAACAAATCGAAAGATAATACGTATCAGATACGTATAACTTTCGTTTAAACCGCAACACTATTTGGGAGAGAAAGATATTATAACCTAATCGAATCGAGTCGAATCAGATTTCTATATTTTTCTCTACCCCTACCCCTCTATTTATAGCCTTTGAAATGTGGTGAAAAGACCAAAATACCCCCATGACAAGGCATGCCACCTAGGGGGTGAGGTGTCATGTGGATAAGATTGATGACATGTCATGTGGATAGGATTGATGACATGTCATGTGGATAGGATCGATGACGTGTCATGCGGATAAGGACGAATCTGGAAAGACCAGAATGCCCTCGCTCCGAACACAATTAATATTCGTATAATTATTCTGAATAATTTACATTTCTTGCGGTTGTTGATTTCGGTAATTTATACAACGTGTCCTGCACGTTTATAAATTAACCGGTTAACTTTTATACAACGTGTCATACACGTTTATAAATTAACCAATGTTTTTGCTTGTCATTTTTACATGACATCTATAATATAATTATATCAAGTATAATTAATTATAAACCATCTTATTATTGATCATAATCAATTTATAATCAATCAATAAGATTCTCCGATTAACTCCTATTGGTGTGACCCGATAGGATCTGTGTTATGTTGGTAAATAGAATTAAAACCGTTTTAACTTCTATAATCATGAGAGGCATCTGGCAAAACGCATCATGACCATCCAATTACACAGATGATGATGTACAGTACAATATCACGATCCAGTAAACTATTTTACTCATGTTAATTCTTTTGTCTCATAGCTGTCAGATTAATTTCAAGGTAGGTTTGTGTCATCCTTGCAAATTAATCTTTTCTTGATCTTGAGCAGATTATCAAATATGATTACTCTTGTATTCATACTGCTAGCAGATATTCTTACTCTATCAAGGGGCCCAGTGACACTATAACTCGTATAATAAATACGAGGGACAATAGTACTTTTGGTAGACCATCACTACCTCAGCTAAGTTATGTATACCGAAGAGCTACCGTTATAACTACTTTTTACAGATAGCGTTAGGTAACAATCACACATACACATCTCTTAGTTAGGAAAGATGAATACCTCATACTGTAGAACTTAACACTGAATGAAAGCATTAATGACACGAACACAATTCCGTATAATGTTTCATTCGGGGTCTGTCAAATATCATGTTCTCTAACATGTATCTATGTGATTAAATTGACAACTCCTTGTCTATGGTCAGTAAAACTTAACCATCATTTAATCCACATACTAACCTTTAATTGGGTAATTAGTGTTCTTTGCTAATTACCTTGGTTAGTGACAATTACGAGTTTTTATCATCTATTATGAAGTTTTACAATTTCAAGTCATGAACTCGAAATGATTCATAATTCGATAAAACTCAAAGAACAAAATGATAATTTTATTAATCATTCAATTCATGAACAAAGCTTTATATAATTAAATTATCGTATTATTGACTTCTAGATTATTACTTACTAACAATATGAACCCTCCCAACTACCAAATTGGCGGGCAATTGGCAACTCACGGCCATGCCACAGTTTGTTGTACGCCGGTATCTGACCGTTGTATCTTTCATCAACAGCGATCCTGACAGCTTGGATACTCAAATCAATATCATTTCTCATGTGAGCCGATATGCAATCGGCGACCATACTAGCCGACAACTGTGCATGATCTATTCTTGTCGCATTCGCGTGATAAGAATGTTTTTTTGGGCACCTGGAAACACGCCATTGTGTACCATAACTAGTGGCCCTCGTGAATATGTACCAGCCACATCTATTGTCCTTGCACGTGAACCTCATTCTGGTCGTGTCACTGTGCGTATTCCTTATCTTTGTTGCAAAGTATGTGAAACCTGACAATTGCGCTCTTCATTTGCTCTTTTGAGTCATATGTTTGTCCCTCCGACAATTCATTCTCATACTCTGTTGCCCTTCCAAACAAACCCACATTTGCTTCCTGAAACCCTGATGTGTCATTGAAAGCCGAAACCGAGTGCTCAAACCCGCAATCCATTATTTGAAACCTGTGATCCATCCTAAAAAACCTCTGTCCAAGCACATGCTTGGTATCTTCTTGGTCACTCTGATCGCTCATACCCTCAGAATCAACATCACCCCAATTTTCCTCTGCCTCTTCTAATTTCGGATCCACTATTTCATCGGTTTCATCCAAATCACAAGATTGACCCTAAGTAGCGGTCCGATTAGATGAAGGCTGGTCAATCCGGGGTGGGGCCTAACTGGATGGCCTCCTACTGGACGGTCGTTCCCTCTGAACTGGGGATGGACTTGAGCCAGATGAGTTAACCCGACTACAGCCTTGGATTAACCTCATAACTGGGTTGGTACGTCGGACTCGGGTAACCTCCATATATAGGTCAATTATCTTGTATGCACTCCCAGAAAAACTAATGGTTTGGTTGTACAATACCTGTCAGACTCTATCATTCTGAACTGGAAAGAGTTGGAACCAGGTTTGTGCTGAACTAGTAGGCATGCTAATTTTGGCCTGAATATTAAGGTCATACTGACCCTGATCCAATCTCAAAATCTGACGAATACCCAATTTCATCCCCACATAATCAGTACCCGGCAATACCGGAATCACAATAACAGGCCCGATACTATAATAAACTCCATTAGGGCCTATTAAAATATCACCACCAGTATTTATGGATACCATAAGAGCCATTTTGAATCTTATATACAAGAAACCTAAAATTAAAAATTAACTAAATTAATTATTAACCTACTGAAAATAAAAAAATAAAAAATAAAGACAAAAAAAACTTACATATCAGCTCTTGTCTAGAAGAGAGATTTGGTGATTGTGAGAAATGAATTTCTCTCTCATGAACAACAATATAAAGAAACAGGAGCCGCAAGGACATTGTGTGGCCCTCAGTATTTGGGTCCTCAGATCTGCAGTGCGGCCTGGGTAGAATTAGAAAAACCCAATATCCCATGGACGACCCATGAACGACCGTAGAATTAGAATTAAATTTGGGATCCAACGGTCCATGGACGACCGTAGTGCAGATGATCCTGGTCCAGAACCACGTTCTCTCTTGAAGCACACATAGCCACATTTTTTTTGCTTTTCTTGATTGACCATACGTTGTCACCCCCCACTATCCAAAAGAAAGTAAAAAAAAAGAAAGAATGATATCCAATATATCATATGCATTATCTATTTATGAACTTCTACTAGGTACTTTTGGAGGCAAGCCAAGAACCTGCTAATTACAAACAAGGGATATGAAATATTATATATAGTCCCAAATTTTCAATTTGTAATCAACTCTAACTATTTTTTATCAAACTATTTAAAAAAAAAATTATAAGTGTTCATTAACTCAATAGTCAAGTGAATATTAATGTAATATTAAAATTAAAATATCTATTAAGTAATAATTAATTGTGCATTTTAAATTTTTAAATGATTCAAAAAACGAGTCTAAAAGATCAAGACAATCGTTAATAATTTTGAAAACACATTTGGACTTAATTAAAATCGCGTGATAGATATCAATAATTATGTCCTAATAAAAATTAGATAAATATATAACTAACTCAATAGATAAGTCATAAGTGTGTATTTTGGTATAGAAAATATTAACGGATGGCAAGGGTAAGAAATAGCCACGTCATTAATCCACTGCAGTGCAAAGGAGGGGAACAGTTCCTCTTTCTGGCGCCGCACAGTTCCTCTTTCTTCAGAATTGAACTCAAATAGAATCTCTTGTTGCGTTCGAAAGTGATGATATGTGTGCCGTGAGTCTAAAAGCTTTCCAGCATTGTTTTGTATACGAGGAGGGTTCAAAGGCCTCCACTTTTCATGTTTCCATCATGCTTCTATTTTTAAAAACTTTAATAACTCAAAATTTAAAACTTAAAAGTCAAAATAAAACCGTTGGATATGATCTACATCATTTTATCTATACACGTGTAAAAAATTATGACATTTTAATTTTGTTTTAGTTGTCATCAAGAGCTTGTAAAAAACGTACTAATATGGATAATTTCTAGACGTTGATTTTTCAACTTATTGATTCACATAAAAATAAAATCGAAATGTGATAATTTTTTATGAGCACATAGATAAAATGATGTAGATCATATCCAACGGTTTTATTTTGACTTTTAAGTTTTAAATTTTAAGTTATTAAAGTTTTAAAAAATAGAAACATGATGGAGGCACAACAAAATGGAGGCATTTGAACCCTCCTCTTTGTATATATGAATTATGATAGTGGACACTTGACACTTGCTTGCTCAGATAATATGAATTAAATTTACTACACCAGGAATGCGACAGGAGATCAGACTAGTATAGTATGCATCTCCAGAGGAGAGGGAATACGTATCCTCTGCATTAACGCACCGTTTGAGTTAATTTATGAACCGTACGATCAGAATTCGGATCAATCCTGTCCACTCCTATAACGCACGTGTACTTTAATATTAGTGCGGATCTCAATAGGACGGTGTAGATCTTAACTCAAAATTTGAGTTAATGCAGAGGATACGAATTCGAGGAGAGGAGAGGAGAGGAGATTCAAGTCTCTATCTCTCTCTCTCTCTCTACATACATATATCATATTGATTTTTCAGCACCGCACCATTCTTCCCAAAGCAATTCCCAAATCCCAACCCCAACCCGTCCCGGATGGGCATTTACCAATCCCATTTCCAATCCCACCTAACAAATGGCGGCGGCGCCGGCTTTGGCGATCAAGGCGGTGGCGCTTCGGTGTTCTTATAATTAATTGGCGATCAGATCAAGTGTTGTGTGTATTCAATTCAATTCCTTTCCCAAGTTAAGTTAATCAATAAAAAATGTTCGGGTGGGGATTGAATCTGGTGACGACGGTGATTGGATTTGGCATGAGTGCTGCCTTCATAATCTTTGTCTGTGCGCGACTCATATGCGGCCGGATCCGTTCTACAGATTCACCTATTGCTCCCCCTTATGATATTGATATCGACCTCCCATCTGATCTCGGCCAACCTGTGCGTGCGTTGCGTATATTCAATTCCTTTTATTATTGCACTTGTTTTAATTTTGAATTAGTGTATAAATGTAGTGAATTGACTGACATCTGTTTTTGTTTTACTGACATCAGATAGAGCACAACTTCAATGGCTTGGAACCTCTAACTATTGCTGCTATTCCTACAATCAACTACAATCATCTCACCTTCCAGTCCAAAGACAATGCTCAGTAAGATAGTGCCTTTTTCAATTTCAACAGCTGCCGTCTGTTATGAATGCAATTACCATGCGTTTAGTTTTCAAAAATTCACTTTACAGGAACCACCTTAATGGAATGGATTCTTGAAATGCATGCTTACAAATAATTTATTTGTACAGGTGCTCGATATGTCTTGGGGATTATGAAGAGAAAGAAATGCTTCGTGTTATACCAGCATGCCACCACAACTTCCACCTTGTCTGTATCGACCTGTGGCTACAAAAGCAATCCACCTGTCCCATCTGTCGATTGCCTCTAAAAGACTTATTTGAAGGAAAATGTGCCACTGCGTCATCTCCTACAGCTTTAGCACCTCAGACAAATAGCACCATTGTAGACACTCCTACTTGGGATCGATCTACTAACCAGTTAATAACTAACGCTGTGAGTGGTGACTCAGTTCAAGTTCAAGTGGTTGTTACTTCAACTTATTAAGCAAGAATTACCATACTGAATGCCAATACTGGGCTGTTGCTGTTGTGAACTGTTATGTACAATTTATTGTACATACAAGCTATTGGACATGTTTCCTCTATGCTCTAATTCTTTGGTGCCAGTTTCATTTTATCATTGGTTGGTGTGATGTTTTGTTGCCTAATTGAGGCTTAATGAAGAAAGAAAAGCCTAAGATGCCTCTCATGTCATGCTGCTGCTACTGAAAACAAGGTCGTAAGGTAATCTTTGCTTGACTAGAGAATTTCTGCTTGGTGGTAATTTGACGGTGTATTGGAGGAATTATTTTTTATTTTTTTCTTGAAAAGGAATTGGGTCGCCTTGTTTTATTGTGCCAATTAGAGCTGGGATTTTGTTTGAACTTTGCTAGCTCGAATTCTTAGGTCTGTGTACATGAATATAAGTTGCAAGTCTTATGTACTGAGCCTGTGTTGAAAACTGGCAACTTAGGATCATGTCTGTTTTCAACTATAAAAAGTGTTTTGTTTCTGTTCTTCTGTTGTTCTGCCATAACAATGTGAATGTATGATAAACCAAATTATATGAAAACCGTAGGTTCTATAAAATTTCTTTTCATGAAGCATTAATTCTACATCAAATATATGATTAATATTTAAAATTAATAATTATTGCTGTATAAAATTTAGTAAAAATGAAGTATGTTTCCCATGAAAGGAATCTTGGTCGGAATTAGGGTGCCTATTTGAGGCCTCCAGACTCCAGAGAATAAATAATTAATAGGCCAGATGGGCCGAAATTGATAGAATGGAATTTGGTTTTCTTTGGTCTTTCCATACCATTCCGTAATGAGTAATGACAACGCCGAGGATGAGGATTTATTGATTTAATGAAAGCAACCACAAACTCATGAGCCACTCGCCGAGGATGAGGATTTATTGATTTAGTGAAAGCAGCCACAAACTCATCAGCCACAGCCACGCGATATCTTAAGGAATTTGACTTGGTCAAGCTCAGGTCATTGCTTATTCAATCATCCCGTCCCTTCTCATCGTGCTCATCTCATCAGCTGGCGACTGAGTCTGAGTCCTTGGTTGAAGGAATTAATTGGAGAGGATCACTTCAAAGAAGAATAAAGTTGTGACACCATGTGAGAGTGTCAAACCGCTACAGATTTACCTTTAATTTCTAATTACCTTTGTTTTTATCAAATTAAATTACTGAGGTAAATGTAAATCGCCTACTTATACAAAGGCCACATTACATTATTGTATCTTTGTTTTTGTTGAACAAGTGCTTACTTTCTATCTATTATTACAACTTTTATTTTTTTTCTCAGTTACTCATTATTCTCTAATTTCCAGTTAAATTCCACTTAATTCTCAAAATTAATAAAATCAAACTAGTAAGAGCATAACAGCGAGTCTACTTCAGTCTACTCCCGCCATCCTCTTCCCACCTCGCCTCTGTAACTTCTCCAAATCCTGCCCCCACTCTTATTCTTATGTCTTCTCCATGGGGAAAGGCAACCGAGATCACTTGTGTCGCCCAATTGGTGGTGGTTGCATCAATCGTGGCAGCAGATATGATACTGATACTGATACTGATTCTGGTTCCTTGTTTGTCAAGACCAACAAGTGTGGCGACAGTACTGTAATACAATTCCTGTTTTATTATTATCAAACATTATGCGTCTAGTCTTATTATTTTAATATGATCAGAAAATCAGGCCGTCAATGTTTGAACAGGAGGCATTGTGTTTGCGAGCAATGTATGACACAAAATCAATTAATTCTTGTTCCCTTTGCAGTACAAAGTAAGAACTGAGAAATTGTTTACTCCAAATTGTTTTTCTCCAATTACTGTTCTCTATAGAGAAGTAAATGTTTGTACTGGTGTGAATCTCATTTGATTTTGTAGGTGGAGTGGTTCTTTCATAATCATGGAATCTATTGAATTTGGAGGTTTTAGAGCATATCGGGTCACTATTGCACATTCTTTTGATAAAACTAATCTTTTCTATATAAAGATTACCAAACTTTTCTGTTATTGTAACATAATGTATGGTCTCAGTCTGCTTTGGGTAGAAAGCTGGCAGAAATGCATAAAACTGCAAAATCTGACAAGGAATTTGAATTTGGTTCTGATGTAAACAACTCAATTGGTAGGTTCTCTAATCCTGGTTGGTTTGTATAATTAATCAGTTATATATATAAAATGCTTTATTTTTTGTTTCAAGCTTTCCTTGCTACTGGTTGGTTTGTTTGGCTTCTTGTATTGTTGCAGGACACCACACATTAATACATGGATGTCTGATTGGATCGAATTCTATGGGGAGTATAGATTGGGCTATCAACTAAAATTAGCTTTTAAACAGTACGACTCCAAAATATATATAAAAAAGGTTTCATTCTCGTCAAATAGAGTACCTTATGCAGATATTCAAATTGTAACCAGACCAGACTACTTAGGCACTAACTACATAATATATAGCCCCTTATTCTAATTTTCTAATGAAACAATATTCTCATGAACATTTTTATATACAGGACAAAAAAACAATAAAGAGCCAGAGCAGATAGGCTGTTTTTCAAGGGGCTGTGTTGTAAACATCAGCGCCGCTAGTAATGGTGATTGGTGATCCTGTTATATCATTATTATATCCAGCATGCTATTGTAAGTCTTATGCTGATTCTATTTGGTGTGATATGAAGAAACTTGTCTTGCCCTTTATTTTTAATCAATAGATGGTCATAATGAACCAGAATTTGGAATGTCATGGTGTGCCTGGCCCTGGCCTGCCTGCTTTGGTGATTCATTTTACAATTCTTATTTTGAGGTAATAATTCTATAACTAATATGCGTGACAGAATCTTGGTTTCATCACTTCAGTTCAGATTGTTTAATTCTTCATAACTGCCTAAAACAGGTGATTTAAAATTAACGGCCAGGATTTGAAAATACAAGGGACCTGTACATTGCTGTATCACTAGTTGAACCGACTGCGGAGTAGATCCGATGGGTTCCAGGACCGTCCGATCCACTTTTAAGATCCGTGCGCTCCACTTTAATATTCGTGCGAGCTCGCATTAATTTCTGTGTGCATGGATCTTGAAGCAGATTGGACAGTCCTGGAGCCCATCGGACAAAAGTAGGTCCGATGCCCATCGGACCTACTCCGTTCTCACTTGAACCACTATAATCTTTTCGGTATCCTGATCCCACTCCTTTGCTACGTCTATCATTGAGGGATATCTAGGCTTGCTAAATTCTAAGATATAATTCTTTTATATCTTAGCTTGTTGTAAATTTCCCTTGAAAATCCAACCTAATGTCAAAATATTTCAAACCTCTGCTGTTACCTACACTTTGTTTCTTGCTCTCTCTTTATTTTTATTAATTGTTGATATAGTTCTAGAAAATTTAGTCCTTTGTCTGATTTTCTTTAATGAACAAATATAAGCAAACTAATTACGGTACTGGCAAATAAGGTATATACTTCTGAGCAAGACATCAATTTGGAGATGTCTGGAAGTTGAAGCTATATAATTTTATTTTCAAAGAAATTAAAGTTTTTTTTTTTTTAAGGTTTCCAGTGGTGCAGCACTTGCATCTTCTCATTTTTTTAATTTTATTTTTAAATATGACTGCTCATTAACTCAGACGTTAATTTATTTTCAAATTCCTTTTACGGAAATTGAATAAAATGCTGACCACATAATATATGCACTAGTCTTATAATTGTCATATGGTAATTAATTTTTGTGTGGACATGTTGAGATCCAGCCTACTAACATCCAAAGTTGGGGAAGTACTGGTTGAAAATGTGGGTCACTGTGGTACTATAGTGTATACCGATGTGGGGTGGGGACATGAATTAATGGTTAAAATAAAATTTTGGACAGTCAATTATCCGTGTTGGCAAGAAACAGTTGCAACTGGCAGGAGCGTCCCCACTCTGGCATGGCTTTTGTACACGTAACAGGGGGAATCTAATAGTCACAAATGCGGTGTCAAATCGAATTGAATTGATGACATGGATAAAAGCACAGCTGGAGCTGGTGTCTGGAGTCGATTGGCATGTTGCTGTCGTCATTACAGTGAAATATCCGAGTCCGAGGTGAGCTTAATTAGCACCTAATTAATTAGCACCTATTGTTCGACTCTGACATCTACTCAGTCATGCGCAGGATTTTCTCACTCAAGATATATTTCTGATTGATCCGAATTCTACTTGTAGCTAGCGGAGTGTTCACAGAGAATCAAAATACTACTTGTAGCTAGCAGTAGCAAGGATTGATTGATTGATTATTCGGGCCTGTCTTGTCCAAGGCAAGGAAGGCCTTACTTACTTGCTCCTTATCATCTGAAATGGAAATGGGAATGGGAGAAGCTAAGCTAGAGAGAGCCAGGTTGGGCTGGGCCCTCAATCAGTCAATCCTCATCATCTGAGGACTGAGGATGTTGCTTCTCACTACACAGATCGCCGCATCAGGATTGTCGCAGATAATTAATGAAATGAGGTCCTTCCTCTTTTGAATAACATCAAATTTCTATTATTAGCTAGGCAGCCACGTGACGCCTGCCGCCTGCCGCTTTCATCAGAGGAACCATTTCATCAGAGGGACCCAATATGGATCCATATCCTCGACGGTACCGTAAAAGATTCCCTTTTACAATTAGCTATTTACGGTTTGAGATTAACTCTCAGCCGATTTGGGATTCGGGCTGACTGAGGGGGCATTATTATTGGGCTTTGAGATTCGTGCCAAGTTAAAAAGAACGGTCCAGATCAAGTAATTGTAAAAGATTCTCTATTACAGTACTGCACTGGTTCATATCCACCCAATATATATATATGTATATATATTATTTTTTTTTTGAGAGTGGCTAATATCAAAACGTTTGTATCAAGGTCCTCGTGCAACCAAGTCGTTTTCGGATTTTCAAAGTCCAAACAGTCGATCCAAACCGTTAGATGTTCAATCTATATTAAAATCTGCTTGGAGACCAAATTTTACATTTTTTGGAATTTTTTTACTATTTATTAAGCCACTTTGAAAATTGCTGATCCGAGTGAACAGTAAAAACTGTGCAACCAAATTCTGGACCATGTGATCAGTAATTTTCAAAGTGGCTTAATAAATAGTAAAAAAATTCCAAAAATGTAAAATTTGGTCTTCAAGCAGATTTTAATATAGATTGAACATCTAACGGTTTGGATCGACTGTTTGGACTTTGAAAATCCGAAAACGACTTGGTTGCACGAGAACCTTGGTCCAAATGTTTTGATATTAGCCACTCTCTATTTTTTTTGACATAACCCAATATATATATGTACCTTTCCACAAATTGTATTTTGTTAACGGATTAATGTGTTTGGATAATTCATCTATTATTGTTATCACACCAAACGGCAGTAATATCCGCAAATTTAATTGTGGTTCCTGTCATCCTGTGTTTTTACTTTTTACTATAGTTTTGATGATAAAAGTATCAAATTTCTCTAGTATTGGTTCAAATTCTTCAAAACAAATTTCAAACTAATACTTCCCAAAAAGTTCACTCACACCAATTGCAACACCTATAAACTTTTTTTTTCGAGAAAATGATATATAAAAGGAGTTTGACTTTCTTTTCAGAAAACTATTGAATTTAGTTAACTAATTAATAAGAATAAGAGAAGACTTCGTATTGCTGATATTAAATAATTGGGAAAAATACAACGACCCTACATATATATAATTTATTCGAACCTCAAACACCTGTATTTTGAAACTAAATATCCCCTTACATTTTCTAAATAATTGCAAATGCCTTCTTCCATCAATTTTCATTAAGAATTTTTAAAAATTAAAACATATATACCCCAATCATTTTTATTAACATTCAAACATAATCTTTTTTATTCAAAAATAGTCCCTACTATTATTATTTCGAATAATTATTTGAGTACCCTCACTCCAGTAACTCCAAAATCCTCGCATGTAGTTTGAGTGGTCTCCCACAGGTATTTATGGTGCAGTTATGTTTGAGAGATTTGATTGGGGAGACAATTATTTACGTAAAAATTATATTCACTTCATAGGTATAAATATTTTTGTGCATACGTATAAATACTTTCTTACATAGATATTAATACTTTAGAAAAAAAAATTTAGTACTCGAGTTTTTGCGATCCTCTCAGATAGTTATGATAGTTATGGTGCGATTATAGTGCAGTACTGTAGCACGGCCACTGTTATCAGGTCCCTGTTATTTCAGTATCTTATTAGCATAAATTAAGACCATTTTGCTCTTATATGAAGGATAAAACTAATATTATATTATAACTCGTCACATCAAATCAAGCCTATATTTAGCCATCATATTGTATTGGTTCTACCAAACCATTTTCTTTTGCATAAGTCCAAAAAAAAATAAACCTCGCACATGAGGAATGGTATGAATTAAAGTTTGTCAATGTTACCTGTTATATATCAACTTTTGTCACTCTAATGGGCTTATATATACATATATATAGTTTTGAAAGAAAAAAAACAGAAAGGAGTACCGTGTATGAATTTTTCAATAAAAGAAAAGGTTATGTTTGAAACTTTTTTAATAATGAGGGGGTATGCTTGAATTTTTTTTCAAATATTTCAATGAAAAAATTTGAATGGAAGGAAGTACTTGCAACTACTTTTAAAAGCCAAAGAGATCTTTAATTAGTTTAAAAAATTGCAGGGAGGTCCTTGTATTTTTTCCTAAAAATTAAAAAATTAACAGCTAATTAGATTTAATTATATTGACTATAATGTCCATTGATCGGCTTATGATTTCTTAGGAAATTTGATTGGTTTGCTCTTGCTGAACCTATTTTTATTCTTGGTTAAGTTAACATTATATATAAGTCAACTCTGTATTATTTTTAAAGTAATGCATAGTGCAGGTAGCGTTAATTGCATCCAAATTATAAGTTAGCTTAGCATGCAATATATAAAAGAAAGTTGGCAATTCAATTCAATTTTGAAAACTTACGCAACTAATTAAGAAGTTTTTATTTTATATATATCTCAATAACAAAAGGAAGTTTATTCTTAAAAAATCCCTTTTGAATTATAATACTTGAGTAATAATTCCAAATGGAATTTTTATTCCTACGATTGGATCTAATTTCAACGTTTGAAACCAAATCCTTTAATTAACAATTTGTAGGTAAACGACAAATTAAATAAAAGAAAAGATATTTTCTTAGACTTTCTAATATTAATTTAGGCTAATTATATTTTCCTCCATCTATCTATTTCTCATTTCATCCCCAATTAACTTCATCTTCTAACTATAATTACAAATTCTAACTATCTAATAGTCCCTACAAATTAATTAGCAAATTTTTTTTCTTTTTATTTCTTTCTTCTTTCTCCCTCTCTCTCCCACCTCCGCCTCCACCCGTCTCTCCCACCTCTCCCTCTCCGCCTCCGCCCGTCTCTCCCACCTCTCCCTCTCCGCCTCTGCCCGTCTCTCCCACCTCTCCCTCTCCGCCTCTGCCTCCCTCTCCCATATCTCCATCTCCGCCTCCGCCTCCGCCTCCCTCTCCCTCTCCCACCTCCGCCTCCCACCTCCCACCTCCGCCACCTCCCTCTCCCACCTCCGCCTCCGTCATTCCATCCCAATCAAGCACACCTCCGCCGTGCCAGATCCATCGTGTCTATGTTCCTCTTCCTCATACAGTAGCGAGTTATTTGCAAAAAACAAAGCTTCATTAATGGTGAATTAGACCAGTGCCTACTAAATACTAAGAAATGACAGAAAAATAAATTTTGAAAAAATTAGAGGTGTATGAATGAATACTTGATATCTTAGGTATAAATACTTTAACGTATATGTATGAATACTTGATATCTTATGGATGAATACTTCAACGTATATATATAAATACTTCAATGAAGTATGTTTTGTTTCATTTAAATATTGTTTTGTTTTTTTTGTTTGTAATATTTCATGATCTGTAAAATTTGATAGATTATTTTTGTTTCGACAGTGAAACATGTGGCAACTATTTTTTATTTCGAGAAAAAAAATTGAACTAGAAAATAATAAGCAATGTTCAGTACTATTCAGCTGCTCTTGTAAAATTAATCGAGGTATGCACATATGCTTGTAATAGTCATGATACATGAACTATTTACACTTACACGACGAGGATGAATACTTGCTTGATGAGGTATGAATACTTGCTCGATGAGGTATTCGATGAGGTATGAATACTTGTGCAACGGATAACTCGAAAGTATGTCATCATGGATCTCATTTGAAAGAGAAAATTGTGTAAAAGACGTTGGTGGTTTTAGATTTGCAAAATTCCTCACATATCGTCAGAAATATTTGTTAGATTGAACGGAGAAAAAAAAACCACCTCTAAAAACGTGTAAAAGATGGGTGAGTGATGTGTCCATCTTTTTTTTAAATACTTGATATCTCAGGTGTGAATACTTGATGTATTATATATGACTATTTGATTTATTATATGTGAATACTTGCGCGCGCCAGTTGTAAAATATTTCAGATATTAGGCCGTCCCCAAATAGTAAGTGGTCCCCCCCAAGTAGTTAGTAGTTATTAAAGTAGTTATTGACTGGGGGATGGATTCCGGGGGATAGCTAGGCTCTCTCATTAATTTATTATCACGTAAGTAATATCATATTTTGTGTGTGTGTGTGTATAATATAGAGTTGGGCTACGGTACAATGCAATGTATATACCATCTTGTATACTGGACTCTAAATCATTGAATTGAAAGTCTAAAAATTCAATCTGAAGCTCTCAATGTGTTCTCCATATTAAAATGTGCCTGAAGACTAAATTTTATATTTTTTGAAAATTTATTACTATTTATTAAGATCGGTACAAAATTGTTGTTTTTAAAAAAAATCTTGACCATAAAAAACAACGATTTTCAAAAATTCTAAACAAATAGTAAAAAATTTCCGAAAAATGTAAAATTTGGTCTCCAAGCACATTTCAATATAGATATCACGTTGAACGGTTTGGATCGACTCTTTGAATTTTAAATCCAACGATTTACCATCCAATGCACAAGATGGTCTATACATTGCAATGTACTGTAGCCCAACTCATATAGTGTTGGGCTACGGTACAATGCAATATATATATATATATAGAGAGAGAGAGAGAGAGAGTTGGGCTACGGTGCTTCGCGAAGTAAAGCGAGTGTTTTACTTCACACTCATATTTTGCGATTTTAAAGTTCAAAAATGTCGATCCGAACCGTTCAAATTGATCTCCATATTAAATTGTGCTTGGAGATCAAATTTTACATTTTTTTGGAAATTTTTTACTATTTCTTTCGAATTTTTGAAAATTGTTGTTTTTTATGGTCCAGGATTTTTTGAAAAACAGCGATTTTCAAAAATTCTAAAAAAATAGTAAACAATTTCCAAAAAATGTAAAATTTGGTCTCCAAGCAAAATTTAATATGGAGATCAACTTAAACGGTTCAGATCGACGTTTTGAAGTTTCAAATTGAAGATATAGACGTGAAGTAACACACTCGTTTTACTTCGCGAAGTACTGTAGCCCAACTCTCTCTCTCTCTCTATATATATATATATATAGAGTAGAACTAGGGTGCTCTCGAGTTCACCAAGCCCTTGGTGAAATCAAGTCCAAAACTCATCGGATCGGCTTCAAACGACTAATCCGACCGTTGTCTACTTTACGAGTGATGCGTCTACATGCAAAAAATTTAAATTTTGAAATTAATTTTGCATAGAGTCAAGTGGTCAAAAAACGTCAAAAAATAAATGTATTAAAATTAATTTATTAACCTTCTAATTTTGACCACTTGACTCTATATATATATATATATACTGTGATTTTCTATTTAATGAAAAACTGTGATTTTCAAAAATTCTAAACAAATAGTAAAAAATTTCCAAAAAATGTAAAATTTAGTTTCCAAGCACATATCAATAGAAAGATTATGTTGAGAAGTTCGGATCAACTGTTTGAACTTTGAAAATAGAGATATGAGCGGGAAGTAAAACATCATCTTTACTTTCCAAAGCACCGTAGCATCACTCTATGTGTGTGTGTGTTACTTATTAAGTATTAGTTGAGGCAATCAATCCCTTTTCTTTCTTTCTTTTTTTGAGATACATGCATGGTAGAAGCTCATTCCTTTTCTAAATTGTCATAATTATTTTGCCTATATAGAGTGACGTTGTTTGTAAGTGCTGATTAATTAAAACATAATTAAGAATGAAAAGTCGTCCCGTCGAAAGTCAAAATCAACCCGGCCGCATTAATTCTTCTAAATATATTCATATAATTAAACCTCTAAATTTTATATTATGGCAATAATAATATTAGTTGACATTGAGAGTGTCAACCAATTAATTATTTGGCCATTTAGTATATATCACTAGAATATTCTTTCTATAATTATTTTTTCTTTTTAGGTACTGTTCATGCTAAAAAACTTAGGTTTTGAAATGTTAGACGGGAGATTCGTAGATTGATTGTGGTTGGAATAATGGAGTGCATCTCACAATTTCTTTTGGACACGTTTTGCGACATGTGAAATAGTGACAGAATAGAGCTAAAAAAGTAGAATTTGGAATAATATTTTATTTCATACTATTTTGATGTATTCAATTGATGGTGAAAGAGTGTAGGTAAATGAGTCAAATATTTATCTCTTGAAAAATATTAATTTATCTATTCTATTCTCTTGAAAGAGTATAGGTAAACGACTCTTCTGCGACTGGTGCTTTACCCTTCTGTGATCGATTTGGTCGGTCGCAGAAGGCTACCACTGCTGTAGTGCATAAAAATCAAGAGTTTGAATACAAAAGTTCTAACTCAATTCCAATTTTCACTTTTCCATAATTCTACTAAATTCTTTTCTTGCTCGGTGATAATAAAACCTCTATTTCACCTTATTCCTCTTTTCCACACTTATTGAACATTTCCTTCATATACATGGGGCTCACGTTCAGTACAAATCCAACCAATAAATAACCTATGCATGTGTCACGCTCATTAATACTATTTGTCTATCTTCCGAGTTAACAAAAAATATATTTTGTTGAGGCCGGGTTCAAATGCCTCTATCATATATATATATCTCCAATTTTAGTCTACGTTAACTCAAAATTTAAAACTTAATTGTTAAAATTAAAACCGTTAGATATGATCAATATTATAATTTCTGTGCACATATAATTAAAATACCACGGCATTTCGATTTTGTTTTGATTAGTATTAAGAGCTTGTAAAAATACACTGATGTGGATAAGTTATGGATGTTGATTTTTTAACTTATTGATTCATATAAAACAATACCGAAAAGTGATTTTTTTTTTATGGATATAGAGAAAATAATTTAGATAATATATATCTAACGGTTTTATTTTGATATAAAAACTATAACAAGAATTTTATTAAAAAAAAATAAAAAGTGGAGAGACAACAGAAGCAAAAAAAAAGTAAAAACATTTGAATTGTTTCTCACGTAACAATAATATATTCTCCATATTCATGACAGAACCACGCAGAATAGATAATTTTCTAATTTAAATAATAGAAACATCTCAATCCCAACATTAGTTTTATATGTTTTTTATTCTTTTTAAAAAGGGGGGCATTTTTTTGCATATACAAGTTAATTCCAATTATAATTCTAATTATTACTGTATTCATTTGATGTCGTTGATTTTGATTGGACATGTGGACTGAATCAAAGAAAAAAAGGAGATCAAAGCATATCATGAGTGGGCCAGGCCAGGAAAAAAGAAGTGCCAAATTTTAATAGAACCTCTTTTAGTCAAACAGTAAAATATGTTTTGTCAAACAGAAAAAAAAGTAGGTTGACTTAATACAAAAATAAAAATGTATGATAGAAAATGCATATGTACTAGAATACGTGTACTTTATTAAATTAAAATTAATAAATGCAAAAATAAACCCAAAAACCAAATCCATGTAACAACGTTTGACTATAGCGATCCCGGTGTCCGGCCGCAGTTTCAATTATTCCATATTATTTAAACAGTACATTTTAAAAATCGTCGGCTTTGCCGCAATAATAGTCTATAACCCCCCTCCACTAATCAAATATTAAAAATTAGCCCATCCCCGATTGGACACCTCACCATGATTAAATTAAATCTATGAAAATAAAAAAACAGAAAAAAATAATTTTTTAGGCTGATAAGAAACAAGAAAAAACAAATGATAGTGCACTAGTGCAGTGATCCCTCTATCACTCAACCAAAAAGCACGCGCCATATTTTTTTCTTACTCTGTGGTAACAGCTCATATCTTACCAGGCCTCAAAGCGCGTTCCCTCCCCGCTTGGCCCTTTCTACCCTTCTTTCTCTCTCTATCCCTCTCTCCCTGTCTCCTCTAATGGCTGTCTTACCGCGACACTACCGCGCTTCACTCTCCCCCTTTTATACTACCCCTTTTCTTTTCCCCATCCCTCTCGCCTTCTCACAAAGCCATCTCTCTTTAATTACTTTTACCCGGTCTGTCTTACTTTCACTATAAATATGTAATCTAGGTCTGCCTTTAGCTAGGCCTTAGGTAGCTGTATGTATGTGTATGTTCCTCTTTCCTTATCCATTGATTATTAGATATGTCTGAGCATGATCATTATCCTTCTCCACTCGTGAGAGATAGCGCACAAGCCTCCTCTTCTCCACGGCCACAACGGCCACATCTACCACAAATACCTCCCCACGATCCACAAGCCCAATCGCCTGAGCCATCCCCTAGGTCAAGCGGCAGGCACCCGAGTTATCGAGGAGTCAGAAGCAGAAGTGGCAAGTGGGTGTCCGAGATACGCGAGCCACGTAAAGCTAGTAGAATATGGCTTGGCACCTATCCTACTGCAGAAATGGCCGCTGCCGCGTATGATGTGGCAGCACGCGCTTTGCGTGGCCCTGATGCAATTCTCAATTTTCCTGGATCAATCTCATCCCGTCCAGTACCGGCATCCTCCTCTCCCTCAGATATCCGTGCGGCTGCAGCTGCGGCTGCATTACAAGCCCAATCTACTCATGTTGTTACAGCTCCAGCCATCACAGTACTGGATAGCTCAGAAGGAGAATCGAGTGTTACTGTAAGTAATGTTTCTGCAACAACTGGTGATATTCCTGTGTTAGAAGAGCATAGGCAGGAATTCATTGATGAAGAAGAGATGCTAAACATGCCACAGTTTCTGATGAATATGGCAGAAGGGATGATGATGAGCCCTCCAAGACTCAATCCGGCAACATCTGATGACTCAGCAGAGGCTTCCGGAGGAGATTCTCTATGGAATTATGGCCCTGGCCCTTAATTATTAGCTGATTAATCCATATTCTAAAGGCTATAATAATCAGGTAATTAAGGAAATTCTTTAGTGGTAATGATGATTTCGAAATTAGGTATGCTGGTATGGGTACAGGGAAATGGGTGTAGATCGATCGATTTGAATATTTCGGTAGTGTTCTTGGCATTTCTTTCGTTGTACCTGCCATTTGGCTATTGCTTGTTTTAGTAATGTAGCTTGCCATTGGCTTTTTTTTAAGTAATCTATCAAGTGGATAGAATCAGAAGGGTTGCTGTTCTTGTGATATATATATGCGTGGTGGGTTGCTTAATTGTTTTATACTCTTACACTTGCTCGATTTGGTTAAATTTCTTTTATATTAAGATGTGGTTGGTTTTGAACTTGAAGTTGAGTACATTGGAGAAGCATATTAATTTATCAACTCGGAGATATATATGTTTTATTTCGTTTAATTTAGCAACTCGGAGAAAGTTGTGTAGGTGAGTGTTTCATCGTTCAAAAATTTGTGTAGCCAAATTTCTCATGAACTTTGTGAGTTACAAAGTAAATAACAAAACTTTCCGAGATTAGCAAGAATTTCTGTATGAAGAGACGGAGCTACAGTACGCTTGTGGAAAAGGTAGCACAGCAGTAAAGGGCCCAGGCGGACAAAGGTACTGCTAAATTAAAAGGTGAATTAAGTTTTAGTTTGTTTTTGTGGTGTTTCTATATCTTTATCAATTATCAATCTTTTTTTTTTTTCCATTTTGATCATTTCAGTCATATGATATACTTGGCTTTAAAGAATTTTTCTTAATAAGAAAATTTCATAAGAAAATGTTTACCATGTAAAAGCTGCTTTCCTCAGAAAAAAGAATCACCGATCCTATGGGAGATGATCTTATTACTAATTAATGAGTAATTCACAATGAGATTTTCAGATCATCATCAGATGTTCAAATTCGACCATAAATTATTTTTCAGTTATCGGTGAACTTGTGTGTTCTTTCTCAACATACTAATTTACCAATGGATGATCGAGGTGAGGATGCATGGCAGGGAAAGACGATTAATACTTTATCATTCTCTATCGAATTATGTTTTCTAGAGAAGTCAGTACTGATTCACTTTCCGTTATCATGCTTGCCTGTTCCTTCATTGTTGAGCGGTTTATTTAGCTTTTTTTATTTCTGTATATTCTTTCTTGACACACAATTAGTAAAATGTGTTTCATTTTTCTGTTTGAAATTATTCTGGTAGCTTATTTTGACAGCGCTGGATGATGCTTCGGAAGCAATATTAATTAGAGTGTCTATGATCGTGCAACCTTCTTGTAAGACAATTTCCCTCTGCTTTATCTCCTTTTAATTTACATCTAAAAAATGATAAGGAATTTTCAATCTAGAATGCAACAGATCGACAATCTTAATTATCTAAGCTGGACGAGCATCTATATCATTTGAACATGATAGGATATAATTAGGATGCTAATTCCAAGCATTAAAATTAAAAAGAGAACCTACCTAATGGTTAAATATATCATTTTCCCTTGTAATATATATTATCACAACACTGTCAATATATGGTTTAATTTAATTTCCCCCCTATATATGTTTTGTTTTACTGAAGTTGTTAAGAAATCAGTTGAAATCTGTATATGGGCCATTTCGGCCACTTCCATTTAAAAATGATCAAGTAGAATCGGTAGAATCGGTAGAATTTAAACTTTTTTATTTACTATGATCTATGAAACATATATAGCCATGAGTTACATCAATAAATTCTTTCAAGTGAAGCGCACTGATATGGAATCTCCTACATTTCAGGTCAAGCTACTTGAAATAAATTACGATTTTTTTTTATGGTTGGCAAACTGCCAACAATTATATTAATACTAACAATTACGTATTAGTTGTTTTAAAGTTTAGCATTTTAATTTATATTAATAGCTTTTTACATATAGGAAAGTTGTACTGGAATACTTTTAATTCTGCACTACTTTCATGCTAAGCATATTAATTATATGCTTGACGAGCTAGTTTGACTTAATTAATTAATGTCTAAAAAATAAAAGGACATAACAATATTATTATGTAAATTACAGAGAATTACTTAAATTAAAACATTCTAGCTAGCTTTTGATTACCATGCATTTTATGATCGATTTATCTGTTGATCTTTCTTAATTTCAAGAATGGATTCCTGTCATTATATGCCAATTAAATATCTATTTGATGCTGCAAGGCGGGCTGTAGAACAACAATTCTTTTAGACATCCATGTATATACAAACACGGAACTTTCCACATCATGAGTTGATGTTCAAATAAAGAATTATTGAAGTTGCCGAATTTAGCCATCTAAGGAAATGAATGGGTCTATATTTTCTGTGGTGCGTGCCAGTTAGTTAATTGGCATCATATAGGCGATGTTACTTCAGTAGTGCATGTGGCCAGGAAAGTTTGATCAAAAGTGACAATGAAGGAGATATTTGAAGCCATATATTCTGCTACGTAGACTGTTCAAAATACTTTTTAGATATTTTAATTACAAATTAAGCCAATGGAACAATTTTCATTATAATTACGGATCCAAGGGATCTATTGATTGTGTGGCTCTCTAACTTCTCCGGAACAATTTTATAGTCTTAATTGGGTGCTTGTACTCCCCATCTAAGAAACTTCTCCAACCTCTTTCCCTTTTTTTTTTTTTTTTTTTTATGATTTCTTTGTACTAGAAGCTTTAAAGCACGCATATATAGTTTAAGCACGCACAAAATAGTAAAAAGATGCCTGCATATCATACGGCCTCTCTTTAGGTTTCTTAATTACTATATATATAGAGAGAGAGAGTTGGGCTACGGTACTTCGCGAAGTAAAACGAGTGTTTTACTTCACGTCTATATCTTCAATTTGAAACTTCAAAACGTCGATCCGAACCGTTCAAGTTTATCTCCATATTAAATTGTGCTTGGAGTCCAAATTTTACATTTTTTGGAAATTGTTTACTATTTTTTTAGAATTTTTGAAAATCGCTGTTTTTCAAAAAATCCTGGACCATAAAAAACAACAATTTTCAAAAATTCTAAAGAAATAGTAAAAAATTTCCAAAAAATGTAAAATTTGGTCTTCAAGCACAATTTAATATGGAGATCAATTTGAACGGTTCGGATCGACATTTTAAACTTTGAAATCGCAAAATATGAGTGTGAAGTAAAACACTCGCTTTACTTCGCGAAGCACCGTAGCCCAACTCTATATATATCAATGTTTTAAATATCGTTTATAGCGTCATAGTGGGAAGGCTACAAAAAAAGCTATAGCGAATAGCGTAGCTATAGCGGAAGCTATTCCAAATAGCGTTTTTTTTTTTACAAAAATTATATTATATATTTGTACTATATATTAACATTATCTAAAGTTTCATAGAACAATAAATAACACCAAATTAATTAAGAAATTATAATATTCATATTGAACTAGTACAAAGTCCATGGTTCAAAATATCCATAATAATATCATAAACTATCGATCTTTTTCTATACAAAATATCTTAAGCATCATGATTCATTCTATTTTTTTTTTCTATACAAAATAAATTTTATGGACCTTTATTTAAGCCCATATAAATTGTCTAAAAAAGCCCAATATGCATAGCGGGCAAATAGCGCGCTACACGCTATGCGCTATAGCGGACCGCTATTACCGCTATAGCGGCCGTAGCGCAATTAGCGTATTTTCATGCCATAGCTTAGCGTTTAGGGTCCAAAAACGCTATAGCGCGCTATTTAGAACACTGATATATATATATATAGCACCATCAACCTCATTTCTTTCTTTATATATAAGGGTAAGATATACTTTCCTAATGAATATTTTTTGGATTGAGATCCACAATTATTAGTTATTCGCAATGACTTTATATATATATATATATATATAGTGAGTGGCTATTCTACTTACATAAGCATATGCTTATAAGTCATTTTTGCGTTTTCAATGTCTAAATGGTCGATCTGAAGCGCTCAACATGTTCTCCATATTAATATGTGTTTGGAAACGAAATTTTACATTTTTTGGAATTTTATTACTATTTATTTAGAATTTTTCAAAATAGCATTTTTTAGATTTTTTTTTATTATTTTTTTTATCATATTAAACCACTGTTTTGAAATTTTTTAGAAAAATAGTAAAAAAATTTCAAAAAATGTAAAATTTCGTTTCCAAACACTTATTAATATGGAGAACATGTTGAGCGCTTGAGATCGACTATTTGGACATTGAAAACGCAAAAATGACTTATAAGCATATGCCCTCATATGCTTATGTAAGTAGAGTAGCCAACCTCTATATATATATATATATTCACTCATTATTAACAAAATTCAACAAGTTAGATAAATTTATATGATCTTTATATGAAATATATAAAAGATAATGAAATTTGATGCATGTATTTAATTAGTCATACAATTTGAAAATAACATTATATAAACTTTAGTGACTTGTTTGGAGTTGCAGGTTCAAAATCCGAGCAAAGAAGTTCCTCGTAAATATTTAAAGTTAAGAACTATGTCCACTTCTTTATCTTAACATAATACTTAGGTGGCTATGCACGAATATTCATGATTAAGACTTCACCCCCAATCATTCTTTAAACAACAAAACTTTAGTAACTTTTAGTAAAATCACTCAAAATTGGATGTGTAATTAATTTATCTACATGTCCAGCAATGCATCTAATTAAATTTTTAGAACTTATTTGAATTTTGTTGATTAAAAATATTGTCAATAATATCAATTAACTTACAAATTGTGAAAGCCAAGTATGCTACAACAATAAGAACTTTGTCGATCGTCGCTTGCATTTACATACCCTTAAAAAAGTGTTTAATTTTCATAAAGTCTGTTCTACGAGGACAACATTAAACTGCAATTAATACTTCCTCTCCTAGCTGTAGATTTGTCTGTTTTTATACTTTGTGATTTTAGTTTCCAATTAATAATTTTGCAAAAAACCATAAAATTAATTGCATTTATTACTAAACATACCTACCTATTAATTGTGCAAGTGAATTTAATTAGAAGATCCAGAAATTCATTATTTTAACAACCGTCCAAGTCATAACATGTTCCCTACGTATCTTCTTTTATTTGTATTCAAGTAAAAGAAGTTCACTATTAATTGGTAACTGGGTAAAAAAATATTATTTGGGAATTAGGAGTGTCCACGGCATGAATTAGATAAAGGCATGTTCCTATTAAACATTAATATTATTTGGGCATGTTCCCTATATATATATATATATATGACCTTTTGAGGATTAATTTTATTTATATTTTGCAATTATCCATTAAACATTACTATTAAGAGTATCAACGGATATATATATATATATAATAAAAACATTGTTTTGTGTGATTGAAACACTGTTAGAATATATGTCATTGTGATTGAAACAGCTGTAAATATAATATTTCTACTTGTTGCATGTAATGCATGATTGGACCTCTTTTATCCATATTAATGAAAGGTACTTGCTCCCTAGCTGACCTTCAAAAGAGAGAGAGAAAAGGTTCGTAGGTACGAAGTAGCCCCATCCATGTTGATTTATTGAAGTAGTATCTCAACCAAAAAGGTTTTCAAACCCGAGCACTGTCCATCACGTACTACTAGCAATCCACTTGTACATATTTTAATATATATTAATTGCACAGTGCGTAGCTAATGAATTAGAATTGTTTCCTTGAGATTAATTAAACTGATGATCAGTTCAACGTCTCTAAATTATCTGATCTGATCGGAAGCTAGCTAGCCCAGGTTGTGCATTAATACCACAATTCAAGTAAGACAAATTAAGTGATCGATCTTACATATAATTTACAATGGCAGTGAAAATTTGAATATATATGCATATTGAGTTGAATATATCTAGTCAGTGTAATTAATTTGGTATATATGTGTTGAAGGTTTTAATTATTTGAAGTTTATATACCATGCAAATTAAGATCGAAGAAGTCATATATAGAGAGAGAGAGAGTTGGACTATGATGAGTTGCGAAGTAAAAATCTTGTTTTATTTCGTATAAATGAATTGACCGGAAAAAAATTCAAGAGATGGATCTGGAGGTCCCATAGGTATAGGAGGCAAGAAGACTGACGCATGCAGGAACAGCCTTTCCAAATTTCAACCTTGATGATGCATGATGCATGATTCATGACTCTCTTTTATGTTTTTGTCTGTCTGGGGTCAAAATTAAGACACTACACCATGACCTTATGACCATTTAATTCATATACAATAAAACTAATTAAAATGATTGTGCTCGTCTGAGGTAATTTTATTTCCAACCTCCAACCTAACCAAACGGTTTGCCCATCCGTGCTTTTAATCAGTTTCTACTGTTACCAAACCTTTTATTGGATCATGCATGTGTCATCTCATTGGTCCTTGCATATTTTTCAACACATGCATGATCAGTTGTCTATGGAACATGGGCAAAAGTACTACAACTACAAAGATGTACAATCATGCAATGCAGGGCATATACTTGTGTCTCTAATTTCCTATGTAATTAATGCTTTCGACAACCTAGCTATCCAGTCCAGGGAATTAAGGTACAAGTTAATAAATTATAACTGAAGTTGAAAGTAATTAATTCTCTAAGGATAAGTAGTAAGCGCAATTGTGTGGGTGCTACAGGACTCGCGGCAAAAAGAATACCATCGAAAAACACCGCAAATGATCTTATCTCAATTTTTGTCCAACTTGAAATTTCTTTGGCGATCCATCAAAAAACGAATTAAATTAGACGTCAGTTAAAAAAGGATTCAAGCACGGTTCTTTAATGACGACCGATCTTGATACCTACTTTCAAGATCGGCTAATACTATTTGTCCGATCCTAAATGTATTAGTATCACGTTTTTAACAAGTCCGATCAGAGCGATACTATTTGTACATTTTCTACTAGTGAAGTGTGATGCATGTTTCATCAAAATAAAATAATATATCCTTAAATTGCAGCAAAATGATAGCTTAATTGGTATTTCGTCTAAAATGATTGTACCCAAAATCTCCGCCGGCGCCATTCCCCGTGTGGATATATATAATTGGTGCAACACTGCAACACCAATTAACAATCTTTGCACACACATATATAATTACTTTTAGGCAGCCTATAGAGGCACGAAACGATTACAGAACTCTGACAAGGGCTCTCAGTCTCAGCCTCTCAGGCAGCCTATAGCTATCTTTTGCATGCATGGCAACAACAGGAGCGTCACGTACGTACGGCGATACGTATTATGCATGCATGTACGTATCGTGCAAGTATATTAATTGGTCAGATGGAAAAGGTGAGAGGCAAAATGGGACATGCAGGTGTCGGAGAGTAGCCTCTGCCCCTTTTGGCAACATATATTCAACAGACACAGTCGGTAGCAGTAGCACCATATCTTTTGTAGATCACCCTGCCCCCACACACACTTTGCATAAAGCATGTCACGTTAGTCAAAATAACCAATTAAACATACTTAAAGAGCAAGTTTTGTCACGGCGCACCAACATATCATCACCTACGTTAATTTTCTAAGAAAGAATTAATTAATTAATTAATTCGGAATATATAGTTAAACCAAGTACAATGTCTAATTATATATGAAATTTTAGTTATGATGGATGAGCCAAGCCACGCAAGATATTCGTTTCACGTTAGCTGCACTTGCGCCGCCATCCCCACTATTAATTATATCCGAGGCAAAATCCAGAAGATTTTGAACATATGTCAACATTTATGTAATTAAAAAATGAAAGAATCTCAACCAACCAATTATAAGCAAAAAAGCTAACCTCTCCAAATGAAAAAAAAGGACTGATCAGTGATCAGTGAGAATAATTTACAAAGGGAAACGGCCGCTAGACTTTTCATTACATATATTACCTATACAACTAGGTGTAGCGAGTCACTGCCATAGAGGAACGACAACTAAAAAAATCAATATCTTTGGTTTTCAATTCTTAGAGCACATATCGAGCTAGGGTTCATTATTAATTATGAGGCACAAAGGATCCATGTTCAGGCGAACCGGGTTTAGTATATTTAGAACAGGTTGTTGGGAGACGGCCGCCGCATGGAAAAAAAAAACAAAAAAGAGAAGGATATATCATATATGTATGCCGAAAGGCATCTAAATAAAATCCATATTTAATCAACCTACGCTGACTTCTCTTTCAGGACAAATATATTCATTGTTGTTCTCAGGGCTATACATACTGATGTGCTAATTTTGGATTGATTCTTTTCAAAGGGCCCGGGATTGGGACTTTTGGGATAGGTCGGTATTGGGGCCCGGTGGTGGGACCTTATACGCCACCTAACTATGTCGGTCTCACTTACAACAAATCTAGACTTCAAATTTTAAGATTTCAATATCATTCCTCATCATTGTCTTTAGTAGTTCAATTTGTTTAAAATTCTATACATAATTTTAATCAAATTACTAAGAATTATTTATTATTAATAGAAAATATCAACTATAAAACTATGCAACGTTTAATACATCTTATATACTAATAACGTATAAATTTTTCCATCCACATTAAAGTTTTGTATATATACTATCATCATAGGGAAAATTTAGATTCTCTGGTACTTCAAACTGTCACCAAAAGAATTATCAAACTAGAGATGTAAATAAGTGACTTTGTGATAAGTCACATCATGATTTAAATCATGTACCACAACAAAATCATATTTTTATGTACAGTACTTTGATTAAATTCAAAGTGATGCATGATCACAACAAAAGGCGGACTCACATAGAGCCAGGATAGGGCAACTGTCCTACTCAGGATTCTCAAAATTAATTATCAGGTATAGATTATTGGGTTCTTGCTTTATCTCGAAAACCAAATTGCCTTACCCTGTTGAGCCCCCAGCATAGACCAATCCAAACTATGGTTCGAAAAATCAGTCGAGTCGGACCAGAATCATTCAGAGCACTTTAAGTTCTACGTACCTTATTTACATGGCTGGTTGATTTTTGTACCGAAACTAGACGGAATCGGTATGAAATCAGAAAAATCGACACTAACTTGGGCGATTTCATACCGATCAAGTTCAATTGTCGTCAATTTTCGAAGAACTTTGAAGAAAATATTAGTATGTGACGAAGAAAAAGGAAATGCCCTGAACATCGAAGAAAAAGTAGGAAGATTAATCTGACAAACTGATTAAGTTTAACCCGCACCATTTTATTTGACTCTGCGGACAAGATATATTAAATTTTTTAATACATGCAGGTGCCCAATACAACATTTTATTTTCTTTAATATGCATCGTTTTTGTTTCTTTTCTCATTTTGGTCACTTGAAAAGGAGGTGTTTTTATTTTGGAACAAAAGTAGGGTAGTTTTCGTATCATTGACAAGTCATTATATGTAGGCAAATTAATCATGCAAAATTACAGAGAACATGGGTTACATAATTTTTAGTTTTGGATGTTCATATTTTATTTTATTAGCGGATTATTTTAGTGTAAGAAGCGGTCTTAACATAAATTTTAAACTCATTCTTTTTATGTAAATTTTTTCCTATTTTTTTAATATAAAACAAGAGTTACATAAAAAAAATCTCGAGTTACCAACCTGATCGATTCTTACCGATTTATCCGATTCTGATTTTACGGTCAAATTACTGATTTCGACTTCAATTCTAATTTTGAAAACTATGACCTAAATTGATTTTGTTTGCTGGTCCGGGAAAATTCTTGCCAATGTTCGTTTTATTTGGTAATCATTTTAATCTGAATTAGTAAGTAGCTAGTATTAAAATTAGAGTTAATCCATTTAATTCTGATTGGTAAATGGTAAATTAGGGTTACAATTAGAGTTAAATCAGGGTTAATCACTTAATTCCTTTCCCTTTCTTTCTTTAAACTTGATTAGGTAATGGGTTTGAACCTGATTAACTATTTGAACCCAGTTAGCTATTTTTTGCCCTACGTACTCTGACGGAAATTTTGAATCTGTCCCTGGTCACGGCATAATAGTCACGCTGTGACTAAGACACACGTACCGTTACTATATGTGTCGTGTCCAAAAATGACTGGTCATGTTTAGTCACATATATTTAACTATTCCTTTTTTTAATTTAAGTTAGTTTCTTCAAGATTTACCATTCGATTAAGATATTTAACGGTCCTTATCACGCGTGACTCGCTTGACCACGTGACGTATACCATGTAGTATCTAGCCCAGTTCACGTGTTGTGTCATGCCAACTTTCCGAAAAATGATCACTTCACAAAAAATAGTCACAGTACGTAAAAAACACATATGATGTGTTGAGCCGTGGCGTATCTAGTCAAGGTGTGACTTTTGTTACATCCCTAATTAACCATAATCAAGACGTACAGCCCAAAAATATATGATCCCTAACCATAACCAAGACGGCCCAATATATGATATACAAATTAATTGCATATGAAAGGGGAGATTAGGGAACATACTTTCTTTTTAGTTTCTATCTTAGGGATCTAATTAAATGACGCTCAAGCGGGTATCACACAAATGAATGTTTTATGTAAATGTTTTACACATTATTGTTAATAATGTACGTTGAAGCAAGACATCCACAAGTGCCTGGAATAAAACAGACGAATAAAATTATGTATAATTGGTTAAATCACATCAATATTTATGTTATCTAGAAATTAATGCAGAAAAACTATACATAATTATCAAATAAGAATATGCATAAAATTATATTTTTATGGCCATGATCACGTTTAAGATCAGGGAAACATATGATGTGATACAATTATATGATGTCAATTAAAATGTCTATCATAAAAGGTTGCAAATATAACCAAACATATATTTATCATACGCCAAAACGCAAAGATGTAGGCCACCATGCTAATTCTAAACATTAATTTCATTTTTGGATATCTACCAATTAAATCATATCGGAGTCTAGAGGAACGGAATACACTTGGAATCAAATATTTCTGCAATGAATGTCAAAAGGTAGGGGTGTTCATTAGGTCAGTTTATTTGGTTTTTAATCGGGTTGAAAAGGTTTGGATGGAAATTAAAATTGCTTCGGTTGTTTTTTTTATATTTGGTTTGGTTTAGATTTTTTTTAAACAAAAGGACCGAATCAACTGAATATGTATGGTTCAAATTTATGTTTTGATTTTTGGACTTAAAAATAAATAAAAAAAATTGGTTTGATTTTTTTGAAAATTTACATATTTTGTTATGGAATTGAAAAATGTGTGTAATTTCAAATGCCCCATTGCTTTCATGCCCTAATCATACCCTACATTTTTATCTCCGATTTCAAAGTCCAAACAGAGGATCCGAACTACTCAAATTGATATCCACATTAGAATGAACTTGGAGATCAAATTTTATATTTTTTGGAAAAATTTTACTATTTTTAAGATAGGTACAAAACCACTGTTTTTAGATGGTCCAAAATTTTCTGAAAAACAGTGATTTTGTATCTATCTTAAAAAATAGTAAATAATTTCCAAAAAATATAAAATATGGTCCCCAAGCACATTTTAATGTGGTGTCATTTTGAGTGGTTCAGATCGTTTATTTGGACTTTAAAATCAGAGATAAAGATGTCGGATATGATTGGGGCATGAAAGCAATGGGGCATTTGAGCCCTCCTTATATATATATATAGAGGGAGAGAGGGAGAGAGAGAGAGAGAGAGAGAGGGGTTGGCTAATATCAAAATGTTTGTTCCAAAGCAGTGATGCAACTAATTCGTTTTACAATTTTCAAAGTTCAAATGGCCGATCCGAACTGTTAGATGTGATCTCTATATTAAAATGTGCTTGGAGACCAAATTTATATATTTTTTAATTTTTTTACTATTTATTAAGCCAATTTTAAAATCACTGATTTTAATAAACACTAAAAAATTTCTGGATCATTGAAAATAGCGATTTTAAAACTGGCTTTATAAATAGTTAAAAAAATTCAAAAAATATAAACTTTGGTCTCCAAGCACATTTTATTATAGATTGAATGTTTAACGGTTTGGATCGACTGTTTGGACTTCAAAAATGTATAAACCGAAGCGTTTGTTCCATGGTTTAGGAACAAACGTTTTGATATTAGCCAAACTCTATATATATATGAGGAGGCATCCAATTATACCATTTTATGGTGATCACTAGAGTGGGAAATATCGCACGGCGGAGCCGGCTTCGTCACGGAACGACACAATTACAGCCCGGAACGGCACAGCACGTGTGTCGTGTCGTGGTCATTCTCTACATTTCTTTAAAAGAACCAAATTTTTGGTTTAGTAGAAATCCTAGAATTAATTTTTGAATATGGTAAAAAACAGTAAAGTTATAAAAACTAACATTCAACTAACTCATAACTTAGTTAGCCGCAAGCTATCAAAAGCCTCCCCTCATACCGCCCAGACAAGAATCATGCATCTATACTGATCACTAGTCTCAAGTATGGAACCGCTGCAATGCATGGACCAAAAGTCCAGGCTACCGCCCTGAATTGAGCAACTCCTTCAATAAGCTCTCCGTGTTTATCTAATACAGGACAGGTCAGAAATTAGTACTTAGAGCCGGAATTCTGGTCGCAGATTCCTTATTTCCTATAAGCAGTGGTTACAGCAAGCTGTACGAATCCTCCCAGCTCCCAAATTGTCGGGCTATTGCAAGCTCAGGACTCCTCCACAGTCGATTGTATTTCGGATTTAAATAACCATACTTAACCCTCACACATTTGCCACCCCTGGATGCTCATACAGAGGTCCGTCTTAATGGAGGTCTCAATGATGTCAGCATTGATTGATGCCATGAGACATTCATGATCTTGTCTTAAGTATTCAGAACTGCATGTGTGAGGCTTGTCTTGCTTCTTTATAACCCATGCATCTCCAAAACCCGTTGTTTTTTCCTTAAGTTCGTACTCACAACCCGGAGTCTTACATACCACCTGAATCTGATCCCTGTCACTTTTCTTCATTCTAATCTCCTGATTCTTATCAACATGGTACTCTCTAATCTTCTTTATTAGCCTTTTTTTGCTTTTAAAATGTTTTTCTTGCGCCAGCTCACTTTTGTACTCAATCCATCTCCCATAGTAACCAATATATGCTTCTTTAAAAGCAGATATATCATTGAAGTCTGCGAACGGATGCGTATCAGTTCGGTCACTAAGCGGCATATTCTCATATTCTATATGAATGGGCACTAGACCATCTTCATCACAACCCTCCAGGTGATCAGAGTCCCAGTTTCCTCCCTCAAATTCAATCCAAGTTTGCAGATCTTACTTCGGAATTTTGTTAATATTTTCAAAATCCGACCAAGTTTAGTCGTCTACTGGTGCCGATCTGGGGTGAGGTGCTAGTGCAGGTAATGATAAAGGCGCCACATGCACGAGTCTAGATGGGATTCTTGTATGAGGTCGTGGTTGGGGTGCTTGTGGGGTGAAATGACTGTATATTTCTGGGTCAGGTATGAATAAAGGAGCCATGGGAGTGTATGGTTCTGGGTCAGGTTCGAATAAAGGAGGTTCTGGTTGTGATGTATAATTTAGCGCAACCGAATTTTGTCCAGAACTTCCAACCCCTGACTCTATCATAACTCTCTTGGCGTATATTTCTATGATAAAATTTCAAGTGGCATTTAACCGCCCGTACAGGCCTCTTCATGTAGCATCACTTAATATCGTAACTCTGGTATAGGTTGGGGGTATTCCAAAGTTCACTCAGGTTACCAATTCTAAGTTCCACCTTTCTGGGTTATAACCAGTGCATTCGTAAATCAAAAACTTCAAGTCCCAAATTAAGGTATCATCATCAATCATGAATTAATTAATTACCTCTTTGGAGTAATGAACCCCATATGTATTAGTCAAAAACTTCCCACCACGGTGTAATGAAATCATCATTGACATAGCCAACAAACTACATTTTGGTAAATGGTAAACATTTGTCAGGTTACTAATTTTAATGTATGGGTTGCGGAAAAAAAAATTTAAAAAAATTAAAAAACTTAAAAAAAAAACCTGAAAATCACCTCCGAAATCATCCTTTTCGCCTCAGAAATCGCATTCTCTTCCTCTCTTTCTCTTTCTATTCCGTGATTTTGAGTGAGTTGTGAGAGGGAGGAGAGAGAAAGAGGGGTATTTATAGGGTCTAAAACAGAAAAAAAAAAATTCCCAACCGGTCATTTTTTGGTTGGTTCTAATTTTAATCCCGGTCGGCCATTTTTTGGCCGGTTTGGACATTTTTAAAATACCCAGCTAAGCTTGGTATAATTAATAATTAGTAATTAATTATGGATATTAATAAAAATGTCGGTCCCCAATGATTACATTGCCATAAAAGAAGAATTGTAAAAGGAAACTGCTAGCAAAAAACTACCTAAAAATTAAAAATTGCCTAATTAAAAAAGGAAAGACTTGTAACTACCGGCCTCTTTCTACATTTAAAAGTGAAGAGTTGAGGGACCCCAATGTAATTTTCCATCTCCTTCTGACAAACTCCATTGCTTATAACCAGTAATTATTGAAGTGCCTTAGGAGGTGTGTAGATGCAATTCGGAGGGAAATGACTATTCGACCCTTCTACTTCCAAGAAATTGGAAAGTCACTATCCCTATATATAAGGGGTCACAACTCACAACTACCGAATTTTTTATTAATCGAAAATAAAATAAAAAAATATCATGAAAGGAGATCGTTCCAGTGAAAAATTGAAATATAGGAAAGACGGGATGGTTTATCCCGTTCAGACACTGTAGCTGGACAGGATAAACCATCCCGTCCCGTTAATCTTGATCTTAATTAGCGATCTAACTAAAAAAAAAAAAATTGGACGGGATAGACCATTATGTCCATCATTGTAGCAATTTTTTTTTTTCATTCTCTTATATGAAATCAAACCCCAAGAAAAATATATATATATATATAAGGAGGGATCAAGTTACAACAAATTTGAGTTACAATAAAGTTACAACAACTATTGTTTTCATTTTCAAAGTCCAAATCGTCGATCCAAACCGTTCAACATGATTATCTAAATAAAATGTGCTTGCAGATCAAATTTTACATTTTTTTGAATTTTTTTGACTATTTATTAAGTATTTTACAAAAAATAGTCATATTCAGACCATTGAATTTTGTACCCATATTAATAAATAGTAAAAAAATTCAAAAAAATGTAAAATTTGATCTGCAAGCACATTTTATTGTGGAGATTATGTTGAACGGTTTGGATCGATGATTTGGACTTTGAAAATGAAAAAAAATAGTTGTTGTAACTTTGTTGTAACTCAAATTTGTTGTAACTTGATCATATATATATATATTGCTATAGTGCTAGACGGGATAATCTATTCCATTCGGATTTTTTTGTTTTTTCTGTTTAGTGGGGTTAAGGATTTGAATTAACGGGACATTAATCTGGACGAGAAATTTTGTACTGTCCAGAGGACGGAATAATCAATTCCGTTTTTCTTATATTTCGATTTCCCAACAGAACGATCCCCTTTCGCAATTTTATTTTATTTTATTGTCGATTAATAAAAAAAATCGGCTCACAACCATGTCTATATTACTATATAGTACATATCAGCACGCGCCAATATTCTCTGTCTGACGTGGACAAGTATAAAATGGAAATAAATCTGCTGCGATTCCAAATACAGTTGTTCAATTTTTATTGATTCGTGTATGAAAAAGCATCTGGTTGGAGATTCGAGTATAAAAAATGGAAGGGTAGGTTCCTGTTATTCGGTTCCATGAATAGGTATTTCAATTATGTCATTTTCGCCTTGGAGTCGGCGTCTGAGCGCTGCGCAAAAGATGGTTAAGGCAACCATTTCCTCGAAGAAAAAGTTAAAAAGAGTGTATTTGCGGGCCCCCAAATGTGACCCAACAGAGAAAAGACAAAGGAAAGAAAACAAGAGCAGACAGAGCCGCGCGGCGGTCCCGCTCTTTGCTCCGTTGCTTCGGACACGTACACGTTTCGTTCCCTGGTTGGCCGAACCCTCTTTCTACCCTTTTCCTTCTGTGCCCAATTCCTTGTGCTCAAATATGCAGCGGATCATGATGAGGCAGCTATTGTCATATTCTGCACATGGTTGCAAATAATATAGCACTTGTAAATTTATCCAAAGGGCTCAAAATCATTAACCAAGGCTTGGGCTTCCATATATTTTTTTGGGTAAAAAGCCCGTAGGCAAATGAAAATATCTTGTTTAACTGCTTTCAAATGGGCTTGATGAAGAACAGAGGCCTGCTTTCAAATTAGACATTGGCCTATAGATTACATAAATCAGGATAAATACAAGGGTGCTACTGTTGTTGCATAAATACTCATACTGGGTCGTGTATTATATACATCAAACTTCACAGAACCCCTTCTCCATTAACTTTGCTTTTCGGCAACTCATCCAAATACCACTTATCGAATATAAATATGTTTATCGGACTTTACTTTTTACTAATATTATTTTATAGTGATTTAGAAGGCACGTAAATCCTTCATCATATCATTCTTACTAAATTCAACTCTTAAATTTGTATTTTTTTTTTAATTGCGAAATTATAAAGTAGATCAACGAAATCCTAAATTAAAACATTGAATTCTTAAATTTTGTGTTTTCAATTTAGGAACTTAAAATTAATACCGTCAATGTGAATTAAGGAATATGGAAATAATATTAGTTTGGAAACTCCGGTCCAACGGTGAAATATAATTGAATACGTCAATTAATTTCCCCAATCCCACAAGAATTGAGGATATGTGACGAATTCACATCACCTCAGGTTACCTGACTCAAGCAAATTATGATCGGATGGTTCTTTTAACATGGCACGAATCTCAAAACAGACTCCCTACAGTCTCTATAGGCATCGGTAGAGGTGCTATCGGGTCGGGTCGGGTCCGGATACTATTATATTTGGATCCGTATCCTAAAAGTGTTCGGGTCCAAATTTCGATCCATATACTTATTTGTTTCAAATCGGGTCGGGTCCGGATCCGGATACCTATCTACCCGTAGATATTTCGGGTCCAGTCTTTCGGTTCCGGATAGATAGATACCCATAACTTGTTTGTGGATTATCGGGTCCGGTCCGGATATGGGCGGTTCCGGATCCGAGGCGGGTATATGTCACAACTCCCAAGAATTTGAGAAAGTAAAATATTGGAGATGGTGATTTCCTTTTCTATGATTCAAAAAATCCATGAATGGAATATTAATACTAATTTTTAATAGAGAATTAAATTTATGGCAGATATTTGATTTCAATGAGATTTATTGCAAATGACATATCAATGAGAGCAATAAATTTTCATGATTATGCAGAGGATATATAAGGCAAATATTGAAAGATATATTCAGAGCAATAAATTTTCATAATTATGCAGAGGATATATAAGGTAGATATTGAAAGATATATTCAGAGCAATAAATTTTCATGATTATGCAGAGGATATATAAGGCAGATATTGAAAGATATATTCAGAGGAATAAATTTTATTAAAAAATTAATATGCAAAATGTGATTACTGGTATATGCAAAATTTGATTATATGTAAAATTGTATTTTCATAGTTATTAATATATGTTTTATCGGGTATTTATATAGGTATCGGGTCGGATTCGGTTAAGGGTCGGATAATTAAATCAAATCCATATCCTATTCATTATAATATCGGTTCCGGTTCGGATCCGGATTGGATATTTAAGTATTAGTTTTGTAACCGTACTCATAATTTAACCGGTTATATTTTTCAAACCATACCCTATCCAAATTAACCGGATTCGGATCGGTTCCGGTTCGGTACCGGATCGGATCCGGATAATCGGATAAAAGTAGCACCTCTAGGCATCGGATTGAGTTTGGCCCAGATAGGATTAATCTGGGCCGTCCGTTTCAATTTGCTTGAGTCAGATACCTGAGAGGATACAGATCCAGTGAGAGAGAAGGAACAGAAAGGAGGGGGTTTATGATGAAAAATATAAGATAATTTCCACAAGCATTTTTTAAAAAGAATTGGGAAGGCTTTTTCTAGACTATTCAATAGGGCTATTTTGATTAATCTAACCAATCCAATCCGAAATATTATGGATTTAAAATTTTATCGGTTAGATATGAATTGAATTTGGTTAAACTGGTCACAAATAAATTTTGAATGCAGATTTTGTAAACAATTAATGTTGAATAAAATGCGACCAGACCATTATACATTATTTTTCTATATCTCGCATCGGTCTATACTATATGGATCTATATCTTTATTTTCAAAATTTAAACTAATTATCCGAACCGTTCAACATAATTTTCTTATAAATAAGTACTTAAATGCCAAAATTTACATTTTTTGAAACTTTTATATGTTTTTAGATAGGTAGAATATCATTTGATGTAAAGATTTTAGACGATATGAAGATAGCATTTTACTTATTTTTTAGATAGGTAGAACGTCATTATGAATGGTCTATAATCTTTAGATAAAGTCAGTAGCGTAGTCAGAATTTGAGTTAGGGGTGGACAAAAATATTAACAATTCAAATTTAAAATATTGAAGTACAAATTCAAAAGCTGTAAATTCTATCATGCGTTGATGAAATCAGACTTCACAGGATAGGACAAAAATAATTTCAAAATACAGCAACAACTCAATACTATATGGATTCATAACAAAATTTCAAAATTCAGAGTAGGGCAAATGTCCAACTCTGAACTATAGTGACTCTGCCACTGAATAAAGTAATTTTCTACCTATCTAAATAGATAATATAAAAAATTGATATATAAGTTTATTTTTTATGAAAATCATGCTGAATATTGATTATTTGGATTTTAAAAATAGAGATATGATCCATACATAATATAATATAGATATACATCTATACATCTGATCAATCGGAATTGGTAATTAGGTTAGCTCATAAATAAAATATTAGTACAAGAAGCTAATACAAATATATGTTTTCTTAAGTTGGTATATCCGAAAATTAGAATTGGTGGTCATTGGTCAATACCTAAACTTGAGAATCCGACATTTTCATTAATATCCAAAGTTTAATAGAAATTAATTATTATACTCAGAATTCTCGGGTTTCGCTAAAAATGCCCAAACCGACCATAAAATGGCCGGTTTACTCTTTTTTTTTTTTTGGAGACACTATGAAGAATAATGAAATCCAACACTGAAAATTCAAATTTTTTGTTTAAATTATTTGTTAGATTACTTCTTTTGATTTATAATTACCATATTTATACTAAAATACACTAGATTACTTGAAATTATGTTGAATTACACTATATTACATTAAATTACGCTAAAATACGGTAAATTCCGGTAAATTACTGTGTGTCTTCATAGTGATGTATAATTAGAAATTATTTTTTGTTTCTCTTTTATCTTCATAGTGATTTATAATTAGAAACTTTTTTTTTAAGAGACACTATGAAGAGCAAGATAATGAAATCTAACACTGAAAAATTGAATTTTTGTTTAAATTATTTGTTAGATTACTTTTTTTTATGTATAATTAGCATATTTATACTAAAATACGCTAAATTATTTGAAATATGTTGAATTACACTATATTACGTTAAATTACGCTAAATTACATTACATTACGCTAAAATACGCTAAATTACAGTAAATTACATATGAATAGGGACAATATCTTCACTGAAAAGGCGAAAAACGACGACGAAATTTCAAACGGCCATAAAACGGCGCTCGAGTGTCCGATTTCAGCAAATGACTACTTTTCGGAAAGCTTGCGAAAATACGGGATTTCAAAATTCAGAATTGCCAAAAAACTAGGGGAAGAGCCTCAAAACTTGAGTTGAAGTTTCCGATTAAGATTTTCATTTCTATTATTCCATCTAAGTAGCATAGTAAATTAGTTACATAATGAACTTGTAGAATACCAATTTTTACTATTTTTGGAATTTTTTTACTATTTTTTATGATTCATGAAAGATGGCACAAAATCGGTCTACTTTAGCGTAATTTTGCGTAGTTTAGGGTAATTTACTATATTTTTATTAAGAGATTATATTAGCGTAATTCGGACATTTTTGGCTAAATTCGGAAATTCTGGGTATAATAATTAATTTCTATTAAACTTTGGATATTAATAAAAATGTCGGCTTGAGAATCACCGAAAACAGCCACTATATATCAGAATTTCAAAAAAAGAGAATCACCAAAAACAAGACAGTCGTTGCTTGTGAAAGCTGAGATGAGGGGAAGCAGTGTAGTGTAGGTCTGATGCCCATCGGACCTAATTTGGGTTCGATCTGACAGATTCTCTCTCGCGCCAGCTCTCCATCGCCCTACCGCAGCTTCTCCGAATTTGTTACATGGGTTAGGCTTTGCGTGACTCCACCTCTCGCTAGGCTGGTAAGGTGAAGTGCCTTGGTGGCCCAGACAGAACCGGTAGTGTCTGTTGAAATTAATGTTTTTGGAAAAAGAAAAATAATTAAGTTGGTCAACTAGTCAAATGATTAGGATGAATGTATTTGGAAGTTTCTAAATAGATTAAATGTTTATGATTTCTAGGATCATGTTGGAGAGTGCAATTCATACACTTGGTATTTGTATTGTGTTTAATTATATTTATGTTTTTGGGTTTGTAAAAGGTCACCATATGACCTATAAATAGGAGGTATGTCATTTGTAAGAGTATCTGAACATAATAGAAAATATTTATGCATAAGAGTTCTTCTCCTTTCTCTTTGTCTCTTCCACTAAAATACTAAATAAAATAACATAGGCCTTGAATAGGCCAACATAAGTGGTATCAGAGCAAAGGTTGTGTGAGAATTTAAGTGAGGTTTCTCTAATAGAAGTGTGATAAAAAAAGAAGAAGTTGAGAGAGCGAATGGCTATGCAAGGTGGTGCATGGGGGCCGCAAGGTGCGCAACTTTTATTTGATGGTGAGAATTATGACTATTGGAGTATAAAGATGAAAACCCTCTTGATCTCACAAGATTTATGGGAGATAGTGGAAGAAGGTTGTGAAGAGAAAAAAGATGAGAAGGGAAAAGAAAAGGTTGAGACGTCGGATGAAAAAAAGGAGAATAAGAAGAAAGATGCGAAAGCTCTCTATTTGATTCAACAATCCATCACCGACAAGATTTTTCCAAGAATAATCGGTGCGACAAGTTCAAAAGAAGCATGGCAGATTTTGCAAAATGAGTTTCAAGGTACTGAAAAGGTTAGAGCCGTAAAACTTTTAACTCTTAAGAGAGATTTTCAGAATTTACAAATGAAGGAGAAAGAAACTTTGAAAGAGTATTTTTCTAAGGTGATTGAGTTGGTGAATCAAATTAAAAAGTTGGGTGAAAACTTAACTGATAAATCAGTTTGTGAGAAAATTTTAATTAGCCTCTCTCCCAAGTATAATTATATTGCGGCCATTATTGAAGAAACCAAAGACCTGTCTACTCTTGGTGTACAAGACCTAATGGGTTCTCTTGAAATACATGAGCAAAGGTTAAATAGACCTAGTGACTCTTCTCTAGAAAGTGCGTTTCAATCAAAAGTTAATTTAAAAGATTCATCTAACCAAAATGTGACCAAAGAGGATTCGTTCCATGGTGGTAGAAGTGGAGAAACTCGAACTTGCAATTTTTGTAAGAAACCGGGTCATATAGAAAAGAATTGTTGGAATAAGGGAAAGCCTCAATGTTACCATTGCAAGAAATTTGGCCATGTTGAGAAGAATTGTAGGTTGAAAAATAAAGAGAATGCAAATTATACGGAGGAGGAAAACAGTGATAAAGAAGGTGTTGAAAGCACATTTTATGCATGCCAATCAGCGGTTGAGAAAAGGGAAGATGTGTGGTATGTTGATAGCGGGTGTAGCAACCACATGACCGGAGACGAGTCGATCTTTTGTAAGCTTGATACGACCGCCACTACTCAAATCACAATGGGTAATGGTGCGGTTGTGAAGTCAAAGGGTAAAGGCACGATTGCCGTGGCATCAAAGAAAGGTAAAATTTTTATACATGATGTGTTGCTTGTCCCGGACTTGGCACAAAATTTACTAAGTGTTGGGCAATTGATTGAGCATGGTCATGCGGTTCACTTTGAGGGTGAATCATGTAAAATTTATGACAAAGTGGAGAAAAAGAGAGAATTAATGGTGATAGTGAAAATGGAGCGAAACAGAAACTTTCCACTCACACTAAAACCCGCAAAAAATGTTGCTTTAAAAGTTAGTGTAGAAGACTTGTCTTGGTTGTGGCACAAGAGGTTTGGACATGTGAATTTTGAGAGTCTAAAATTGTTAAGCAAAAAGAATATGGTGTATGGGTTGCCAAACATAGAAGACAAGAGTGGTGTATGTGAAGCATGCGCTCTCGGTAAAATTCACCGGGAGTCATTTCCAAAAGAGAAGGCATGGAGGGCAAAAGAACCGTTGGAGCTCATTCATACCGATGTGTGTGGGCCTATGAAGACAACCTCTCATGGTGGAAATATGTACTTTATCACTTTCATTGATGATTATTCAAGAATGTGTTGGGTTTATTTTTTGAGACAAAAATCTGAAGCATTCTCAGTTTTTAAGAAGTTTCAAAAAATGATTGAAAGGCAAAGTGGCCGGTTAATTAAAAAATTGAGAAGTGATAGAGGTGGTGAATACAACTCTAAGGAGTTTGAGAAATTTTGTGAGGATATCGGCCTAGAAAGACAGTTGACGGTCGGTTTTACACCGGAGCAAAATGGAGTTGCCGAAAGGAAGAATAGAACGATTGTAGAAATGGCGAGGACCATGATGAATGAAAAGGGTTTACCGATGACATTTTGGGCCGAGGCGACATACACGGCGGTTTACTTGTTAAATCGGTGTCCAACAAAGGCGGTTGAGAACAAGACACCATTTGAGGTGTGGTCCGGTGGTAAAAAGCCATCGGTGAATCACTTGAAGGTTTTTGGCTCTGTTTGCTATGCACATGTCCCGAAAGAAATGAGGCACAAGCTTGAAGATAAAGGTGAGAAATGTGTATTTGTTGGTTATAGCACAAAATCAAAGGGCTATAGGCTCTTTAGTTTGAAAACAAACAAGGTGATTGAAAGACGGGATGTAATTTTTAACGAGAAAGATAAGTGGGATTGGAAAGAAAAAGGTGTAGAGAGCATTTCTTTTCCGAGCCACGAGGAACCACATAAAGAGCCAAATGATGATAACATTCATGAAGATGATCAACCACATTCTCCTACGACAAATGCCGGGTCGAGTTCATCTTCTCCAAGCTCAACACCGATAAGATTTAGAAGATTAAGTGATATTTATGCTACATGCAATTTTTGTGTTGTTGAACCGGAATGCTTTGAGCAAGCGGTTCAAGAGGAGGTGTGGGTAAATGCAATGGAAGATGAGATAAAAATGATTGAAAAAAATGAAACTTGGGAATTGGTTGAAAAACCGAAAGAAAAAGATGTAGTTGGGTTGAAGTGGATTTATAAAACAAAAACAAATCCGGATGGTTCGGTGCAAAAGCACAAGGCAAGGTTAGTTGCTAAAGGATATTCACAACAACCCGGAGTTGACTATCAAGAGACATTTGCACCGGTGGCAAGGCATGAAACAATTAGGTTGTTGATTGCTTTAGCCGCACATAAAGGTTGGAGGTTATATCAACTTGATGTGAAGTCGGCTTTCTTGAATGGAGTGTTGAAAGAAGAGGTGTATGTTGAGCAACCGCAAGGCTTTGAAGTTGAAGGTGAAGAAGCTAAGGTGTACAAATTGAAGAAGGCTTTGTACGGGTTAAAGCAAGCACCTCGAGCATGGTATGACAATATTGATGCATACTTTACTCACAAATGATTTAGAAGAAATCCAAGTGAACCACCACTCTATGTGAAGCATGGTAAAACCGGTATGCTTATTGTTTCTCTTTATGTTGATGATTTGATTTTTACCGGAAATGATGAGAAAATGATGCAAGAGTTTAAAAGTGACATGATGAAAAAATATGAGATGAATGATTTGGGCTTGCTTCATTATTTCTTGGGTATTGAAATTGATCAAAGAGAAGATGGTGTTTTTATTTCTCAAAAGAAGTATGCTGAAAATATTCTCTCTAAATTTCAAATGGAGAATTGCAATCCGGTAATGACACCATTGTTGGTGAATGAGAAGTTGGTAAAAGAAGATGGTAGTGGTGGTGCCGATGCGGCATCTTTTAGAAGTTTAATTGGAAGTTTGTTATATCTTACCACTACAAGACCCGATATCATGTATGCTTCGGGATTGTTATCTCGGTTTATGCATCAACCGAGTAAAATGCAATTTGGTGCTGCAAAACGAGTGTTACGTTACATACAAGGGACCAAAGATTTCGGTCTCATGTATGAGAGAAATGAAAAAGAAGATGTGGAGTTGTTTGGATTTTGTGATAGTGATTGGGCCGGGAGTATGGATGACATGAAGAGTACATCCGGGTATACATTTACACTCGGATCAGGAGTATTCTCGTGGGCCTCGAAGAAGCAAGAAAGAGTGGCGCATTCCTCCGCGGAAGCCGAGTATGTGTCGGCAAGTGAAGCAACTAAACAAGTTGTTTGGTTGAGAAAGATTTTAGAGGATATGGGGGAGCAACAAGATGCGGCCACGGTTCTATTTTGTGATAACAAATCCGCCATTGCCATGTCAAAGAATTCGGTATTTCATAGCCGAACAAAGCATATCAATCTCAAGCATCATTACATTCGAGAAGTGGTTGAAGATGAAGAAATTCTCATCAAGCATGTAAAGACCGGAGATCAATTGGCGGACATTTTCACGAAGGCACTTCCATGTGACAAGTTTGTTTATCTTCGGGAATTATTAGGTATGACAAACAAAAAACATTAAGGGGGAGTGTTGAAATTAATGTTTTTGAGAAAAAGAAAAATTATTAAATGGGTCAATTAGTCAAATGTTTAGATGAATGTATTTGGAATTTCTAGATATATTAATTGTTTATGTTTTCAAGGGTCATGTTGGAGAGTGCAATTCATGCACTTGGTATTTGTGTTGTGTTTAATTATATTTATGTTTTTGGGTTTGTAAAAGGTCACCATATGACCTATAAATAGGAGGTATGTCATTTGTAAGAGTATCTGAACATAATAGAAAATATTTATGCATAAGAGTTCTTCTCCTTTCTCTTTCTCTCTTTCACTAAAATATTAAATAAAATAACAAAGATCTTGAATAGGCCAACAGTGTCACCATTGTTGGTGCTGTATCTCCTCATGGCGGTGATTTCTCTGATCCCGTCACCTCCGCAGCCCTTGGTATTGTCCAGGTACGTTCAATATTTTATCAAAGCAGGCAGTGTGATATTTAATTGACTGAACTGAGTTAGTTGTATGTGCATATCACCACTAAAGACTTTTTAATCCATCCTCAATTTATATTCTCAGGTGTTTTGGAGTCTAGATAAGAAGCTTTCTCAGATTCAGATTTCATTGACATCAGAATTCAGAACAAAGGCTCCTGAGGTTTTACAAAGAGAAGATGACCTCAATGAAATCGTGCAGGTACACATTTTCAGAATATCTGAAATTTACCACTTTGTTGCTTATCTGTAAGGGCTATTCTAGAATTTGTATTCATCCTATAATTTATGGTTTTTAAACGAAATTGGAATTCTAATATCATGCTACATATGATGTACTTTGATCTCTGTATCTATGTATATGCTGTGCTTATGAGTAAATCTACCTAATATATTGCTCAACCTCTGATATATTACCCGAATTATCATCTTTCAGTTAACAGAGATAGGAATGATAAAGAATTATCATTTTTTAATGACAATTCCTTGATTAACTGTGATTTATTTAATTTTATTTTGCACTCTATGCAAGTAGGGTGTCCTAACCCTTATATAAGAGGATATTTCAGGTCAATTTATGTGCCTTGTGACTGCTAATATCAGTGTTCTAAATAGCGCGCTATAGCATTTTTAGACCCTAAACACTAAGCTATGACATCAAAATGCGCTAATTGAGCTACGGCCGCTATAGCGGTAATAGCGGTCCGCTATAGCGCATAGCGTGTAGCGCAAATAGCGCGCCTATGCATATGGGCTTTTTTAGGCAATTTATATGAGCTTTAAATAAAGACTCAAAAAAGTTAAATAAAAACTCAAATCGAAATAAATTAAAAGCTTTGTTGCTACAAATATTTTAATTTGCCCAAACCGAGAATGAAACCCTTGTCTAGGTTATTTTGAAATTTGAATAGAAAAAAAAAAATAGATTGTCATGAATCATGATGCTTAAGATATTTTGAATAGAAAAAGATCTATAGTTTATGATATTACTATGGATATTTTGAACCGCAATTTGGATTTTGTACTGGTTCAATTTGAATATTATAATTTCTTAATTAAATTTGGTGTTATTTATTGTTCTATGAGACTTTAGATAATGTTGATATTTAATATAAATTTGTAATATAATTTTTATAAAAAAAAACGCTATGTAGCATAGCTACGCTATTCGCTATGGCTTTTTTTGTAGCCTTCCCGCTATGACGCTATAAACGCTATTTAAAACATTAGCCCATTGATATTTCTAATTGCTTGATTTGGAAGCAAAGATTTTGACATGCTGTTTTGTCATTACACAGGTAATGAAGATCACGCCGATGCAGAAGCAGACCCGTGCTGGTCAGAGGACCCGGTTCAAGGCCTTTGTCGTGGTAGGTGACGGTGACGGCCATGTCGGTCTCGGTGTCAAGTGTGCAAAAGAAGTTGCCACTGCAATCCACGGTGCAATTATTTTGGCGAAATTGACGGTTGTACCCATCAGGAGGGGTTACTGGGGCAACAAGATTGGCCAGCCCCACACCGTCCCTTGCAAGGTCACCGGCAAATGCGGGTCCGTTACTGTGCGTATGGTGCCGGCCCCGCGTGGGTCTGGAATCGTGGCTGCACGTGTGCCTAAGAAGGTGCTCCAGTTTGCCGGTACCAAGACCCTTGGAAACTTCGTCAAGGTACAAACCAAACCCTTTCATGTGTTTTTTGTATTAATATCTATATTATTATTATCTAACTTTGTAAAGAAATTGGTAATTTGAATGGGCATATATGAAGTACGTGAAATTGTTCAATCCCCTTTAGAAATTTTGTGCTCAACTCCAAGAAAAAGAACTACAAGATGACATAAGGGTTGTGAAAACTGATATAGGGACTGAAACAAAAACTGGTAGAAGTGTTCTGACAAATATCATTTATAACAATTCGGTTTATTTGTAGGTTTGGGTAGGTTGTAATTTAGAGCTTATGGTTGTTTGGATATGTTTCATTTAAGGATTTATTTATTCGTGATGGATTAAGAATAGTTTATGCTATTAATTGTTGCAAAATATTTGTCAATTAGTGAGGGATACTTTTTATCAGAGTAATTTGGGGATTTTTCTTTATATGTAATTCAGTAATAGACTTTGTAATGTAATAAAGAGTGAATTTGATTAGTATTAAATTTTTTGTCTTTTGATTACTTCACTTCCCAATTTGTGAATATCCTGCTTACCATGATTCAATTTGTTTCTGTCATAATATGTATTGTTTGTGCTGCTGTGTGTGCATGGAAAATTACATATCAGATACTTTGTTATTTCTATAAATTGAATAGAAACACTGAACTTGCAAATTGTCTTCTCAAAATATTAGTTTACCAACCATGAACATTATTAATTGATATACAATGGCACAACAAAGTTTGAATTTGAATATAAATTAATATGAATAAAATCGATTGATACAGTGATACCAACCGCAATTTGGTACAACCAACGTCAATTACATTTATGTATGTATGATAAAAATATATTTAGAATCCACAACTTTCAGGTTCTAATCCTAAATCATATACAGTGTTGTCCAACTCTTGTCATAACTCTGACAAACAGAGGTAGTTCGCATTTCTTGCTGGCTTCTTGCCGTAGTGCACTTACGGAAAATTCCTTTGAACTGTTGCATAAGAGAGAAAATAAAGAAGTTCAGTTAAACATAGGGAATGTGATAGCAATATTAACAAATACCGACTCAAAGATATTTCGGTGATTTTTCCCCAAAATCACAAGTTTTTCTGAAACTCCAAGGTAATATTTCTCAAATTAGCACATTATTCAATAGTATACTGTCAAAGCAACATAACTAAATGTTCAGTTCACTAACACCCCTACTGAAATTTTTACAATTTAGCCCCTCAATTAATTGAAATCACACCCATGATTACATCATATATGAAAGCCAATGATTTTTACTTCATGGGAGATCCAAAATTCAAAATCCCACATATAATGAACTGCTAGCTTCCAAAGAAACCATAGATAGTGAGATGATTAAGTTCGGATAAAAAAATCTGAATTTGCTCAATATATACTAGTACACAAGACCAGGTATATTAGTAAATGAAGCTTTCATTATATACTATAGAGTACACTATTTACATTAGTATAACATTGAAGGGAAAGTCAGTTAAAAAATCGATAAATTGCACAACTGAAACTTTAGTAATTTGTTGTATAGGTGCAATATAGATTATGAACCAATTAATTGTTAGTGGAGACTAACCCTGAGAAGAGATTGCCGATGGTTCGAGTTGTGCCTGAGGGAGCGGTTGCAATTCCGACTCCAAGGGCTCGTATTTGCCTTGGATGTGCCGTGAGAGGAGACAGTGGAGGATGTAACGACTAACGAGACGGAAGAGGCTATTGAATCCGACGAAAGAGAGCGACGAGAGAGTGGCCGAGAGGCACACGCGCGAAAGAGAGTAGTCGAAGTTGTGTGTGTGTGTGTGTGTGTGTGTGTGTGTGAGAGAGAGAGAGAGAGAGAGAGAGAGCAAGCAGACTAAAAAGCGCGAGGAGCACCTAGGCAGCCTCTGCCAGGTTTTTCAAAAAAAAAAAAAGCGCGAGGAGAGAAGGAAAAGGTGAGGAGAACAGGAGATGAGTATTAATGGGTTTAAACTAGTCAATCGGGTTTAAAACTAATAAATTTAATTCCTTCAGATTAACTTCTTTTATATAACCCGCAACTATATAGGATTTGCTCCAATCAGCATATTATCATATCAGCCGTAGCTCTTTCCCAAGGCCTAGATATTAAATTTCAAAGACGCCTTAGTGGTGTTTTAGCTCATGAATGGCAAGAGATACTTTACATTATTAGCACATATAGACAAAATAGCTTGGAGATGGAATACCTTAGGACAGTTTACGGTTCAATCCATGTATCAATTATTAAACTTTAGGGGAATTAAAGCAAATACTTATGCCATACTTTGGGACTTGCCGATTCCACCGAAAATTAGAATATTCATGTGGTTGGTTCTTCATAACCGTATTTTAACAAAACAAAACTTGAGAAAACGTGGCTGGATAGGACGCGTAAAATGCCACTTCTGTCGCAAAAAAGAAACTTCTACTCATTTGTTTCTTAAATGTTCTCAAGCACAACAAATATGGTTTTGGCTTGGTAATAGTAGTCTTTACCTCCCGAATTGGAAGTCCTGTAAAGATGTATTTCTTTTCTCTAATACTCTATCATTAGTAAACCAAAAAGGATTTTTAATTGTATTAAGTGCTGTTTGTTGGACGGTTTGGAAACACCGCAATGAAGTTTGCTTCCAAAATGGTACACGCAAATCTGCTCGCAACATTATTCTTTTAATCATTTCTGTTGTTGAATACTGGGCAGGGAGCATGGAGAAGAAATTTAAGGAGGCGGCGGATGCATGGCTGCCTAAGGATCTCAATGCCATACCACTTCGGGTGTGGGACCCAACTGACAACCAGGTGGTGGTCTTCACGGCAGCAGCAGCACCAGCAGGGGATCGGCTGTCTCTACAGGGGGCTGCTGACTAGTCACTCATGAAGCGCAGATTTGGCTCTTGTGTAGATCCCTATATAGGGCTGTTATCTTTACTAAGTTTTCAGATTTATGTTTTTACTATTACGGTATTTTGGTGGTTGATCAAACGCCGTGCGTACGTGTTTTGTTTGGTGGGCAAGCTAGATAGCTTGCATTAACTGAGATTTTGGTCTCATTTCTTGTAAATTAACTCTTGTTTCATGGAAATGAAATGGACATCTTGGATGTCTTTTATCAAAAAAAAAAAAAAAACTTCTTTTATATAGGAATAGGAGTCGTTCCCTGGTTGGCCCAATCCTTTTTTCTTTAGCAGGCTTAATTGGGCTTTGATGTAGATTTATTTTACGAAATGTAATTAATGAAGCGAAAATATGGGCCTCTATAATATCTAGCAATTTACCGAATAATAATATTGTAATTGAGGATTGAAAATTTAGAGAATTATATATGAACATGTTGATTTTGCCAAGAGATACGAAAAACTGGATTATATTTTCTGTTTTCTGAATTAATTCAAGAATGTGGAATAGAAGGATATATATTTAGAGAGGTGAAAACATCTTTGCATGAATTGAGAAAGAGAGACAAAACTGTCATAAGCATTGAATACCAAAAAAGAAAACGCATATGTATGATGTTGTAAATATATTCTCTATTAAAAGAGTTATTGATGTAGAATAAATTGCCATTAATATATATAATTTACAATTAAAGGAATATATTTTAGTTTTAACTTCATATCTTCAAAATTATGCGTGTTAAAGCATCTACATCCCTAAAACTATTAGAGTTTCTAATCTGAGGTGACAGTTTCTAATTCAGTTTCAGTAATGTAAGAGAGTTTCTTATTTAACAACTATGCAGGAAAGTTTCTTATAAGAAAACTGTTTATAAACTCTATATTGGTCAAATGATTGGCTCAATTTTTTTTTTAATTTATTGCTGACGTAGCTTAATAAAAACTCCAAAATTAATTTTAGAAATGTGAGAGTTTAGAAATTTTAGAGACCTTAATTTTCAAAAAGTTGTTAACATTTATTTAGAAACTCATTTGAGTTGCTGGGATGTAGATGTTCTAATGTATTAGGCGTGTTTATTTTTAAGGAACATATTAGTTGTGAACTTGTGTATATTTTCTAACCCATCCGAATATCGGAATATTGCATATTATGTTTGTTATATGAGTGATGTATTTTGTTCAACATGCTATTCTCTGACTGAAAAACTACTAATTTGTGTAAACTATAATATATTTTTATATTCATTCAGCCATCGGGAAATTTGTAAAAAAATAATAATAATAACTACAAATCTGTAAAAAAAAATAATAACCTGCACATCAATCAGGAGGGTATACGCAACAATTGCCTGTGCACCATTTAAGAAGTACGTAGATATTATTGTATGTGTTCCGGTCAAAATTGATGTTTTAGGTATGCTAAGTTTGAATTTTTTTATTTTTTTAAATACTAACTAGAAATAATTCGGGTGATTGGAAAGGCTCGAAAGACTTGTGCTTGTTGTAAATTTGACAAAAAAGAAAAGAAAAAATTGTGGTGCTGTCAAAAGCACGCCCCTTTATGATGCGGAAGCTTCACTTGTCTACATGAATGAAAAGGGAATGGCTATTTGTTTCAACGCGCTTCAATTGAGAGGAAATCTTAGATCCTAACTGTCAAAAGCCAGACTGACAGTTAGGATGTTGATTTTATTGAAAGATGGAGAAGGGCCTCACCCATACTATTACTGGGTCGCTGTCTATTTCTATTTGACAAAGTCTCGCTAGCTAGCTCGCGTAAAGGACACAGGATCCTTTTTTCTTTGCCATCTAGAATTAATCTATAGATCATGCAACTTGCAAACATAACTTCACCACAAGATCCTGTTTGTCATCTTATCCGTTGTTTCCTTGTTCTTCCCTGCTATATATTGTTTACTTTTCCTCAGTACATGTATAGTACTGTCCTGTTTCAACTTCAAATTAATCTTGACTTAATTCTTTAATATTAACATTTTAAGTCGATCGTTGTTAGAAATTAAGTAATCGTTATGGTCAAATAAGTTGGATCGGGCCGGGTCATTTCCGTACTAACTCGATCCTTCTCTTCCAAAAAGGGTAAAAAATTTAGACCTGTAACCGACCCATTTAATCATCGTACGTGTTGACCGGATACGGATCTGATCAGGTCGACTGTTTCAGGTCGCGCGTGTAAGAAAGTGAATACATTAAATTCTTAAATTTAGTGTTTTGAATTTAGAAACTTAAAATGCCGTCAATGTGAATTCGGGAATTAATGTGTAAATAATCATTTCAAGAAGTACTTGCAAAAAAAAAAAATTTAGTGGAAACCTAACACTGTTCAACAGACCAGTACATGATGAAAGTTGTAACCTCTCTTTGTTACCATAAAACGGCTACTGGCTACATGATGTGGGTTCCCTAAATGGCTAAATTAGCTAGTGTTGTTCTTAGCAATTAATGTAGCTAGCATAAAGGCAGTTTATTTAACAATCAGCAGCGGTCACTTTCTGGCAATTGTTTCATGTGCTTGTTAATTAGGAAGATAAATTTGTTTGACCCATCATCACATTTTAATGGTTGTATAATTTATAAAGTTTGTTAAAAGTCTTGAGGTCGAGAACACGTACATTATTCACTTCCGTACAATAAATTTTGAACCAATAAAAAAAGTTGTAGCCCAATTAATTTTACAATTTGGTGGCTTCGTCGGCTTCGTATTAATCTATATATGGTTTGATAAAAGTGGCCTTATACATACATATTTGAATTGACATTAAATCTGAACAGAGACCAGGGCTAAGATGGGTCCCAATATACAGAGGAGGATTCCAATACCTCCATTTTTAAAACTTTAATAACTCAAAATTTAAAACTTAAAAGTCAAAATAAAACCGTTGGATATGATCTACATCATTTTATCTATGTGCTCATAAAAAATTATCACATTTCGATTTTGTTTTTATGTGAATCAATAAGTTGAAAAATCAACGTCTAGAAATTATCCACATTAGTACGTTTTTTACAAGCTCTTGATGACAACCAAAACAAAATTGAAATGTCATAATTTTTTACACGTGTATATATAAAATGATGTAGATCATATCCAACGGTTTTATTTTGACTTTTAAGTTTTAAATTTTGAGTTATTAAAGTTTTAAAAATGGAGGCATGGTGGAGGCATGAAAAATGGAGGCATTTGAACCCTCCTCATATATATATAGAGAGAGAGAGAGAGAGAATGGCTAATATACAAACGTTTGTTCCTAGACTCAGGAACAAACGATTCGGTTCTCTGATTTTTGAAGTCCAAACAGTCGATCCAAACTGTTAGATATTCAATCTATATTAAAATGTGCTTGGAGACCAAATTTTACATTTTTTGGAATTTTTTTACTATTTATTAAGCTGGTTTGAAAACCGCTGTTTTTATTAAATTTCTGCAGCATTGAAAAACAGCGGTTTGAAAACCAGCTTAATAAATAGTAAAAAAATTCTAAAAAATGTAAAATTTGGTCTCCAAGCACATTTTAATATAGATTGAATATCTAATGGTTTGGATCGACTGTTTGGACTTTGAAAATCAGAAAACCGAATCGTTTGTTCCTGAGTCCAGGAACAAACGTTTGTATATTAGCCATTCTCTCTCTCTCTCTCTCTCTCTCTCTCTATATATATATATATATATATACAGGATTTTGCTAATATGCTACGCGTATATAAGGGCCCCTCCGTGCTACGGCTCACTTTTTGAGTTTTCAAAATTCTAACGGTCGATCCGAACCGTTCAACATGATCTCCATATGAATATGTACTTGCAAACCAAATTTTACATTTTTTAGAATTTTTTTACTATTTATTAAGCCACTTTGAAAAAACACTAATTTGTACACAACAGTAAAATCTGCTGGACCATTGGATCAGCGATTTTCAAAGTGGCTTAATAAATAGTAAAAAAATTCTAAAAAATGTAAAATTTGGTTTGCAAGTACATATTAATATGGAGATCATGTTGAACGGTTCGGATCGACCGTTAGGATTTTGAAAACTCAAAAAATGAGCCGTAGCACGGAGAGGCCCTATGCTACGCGTAGCATATTAGCCAAATCCTATATATATATATATATATATATATATATATATATAGGACATGGCTAGCGTGCTACGCGTAGCATAGAGCACTCCGTGCTACGGCTCACTTTTTGAGTTTTCAAAATCCTAACGGTCGATCCGAACCGTTGAACATGATCTCCATATTAATATGTACTTGTAAACCAAATTTTACATTTTTTAGAATTTTTTACTATTTATTAAGCCACTTTGAAAAAACACTAATTTGTACACAACAGTAAAATCTGCTGGACCATTGGATCAGCGATTTTCAAAGTGGCTTAATAAATAGTAAAAAAATTCTAAAAAAATGTAAAATTTGGTTTGCAAGTACATATTAATATGGAGATCATGTTCAACGGTTCGGATCGACTGTTAGGATTTTGAAAAATCAAAAAGTGAGCCGTAGCATATTAGCCAAATCCTATATATATATATATATATAGAGGAGGGATATACTTACAACAAATTTTGAGTTACAACAAATTACAACATTCATTTTTTTCATTTTCAAAGTCCAAATCGTCGATCCAAACCGTTCAACATGATCTCCACAATAAAATGTACTTGCAGATCAAATTTTACATTTTTTTGAATTTTTTTACTATTTATTAAGTATTTTACAAAAAACAGCCATACTTAGACCATTGAATTTTGTACCCATCTTAATAAATAGTAAAAAAATTCAAAAAAATATAAAATTTGATCTGCAAGTACATTTTATTTAGATAATCATGTTGAACGGTTTGGATCGACGATTTGGACTTTGAAAATGAAAAAAATGAATGTTGTAATTTGTTGTAACTCAAAATTTGTTGTAAGTATATCCCTCCTCATATATATATATATATAGAGTGAGGCTACGGTGCTATGCATAGCACACATGGGGGGTGTACTACGGCTCAAAATTTGACTTTTCAAAATTCTAACGGTCGATCCGAACCGTTCAACATGATTATAAAATGAATATGTACTTGCAAATCAAATTTTACATTTTTTCGAATTTTTTTACTATTTTTTTGAAAATCACTTGATTTGAACATTGTGGACCATCCAAAAACAGCCTATCTAAAAAAATAGTAAAAAAATTCAAAAAAATGTAAAATTTGGTTTGCAAGTACATATTCATTTTATAATCATGTTGAACGGTTCGGATCGACCGTTAGGATTTTGAAAAGTCAAATTTTGAGCCGTAGTACACCCCCCATCCGTGCTATGCATAGCACCGTAGCCTCACTCATATATATATATATAGGAATTGGCTAGCATGCTATGCATATATAAGGGCCCTCCGTGCTACGGCTCACTTTTTGAGTTTTCAAAATCCTAACGGTCGATCCGAACCGTTCAACATGATCTCCATATGAATATGTACATGCAAACCAAATTTTACATTTTTTAGAATTTGTTTACTATTTATTAAGCAACTTTGAAAAAACACTAATTTGTACACAACAGTAAAATCTGCTGGACCATTGGATCAGCGATTTTCAAAGTGGCTTAATAAATAGTAAAAAAATTCTAAAAAATGTAAAATTTGGTTTGCAAGTACATATTCATATGGAGATCATGTTGAACGGTTCGGATCGACCGTTAGGATTTTGAAAACTCAAAAAGTGAGCCATAGCACGGAGGGGCCCTTATATATGCATAGCACCGTAGCACTGTCCTATATATATATATATATATATATATATATAGGACAGTGCTACCGTGCTACGCGTAGCATAGAGCACTCCGTGCTACGGCTCACTTTTTGAGTTTTCAAAATCCTAACGGTCGATCCGAACCGTTCAACATGATCTCCATATTAATATGTACTTGGAAACCAAATTTTACATTTTTTAGAATTTTTTTACTATTTATTAAGCCACTTTGAAAAAACACTAATTTGTACACAACAGTAAAATCTGCTGGACCATTGGATCAGCGATTTTCAAAGTGGCTTAATAAATAGTAAAAAAATTCTAAAAAATGTAAAATTTGGTTTCCAAGTACATATTAATATGGAGATCATGTTGAACGGTTCGGATGGACCGTTAGGATTTTGAAAACTCAAAAAATGAGCCGTAGCACGGAGAGGCCCCTATGCTACGCGTAGCATATTAGCAAAATCCTATATATATATATATATATATATATATATATATATATATATATATATATATATAAAGTTGTGCTATTATACATTGCAATGTATTGACCCCTTCGTGCATTGGACTAAAATCGTTGGATTCAAAGTCCAAACAGTCGATCCGAACCGTTCAACATGTTCTAAATATTGAAATGTGCTTGGAGACCAAATTTTACATTTTTTGGAATTTTTTTACTATTTATTAAGCCACTTTGAAAATAGCTGATCCAACGGTGAACAGTAAAAAATAGTAAAATTTTCTGGAGCACCGGATCAGACTTTTTCAAAGTGGCTTAATAAATAGTAAAAAAATTCCAAAAAATGTAAAATTTGGTCTCCAAGCACATTTCAATATTTAGAACATGTTGAACGGTTCGGATCGACTGTTTGGACTTTGAATCTAACGATTTTAGTCCAATGCACGGAGGGGTCAATACATTGCAATGTATAATAGCCCATCTCTCTATATATATATATATATATATATAAGGGTCCATGAAATTGTTGGCAATGAAGGGTCCACATATAATATATATCCCAATTAAGTTAAGAATCTGAGTTGGGAGATGTCTTAATTGAGGTCCCCGTGAAAGATGCACCAACGAGACCAATTCCAACATTCATAAATTAATACTTTCTGTCACCATCTTTAACAGGCTCCTTGGAACCTCCTCTCGACGGTACTATATATATATATATATAATGCTATCATGTTTTGGGAAGTAAAAATGATATTTATTTTCCGCTCATATTTCTATTTTCAAAGTTTAAACAGTTGATTCGAATATTCCAACATGATCTTCATATTAAAATGTGCTTGGAGACCAAATTTTATATTTTTTTTGAACTTTTTTACTATTTGTTTAGATTTTTTGAAAATCAGAGCTTTCCATTAAATAAAATAATAATAATAAATTTAGAAAAACAATGATTTTCAAAAATTCTAAAAAAAATAAAAAATTTCCAAAAAATGAAAAATTTGGTCTCCAAACACATTTCAATATGAAGATCATGTTGAGAAGTTCGGATTGACTATTTGAACTTTGAAAATAGAGATATGAGCGGGAAGTAAAACACCATATTTACTTCCCAAAGCATCATAGCATCACTCTATAGAGAGAGAGAGAGAGAGAGTTGGGCTACGGTACTTCGCGAAGTAAAGCGAGTGTTTTACTTCACGTCTATATCTTCAATTTCAAAGTTCAAAACGTCGATCCGAACCGTTCAAGTTGTTCTCCATATTAAATTGTGCTTGGAGACCAAATTTTACAATTTTTAGAAAATGTTTACTATTTTTTTGGAATTTTTTAAAATCACTGATTTTCAGAAAATCGTGGAACATAAAAAATCAGTGATTTTAAAAAATTCCAAAAAAATAGTAAAGTTTCTAAAAATTGTAAAATTTGATCTTCAAGCACAATTTAATATGGAGATCAACTTGAACGGTTCGGATTAATGTTTTGAACTTTGAAATTGAAGATATAGATGTGAAGTAAAATACTCCTTTAATTCGCGAAGTACCGTAGCCCAACTCTATATATATAGTGTGTGTGGGGATGCTACTCAAACATCGTACGTTTGGATGCATCAAATCAATTAAATAGCACAAATTAACTCATAATACATAGTACTTTTTTCTTAGTCAAATACAATACAAATATTTTTTTCACAAATAATACAGTGTTAGTATTATTTTACAAATATATTATTTTGTACAATTATTAACGGACTAATGAGCGCTTTTCTATTTAGTATTACTCCGAATTATACATTTTCACAATATTTGCACTTTATATATATATTTTAATTAGAATAATACTCTTTTTATACTAATTGGATTAGTTCTCTTATCACGTATTCTTATACATTAATCCCAATAAAATTGTTTCTTTCAGAATTCAAACACATCCTAAAAATAACTGAAATCATAATTAAGCACCAAAGTTTAGGCTCGCCTCAAAAAGAAAGAGGAGCAATATCCTTATGGTGAACTTTGCAAGCAAAGATGCATTTTAGTGCATTTTTGCATATAAATGAAAGAACTCTTTGGTTGTGTTAATGGACTTATTGATCTATCTAAATTAACACTGCACAAACATATTGATGGATTCGGGAAGGCTAGCTTATGATACTTAAGTGTCTATAGTACAATTTTTTTAGATCTTGTAATAGGAAAGTATATATGTATGAATTTTAGATGGAATATTCTTATGAATATTTCATTAGAATACTTAATTTCTGTTTTTATTTTAAATAAAAAGGTACGTAAGTAAAAAAAAAAATCTATGAATAAAAAATTATACATTATTACAGTATGACACAGACATCGAGTTCCACTATGAATTAATCTGACATGTTCAAGCCATTAATCCTGTAATTTATAGAGAACTGAAACCAAGTTTTTTTTTTTTTTTGGGTCATTCGAGAACTGAATGATAATTATAAAAAAAAAAAAAAAAAAAGATTGATCACTGTAAAGTTAAATGTGACTTGCTCTCTAAAGCATCATGATAATTTACATAGACTGATACCCGGTTCCAGTTAGCAAGAAAAAAATAATAGTGGTAAATATATATACAACATGTTGTTGGAAAAGTAATTAATTAGAAAAAACATCCAGTGTTGAGCTGGCCGGCACTGTAAGCCTTCCTTCTGGAAGCCAAGCTAGCAGTCCGAGGAACCTCTAAAACCTCTAAACGCGTTGCGATTGCGACTTCACTTGAACGGTATATATATAGCGCTACTTAATTTTATCGACCCAAACCACCTTCCCTCCTTTTCTCCAGCATTCAAATCCCATAACCAATTAATCTACCTCAAGTCTAATAAACTAATTATTACCTATCTATCCAATTCATTAATTTCTCTCTCACTCCACACCCTACCGTCCTACGTATAATTAATTAATGGAACCCTTCCAAAGGAGCTCTAACAGTGATGACGAAGTACACACCTACAACACCATCTCCTCCGCCCCACCCAAACGACGTGCCGGCCGCACCAAGTTTCGGGAGACAAGACACCCGACCTACAAAGGAGTGCGAAGGAGAAATACTGACAGATGGGTCTGTGAAGTGCGTGAACCGAATAAAAAGTCGAGAATTTGGTTGGGTACATTTCCTACAGCTGAGATGGCAGCACGGGCACATGACGTGGCAGCCATAGCATTACGTGGGCGGTCGGCATGTTTGAACTTTGCAGATTCGCCAAAATTGCTAAGTATACCAGAGAGCACTAGCCCGAGGGCAATACAAAGAGCGGCGGCTGAGGCAGCCGAGATGTTTCGACCGAGTCCGAGTGAGGATGGACAGCAAGGGACTACTAGTTCTTTAAGTATGACTGCGGGCACGACAGGAGATGAATATGTCTCGCAAAAATTAATGGACCCGTTTCCTGAAGGATTTGAGATAGGCATGGAGGGTTACTTGGACATGGCACAGGGAATGCTGATTGATCCGCCGCTGCCGCTGCCGCAGCCTATGGAGGCAACAGGAGATGAGTATGGGTTTGATGCTGATGTCGAGCTCTGGAGCTATTCAATTTGACAGAAAATAACAAGACAATATCAATATATGCAAGTAGTGTGCAATTAATTAATTTTGCGGTAGTGCGGTAAGTAGCGCGAGGGAGAATCAAGTCAAGTGTGCCAGTGTCAAAGGCACACAGTCTCTGTGTGAGAGGTCATGAGTTAGAAATCCGGATAAGAAAATTCTTTGTTGTAAATTTGTAATAACGAGAGTATTAAATAATTGGATCTTGGATAACTTGACCTCCAATTAATCTTTACTCAAAAAAAAGTGTGCCAGTGTCAAGGATGTACGTATTTTATATCAAAGGAGATATATAATTAATTAGTATCTCTATGTCAACCCTTTTTTAGGTAGCTATATAATTCTGATTTGAGTGAGCCTATGGTGCTATGCATAGCACGGATGGGGTCCGTGCTACGGCTCAAAATTTGACTTTTTAAAATCCTAACGGTCGATCCAACCGTTCAATGTGATAACCATATGAATATGTACTTGCAAACTAAATTTTATATTTTTTCGAATTTTTTTACTATTTTTTTAGATAGGTAGAAAAATCAGTGTTTTTTGAAAATTCTGGACCATCAAAATTCTACCTATCTAAAAAAATAGTAAAAAAATTCGAAAAAATATAAAATTTAGTTTGCAAGTACATATTCATATGGTTATCACATTGAACGGTTGGATCGACTGTTAGGATTTTGAAAAGTCAAATTTTGAGCCGTAGCACGGACCCCATCCGTGCTATGCATAGCACCATAGCCTCACTCTTCTGATTTTAACAATCACCCCTTCCAAGTTCAAAATCCTGATAGATCATTAATATCGATCACATTATATATATTACACTGTTATCTTCCGGAAAATGACCAATATCACATTACATATCACATTGTGATTCCTTCATATTTCAATAATTTCAATGACTTTGAAAGTTAATTATTTTCAGAAAATATTAAAAAAAATATGCTTGTGTTTAAAATAATTAATTATATAATTATGTCCTATTTGGAAAACTTGCCTACCCTGAAAATTTATTAAATTTGATTAAATTCTCAAATAAATCTATTTAACTCATAGATTTTGATTTTTTTTAAAGAGTGAGGCTACGGTGCTATGCATAGCACGGATTGGGTCCGTGCTACGGCTCAAAATTTGACTTTTCAAAATCCTAACGGTCGATCCGAACCGTTCAACATGATTATAAAATGAATATGTACTTGCAAACCAAATTTTACATTTTTTCGGATTTTTTTACTATTTTTTTAGATAGGCTGTTTTTGGATGGTCCAGAATGTTCAAATCAAGTGATTTTCGAAAAAATAGTAAAAAAATCCGAAAAAATGTAAAATTTGGTTTGCAAGTACATATTCATTTTATAATCATGTTGAACGGTTCGGATCGACCATTAGGATTTTGAAAAGTCAAATTTTGAGCCGTAGCACGGACCCAAACGGTGCTATGCATAGCACCATAGCCTCACTCTTTTTTAAATATACATCTTTATATGCTCAGCATATCCTACTGTACATGTATCTACGTATTACTTGTACGCTATGAAGTGATCAACCGCACGCATATTGAGAACTGTATTATAAAATATTGCATAATTTTGAGTGAGGCTACAGTACTTTGCAAAACGTGGAACAGTTCATAATATACATCAATATCTCCGTTTACAAAGTTCAAATAATAAATATCTCCGTTCTGAAATATTGAGTGAGACCAAATTTTTAACATTTTTTAGATTATTTTTGCTATTTTTAGATAGGTAGACAATCACGGAATCACCCGATCCAAAGAATTTTGAACTATCTAAAAATAGTAATATTCTACCTATTTAAAAAAATAGCAAACAATTCCAAAATATGTAAAATTTGGTCTCCAAGTACATTTTCACATAAAGATCATCATATTGAGCGGTTCGAATTGATTATTTAAATTTTAAAAATGGTGATAATATGGATCCATAGCACGGACTGATCCGCACTTTACAAAATACTGTAGCCTTAGTCCGTAATATTTTATATTTGTAATAGACCACAAGTAAATAAAATATAAGAGTACGTCAACAAAAAAAATATATATAATTTGAGTAGTAAAATAGAAATTTGGATAATGTCAGTATCCACCTTTTTCCAATGAACTATAAAGAATTAAGAATCTGCATCCGTATGGACATCATTTAAATTTACTGGTATATAATTTATTTATAAATTATTTTGTGGACACAGACATATATAGTTTCTTTTTTTGATAAAAGGCCTAAGCATGTTTCATTACAGAAACTGTTAAGTTACAGGTAAAGGTTTATTAGGGCTATCTCACATCAACAAAAAAATGCCCTGAGTCACAATATGTATGGTGCCACATAAGTACACAATCAACAAAATAAGTCCAGCATAACAAGATAAACCTAATAATACAGTACGGCTGATGCTAAGCCACTCACAAGGGCTAAGGTAAGTGATGTCAAAACTATGAAAAATATAAAGGCGGAGTAGGATTTTAGACATTGGCAAGAGTAGTATCTCCTGCATAAACAACCATCTAGTAGTCATCATCTGTGTCCACAGGAAGCCAGAGAGTTGTTTCATCCTGAATCCTTTGCCTCACATGACCTGCCCAATAGTGAATTAAGATAGGATTAGGAAGATAATTTTCCTTGGGGATTTAGTTGTACCTGTGTTAAAGCAAAGCTCATTCATTTGCTTCCATGTAGTCCAGCAAATTGCACTAACAACTAATAGAAAAGCAATTTTAGATTTGGCTGGTAATTGATAAGCAAAATGAATGATGTCTGAGAGTTTATTCCAAAAGGGACTGATACTTTGGCAAGCCCCCATCCAGAACCAAATCTGTTTAGCAAAGTGGCATTTGACAAACAAGTGATCCATGGTTTCTGGTTGATCAAAGAATTGGCAAGTATTAACTCATGTCCACCCTCTTTTGGTAAGCTTATCTTTGGTCAATATTTTCTTTTTGTGAGTGAGCTACATAAAAATTCTTATTTTCAATGGTATAGGTATGGACCACCACAACAAGGGCTGATATGATAAAATTCCTCTATAATTAAGAAATTTATATAAGGACCTAACAGTAAATTTACCAGAGTGATCCCATCTCCAACTCAGTTGGTCTAGTGTATGAGTATAGGATATTTGACTAACTATTTGTAACAGTTCTAACCATTCTCTATAAAGAATTTCAGTATGATATCTTCTAAACCTGACATTTTATCCTTGAGAATTAATAACCTCCTGTAATTGAATGTCAGGGGTAGAGCATATCTCAAATAATCGGGGGAACCTGGAAGCAAGGGTACATGATTGATACCAAATATATGTCCAAAAGAACACTGATGTGTTGACACCTGGAGTGTATGAGGTGCTAATTTGACCTAGATTATCAAGAGACACAATGGCAGCCCAGAACTCAGAATATGGCATTATATGTGGTCCAGTATAATATTTAGATGTAATAATGTGTTTCCAGTTACTCTGATAGTTAGGATCATTATACTTCCACCACCATTTCATCAATAAAGAGAAATTCATTTGTTTCAAATCTAAAATTTCTAAACCTCCAAATTCTTTCACGAAACAAGATATTTGCCAAGAAATTAAAGTATATTTCCTTTTATTTGGACTAGCACCTTGCCAAAGAAACCTACGCCTGATCTGGTCCAATGATTTAATAACATGTGCTGGAATCTTAAACACAGACAAAGTATATAGTGGGACAGCAGAAAGAACTGAATTCAAGAGAGTCAGTCTACCCCCTAAAGATAACAAACTACCTTGCAAGTTTTGTAATTTCTTTTCTACTTTATCAATAAGAAAAATCCAATCGACTTTGGTCATTTTATGAGTATGCAAGGGTAATCCTAAATATTGTAGAGGAAAGTGAGTTGTTGTACATCTAAAGTGTTGAGCTAAAGTATCAATCTGATATGTATTAATAAGGTACATGGATGTTTTGGAATAGTTCATTTTGATCCCTGATAGGGCTTCAAAAGCCAGAAGTATCCACCAAGCATGTTCTATATTATGTGCATCTGCCTTGAGAAATATAATTGTATCATCTGCATAATGACAATTGGATGCAGGATGATTATCTAATAATGGAGTACCTAATCCCTGAATAACCCCATGTGTTCTCCCTTTTTGAAAAATCTTTGATGTCTCCTTATTTGATCTATTGTTTCGACCTATTTTCAGACCAGACATCATGTTTTTAACCACTAAATTGCATTGTTTACATTGAATATCAATAGAATATGGTACTGCTGCATTTTGTGGTTGACTTTGCAGGAAATAGGCGAAAACAAGCAGAGTTCTGACATCCCCCATGCGAGTCGCGTCCCACCTGACGCGGGTCGCATCACAGTCCAGACGCGACCTCAGACGCGACCCTCATTGCTCACATCAGTCCCACCTGACGCGGGTCGCATCCCATCTGATGCGGGTCGCGTCGAATTAATTGCGCCAGGGCCCAATTGAAGCCCGTTAAGAAGCCTATATAAGCAGAGGGCCTGGCGCAGGAAAAGGATCCAGAAAATTTCACAAAAAAAGATCTGATCGGGATTTTGAAGAGAGAGCTTGGCGCGCGACAGAGGAGGCGATCTGGAGCCGATCTGGAGCCAAGAAGGATTCGACTTGGAGAAGAAGATTCGGCCAGAAGCTTCGATCCTCTTCAATCCTTCATCTCTCATCATGATTTGCACTCTCTTTCTCTCTTTTACTTTGTTTTTGATCATGTCTGAGTAGTTTTGTAGTTTCAGGGGTTTGGATGTAGTCTTAAACTTTGTTTGATAATGCACATTGATTGAATCTGAATGTTATTTCGTGTTTCTTTGATTCTTGTATTATTTGTGATTGCTTGATCTAAATTGCTTGATTGATTCTTGATTGTCTACTGTTGAATGCCTATGGTATTTCTTCTTGTAATTTGGCCTTGATGTTTCTTGCAAATTATGTTAAGTATTTGAGGTAGGTCTAAGATCCGAAAGGTGAGGTCAATAGTAGCCGAGAGGTGAAATTTCCACATGTGGATACCTTTAGTAAACAGAACTGAGAACTTAGGTTTGATTAAACAGTTTGATTAAACTTAGGAAGAATTGCATTTCCGTACCAGGTCTGTTAAGCCAACACACGAGAGTTGAGGTTTACTAACATTAGGTACGATCAATCGAGCCTTACACGACTTAAACAACCAGAAACAGACATGTGCAGACTCAGCTCAAGGGGCCATGCGGGTCGCGTGTGAGAGCACGCGGGTCGCATCACAAGGGTCGCGTACGAGAGTACGCGAGTCGCGTGACAGTGAAAGTTTTGATGCTTAGATAGCAAGGAATAAAACAAAAATTTTATTCGACTCAAAACAAACGATCTAGTTATTATAAGTGCAAGAAACAATCTTAATTAGCCTAATGAATAAGGGAATAACATAATACCTTGGATTTGATCTCTAAATCAAATCAAGAAGGGTTGTCTTGCTTAGCAACTTCTTATTCTCTTTCTCTTTCAACGGTGGTTGTGCTTTAGCCCTTCAAATGACGAGCCTCCTTAGGTATCCACCGAAAGATTAAAGAAATACTTGTATCTCTAAGGCTAGTAAGAGATTAACAAGTAGAACCTTAATCCTAGTTTAACCCTCTTCTTAATTTCTGAAAACTTTTTGAGGATTTCTAGATCTCAACACATGAGAGAAAAATGGGAGAGAGGAGAAAAGAGCAAATTTCGGCCAAGATATTTCTCACAGAAAATTACTGACCTTTCAGTACTAAAACTCTTATATCTTTTTCTAGGTAACTCCAAATGACTTGAAATCTTCACCGTTGGATTCTAGACTCCAAGGGCTACAGATTACATAGGTCATACGTCCAGAATTATTAGGTTTTACCCTTTCAAATTCCAGTTCAAAGTTACCTAAAAAATCTGTCCAGAAATTTCTTTCCTCTTTAATGAGATTGATTAGATTTAATGACATATTTAAATATCCCTTAAATCATGCCATCACTAATCAATTCTCTCCAGAATATATTTGGGCTTTGGGCTTAAAAATACTAATCATATTAATATTTAATTAAGTCCATAATCCCATACATTAAAAGGCCAACATATAAATTAATATTCTATGTTAATTTATATGCATATCTCATGTGTCAAAAGTCATTTAAAATATGTCACACATACTTTAAATATTACTAGGATTATTTTACAACATCTCTATGTCATAAAATTGTTCATATATTAATAACATATAATTTGTACAAATTAATTATAACTCCTTATAATTAACATAGCACATATTATATACATATCACATATGCTTTATTAATATATTTTCTTTTAATCTTTCATATGGTGTGACCCTATGGGATCCCATCATTATGGCAATGGAATTAAACTTTTTAATTCCATAAATCAATGATACAACTAGCCATGGTATATTGATTACCCAAATGATGTGGATGAAAAAGCACAATGCAAAATCACGATCCCTGTAACATTAAAATGTTGTTGTGTCAATTCCTTGCCACATGATATCCAAATAATCGTAAGGTAGGAATGTGTCATCCTTATCAATTATTCTTTCTTGATTTTCTTTAGTTTAATTATGATATGATTATCATATAATGCATGCACATAATACAAACTTTATCAAGGGGCCCAGAGATATCATCGCTTATATAACATATAAGGGACAATGGTTTCTTGATACGTATCGTTCTTCCGCATAAGTTATATGCACTGCAGTAACTGCCTTTATAACTCCTGGTCAAAGAGAGCGTTGGACAGTACCAACAATACACATCCCTTATGTAAGAAAAATAAATATCTCAACCAAAGAATTCTAGACACAATGAAATATCAATGACACATAACACAATCCATATGATATTTCATTCTTAGGTCTGTCCAGTGCCATACATCTCCATGTATGCACATGTGTGATTAGATCGATAACTCCTTATCGTATAACCTGTAAAACATGGCCATCATCTAATCACTACACTTATCTTATATGGTCAACCAGTGTACCTTGCTGATTACCAAGATAAGGGACATTTAAGAGTAAACAAATTTATTCATTGTAAAGTTCTACAATTTAAGTCATCAACTCAAATGATCCAATAATATGAATACTCAAGGTACAAAATGATAAAATCATTCACTAATAAACTAAACATATCATACATATGATCTGGGTCTAGGACACCAACACTAACAATCTCCCACTTGAACTAGAGCCAATCATATCAACTCTAAACGAGCGAAGAGTACAAATCATCCTTATACAAATCTATGCATGAATGAATGTAAACTCAAAGCCAGTCACCCATATGCTTAATACCCATCGAAGAGGTATGTAACATGTGCTTAGCCTGGCCTAGAGGCTTTGTCAGTGGATCAGCTGTGTTCGCTTCTGTGTCTACCCTGCAAACCTTGATATCTCCACGCTCGACAATCTCGCGAATGAGATGGTATCGTCGTAAAACATGCTTTGACCTCTGGTGTGATCTCGGCTCCTTTGCCTGCGCGATTGCTCCATTGTTGTCACAATAGAGCTCTATCGGACCCTCGACACTGGGCACCACACCAAGCTCAGAGATAAACTTTCGAATCCAGCATCCTTCTTTTGCTGCTTCTGAGGCAGCAATGTATTCAGCCTCCGTGGTTGAATCTGCTGTGGTTTCCTGCTTGGAACTTTTCCAGCTCACAGCACCACCATTGAGGATAAATACATATCCTGATTGCGATCGGAAATCATCGGGATCGGATTGGAAACTAGCATCGGTGTAACCCTTTACAACGAGCTCTGTTTCCCCTCCATACACTAGGAAGCTCTCCTTAGTCCTTCTCATATACTTAAGGATATTCTTGACCGCTCCCCAATGAGCCATGCCAGGATTTGCCTGATATCTACTCGTTATGCTCAAGGCATAAGAGACATCAGGACGAGTGCATATCATAGCGTACATGATGGAACCGATGCGGAAGCATACGGTATCCTTCTCATGTCCTCCAGCTCACCAGGTGTCGAAGGACACTGGGTCTTGCTAAGGTGAGCGCCATGTGACATAGGTAAGAACCCCCGCTTGGAGTTCTCCATGCTAAACCTCTTTAGCACCTTGTCAACATACGTGCTTTGGCTTAGTCCGATAAGCTTCTTGAATCTATCTCTATAAATTCGTATACCAAGCACATATGTAGCCTCGCCCAAGTCTTTCATTGAGAACACCTTCATCAATGATAACTTGACAGATCCCATAAGGGAGATGTCATTCCCAATCATAAGTATGTCATCTACATACAAAACTAGGAATATAATCGAGCTCCCACTCACTTTCTTATATACACAAGGCTCTTCATCGCACTTGACAAAATCAAACTTTTTGATCTCTTTGTCAAAACGAATATTCCAACTCCTAGATGCTTGCTTCAATCCATATATGGACCGTTGAAGCTTGCATACCTTTTCAGCATTGTTTGGATCCACAAAACCCATAGGTTGTGTCATATACACAACCTCCTCTAAATCACCATTTAGAAAGGCGGTTTTGACATCCATTTGCCATATTTCATAGTCATAAAATGCAGCCAATGCTAAAAGAATCCTGATAGACTTGAACATAGCAACGGGCGAGAAGGTCTCGTCATAATCAACTCCTTGAATCTGACGGTACCCTTTCGCAACCAGTCGTGCTTTGTAGACAGTAAAATTTCCATCCATGTCGTTCTTTCTCTTGAACACCCATTTGTTCTCGATGGGTTTTACCCCTTCGGGCGGGTCGACCAAGTTCCAAACTTGATTGTCGTACATGGATTGCATTTCGGATTTCATGGCCTCAAGCCATTCCTTGGAGTCGGGCCTTTCCACCGCTTCCTTATAGGTCAACGGTTCTTCAGTGGCTAACACCGTCATCTCATGAAGTCCCATGTACCTATCAGGTGCACGGACTACCCTTGTTGACCTTCGTAGGACGGGCTCTGGAGCCTCTTGGTGAGCTTCTTCTACAACCTCTTGTGGAATAAGCTCTTCTACAGGCTGCGCCTCTGGAGTTTGAGATGGTGGTTGGACTTCTTCCTCAACCACTTGAGGGACAAGTCCTGCCCCACTCCCACTAGCTTCAGTGTCTCCCACTAAAGGCTCATGGTCACTCCCTTGAACCTCTTCAAGGGATATCTCAACCTCACTATTCCTTCTTGAGAGAAACTCTTTCTCCAAGAATACCGCATGCCGAGCAACAATAACCTTGTTCTCGGATGGGAAATAGAAGTAGTATCCTCGAGTTTCCTTAGGATAACCTATAAAGAAACATTTATCTGATTTTGGTTCAAGCTTGTCGGATATCAACCTCTTGACATACGACTCGCATCCCCAAATTTTAAGAAAAGACAAGTTTGGAACCTTTCCAACCCATATCTCATATGGTGTCTTCTCAACAGACTTTGATGGAACCCTGTTTATAATAAAAGCGGCGGTTTCAAGCGCATAGCCCCAAAGGTTTAAAGGCATGCTAGTTTGGCTCATCATGGAACGAACCATGTCCAGCAAGGTTCTGTTCCTCCTCTCAGATACGCCATTCCATTGTGGCGTTCCTGGAGGTGTGAGTTGTGAAACAATTCCACACTCCCTAAGATAAGCCTGGAACTGCTGACTCAAGTACTCGCCTCCTCGATCAGATCGGAAGACTTTGATCCTTTTATTGAGTTGGTTCTCAACTTCATTCTTGAATTCTTTGAATTTTTCAAAGGACTCAGATTTATGTCTCATTAAATAGACATAACCGTATCTACTGAAATCATCAGTAAATGTGATGAAGTATTGATAACCTCCTCTTGCACAAGTGTTCATAGGTCCACATACATCAGTATGTATAAGACCTAATAAGTCATTTGCCCTCTCACCTTGACTGGTGAAAGGTGCCTTGGTCATCTTACCAACCAAACAAGACTCGCACGTGTCCATTGACTCCAGGTCAAGGTCACCAAGAAGTCCTACTTCTTGTAATTTCTTAATGCGACTCTTGTTTATATGACCTAAGCGGTGATGCCATACTTGAGTCATACTCTCATGTGAAGACTTGAGTCGTTTGTTATTGATGTTATACATGGGCTTTTCTAAATCAAGTAAGTATAAGCCATTCCTCAAAATGGAAGACCCATAAAACAAACCATCTCTATAAATAGAACAACATTTATTCTTTATAATGAAATCATAACCTTCACTGTCTAAACAGGAAATAGAGATAATGTTCCTTGAAATAGAAGGTACACAGTAAACACCATTTAGTTTAAGTACTAGCCTACTGGGCAAATGCAACTCAACGCATCCTACGGCCACGGCTGCAATACTTGCCCCATTGCCTACGCGTAGTTGCACTTCGCCCTTATTCAGCGTCCTTCTCTCACTTAGTGCCTGCACATTAGAACAAATGTGAGCACACGATCCGGTATCCAGTACCCAATCGGAAAGAGAAGTGGATAAATTAATCTCAATAACAAATATACCTGAGATGGATGGAACCTTTCCAGCCTTCTTGTCCTCGAGGTACTTGGAACAACTCCTTTTGTAATGGCCCTTGCTATGGCAATAGTAGCACTCGACATCGGAAGCAACCTTTGCCTTCTTTGCCGCGGGCGGGCTCGAAGTTTGCACTTGAGCCTTACCCTTTCCCTTTGCCTTTGAAGCCTTGCGTTTCTTTCCCTTCTTCCCCTTGGACTTGCCAGACCCCTGAGAAACTACCAAGACCGATGAAGAACTTTTCTTGATATCGGACTCGGCAGTCTTGAGCATTCCATGAAGCTCCTGAAGGCTCTTGTCCCAGCCATTCATGTGGTAGTTCATCTTGAACCCTGAAAAGCTAGGCGGGAGCGACCCCAGCACGATATCCGTGGCCAACTGTTTGCCCACAGGAGATTCGAGCCTCTCCAGCTGCGAAATCATGCTCATCATCTTGAGAACATGCGCACTGACAGAGCTCCCCTCCGACATCTTGCAGGAGATGAGATCCATAGTCACCTTATGCCTCTCATGACGGGCCTGCTCTTGGAACATTTCCTTGAGCCTGCCCATGATGAAATAAGAGGTGCTCTCCAAGAACTGCTTCTGGAGTTCACCCTCCATCATGGCAATGAGGAGAGAATTAACCTCATGCTCGTCATCCACGTGTTTTTCATAGACTTTGTGATCATCCACCTTAGTCTTGTCAGGCTCATCAGGGATAGGTTTGTCAAGAACATACTCCCTGCGCTCGTGCCTAAGAACGATTCTTAGGTTACGGTCCCAATCAATGAAATTGGTCCCGTCAGTGCGGAGACGTTCCTTCTCCAAGAGAGAACGCAAGAAAGAGTTTGAAGAATTTGCTGTTGTCATGATCTACAACATTTAAGGTTTGAGTTTAGTTTATTGAAAAACATTTATACCACAAATACATTAAAAGAAATGTTGTCCCTATTTGTAGTAGGACCAAGATCCATATTTTCACCTTAGCCTAAGCCAGCGTCGGCATGAAACTTAAACTAGGCTATTTTAGGTAAGCAACTCCTTGCTAATTACCTCTCCATGTAACTCTTGGCTTGCAAATACATTTTCATGTATATGCAATCATTTCCCCAAGGCCCTAAACCGTTTAGGTCCCTTGTTAAGCTAACCTAACTCTATTTGGTTTGACATGTCCGACATGCCCCACAACTCCCAAAGATTGAAAGTGACGCCCACTTGGGTGGAGCTCGCCAACTATCGATCGATGGTTTGTTGTGGATAGAGAAGGGAGGGAAAAGTGCCTAATATTAGTTGGGACATTTAATTGATTATTGGTGGTCATGTAAGCATACACCCATACTTATCCTATGACACATTTAATAAAAATAATCAATTAAAAATCAATCACAACATTGGTTGTGAGTTTTGTATGGTCTTGCGAAACTTCTTTCGCCTTGACTTGCTTCATCTTCCATCTTCATGGTTGATGTGCCTCCATTTACATGTAATTTAAATTACCCCAAATTCCTACTTAGAACTATTTCTAAATGAAATTGGAAAAATAAATTACATAAAAAGAATTCCCATTCTTTAATAGTTGGCATGCAAGCCTTGAATGAATACATGATAGGCAACCTAACATTCTTGCCTTTTAATTATATTAATCTAATTAAATACTCATGGGGCACCAAAGGCCGCTTACAAGCATTCACATTCATTCACAAATACAACACACAAGGCATTGAATATCATGACCATACAAAACCCACTTTTATTCCTTCAAAAGAAAAGTTAGCACAAATACATGCAACATTTGCATCCACATGATCCTATCATATATTTACTTGTTAATTAATTCCAAATTACTTATTACATAATCTCTGGATCTTATGCTTCTCAAAAAATTAATTAAGACATTTAAAATTAGATTATCACATAATCTCTAGATGTTTGCTTAGTGGTACACAAACCTCAAGCAAACCCAACTTATTAATGTCGCTAATTAATCTAGGATTCAAGGACTATTTTGAAAATTATTTGACCCTCAAATATCATTCATAAGGTCATTTACAAGACCTATACTGATTGCATACAAGAGGTATGGACATTTATCACATAAATATTTTTCAAACAATTTTTCAAAAAACATACCCAGAAATCTTATTTCTTGCTGTCACTGTTTTGGATCCGAAATTAAAGTTATCTAGGATTGTCCAAAAATCACAAAATATGGGGTAGATCTTCATCCTACATTCCTATAACTACCTTTAAAATTTCATGGCAAAATTCCTTACAGAACAAAAAAAATATTACAAAAACATGATACACTAGTCACGGTTCCAGCAAGCAGAAAACTGGAAACCCACGTTTTAACTATTTTTAGTTCTTCCAGATTTAATTTATTTTAACAGTTAAAATAAATTTTTCTGGTTATTAGACATACCAAAGTAACATCTAAAAAATATATTTCACCATGATTACTTCAAAAGGATTCGTAGAAAAATTATTTCGTCAAAAAATCACAGCCCAGAAATTTCCAGAGAAGCATTCACAAGAGACTTATGACTTAAGTAATCAATTAATTAACTCATTAGGCAAAATTATTGTTCTAAAACACTCACAATAGCCCTCGCTCTGATACCAATTGAAAAGTTTTGATGCTTAGATAGCAAGGAATAAAACAAAAATTTTATTCGACTCAAAACAAACGATCTAGTTATTATAAGTGCAAGAAACAATCTTAATTAGCCTAATGAATAAGGGAATAACATAATACCTTGGATTTGATCTCTAAATCAAATCAAGAAGGGTTGTCTTGCTTAGCAACTTCTTATTCCCTTTCTCTTTCAACGGTGGTTGTGCTTTAGCCCTTCAAATGACAAGCCTCCTTAGGTATCCACCGAAAGATTAAAGAAATACTTGTATCTCTAAGGCTAGTAAGAGATTAACAAGTAGAACCTTAATCCTAGTTTAACCCTCTTCTTAATTTCTGAAAACTTTTAGAGGATTTCTAGATCTCAACACATGAGAGAAAAATGGGAGAGAGGAGAAAAGAGCAAATTTCGGCCAAGATATTTCTCACAGAAAATTACTGACCTTTCAGTACTAAAACTCTTATATCTTTTTCTAGGTAACTCCAAATGACTTGAAATCTTCACCGTTGGATTCTAGACTCCAAGGGCTACAGATTACATAGGTCATACGTCCAGAATTATTAGGTTTTACCCTTTCAAATTCCAGTTCAAAGTTACCTAAAAAATCTGTCCAGAAATTTCTTTCCTCTTTAATGAGATTGATTAGATTTAATGACATATTTAAATATCCCTTAAATCATGCCATCACTAATCAATTCTCTCCAGAATATATTTGGGCTTTGGGCTTAAAAATACTAATCATATTAATATTTAATTAAGTCCATAATCCCATACATTAAAAGGCCAACATATAAATTAATATTCTATGTTAATTTATATGCATATCTCATGTGTCAAAAGTCATTTAAAATATGTCACACATACTTTAAATATTACTAGGATTATTTTACAACATCTCTATATCATAAAATTGTTCATATATTAATAACATATAATTTGTACAAATTAATTATAATTCCTTATAATTAACATAGCACATATTATATACATATCACATATGCTTTATTAATATATTTTCTTTTAATCTTTCATATGGTGTGACCCTATGGGATCCCATCATTATGGCAATGGAATTAAACTTTTTAATTCCATAAATCAATGATACAACTAGCCATGGTATATTGATTACCCAAATGATGTGGATGAAAAAGCACAATGCAAAATCACGATCCCTGTAACATTAAAATGTTGTTGTGTCAATTCCTTGCCACATGATATCCAAATAATCGTAAGGTAGGAATGTGTCATCCTTACCAATTATTCTTTCTTGATTTTCTTAAGTTTAATTATGATATGATTATCATATAATCATATTGCATGCACATAATACAAACTTTATCAAGGGGCCCAGAGATATCATCGCTTATATAACATATAAGGGACAATGGTTTCTTGATACGTATCGTTCTTCCGCATAAGTTATATGCACTGCAGTAACTGCCTTTATAACTCCTGATCAAAGAGAGCGTTGGACAGTACCAACAATACACATCCCTTATGTAAGAAAAATAAATATCTCAACTAAAGAATTCTAGACACAATGAAATATCAATGACACAGAACACAATCCATATGATATTTCATTCTTAGGTCTGTCCAGTGCCATACATCTCAATGTATGCACATGTGTGATTAGATCGATAACTCCTTATCGTATAACCTGTAAAACATGGCCATCATCTAATCACTACACTTATCTTATATGGTCAACCAGTGTACCTTGCTTATTGCCAAGATAAGGGACATTTAAGAGTAAACAAATTTATTCATTGTGAAGTTCTACAATTTAAGTCATCAACTCAAATGATCCACTAATATGAATACTCAAGGTACAAAATGATAAAATCATTCACTAATAAACTAAACATATCATACATATGATCTGGGTCTAGGACACCAACACTAACAGACAGGTCCAGAGTAGCTTGAGGGCCACGCGGGTCGCATGCGAGAGCATGCAGGTCGCGTCACAAGAGTCGCATACGAGAGTATGCGGGTCGCGTCACAAGAGTCGCATACGAGAGTATGCGGGTCGCGTGGCAGGTCCAGAGCAGCAAAGTTGAAGATGAAATCTGAAACCCTTGAAACGCATTTTATACAATAGTCCAAAACAAAACATTTAATTGATTTTACTTTCTGTCATTACATTTGTTCATTACATTTGTTCATTTCATTTGTTCATTACATTTGTTACAAAACCTAGGAATAGACAAACACACAACCTTCAAACTTCTAGTACCTAACTAAGTAGAGTAGAAATTCAGAATTTGAGTCGTCCCTGTGGATCGATACCTGATTAGACTACACGACGGGATTGTGCACTTGCAATCTTAGTCGAGAGTTGAATAAGGTTTTAAAAGCTACAGCTTTGTTGTAGTGAAACTTTGTTCTACCAAAATCCAACGAACAATCTTACTAAGAGTATCAGCTGCCAAAATATATAGGTAGGGAGAGAGAGGATCTTCCTGCCTAACCCATCTTTTACAATAAAAGTAAGGAGTAAGCTCTCCATTGATGTTGATACAGGACTGAGAGCTATTAAGCCATTCTTGTATCACAGATATATATAGTCAGAACAGATAAATTATGTTCCATTTGCATCCCCTAAATATGTAGCAAGAGATATTCGAGAGGATACCTTCAATTTTGAGAAAAATTTCTGGTATTAAACAAATAGTTTCTAATAAACTAGTTTGAGATTAATAGAACATGACAAAGACAAAAAAATAATGTGATCCTTTTGTTAACACCCTAAATATATACATTTTAACAAACAAAAAAAAAGGTTAAAAGACAACACGTCAGTGCATTTTATGAAAAAATGTCCAATTTTAATTAATTGATGAATATTTACTATATTTGTAAAAGAAAACTTTTTTTTGAGTAATTGTTGGTTCCTATATCTTAATTTTAAAATTTGAATAAAAACATTGTTGGTTCCTAATTACATAATTAGAAATTTTGTGGTTGGCAATTTGCCTCTGTCCATTGCTACTATGAAATGGAAGCTTAACCAACAAATTCATAGCATTCCACTTGTGTTTTTTTTTTTGGTTGAAAGCCTGTAGGCGATATTTCATTAATCAGGACAAAATCAGCTACACATCATTTCGTATCAGTACATACAACATCTGTACCAGTACTTAAAATATTACAATTGAAACTCCTTTATAAAAGTAGACAAGAAAAATCAGAAAAAAAAAAAGGAGAACCAAGGGTTATTGCGCTAAGATAAGTAGATAGTGAGCCTGCAGGATTTTATGTGATCATGCTCAAATTTGTAGGTTGTGAGCCTGCATAATTTATTGTCGTTAGCACAAAGCAGTGTTGTTGTAATCAGGCGAGGCAAGGGTATCCAGGGAGCCTTCGTGCTCAGATGAGGTTTGTGCCTGAGTTATTTAGAAGGAAACACAGAGGAATGAGATAGGAAGAGGAAAGGAGAATAAGAGGGATGAGAAGAAGGAGGAGGAGGAGGAGGAGGAGGAAAGGGGTCACTGTCAGCGCAACATCATCATCATTAACTATAAATATACTTTATTTATACGTAGATATAGTAGATACTATAGTAGAGGTTGGGCGAATTTACAACACCTCTAAAAGAATGAGAAAGATAGAGTTTGAATCAAGAATTAATTGAATGATTTCTTTGTATTGATTACTGGATTACATGTACAATGTCTTTTTATAGAGAATGCTAATCCGTAACTATGATCTTTACAATAGTTTGTTAGTCTAACATAATTGCTAATAGGGAAGCTTAACAGCTTTGACTAATTCTAACAACCTTGACTAAGTTGACTGAAGTATAACAGCTTTGACCGAATACTCTATTAGCCCCCCCTCAAGCTGGGCTAACGGTCAGCTTGGCAGAAAGATCACGAAACTGAGGATAGGCCAGAGGCTTAGTGAATACGTCTGCTATTTGGTCCCGCGAAGTGAGAAATCTGATTTGGAGAGATTTGTTCGCAACACGTTCCCGGACGAAGTGATAATCAATCACGACATGCTTGGTGCGGGCATGAAACATTGGGTTAGAAGCCAAGAAGGTCGCTCTAATATTGTCGCACCATAACACGGGTGTAGAGGAGATAGAGATGTGAAGTTCGGCCAAGATGTATTGGATCCAAGTCAACTCGGAACTCATAACGGCAAGTGACTTATATTCGGCCTTGGTGCTAGAACGGGCTACGGTAGGTTGCTTCTTTAATCCCCATGAAATAAGATTATCACCAAGAAAAATATAAAAGCCCGAAGTTGACTTTCGATCATCAACGGAACTGGCCCAATCTGTATCGCTATATGCATGGAGAGAAATGGAAGAAGCCGGTTTGAGAGTGATACCATGAGAGAGGGTGCCCTTGAGATAACGGAGAATCCTCTTAACCGCTGACCAGTAAGAGGAAGTAGGAGATTGCATGAATTGAGACACCCGATTCACGGAAAAAGTAATGTCGGGTCGAGTCAAGGTAGCGTATTGTAGAGCACCAACAATCGAGCGGTAGAGATGAGGATCATCAAATGGGTCGCCATCAAATTTAGAAAGAGAGGTATTAGGCACCATAGGAGAAGGCAAGGGATTGGAGTTGTGCATGTTGGCTCGAGTCAAGACATCATGAATGTATTTTGTTTGAGAAAGGTGAAGACCATGAGAAGTCGGTTTCACCTCAATGCCCAAAAAGAAATGGAGGCGCCCTAGATCTTTAATAGCAAATTGATGTTGGAGAGACCGAATGAGAGCATGCACAAGATCAAGATTGGAGCCCGTGACGATAATGTCGTCTACATAGACTAGCACAATGAGGGAATGGCCATGAGAAGAGAATGAAAAGAGAAGGATCATAGCTCGAGGCTTTGAAGCCTTGTGAGAGAAGTGCCGAACTTAAAGCATGAAACCACGCACGAGGGCTTTGCTTGAGGCCATAGATAGCCTTAGAGAGACGGCACACGTGGTTTGGTTTAGACGGATCCACAAACCCGGGAGGTTGTTGCATATAGACGGTCTCTTGAAGGGTACCATGCAAGAAGGCGTTTTGAACATCAAGTTGTTGGATTGGCCATGCATAGGTGAGAGCAATGGTAAGCACTAGTCGAATAGTAGTAGGGCGTACCACTGGACTGAAAGTTTCGAAGAAATCGACGCCTTCTTCTTGATGAAAACCTTTGGCAACGAGTCTAGCCTTGTACCGTTCTAACGAGCCATCCGCACGGCGTTTGATTTTGTAGACCCATTTACACCCAACAACATTATAATCGGATGAGAAAGGAACTAATTCCCATGTTTGATTGGAGAGGAGGGCTGCATGTTCTTTGTTCATCGCCTCAACCCAATGCGAATGAGATTTAGCTTGGTTATAGGTCTTTGGCTCGCATTGAGTAAAGGTTTCGGTAATAAAAGCCACATGATTCGGGAAAAGCTTAGGTTTATGGGTGTGATCTCGAGTTCTAGTAACCATGGGATGAGAAGTAGGCAAGATAGTTTGAACAGGTGTCTGGAGAGTGATAGGAAGCTCTCGGGCTGAAGGTTGCTCACTATTTGATTGACTAGAACCAAGGCGCGCAGAGGAATTTTGAATGGCACGCGGATCCCCTCCAGAAGGGGTAGGACCCGAAAAATTAGATGGTCCAGTGGGAGGACTTGAAAAGGTAGTGGGATTGGGATCCCCTCCAGGCAGAGAAGGACCCGAAAAATCACAGGAATGAGGGGATGCTGATCCAGCGGCTGCCGAAAAGGAAAGAGGGTGAGCACAATCAGGAGCAGGGGGAAGTGCTGGATTCGATGTGGCAGGGACTCCAGACAGAGGCTGTAGTGAGTTTGGGAGTGATAGCAGGTGCAGCCAAGAATAAGAAGACTCCTGTGATGCTGCCGAAGCTGATGATTGAGCACTTTTAAAAGGAAACTTTTGTTCATCAAAAACATGTCTAGAAATAAAAATACGATTAGTATCAATATCCAAACATTTATATCCTTTTTGAGAATTAGGATAACCAAGAAAAACACATGCTTTGGAACGAGGTTGAACTTTCCGATCATTATAGGGCCGAGTATATGGGAAACATAAACAACCAAGAACCCGTAGAATCGAGTAATCGGGTGTTTTGCCAAAAAGAGAAGAAAAAGGAGAGGAAGAATTATTCGTGGAGGGTTGTCTATTGATAAGATAGACCATGGTTGAGAACACAACATCCCAATATCGATCGGGAATAGACGAGTGAGTCATGGAGGCTAGGGCTAATTCCACAATGTGACGGTGCTTGCGTTCCGAGACACCGTTTTGTTGCGGCATGTGAGGACACAAAGTTTGATGAAGAATAGAAGGAAAGGCACGAGTAATTGGTTTGAATTCCGCACCTCCATCGGTTCGAAGAATTTGGATCCTTTGGCTAAGTAAATTCTCAACTTGAGCCTTAAATAGGGTAAACACCTTAGTAACCTCATCTTTAGATTTCAAGAAATAAATCCAAGTGTAATGAGAAAAATCATCAACAAAAATGATGTAATAACGAAAACTGTTATGAGATACAATCGGGTTGGGACCTCACAAATCCGAGTGAATGAGTTCAAGAGGGTGAGAAGTACATGAAGAACTAGAAATAAAAGGCAATCTATGAGCTTTTGCCACACAACAATCATGGCAAAGAGACACTATTTATTTGTACAAGGTAAATCATGCAAATATAAAAAAATTTGAGTAGTGGTGGATGAGAGGTGGCCAAGTCTAAAATGCCACACATCGGCAGAGACTCTTGCACCATACAAGGCATAAGGAGATGACCTTATTTGAGTTGGTAAGATGTATAGTCCACTAATGAGCTTGATGTGAAGAAGAACCTTCAAATTGAGTCGATCCTTAATAACACAAGAAGAAGGCAAAAATTCAATTATGATCGAATTATCACGTAAGAGTTGAGACAAGCTCAAAAGATTTTTGGTAAAAAGGGGACATGCAATACATCTTTCAAGAAGATAGAGAAAGAAGAGAATTGTAAGGTGCAAGAGCCTATGTGGCAAATTTGCATACCATGACCATCACCGATGTGAAGTGAATCAAACTCCTCGTATGGCAAGTAAGAAGAGAGGTTATTGATGTCATTAGTGACATGATGGGTTGTGCCCGAGTCTAAGTACCACTCGGGTCCAGCAGTGAATGGCTCAGGTTGTGCACTGTTTGCTTGAAAGCCGGTTTGAGAAAGATTAGCTTGGATAACCGACTGGGCCTGGTCAGGATATTTCTGCAGATCAGTTCTATACCAGCAAATTTTTGCATTATGGCCCCTCTTGGAACATATCTGGCAGATCACATCTCTGTCTGGGTTAGAAGCCTGTTCGGCCCGAGGAGTACCAGGCCGAGAGAAAGCATGATTATTGGGCCTGTAATTAAATGGTGGCCTGGTACTGGGGTTTGAAGTAAAGGAGGTCGGGTCGAAGTAGAGCCACATGGGCGGAAATTTTTAGCTGATCTAGAGTTAGAATAATGCTGACCCGATTTGGTTTGGGTAAACATTACCGCTGGAGCTTGAAGAGAGGGCACAGAGACAGATTCGCCAGATTGAGAGAAGAGGAGTGATTCGTGACTAAGTAGCATCGATTGGAGCTCGGCAAAGGAGAGATTCTCCCTGGAATTTGCTGCAGCAACCACCGAATTGAAGTCGGCTCCGAGGCCATTGAGCACCTGAATTACCAAATCATCATCACTGACCGGCGATCCAATAAAAGCCAACTCATCAGCAATTGCTCGCATCTTCTGACAAAATTCAAGACAACCGGAACCCCCTTTTGTTGTATTCTGAAAGGATCGGCGGAGTTCCGTCAATCGGGCCCGAGAAGAGGCTGAGAAGGATTGCTGCAGAAGTTTCCACAGCTGAGAAGATGTAGTGCAGGAAACAGTTTGATTGAGTATTGTCTCAGACAGGGATGATCGTATCCAGGTAAGCAAGAGCTGATCTTGTTGATACCAATGATAATACACAGGATTACTAGATTCAGCGCCTTCAATGGTGATAAGCTTGGGAGGTGGATCATCAACAAGGAATTTGTATAAGCCATGGCCGTGAAGTGCCGGTTCAATTTGGCACTTCCATGTCAGAAAATTCCCTCTGGTAAGCTTGGTAGAGATCGGCATGGTGAGAACTACAAGGCGATCAGAAGTGGTAAGAGGAGGAGTGTTTAGAGTCGCCATAGAGGAGGAAGTAGAGAGAGAGGGATTGATTGGAGTAGCTGTTGGTTCAGACTCCATTAGAGCAAAGGCTCTGATACCATAAAAGAATGAGAAAGATAGAGTTTGAATCAAGAATTAATTGAATGATTTCTTTGTATTGATTACTAGATTACATGTACAATGTCTCTTTTTATAAAGAATGCTAATCCGTAACTATGATCTTTACAATAGTTTGTTAGTCTAACAGAATCGCTAATAGGGAAGCTTAACAGCTTTGACTAATTTAGATTTTTTTAGTATAATTTAACTTTGTAGATTTTTTTAGTATAATTTTTTTAGTATAATTTAACTTTGTAGATTTTTTAAATTTTGTATGTAGAGTAAATTAGCTTATGGAATTTTTTATGAGTTAACTAATTGGAGTTTTCTTATGTTGTAATTTTATTTATGTTGTAGTGCAAAATGTCTGATGAACAACCCTTGTTGCAATTGAGTGAAGATCAACACAAGATATCGATAGCGAATTCAACGCAGGTATTTATTTAATACCGGTTTGGATTTAAATTTCAAAATAAACTTGTAAGCCACAATTAATTTTTGTTGCTATGGAATTATCGTTTCAGCCTGATTATGCACTGCGTCCTGGTCCTTGCCGAGTTAGCGTTCGTTACCAACCTCGGATGAAAGAAGGTTTGGTGAATTTAGGCTTGTACCAGATGACGCAAGTGAATGATTGTCAGATTGATAAAGCGTTGATCACTGCGCTCGTCGAGAGGTGGAGGCCCGAGACGAATACTTTTCATCTTCCGGTGGGGGAGTGCACAGTGACATTGGAAGATGTCAGCTGTCTGTGGGGCCTACCTGTTACCGGTAAAATATTTTTTGTTACTAATTTATACTTTTGTTATTAATTTATATTTAATGCAAGTAATTTAGTGTAAGTAAATCCTATAAATGTTTAGAGTAATTTATAGTAATTAGCGTAAATAAATTGTAAATGAATTTAGTGCAAAAAAATTTAGAGCAAAAAAATTTAGTGCAAACAAATTTAGTGCAAATAAATTTAGTGGAAATAAATATAATGCAAATAAAATTAGTTTAAATAAATTGTATAATACACAAATTTAGTTATAAATATCAAGTATATGTTTATCTCTAAAATCTATGTTTACAGGGAAGGCAATTGCTGAACGCACAGATGATAATTGGTCGCTTTTGATTGAAGATTGCTTAGGTCACGAGGTGTACGACGGTAATGAAGACGATGGTGATACATTTTTTCATTCACAGTGGCACAACAGAGGCAAGGTAGACGAGTATTATAGGATATCAAAATACTACATGCGCCTTAGATGGTTGAAGGACCACTTTAACAGAGACGTGACACAGTACACTCCCCAGGAGACCGTCGACCGACATACACGGGCATACTGCATGGACTTGTTTGGGTCGGTGATGTTTCCCGATGCGAACTCAAGTTCTGTCCCGATCATGTACCTACAGTTCTTAGAGAATTTGGGACCGCTGGATGAGGACTACAATTGGGGAGGTGCTGTGCTTGCCTGCCTGTATCGCGAGTTGTCCCGGGCTTCCAGAGCGGCAGCGCAAACGATTAATGGTCCATTACTACTGCTGCAGATGTGGTCTTGGACTCGATTTCCTATAGGCCGGCCCAGACCCAAAAGCGATTTACCCTTCGGCGGCGAAAACCTATCAGAGAGGATGGCTTTTGGTGCAAAATGGACTATTCCGCATGCGTTCGATGGCAACCCTATTAGAGGTACATTTATTTAAATATGGATTTTTGAATATTTTTTTAAATTGTGTTTTTCAATATAATTTAAATATGGATTTTTGAATATTTTTTTAAATATGTATTTGTCATGTGTTCACAACTTAGGTACATTGCAATATCGTAACCAATTTGAGCGTCTGAGGGCAGATGTGGTCAACTGGATGCCGTATGTGAGTTACGTGCTTCACCAACAACCTTGGCGCGGAGAAAGAGACGGGGGGATATTTATCTGTCGCGTGTGGTTGGTCCATTTTTGGGAGTTAGATGTGCATTGTCCTGAGAGGGTTCTGCGGCAGTTCCTCCGCCGGCTCCACCAGAGTTTGGGTATATGGAAACCATCCGCAAATGGACCCGTGCAAAGGGTTTGTACGAAGACGGAGTCAGTGCAGACTGGAGCACTCATTGGTCGGAATATACCGCGGCAGAACCGTTTTCATTTGCATTTTTGGGTCCTTACGATATGGATAGGTACGAGTTATTTTTTGTTATGATAAGAATTCGGATATAGTGAATTTAGTAAATTTATTTTAATTGGTGATTGCAGGTATCCCGAGTATATGGAGTGGTTCTTCAACAACGGCATGGCATCGCTTTATCCAATGCACAACAACGACCAAATTCTGAGCCAGCCAGTGCCAGAAGCTATAGGAGAAGTAGGAGATCTCGGGTATGTCTCAGATGGTCTGGTGCAAGCTCGGATCGTAAGTATTTTAATTTTAATTTTTAATAACCCTTTTTATTTTATTTATGAACTATCTTTCATTTTATCTAAGAACATTCTTTTTTTTCAGAGATTTCGCTAGGTGAACACGATCGTGAGAGGAATTGCGATGGTGAAGACACCCGGCCAGAAGGCTTTTGGACTCCTATTGCTAGAGCATAGTCGCGATACTTTATCCTATCTTGGGCATATTGACCTGTTCAGAGCCATGGTCGAGAGAGCCGGACTTCCATTTGACATAAGCTGCATCGATATCAGCGATGATATTCCAGACCTGAGAGAAATGGATGTAACGGTCGAAGTTCCTCCACCTGTTCACAGCGATGTTATGCAAGGAATTTACACCTCGATTGAATCCATTACGATAGACGGAGTCAGACTAGGAGATAATGCGTCGCCATCAGAGCCAGCTCGACCCAGACGCAAGAAAAAAGGCATTTTTAAATTTAGCCACTCGAGATTCGCTAATCCTAGGGGTAGGGAAAACATGGATTGACTTAGTGTAGTTTTTGTGTAGTGTATGTATACTATGAGTAGAAAAAACATGGATTAATTTAGCGGTTCCTCTTCTTCTACGCCTAATACGTGCTTCCTTCTACCTCTACGACAACCCAAATCTCCTTCGTATCTGAAAATCTGAAACTCCGATAACATTCAAAATTAAATGACAGAAAAAATGCAGAAATTTGGTCATATTGCATGGAATTCGAGCAGATTGAAAAACAGAAAAACAGAAATTCAGAAAGTTCGGCATTCAGAAATTCGACCAGATTGAACATTTAATTAAGATTAAATGGCTACATGGATTTTTGGGTTCTTTATATCAAAAGAAAGGCATCGAAGTCTAGTTTTCAGATAATATAATTTGTATTCACAAAAATATTACGGTTTGCTACAGTTTTGACGATTTGTCGACGGAGGTCAGAAATCATAAAAACAGAAATTCAGAAATTTTACCATTCAGAAATTCGACCAGATTGAAAATTCAATTATGACTAAATTGCTACATGGATTTTTGGGTTCTTTATATCAAAAGAAAGACGTCGAAGTCTAGTTTTCAGATAATATAATTTGTATATACAAAAATATTACGGTTTGCTACAGTTTTGACGATTTGTCGACGGAGGTCAGAAATCATAAAAACAGAAATTCAGAAATTCAGAAATTTTACCATTCAGAAATTCGACCAGATTGAAAATTCAATTATGATTAAATTGCTACATGGATTTTTGGGTTCTTTATATCAAAAGAAAGGCGTCGAAGTCTAGTTTTCAGATAATATAATTTGTATTCACAAAAATATTACGGTTTGCTACAGTTTTGACGATTTGTCGACGGAGGTCAGAAATCATAAAAACAGAAAAACAGAAATTCATTCTAAAATTCGGAAATGGTCTTCCATTTAAAACAAACATAGTTTTCCATTACAAAAAATTCATCGTTCCTTACGTCTGAATAATTTGTTTATCAGACGTCCAGCCGTCCGACTAACAGATGGTCCTGCTTGACTGCCAGTTGCCTCTGCATTACTAGCAGATGCCTCTGGCCGGGTGCCAGATACGCTTCTCCGTCTTTCTTGTGGAGCAGATGCCTCTGTATACCTAGCAGATGCAGATGCCTCTGACCGGGTGCCAGATACGCTTCTCCGTCTTTCAACAGTTGCCCATGTACAATGCGGACATAAATATAATTGTGTAAAATCTTAATTTAATTAAAAATATGTACTAATTCACAATTACGATTTCTAACCTGACGGTCTTCTTCTACCGGATCCCTCTGGACGTTGTACTCCACTGCGTGGCCTACATCGAGCTTCCATAACATCCATAGCATTAGGAATTTGCTTGTGCTTCCTCCTACCCTTGTTAATTTTATCGTTGTCCGGCTTGATTTTAGGCGCGTACAAATCATATGGCCAATTTTCTGCGTTGCCGAAGCTGTGAAACTCACCTCTCCATGTGTTGACATAATTTTCAACGCTATAATAGTGACTTACATATCTCATCGGATCTAGATGTCTCTTACAGCACACCGCCAAGACGTGGTTGCAGGGAATGCCAGTAAATTGCGGTTTCTGGCAGTCACAATTGGTTTCATCATGACATACCGTTCTTTGGGTTCTTTGGGTTCCATCATGATCGACGACCTCGTAGACGGGAAATTCACCACCCATTGGTATCACTCGGTGCTCCTTTGCTTTGGCAATCGATGTTCTAACGCTGACATGATTTTTCCTGGTAATCTCGTTCCATTTCGATGCCAATTTCGAGCAACCGCACCTCTTCTGACATACCAATCCACAACTTTATAGAATGTGCGATCAACTATTGCCGTTACAGGCAGTTGGCGAGCCACTCGGAAAATATTGTTCAATGATTCTGATCCATTCGTAGCCATAATACCCCACCTATTTGGGCCTCCGTCGTGACATTGTGCCCATTTATGGAGTTGCAGAGGCTCTTCTTCGAGATTTTGCAACCTTTTACCACACCACATGATGTACTGGTGAGTAGTAATACTTCTACCTTCTATCATTTTCATTCCCTCTTCAAACCTCCAAGGTTTCATCTTACCCACAAATACAGTGAAAATTTGTTCAATTACTTTGTTCTTGCACAACTTGTACACATTCGCCGCAATATGATGAGCACACAATCAATGAACTGCTTCACCCCTCTCCTCACACCACCCTAAATCAGGTCGATCAAACACTGAACGGATTGCAGCATGCTGGTCTGATATAACACATATCCGACCAGAGCCGACAACATCTTCGCGTACAAATTGCATAAACCAGCCCCAATTTTCTGAAGTCTCCTCTTCAGCAATTCTGAATGCTATTGGCAGTAATTGCTGTTCTGCATCATAAGCGCATGCCATGAATAGTTTTCCTTTGTACCTGCCGGATAGGTGTCCAGCATCTACACTTATAACTGGTCGGAGATATGGCCAGGATTGAATGCATGGACCGAAAACCCATGCCACACGGATGAAAATATGTTCGCCCAACGTTCTAGATGGTACGTGCTCAATTCTGTATTTTGTACCTGGGTTAGACCTCTGGATTGCACCGAGCATAGAAGGTAGCAGTTCATAAGCTTTTTCCCAAGAACCAAATAAATCGGCAATAGCCAGCTCCCTTCCTCTCCAAATCTTGTTGTATGAAGGCTTCATCGTTTTGTACTCCTGTCTAACTGCATTTTGACATGCTTTTATTGACATCTCCAGGTCCTCCTTGAGACCCGGTTTGATTATATCTGCAATCATCCTGGCAGTCATCTGACGACTGTCTGCTGTACAAGCAGTACTTTAACAATTGTGCGCGTATGGGTTTGTTGCAATTGTCCAGTTGCCCGTCTCAGTGGTTTTTGCGTATAACCTCCAAGGACACCCCTCCGCTTTACATATAACCACATAGACCTTACGATTGCTATGAGATTGTTGTAATTCTAAGTTATGATCTATGGCAAATCCACTCAACTTCGATTTAAGATCAGCTTTGGATTCAAATATCTGTCCCACCGAAAATGGACCGTCGGTTCTGGGTGGATAACCAAAAAATGCTTCATCCTTGTACGGCATCGGCACATCGTCATGAAATGCCGAACAAGGATGCTGCAATCCCCGATTAATAAAAGGAATAGACGATTGCCACTCCTTCCTTACTTCTTCCATCCTAATCTGATTCTCAATATCGGCCATATCCTCTTCCCCGACAACCGGGCCATCAGGGTCAGAGCTTGTGTCTGAGCCAGTATCATTATTTAGCTGGTCAAAATAATCATGCAAATCACCGGGGGGTATTTCGGTGGTTTCAACACAATGTATGGGTGAATCATTCACCGGTATGCCTCTGCTAGTTCCAGGTACACTACCCGGGTACGGGTCATAATTGGTCTGACTAACAACTGGTACTGACTCAACCACTAATTCAAGAAGTTTAAAATTCAGTACCGGAGTGGCATTCGCAAGCACCATATCCCAGATCGTTTCGTGGTCTACGTTGAACAATTGATATTTTTCTGCTGAGCCAGGTGGTGCCGTGTTCAAACGAATGCCAACATATATCTGTCTTCTTAGCTCATCAAGACTAGTTGAGTTAGTAACAGAAAATGTACAGGTCGGTGCGTCTGTAATTTCGCGTCTGTGGTACACATTTATTAATACTTGAGACATTTCCTGAACAAAAATTTCACGATCAACATTCGATAATTTTTAATTTTACAGCAAAAATATGATCATAATTGAAAAAAAAAACTTACTACAATCTTCAGACGAACGCTAGAAACACAATGAAGGGTCCGATCTGTGATTTGGAAAACTGAAACTGTTTACACTGGAGAACCACGAAAGTCTCGGAGAGAAATGAAGTTTTCTCTGTCTCTCTGTCTCTTCTGTCTCTCTGTCTCTCTGTCTCTGAAATAAATAATTAAGAAGAGAAGAGAGGAGAAGGTAAATGATTGAGGAGAGAAGAGAGAAGAATGTAATTTATAGCCAATTCGGTTTAACAAAACAACAGATAGCCAATCAGATAGCCAATTCGGTTTAACAAAATAACAAATAGCAAATCAGATAGCCAATTCGGTTTAACAAAATAACAAATAACAAATCAGATAGCCAATCAGATAGGTTATTCGGTTAAAAAAATAATAAAATACTCATAACCGAATACTCTATTCGGTTAATAATAAAAAATAAAAAAATAATCTAACCGAATACCCTATTCGGTTTAGAATAAAAAATAAAAAAATAATGTAAACCGAATTGGCTATTCGGTTTACAATAAAAAATCAAAAAAAAATCTTAACCGAATTGGCAATTCGGTTAATGGTGGGTGTTACACGGAGTTTACATAGTTTTCGGGATCTGTTTTGTGAAAATATGCTTAACCGAATAGCGTATTCGGTGAAGCGAAAAAAAATAACTTAACCGAATCCCGGATTCGGTTTTTACTGTTTTTATAACAAACGAAGCAATCATGTCGTTTCTTTAACTTTTATTATTTTATTTACTGTTTTAAAAAAAAATCCAAACTAAATTGACTCTTTTGAGTTTTGACCAGACCAAAACAAAATATAGGCGACGTGGCGACCGCTGACATGACTGTTCTAAAAAACGGAGTGACCATCACTTTCTCTTTCTTAGGCCTCTTGGCTTATTCCCCCTTCTTCTTTTAGGCTAAGTTTGGATGCACTCTAGAATAGCTAGAATAACTACTGTTTAGAATAGTAAATAAGAACAGCTACTGTTTAAGAACAGTGCTAACTCAAGCTATTCGGAATAGTGAAAAAGTTGTTTGGATTGCATATTAGGAATAGAGTTTGGAGGGAATGAATAGAGTAATAATTTATGTGTTAGATTAAATCTTTTTATCAATACGTAATATAAAAATCTTTTTATCCAATACGTAATATAATATTAATTTAATTATTAAATATAATATTAGATTAAATATAATATAATATTAGTTTAAATATAATACAATATAATATTAATTTAATTATTAAATGTAATATAATATTATTTTAAATATTATATTGGTATTAAATAAAATATTAGAGTAAATATAATATAATATTAGATTAAATATAATACAATATAATATTAATTTAAATGTTAAATGTAATATAATATTATTTTAAATGTTAGATTAGTATTAAATAAAATATTAGATTAAATATAATACAATATAATATTAATTTAATTATTAAATGTAATAAAATATTATTTTAAATATTAGATTAGTATTAAATAAAATATTAGATTAAATATAATATAATATAATATAATTTTAAATATTAGATTAAATATAATACAATATAATATTAATTTAAATATTAAATGTAATAAAATATTATTTTAAATATTAAATTAGTATTAAATAAAATATTAGATTAAATATAATATAATATTAGATTAAATATAATACAATATAATATTAATTTAAATGTTAAATGTAATATAATATTATTTTAAATGTTAGACTAGTATTAAATAAAATATTAGATTAAATTTAATATAATATTAGATTAAATATAATACAATATAATATTAATTTAATTATTAAATGTAATAAAATATTAGATTAAATATTTTATAATATTATTTTAAATATTAGATTAGTATTAAATAAAATATTAGATTAAATATAGTATAATATTAGATTAAATATAATACAATATAATATTAATTTAAATATTAAATGTAATAAAATATTATTTTAAATATTAGATTAGTATTAAATAAAATATTAGATTAGTATTAAATAAAATATTAGATTAAATATAATATAATATTAGATTAAATATAATACAATATAATATTAATTTAAATGTTAAATGTAATATAATATTATTTTAAATGTTAGATTAGTATTAAATAAAATATTAGATTAAATATAATACAATATAATATTAATTTAATTATTAAATGTAATAAAATATTATTTTAAATATTAGATTAGTATTAAATAAAATATTAGATTAAATATAATACAATATAATATTAATTTAAATGTTAAATGTAATATAATATTATTTTAAATGTTAGATTTGTATTAATATTGAAAGCTCCAATCACTATTCCAACTTTTTGTTAGAATAGTGGAACAACGCTATTCTTCTTGTTCCGAATAGCAAGTAGTACGTTTGGTTGCTCAAGCTATTCGAATAGCAATGCTATTCTAAAAATAGCACTATTCTTAGTGCATCCAAACATACCCTTATTTTATACAAATTCGAGCATCCCACCTCTACAACCTAAATATATTTTAAAATCCTCGTCTCTTCTCTCATTCTCTGTAAGGTGTGAGGACTGAGCAGCATCTCCTCTGTAGTATGTACCCCAACACATCAACAAGAGATGCATTCTTTATTTTGTCTAAATTAAATTCTCCACGAAGCTACCTCTCTTTTTCCTCTTTTGTCTAAATAACCCCCTACAAACCCCCCAATTCTCTCTCTTTCTCTCTCGCTCGCTCTTTTTTTTTTTTTTTTTTTTTTTTTTCCTCTGTAGTATGTACCCCAACACATCAACAAGAGATGCATTCTTTATTTTGTCTAAATTAAATTCTCCACGAAGCTACCTCTCTTTTTCCTCTTTTGTCTAAATAACCCCCTACAAACCCCCCAATTCTCTCTCTTTCTCTCTCGCTCGCTCTTTCTCACCAAGCAATTAATTAATGATGTCACATAATAAACCGCTAATGCTCAAGGATTACCTCGAGCTAGACTCCAATTCCGATTCTATTGACCAATATGCCTCAATGCGGCACCTCCTTCAGGTGGAGCTCCGTAGCGGATCAGGCAGGCGGCAGTTAATCCGAACCCGATCCAAAAACGCCCTCCTGAAGCTCTCTTCGTTGATGAAACTGGATTTCCTTCTCTTGTCCTGCTCCCCTAGTTCCATCAATAAGAGGCCTCGTTCGAGAAACATGTTGAAGAAAAATCAGAGTGGTAGCTTTGCCTTTTGGAAGAAGAGAGGAACTACTGATCATGAGGTTGAAGATGTCAGGGTTAAAGACATTGTTAGGTTGACATCATTCAATATCACCACTTGTAGCTCCAGCAGTTGGTCCGAATCGGATTTTACCGGGTCTGATTTCTTGCCCTCATCCAATGGTAGCTCAGAGTTCATACCCGATATTATTACCGATGCAGACGACAGCCATGGCGGGAGCGACAAAAAGGTCAGAGAATTTGCAGCGATTTAGTTACTTTTTTATTTTTCTATCATGGTTCCATAATTGTTCTTGCACGTAGATTTTTTTCAGTTTCGCTGAACCTGTGTCCTGTGGTGGTCCACTGTGCCAGTACGAACCAAAAAGCTCTTTTTAAATGTTGGTCCTAAATACCCTTACGAGAGTAACCTCTAGTCGATTTTGACTGGTTAATGTTCAAAGCGGTCTGATTCCCAAGGAATTGACAGCAAGCATGCTATTGCTGTACCTAATCTAACTGCACTGTCCGGTACTCACATCTGTGGTCAGAGTCATTCATAGGCTGGTTCGTTTCGCTGAGTAATAGTCGAATAGTCGAGAGGGGATTTCCGATCGAATCAAATAAAATAAATCGGGTTTGTATGTATATATAAGTTGAACGGATCAGAGTTTGTTGACTGCGTAGGCTACGCCAAGGGTGCTACGAAATGAAGTGGCATTAGCCGGTGTAGACCCATCAGAACAGGGTTCTATCTTTACTATTTAATGAGGTAGAGGAGTCAGTTCCAATATATATAAGCATTAGCATTGGAAACCAAAAAAATAAATTAAACTTGTAGTCGGTGGAGACTGGAGACATATAAGTATTTAATAATTTAATTAAGCTCAAGCCACTCTAGCATTTTATTTAATATAATATTAGGTTAAAACATATCTATTAGTTCCAATATGACTGACTCTGCGGCTCTACGCCTCTACCTATACCGAAACGGCTAACGCTAACGCTAACGATAAGAGATATTAGATATACCTCCTTTTCCTTTTAGGTATGGAGTATGGTGAAATAATTAATACACACAACCTTGTTTTAGGTAGAGCTCAGCGTACAATTGTTGTCCATTAGCCTTTATTTGGGCTGGACGCTTGTGGCATATTTAATATGGCAAAGTAAGAAAGGTGCCTAAATGGTGGAAAGAAAAATCCAATAGAAATGCGGAAAGGACGGCCACGCGTGCACATTGGTCATTGGATGCCCCGGGAAGGGGAAGTCCCTACCTTAATTTCTTTATTGGCGTTTTGGCGTCAAGTGCAAGTGGAAACGTCTTGCTTATTTTATTACCACGGAGATGCTCCTCGAAATAAAAAAAAATGCGGGGTTTATCATAATTTATAATTGCTAGCTCCTATTAATACATTTACTAATTTGTTTAACTTGATCAGTGACTTGCAGTCTTGTAACGTCAATGATGTTAATTAACCAACTGGAAACATCAAGTAGTTAGTTCTTTTATTTATTTATTTATTGTTATACATGCATAGTACGTTTGGAAACAAATTAAGTGATGTTAATGTTTGCGAAACATACATACAGGTTGTTACAAGGGATGAAGAAGAGAAAGATCAACTCTGTCCAATATCTGTAATGGATTTTCCGTACGACGAAGAAGAAGAAGAAGAAACTGCAGATGAGGGTATCTCTGATTCTTCTTCCTTCCAAGAAAACCTCGCCAGCATAGAGAGTACGTTCTGTTCCATCCCTTTCATTTCTCTCTCTCTCCTTAATTAATTATCTGTCCACCTTTAATTTGAAAGTTGAAAACGAACGTAGTACATGTAGTTGTTTAGATACACACCAAATTAAGCATAGCTGTAGCTGGTAAGCTGGTAAGCTGGTAGCAACCGTAGCATTGCATTGTCAAATACTCCAATTCCAATTCCAATAGAGAGAGAGTGGAAGGTACTAGGCTGCTACAGTGAACACAACAGTTGTAACAACTGCATTGTGACTACTTTTCCCAGACGTAAAGCGCCCTCTCTTTTTTGTTACTGTAGTGGTCGTTTCTCGCCTTTTTCTTTCTTCCCTCAGAGTCCGAGGCCCACTTCACTTGACCAACGACAAATAGATCAGATCCTGTTGTTGTGTGACTTGTGTCCATGCTTCTTACTTTTTTAGCCCATTAAGGGCACAAATCGCTGCCATTTCCACTTTATGGATCCGCCTTTATATCTTGCTTGGACGTGCATGCGCACAGGGGCGGAGTTAGAAAATTTTGATAGGAGTGACTGAAAATTAAAATATATAATTGTGGTGAGTAGAATTTGAACTCAAGACTTCTCAACAATAAAATAGAGTTTTAACTACTAGGCTACAACTAAACATATGTCATTTATTGAGGGTGGTTAGACTATATAAAAAGTTAAAAAAAAAATTCAATTAAATTCCTACACGTATAATTAAAATTTTAAAATTATAGGTGTAACTTAGCCACCTTTGGCTAAGCCTTAGATCTGTCTCTGCATGCGCACTACCAAGTGCCATCTATGATCTATCTAGCTACCAAACTTTTTTTTAAAATTATAAAGAGAGAAGAAGAAGAAGAAGATATTGGGAAGTTTTTATTTATTCATTTGTATTTATTACAGCTTGAGTATCTCTCTGTATATATAGGCTAATACAATATGTTTAACCTTGAGTTATTCTAATCTAACTATATAAGTCGGCTTTGGGTAAGGCATTTTAGTCTATGACAAAATCTGTTTTAGATGATTCCATTTGCTCTCAGTCCTCTATAGTTTGTGGTACAATGGATGTATCCATTCTTGTCTTAATAAAAATATAATTATAATCTGTTAAGTTTCATTATCATTAATTATTAGATAATGGGTAAAGCATCATTAAATATTTTTTATTTTAGTAATTAAAGTAACTTTAAATTAATTAATTGGATTCGGGCTTTAAGGAGTTTATAATTAAAAATAATAATGGCAATTGTGCAGATTTTAAAGTGCATTCAATTCATGATTGATTGGGTGTAATTATAGCTAGAGGCTGTACATGATCGTCAACCTGTTCTTGTACGTATTTGTCATTTACTCTAATACATACATAATCAAAGTGGTACCCAGCACCTCCTTTTGTTCATTTCTTAATTAATGCCCTTTCACATGTGTACCTCGATCATATTTCTTCAAGCAAACAATTTCTCTTACGTTGTTTTCTTCCTCTACACAGTTCAACCTATATATATTGTATTTCTACTGTTCCTACAGTACATCTTTGTCTTCTCTAATTGTAACAATGTTCCCGAGTAACTACTATCCATATATTATACACGTATTATTCTTTTTCATCACCTTTTCGTACTGTTTTAGAATTTGCCGAATTGTACAGACTACACGTCATTTATGAAATATTTATTTATTTATCAAAATATTAATATTTTGACATTTTAATTATTTGCATTATGAAATAACAAACTAATCTCAAAATTTATCCGAACCACAAATTTTAGATTTTTCTGAACCAAATAACAAACTTGTCACCATTCTCTAACTGATGTTTCCCTTTTTTTGTTGTTTTATCAGGAGCAAGGCAAGCACTACTACAGAAGATCCGGCGGTTCGAGAGTCTAGCTGAGCTGGTGCCTGTGAACCTTGACAACCAATTCTCGGATGTTGATGAAGAATCTAGTAGAAATCCAGCATCAGACGATGATGATGTTAATGAAGAAGAAACCACTGTTGAGATGCAAGCATGGAAATTGCTTAATCATATCAAGTCCAATTCGCCTATTAGGATAGAGGGATGCATTGAGAAGCTGCTTCTGGAATTTTTTGTAGAAGGTCTAAATTGTAACACTCGAAATGATTCTTTTGCAACAAAATTGGTAGATGCTGCAAAGAAGTGGATTGAAAGTCGAAGCGACTGCTGGGAGCAACGGGACAATTGTGGCGAAATGGAGATTGGGCAGATGGATTGGAATGGACGATTTAGATCATGCTTTGAGGAGGAGCAACAGGAAGTAGCAGTGTGTTTGACGAGCGGGGTTTTGGGATGTTTGATGGATGAATTTGTAGGAGAGTTGGTGTTTTGTTAGGTTGTGTAGGTACTTGTTACATGCATTTGTTATTTATTTACTTTGGGAGTGAGAGATGGCTTGGTATGGTGTATGTAAATTCCAGAATTAATGTACTAAGTTAGTCTGGTAGCAACTTGCTACCATAGATTTTGGGTAAAGAAATTCCTAGCGCAATATTTCCTTTACAATTAATTTGTTCTTCTTAAATTGATTAGTTAGGTAGGAAGTGAAGCTAATAATTTAGCTAGTTAGTAAGAGATTCTGAGTATTTCAGTGCAAGTTGGTAGTATATATTCATTAATAAGGTGGCAATAAAAAACCAAAAGGGGAAATGAAGGCTTCTTAATTTGTATTTGCATAATTAATGTTTTCATTCTCTCTCAGTCTCGGAGACCAATAATTCCAGCCATAAAGTTTGACTGTGTTTATCGTCAGGGCAGTAAATATGGGTGGGTTCACATGGGTTTTACATATATAGGATCCAAGAAATTGATATTGATGGCGAGTGTGTAGTGCAAATGTTTGATAGAATATTTTTTTTTTGGCAGTAAAATCCGTAGGTGATTTTATTAACTTAAAGAGTTACAAATCAGTTGTTACATAAAATTAGACAAGAAATGTTTTAGAAAACATTCAGTTGTAAACAAACTAAAAACGCACAGTGATATATGCATATTGTGAACACAATTTTGGTTATCCTTGCTTGATAGAAATAGTAAGAGTCTAGTGATGGTTTTCTCTGTACGCATAGTTGTCCTGTTGGCAGACTTCATCATAGAAGGCACTGAATCAAACTAGACCGGAAACTGAATCAACCGGGCCAGGACAGTCACCACTCAAAAGTTTCAATAGAGGCACTGAATCAAACAGAATTAGAAACTGAATCAACAATACCGGAACAGTCACCACTCAGAGGTCCCAATGAAGAGCCGCCAGTGTGAGAAGCATAAAAGGGAGAGAGAAGAGGAGTAGAAGAAAGATAGCACATAAATAAACTCCAGCACAAACAACATATAAATATAAAGTAAGTAACTATATATACAACTCATACCACCCACTATTTCTTTCATTGCCAAAGAGGGGAAGAATAATCCTGATAATGCCAAAATAATCTTTGGTAGAATTCGTTGAAACTTGGAACTACGGAACTACTTACTTACTCCCTGGACTGGAGGCCTGATATAAAATCTTTATATTTGATTTCCAGATAGATATTAAATAAAAGGCCTCTTAAAGCCCGGCCCATAACTCATAAGAAAAAGGGAAGATGCTTTCCGCCTGACTTCCTTTCCTTTCTCTCGTTTCTCCAATTCTCCTCCACCCCGCCGCACCGCAAGCTTTGCCAAGCCGAAAGAATCCGAATTTAATTAAATTTAATTTAATTGGGGTTCTGATTCCCGATTCCACCTCCTTTTGCAACTTGTCCTTTTGGCCTCCACAATCGGAGGCTGTTGGATTTTGGAAATTTAGTAAAGTGGAATCTAGCAGATATGATGAAGAGAGGTGCCAAGCGTCCCGCTTTTTCTGATTTCTCCTCCGATCCCTCCACCTCCACTGTCTGTACTCTGTACCCCTCTTTTATTTCTATTTCTCTGAAAACTTGTTGTTGTTGGTACTTTACCCCTCTTTTAGTTTTGTTCTGAAGCGAGCTTAAAACCCTAGAGTTTATGTTACTCTCTAATCTCTATAGATATAACTTAGCTTATTAATTCATGATTATTTCTTCCATTTATTACCTCTCTGGTGGTCTTTTGCATCCATTTATTAATTCATGATTATTTTTACATTAAGCGATTTGTAAACTCCTCTTTTAGTTAATTAAATCTTTTGGGAGGCAATTTGTCATCACAATTGCTTCAAGGTTAGATCTAGTGGAACATCTGTAATCTTTTTGGTTATCAGCTAGCTCTATTTGCTATCAAGGTTGAGCTTATAATTGCTAGCCTATTATTGTAGAGTACACACACACTTGGCTTTAACTGTTTAACTAAATGCTGTCTGTTTGTAACATGTAAAAATTAATGCAGTTACCAAGTAAGAGAGTAATGGAAGCACCATCCTTTGGACTTCACAAGGCGGAGTCCTCCAATCAGAATCTGACGGCTGAGTCCGCATCTCTAGACCCAAAAAGAGCTGAGTCATCTCACCAGCATGTCAGGGCTCTTAACACCCAATTTGCCAGGTCATATTTCCTTGTTGTATATCATTTTTCTGTACTTTATTAAATTTCAAGATGTATCTGCTGACACCTAATTCATGGCTTTGATTTTGTACGGCAGTTGGGTGCAATCCCAGTTGCAGAATCATCCTGATGAACTGTGGGAAGATGGTGTTAGGGACTATTTATCTCATGCTTCACACATAATGGTAATCCTTTTTGATACTGCAACTTACACCTCTTAATTAACTTGTAATATTTTATTATGTCCTTTGACCTTTGTCTTATCAGGAGAAATTCAAGGACGTGGTTGATTGGCTCAAGGCAAATTCCGAGAAATCTAAAGTAGTTGCAAAGTCGGGTCTCTTCGGCGAAAAGAAGCTTCTTTCTAGTGGGCAAGAAAATAACAAGGCCACTGTACAATCTGAATCTGGTACTGTGTCCACAAAACCAGGCCCGCAAACAAATTCATCTTTTCTGACCACCAGCCCACAAAGTTCAGCAGCACCTTTTTCTGTTTTTCAGAAGCCGCCTTCTACCAGTAAGTTTCTTGTAAGATTCTGTGCCTGGTTTCCATTGAGAAAATTGTTAAATTTTTAATAACTGTATGAAAATTAAAATTAGGTCCTTCCAACGACCAAAAGGACTCTCTAGTCGAGAAGAGCAAGCCTTCTTTGCGACTTGATTTTAGCAACGGTTTTGTAAAGCAGCCTGCGCCTACCCCATTTTCCTTTTCAAGTATGTGTTGCCATTATTGATATTATTGCTTGCATGATTGCAAGGTTTCATGTGTTCTTTTATAAAATGCAAATTACAAAGTTCATCCATGCCCTTTGGCACAATGGTACCTGATCAAATGTGGCCTCCTAATAGCAGAATCCCTAATTACTCAAAACTTTTGTCCTCTACTCTTGATGTATTGTTGAATGGCAGAATCTGTGCCTTGCAGTCAGAAAAAGATAAAACCCCTGATTTCTCAGTTAGAAAATGAATACAACTCTTAACATATTCGCCATTTACTATCTTCCTTTGGAACAAAATTGATTGTGAATTTCTATGTGTCTGTGTGTATATCTAATAGCTATACACTGTTCGTCATAAATATGATCCATTTACAGTTTTGTCCCGGTTTAAGCTTGAATTCTGAAATAATTATTATCTGTAGGTTCATCTAGTGAGAAGGAGAGCAAGGTGACACAACAGGCTGATGTGAGCAATGGTTTCCCTAAGCCTCCAGTACCTTTCAATTTTTCCTTCTCCGCAGCGCCAAATTCAGGTTCAAGCATTAGTACACAGGCACAGTCTTCATTCTCTACTGGATTTTCCTTTTCAATGGCACAGAGTTCTGGTGTACAGAGCTCCACTCCTTTATTTGGCTCCACTTGCTCTTTTTCTGGTACTCCTAGTTCTGTTCTTCTTGTATTTCTTTTACTAGGCATATGTATAGTGGATGTATCTTAGAGTTGTACCTTGTTTTCAGGAATGCAAAGTGGTGGCACAACTACGTCAAACACGGAAGCATCTGCTGAAGATGATGAAGGTAAATTAAAAAAAAACTAAATAAAAAGGACCATGGAATAATTTACTGCATCTTTTAGATATTTCACTAATTAAAGGATGTGATTTTAGGAAGTGGTCTCACTTATGAAACTGTTACCCTATTAATTGATCTTCTTTTCTTTTCTTTTGTTTTCTTTTATGTCTTCTCTTCGTTTTGTTAAAAATATTTACAAACAGAGGAACAGAAGCCAAGTAGCCCTTCTGTGAAGAAAAGTGAAGAGATAGGAGTTGTAGTTGTTCATGAAGCCAAATGCAAGGTTTATATAAAGGTACCCTTTATTTTACTACATTATTTACTATCAGCATTTTTTTATTTCAGGGGTAATTTATGTATACCCCTGCAAAACCTCAATATAATATGTTGCTGCAGCACTTGAAATATCATGAATACATCTGCAAAGCCATCAAAATATCAGAGATGGCCTGTTAATGCTGTAATCACTAGATTATTCTTATTTTTCAAGAGTGAAAACTCCTGTTAATTTTATTGTAAATAAACTTAAATGTCATGTCGATATCGGTTAAATTAAAGGAACTTGTACTATCAGAGATGGCCTGTTGATGATACTTTACTAGTTTTACAAGGACATTTATTATATAATGTGTTTTTTTGGTTGGGGTACCCTTGACATTATGTGTTTTGAGAGGCTATACATGAAATTTAAGGTTAAAACTGTTTCTGCATTTTATTTTGCTGTTCAAGAATTTAACCTTAGGTTTTCTCTCTTTTTTTGTCCATTTTTAATGCAACTACAGCCTGATAACATCACTGAGAAGGGTTGGAAAGATATGGGTGTTGGACACCTTTCGATCAAGACTAAAGAAGGGGCAAATAAAGCTACAAAGGAGTCTAAGCCAACAATTGTTATTCGAAATGATGTATGTTCCTTCAATATACTTAGTTACTTAGCGTTTGTTTTGCGTGAATTCTCGTATTCCATTTAGCAACCTCTGCTTTGGTCTGTTTTAAATACTGGACACATTCATACTGTAGTTTTTGCAAAAATTATCAGATTATACTCAGCTCCTGAAAGATGCAAAATTTGATGCACGCATAGTAGTTAGATATGTAGGATGCCGACCACCATTCTTATTTATTTGGACAGTAATTAGGAAGAACAGAGGGGTTATTTTGGTATTCTAAAGAAATTAGTAGAGGACAGTTATAGTTGGCAGTTGAAATTTTTGAATGGCAGATGAGATCTTTCTCATTTTATCTTCCAAAATATCCATGGTGTGTTCATGTTTTTGGAGGCAGTGATGAAATTATTCATGTATGACTGGTTAGCTTCTTTTTCATCTTATCTTGCTGTAGGTCGGAAAAATTTTGCTCAATGCCTTGATTTACTCTGGTATAAAGACAAATATACAGAAGAACACTGTTGCTACTGTATTCCACACTTCGGTATGCATTCATGTTACAGGCTAATTATTATATCCTTCAGAAAGTTAAATCTCATAATTAATTGTGTGCAGTACTGACAATACATTAATAATTTTTTTTTTTTTTAGGATGAAACAGGCACTATTGTGACGCGGACTTATTTGTTGAAATTAAAAAATGGTGAAGAGGCTGCTAAGTTAGCTGATACTATCAAGGAGAATGCACCGTCAGATTAGTTTAGTATATCAAGACAATTTTTATTTTTGAGAAGCATGGTACTGATCCATGTGCTTGTGTAATTGTATGATCTAGAATATGGTATTTGACTGCTTATCTACGGAAAGTTTTGGCTTGAACACTAAGACAAGTAATGTCAGTGGCATTCCCTTGAAAAGCTATGCGGCTTGAATATCGAATTTTGTATAGGTCTGTAGTAATGTCTTACTGATGTTTCGGTCTCTCAACCAATAGGAGGTGTAATGCATCTTTTCTTGCATTTTTATAAGAACCAATTTATACCATTGAATCAACTGTACCAATAGCTTGGAACAATTTGGTTGATAATTGAATTCTCGATTGATATATTACAAAAGGAGTACGTACTATATTTCAATCAAATCTTGGGACATACTCTACAACTAGTGTTTTTTCTATTTGGAACTATAGGTTACCTTTTGAAAAAAAAAAAAATTGGAAGGAAGGAAACTGAAAAGAATATTAAATTAAGAATTAGGTTTGGCAATGGAGAATGTGATAACTGCATTCAAGTATGCAATGCATTCTGTTGGTAATCTGAGGAAATTGTTCATGAAAGCATCGGTAATGGGGTCGACAACTGCAACACCAACAAGCTTGCACCTTCCCTTTTCATTCATTCTCTCCCCAATTCCACTTCTTATGGTACCAACAGACTCCTCCGATGTAAGCACAGTTTCTACTAACAAGGGAGGTGCTTGGTAGATGCTTCCTACCGAGAACCCAAACCTTGATTTGAGCACAAGATGAACCTGTTTGCACATATACAAGCTTTTAGAGAATTAAGCTTATGCCAATTTCACAAATAGAATTAAGCTTTAGAAGTACCCACCTTACCACTTGCAGGGTTTATGTTTCCTTGAAGAATCTGTGGCACTATATCAATCTTCAGAAAAGGCGGTAATGGCAATCCAAGAAACTTTGTTGTCTCCCCATTCAATGGAGGAATATACAAATCGTCCACGTCAAAATCCACATCAATTATGTCATTTTTCTCTCGCCCAATTCCAATTCCAATTCCATTGCCAATTCCTCCTTTTGCATTGTATTCGAAAATAGGGTACCTCCAAATACCCAATTTGCACCCTTCTAGGGTTTTAAATTCTACGTTGTATATATTCTGAACCGGAGTAGTATCAGATATGGTGTCTGGTTGGCTTGCCTCTGTGTAAGATGAGAAAACTATTGGTATTCTTTTGAAGTTGTAATTTGCTGGTTTCACTGGGTTTATTCGAAATTTATTCACTCTTGGTCTTGGGATGTTAAATGAATAGAAAGTCGAAATCCCCATCATTAGATTTTCTGACTTCTATTAATGGTTCCTACTTGGTTGGTTTGGGCCTTTGGGGAGTCGATACTACTGATACCGATACTGAAGCTGAGAAATTTTCAGGATGACCAAAGGCCGAAGCTGCCTTATCTTTCTTGATAGTTAATTTACTATAATACCCTCAGGAATCACGACCCTAAAAAAGGAGCTGAAAATAAAGAATGTGGTAATGCATGTGTGATCCTGTTTCTCAGACAGTAATGTATTAGTACAGATGAATAAATAAATAAATATAATGATGGAGATGGACTGATGGAGACAGTCCAGTCTTGCAGAGGCCTGACACTGCTGTCCTCGTTTCGTTTTTTTTTTTGTTTGAGGAATCCTCTACGCACTGTACGTGATCAGGTGGAATTCACATCACTCCCGGTACCGTAATAGGGAATCTTTTACAATTACTTGATCTGGACCGTTCTTTTTAACTTGGCATGAATCTCAAAGCCCAATAATTCTGCCCTCAGCCCGAATCTCAAACCAGCTGGGAGTTAATTTTAAACTGTAAAATGAAGGGAATCTTTTACGATACCAGAGAGGATATTTGCCCTAATCAGGTGCGGAGGTTCACTGGCTTTGTTTTGATATTCATTTTTAAGAATTAAATCGATATTAGTTTTGCATGTTGAATAATTGATTGACTATATTATTTGAACTGTTGCATCATATGCATAGCACAATATAAATAAAACCTGGTAAGTCTGATGACTATTCATTTTGGTATGGTTTATCGATTGTATGTTTCTTGTTTTAAACAACTGAGTGATTCCACAGTTACCGAATTTTATTGAATTGATTGATTACTGCAAAGTCTAGGTCATGACTAGACTTTGACCCATGACCCTTATGCGCAAAGTCTACGTCAACTGAACCCAGTACAGGTTGGGTAGAGGATATTGTAAATTGTGACTGTAAGGATAGTAAAACTACGGTAAACGTCTATTGCTAGTTACTACCTACGAGTGGTGACAATATTGTTTATACTATTGAATTACGCATCATTGAATTGAATTGTCGAATTTGAATGTCGGACTATATACCATACTGAATAGGACGGTATAAGCCAAATACGACAGATACGGGTATGTGTAAAGGCAGACGTGGGTTGATGGTGGGCGTCTGCACAGGCAAGAAGGATGGTATCTGTTTGTGTTACCCGACCTAGTATTTGCATAAATTTAGAACCCAAATATTCCTAATTATAGTTATTTGATTTTCATTGATGTTATTTCTATTGATTACCGTTTGACTGTCAATAATGAGCATTGCATTCATTGTTGTAGAAATTGAATTGATATAATGTTGCGGCTATTTAATTCTGGATATGGATTCTTACGAATCCAGTAGTCCGAATCAAATTCTGCACTGAGAAATATCGCTGTTATTTCTAACCGCTCCCCCCTTGTGAGTTTTATAGGTTTGTTAGACGAAGAAAGACGTTTATGAGTTATAATTGACAGCAGGGCCAAACAAAAGATATGGTATTTTGGGTTGTGGGTTGTGGTACCTGACAGGATGCAGAGAGTATTTCTCTAGCATCGTCCACCACTAAATGTCAGATACATCTTGTAAACATTGTGGTGTGGGATTAATGTAATGGGTAATATTAGTAATGCATAAAAAAATCCATGCCTTGTGTGTACTGAATTGAAAATATCACGGTAGGCTGTTGCACCTCGGATTTGGGGTGTGACAGTTTTAAAGAAGATACTCACTCTGGGCCTCTCTCTTCATGTGCATTTTTTTTTATGTTTTCTCCTTCCTCTCTCTTCCTGTGCATTTTGGTCCAACATCTTTTTATGAGTTAAGAGTAGGTCCAATGTCCATCGGACCTACTTTGGTTCGGGGCTCCATTACCGTCCGATCCGCATTAAGATATGTACGCTTTGCTTTAAAATCTGTGCGTGTTTGTTTTAATTTTTCACGAGCACAGATCTTAATGCGGATTGGACGGTATTAGAGCTCATTAGACCTAAAAGTAGGTATGATACCCTATCAGACCTACTCCCTTTTTATAGTCCCTCAGTTTACCATTTCCTCATTATTTAGTATTTACCAAACATTTATTTTCGCATTTTCCCCTTCTATCTTACCATATTCCTAAGTTCATATTCTCATTGTCATTAATATTGAAGAGATACATTTATTATACAAATTTCTACACAAAGACACTAATGAATTGGCATAAACATACAACAATATAATTATAAAAACCAAACACTTTAAATTTAAACGCCGAGAAGTTGAAGCATAAACGCTTAACAATACAACTTTAAACATGTTCAAGCTTAAACATCGTATAGTAAAAGCATAAACACTTGATTGTACAACTTTAAATAACAGATATTTTAATTGAAAGAGGAATAAACACCTCACAGTGTAGTTATAAATAATTGGTAGTATATGTGTTAACAATTTATAATGTAGGTATAATCACCAAATGTACAATTACCATTTTGTTGTGATATTGTGATTAATTGGGAGCGTTTGACGTATTTTTTTATATCAAAATTTTAGAGCAAGATACACCATTGTTTGTTACTATAAATATTGAAAAGAGTTTGAAAATGGATTTGAAGGGGGCCTCATGGAAGAGTTAGTCGTTATGTTCTTTTCCTTCTCTTTTTACTTTCTTCTTTTATGATATGCCAATTAATCCTTGCGATTTAATATTAGAAATGTAAGTATTAATTGTTTTCAATTTAACTATGATTTAACGATCTCAAAATAATGTCATGAATTTAATATTTTCCTTGAAATATCAATTTTAGGTTTGCGAATTGCATTAACAATTTGGAAGATTAATATCGCTAAGTCCAAAAACCAAGTTCAAGTATTCAGAAGTATGTAAATACGTTATGTCATGATAATTTCAAGAACATTTATGGATAGATTATTTAAGGATATTTTGAAACGCATGCATAACGGTTCATAAAAGTCAATGACGTTTAAAACCGTTACTCTTTAAGTTCAGTCCTATGCGTTTTCAGAGAAAATTAAACACATACTTTATATGCTCTCCGGTTTTTTCCTTTTTTGGAAAATTGAACATATAATGGTCCACAACTGTATACCGTTACAAATAGTATTTCCTGCCATCTGGTTCTACTTTTAAGTTTTACCCTCTAGTTTTGGTTGTATAAATTAACTGTTAAATACGGTCACTATGATCATTGATTATCATGGGATTTCGATTTTTTTTATGTCAAAAAAAATGTTAGTTTGACTATTACAACGTCTAGAAAATTAATTTTGAAAGTTAAAATAGCAAAAGTCTAAGACCTAGTTCAAGTATTGTCAAATGTCTCTCAAAAGATTTATCCTATTTGGGTTTCGAATCCATGATTAGGGGTGTTCAAACGGTCGGTTCGGTTGAAACCGAACTAAAATAGTCAAACTAAACTTTTTTTGGTTTTCAATAATATCATGAGAAAATGTATGGCTTTTGTTGTAAGAAAAATATTATGTTAAACATATTTTTTTAATCTTTTGTTATTTAGTTAACGAATTAAATTTGTTAAAAGAGATATTTGTGTTTTTTATTTTATTTTTACTATTAGTTAGATTTTATTGTATAATTGTATTTTGATTTTTATATTACTAATTGTGATTGCATATGTATGACATGATGAGTTTTGATAGTTTATTTGTACAAATAATAAACTATTATATTAGTATTATTTGTTATTCGTCCACTACCATTTCGTTACCCGCTAATTTTAACGGGTAATGATAAAATAGAATAAGACAAATTCTTAATGGGTATGGATAGGGTATGAATAAAGTCAATTCTTAGTGAGTATGGGTATGAAGATGCTTCAGCTCTATCCGTATCGTAGCCATTGACACTCCTATCTGCAATTACATATTTAGATAGAGATCCATAGTACGGAGCAATCCGCACTGTGCATTCTTTGCCTCACTCAGTACGCAGGAGTGAATATATTTAAATTTTTTTTGAGGTGAAATATATTTATTTAACAACTTACAAGGTGGGAACCAATTTGGGTCCGATGTTCATCGGACTCAAAGTGAGTTCGTATGGGTTTGATGACCGTCCAATCTGCTTTAAAATTTGTACCCGCAACTTCCGCATCTGCTTTAAAATTCGTGCACATAAATCTTAAAATAAATCGGACGGTCCCTAAACCTATCAAACTCAAATTTGAATCCGATGAACATGGAACCCCAGCTGTTCTGGATTGAGATCTGCTGCGATCCGAATATAGAGCACAGTAACCCTGCAATCCCTGCTTTTCCAAATCCAGCCGTCCGACTTTTTAGTGCACGCATCTCAAAACAATTCGACAGCTGAATTTGAAAAAACAGAAATTGCAAGATACTGTTCACAGTACCCGGATCGCATCAGATTCTCACCCAGCTGTTCTCCACAAGATGACGATGTTTTCTTTCACATAAATTCCGACTGTGTATGGACTATGGCTCTCAAGTCTGAATCAATCACTCTTTCCTCCTGTAACCACGATTTTTTTTTTCTCTTATTTCATCTCTGATAATGCCAGAATTACCTTTCCAAACAAGTTTAGGTGCTTCTCCCGAGAAAATGCCAAAAAATTTCTGACACCTGAACACCTCCACCTAGAGTATCATCATCATGCATCATATTGTGATATTGTGGTGCATCCAACTGTGTGGCGAGTCGCCTTGCACTCATTCTTTTTATGCGAACCAAACGAAAGATAGATATATCATACGTAATAAGTGTCTGTACTTTGAAGTATCCACGCTAACCTGAATGATCCCCTAAAGTAAATCAATTTTTGAGTTTTGATCCCGACCTTCCGAGCTGCTCTAACACGAATATTAAAGGAGCACCGTGTGTTTTACCACGGACCGGATTGATCCGAATTTCTAATTGGACGGTCCAGATCAAAATTAAAAATTGAGTTACTTTAGTTTAGGGGGTACGGACTCCGCTAACCTGACTGAGAGTAGTTGTAGCTGGCAAATGCGTAATTAATGCCGAAAGAGGGGACCTTTCGTTTTCTTTTCTCCTATGAATATGATAATGGGGACCCCAAGGATGCGTAATTTAGTGTCGGGCGCTTCGAGTCCGCATCGTCTGCATTAACTCAGAAGCAGAGAATCTTTTGAGTTAACGCATTTTGACCGTCTGATTTAAAAAAAGAGTCAATCTGGCCACATTCTATAATTCAGGGGCCCTTTAATAGTGTAGATCTAATTTGTACGAATCTTAAAGCTAATCAGAGAGTCTGGATACATTAACTCAAAAGATTTTTTTTTTAGTTAATGCAGAGGATACGAATTCGTGCGGTTCGGTTCCCGGAAAAGCAACCTTTAAATTCGGGAAGCCAGATTCTCTGCGCCTTCTTGGTCTACCTTCAATTCGTACACCTCAGACTTGTCAGAAAAATGATATTCTAAATATTCAGATTAGTTGCAACATATTCTAAATAATTTGGATCTCAATAAATTTGAAAAGTTACTGAGAACATTATTTGACTTAGTTAAATCTGAAAAAAAGGACCTCAATTTTCATATTTTAAAAAGGTCCTCGAAAAGTAAAAAAAAAGAAAAAAGAAAAAAGAATCTCTTGTCAGTATGCCTGTATTCGTCCACCAACTCAATGTCAACCAGTTTTAGGGAAATAAATTAGGGAAGTTTTTTGCGGAAATAGTTTTTATAGAAACTATAACGAGAATGAAGCTCGCAAAGAGTTTCCAAACATGAAAAATAAGAAAAGGAAAATCGGAGATTGGGAAGACGAAGGGACGAAGATTTAGTTTCCATCTTTTTTTCCCTCCCTGTCTATTCTTCTCATTTCTCTATAAGTCAAGTGTTTACTGGGGTTTTTCTTAAACCCCTCCCTCAACAGAGGAGAGAAGGTTGGTTGGTTGCTTCCGTTTTATTTATTTTCCTCATAAATGCAAAATTAATCCCCTCGTTCTCTCCGCTTCTTTGTTTTCCTGTTAATCTTGAATAATTACCAAAGATTCAGGCCATCTTTCTCTTTCGTTAGGGTGATTTTCGTATAACTTTATCACTAGGATCAATTGCTAATTTGATTTCCACTGTCGTCACTTACTTTTGGGAACAAGTACAACTGACTTGAAAGATAGCTAATATGACGGATTTCTAAAGCATGGCTGTTACCTGTGATGGTCCGATTGCTTTAACAAAATTCCTATAATTAATGGATGTATGCTTTTGTTTCTGCTATTGCTCGAGTTGAGTGCTACAATGCTTCATGTCATGCTACTTTTAATTTAAATAATACTTGCCTTTCTTAATCACATCAATTAAAACATTCAAAATTTTAATTGGAGCAGTTTCACCTCTTTACATCCCAACACTGGACCTACAGCTGCAGTTACTGCATATCCCTTAATAATTTTCCTTTCTTAATTTTTTTGTGCAGGGGTTTAAAAGTTTAATTTTAAAATGGCAGAGGAGCCCATTACTGAGCAGGTCGTGCAATCTGGTATAGTCACTGCAATTGAGTTTGACATTATGAGCAGTGCTGAAATGGTGAGATCTTTTTGAGTCATCGCAATTTTTCTGAGATAATATATGACACACTATATATTTGTATTTCGTAAACAGTTTACTTTTGCAGTATTAAAGGATAATTCAAAATTTTCTTTTTAGGAAAAGTACAGTAGCTTTACATTGTCGGAGAAAGATGACGTCAGTCATCCAAAGTTAGGTTTGCCAAATAGTTTGCAGGAAAAATGTGCTACATGTGGATCCAAAGATGTGCGAGATTGCAATGGTATGAACTTAAGTTTGATGTTTTTTATCTGTGTGTTTGTTTGTGTGAGTACAGTTTTTTTTAAGTAAAAGATGAATAAAATGATTCAAGTGGAACTTTTTGTAATGTATTGATTATAGCTATAAGCATTCTACATGTTGTTTCAGGCATAATGAATCATGTCTTTAAGTCACAGAAACATATTAACTTTTATATACTCGCTAGTACTGTCACAACCAGTGCCTTTACTGCTACTGTACCATGTTGTAATATATACTCGTTATTGAAGCTGATATAGCATGCATACAAGGAAATCCTTCTGCTAAATTTAATTTCACTTCTATACTGATACTTTCAGGTCACTTTGGTGTCATCAATTTACCAGCGACAATATATCATCCCTATTTTATTGCGGAAGTTGTTCAAATTTTGAACCAAATCTGCCCTAGTTGCCTCTCACTGAAGCAAGATTTTGAAAAGGTTGTTGTTCCAAAGTTCTCTTTGTTTTTGTGTGGTATTATTTGATATAGTCCAGATTTGTTTTATGGCCTCTTAAATTTGTTCATTGTTATATTAGTTTTGTCATTTGATTCGTGCAGGGTACAATCTCTTTTGAAGTCAATGATTTGAGATGCGATGCTCTTATTAAAGCTATTCGAAATAACTTTTCTCGAGCTAAGAAGAAAATAAATCTTGATTGTGTTAAAACTGTTGTAAAGGTAACACTTGTACAAAACTGATGTACAAAAGGAAGCAAAAGCATTATTTTTTCTTCCTTTAAACTTTCTTCTGATGGTTTGTGTTATTTATTTATTTTAACTCTTTTTTCACAGAGAAAAAAGTCCAATTGCAAATACTGTGTGGTAAGTCAACGAATCTGTTTCAATAAAATGAATTTCTACTTTCTTTGACCACATTTAATTATAAGTTTGCTATCTATTTAAGTAGAAGAGTTCAGTGAAATGGTATCCAATGATGAGGTTCAAGGTCTTGTCTCGAGACTTGGATGGCCGACGTAGCCTCCAAATTATGGCCGAAATAGCAGAAAAACAACTCCCGAAAAGATACCAAAATAGAGGCCTTGATGAGGTCCTTGCAGGAGATTTTTGGGAGTTTGTACCAAGAGATGTGCAACAGCAAGAACCAAACAAGTTGAAAATCACACTTACACCATACCAGGTAAATATTGTGCCTTCGGAATAGACATTAAATTTTGTAATGGCTAGAGAATACTGCTCCGTACTAAAGTTATATGCAATTTTGGTTTGTGTAATTTCTTATATGGTTAATGAACTTTTTTCCCAGGCCTTTACTTTGTTGAAAAAACTGGATAAAAAGATTATAGAAAGTTTGATATCAAAAAGAGATTGGATTTTTCTCTCTTCTATACCTGTTACTGCTAACAACCACCGTGTGTCAGAGACATACCGAGCTTATGCTGATGGTCCCTTATTGGCTTTTGTAAGTCTTCTTCTTCGTTTGCTCACTTGTCTGTCTATCAATATTTTTTTATTATATACTTATTTGTTCATTCATATTTGCTTTTTTTTTTTATTATATAGGATGAGCGCACAAAGGCTTATAAAAAGATTATTGATTCATCTAAGAAAATTGACGAACTTCGCCAACATGCTCAGTTCAAGGCACGAGCCGGATCTCATGTGACAACTTGTACGATGGAGTGCCTCAATGCATCAAAGGTACTTTTCTTGATCATGGCATCCTATCATTTTTGGCTGCTGATTTTTATAGCTCTCTGGTGGAGCAGAACTGCTTGTATCCAATTACCTGGTTGACCTTTTCTTGATCCATTTTATGGACTTCATTTTTGGGGTGCTTTTAGGAACTTTGTTTGCTGTTTTTTATTGTCACTGTATTCCTCTAGTGTTCCTAGGCATTTTCTTTTGGCTTGTATAAATAGGAAGAGAAAGCCAAAGAAAAAATGGAAAACAGTATCCTTAAAGCACAACATCAAGTATCCATATTTTTGTTTCCCCTGACACTCAATTATCCTCATGGTATGCATGTAATTTTGCACTTAACAGCTACATTCTAGGCAACAATCAAATGGAGAACGGACACCTGCACCTGGCGCTTCTCACGGCGTGAGATGGTTGAAGGATGTACTTCTTAGCAAAAGATCGGATCATGTTTTTCGAATGGTCATGGTTGGTGATCCGAAAGTTAAACTCAGTGAAATTGGCATTAATGCTGAAGTTGCACGAAACCTTCTCATAACTGAGCACATCAATTCCTATAACTTAGAAAAGCTCCGCTCGATTTTTGAGAAATGTTTCATAACAAAACAGATTCAGGCTCGACGGGATGGTAAGTTGATTACCTTGAAGAAAAATAAAGAAATTCAAATTGGTGATATTGTTTACCGGCCGGTACAGAATGGAGATATTATCTTAATTAACCGGCCACCTTCAGTGCACCAGCACTCACTGATAGGATTAACAGTGAAGATCCTCCCAACTGAAAATGTCCTATCCATTAACCCAGTTAATTGCATTCCTCTACTTGGAGATTTTGATGGGGATTGTTTGCACGGATATGTACCGCAGTCACTCGCTTGCCGGGCTGAGTTGAGTGAGTTGGTGAGTATTGACAACCAGCTTTTTAACTCACAAGATGGAAGGAGCCTTGTTTCCTTGTCACATGATAGTCTACTTGCGGCTTATTTACTTACCAAAAGTGATACATATTTAAGTAAGTACAAGTTCCAGCAATTGGAAATGTTTTGTTTGACTCAGTCAGAGACTGTACCGAATTGTAGACTGTGGACAGGACTGCAACTCTTTTCTTCCTGTCTTAATGGAGCTGATGAGCTTGTATCTCCTTCTACATCTCAGTGGCTAAAAGGTGGTAAAAGTGGCATATTTTACCATATATTTAGAAGATACGGTAAAAAAGGACTTGAACACCTGTTTAGGGCACAGGAAACATTGTGCGAGTTTCTAACCATGCGTGGGCTTACTGTTTCTCTATCAGATTTGTACCTCTCTCCTAATTCCAACTCTCGAAAGATTTTACAACAAGAGGTTCGCTTAGCAATAGAGGAGGCTGAAGATTCATTGAAGTGTAAAGAGCTGGTTCTGAACCCTGATATGATGCCTGTCTCGATGAGTTATGATTACAAACAAGAAGACTTTACCAACCTGTTTTCAGATAATTTGTCGATTAAAAAAATCTCGATTGGGGCTTTCAAGGATGTTTTCAGTAACTTAACAAAGTTAGCAAGCCTGCATGCAAACAAGGGCAACTCAATCTTGGAAATGATAAGTTCGGGGAGTAAAATGAATCTTGCAAAACTCGTGCATCAGACTCTTTGTCTTGGATTGCAACTTCCCGTAAGAAAGTTTCCATTTACAATTCCAAGTGACCTAAATTGTGTTTCTTGGAATAATCACAAGGCCATGGTAGAGCCAGGTCAGAGCTCGCTCTATGTAGTTATCAGAAGCTCATTTCTCGACGGGCTGAACCCGTTAGAGTGCCTCTTGCATTCAATATCAGCGCGGGCAAACTTCAGTGACAATGCCGAGGTCCCCGGTACACTGAACCGTGAAATGATGTACTACCTGAGAGATATATATACTTCCTATGACGGGTCAGTGCGAGATGCTTATGGCCAAATTGTGCAATTTTCATATGGAGACGATGATGATAGAGATGTTGTTGGTGCGCCTGTTGGTGCTTGGGCTGCCAGTGCAGTCTCTGAGGCAGCCTATGGTGCTCTAGACTGTCCGGTGGGTGGATTGGAGCAGTCACCTCTCATGAACTTGAAGGTTAGTCGTGTTTTCTCTTGTGAATTTTTATTCTGTTTACATTATATTGTCATCTATTCATCTACACTTTAACCTTTGTATTTGGTTTATAGAAAGTGCTGAAATGTGACAAGAGTGGAGCTACTGACCATGCTGCCGTAATGTATCTCTCTTCCAATGTACAAAAATGCAAATATGGATGTGAATATGCTGCTCTACTAATTCAGAGCCATCTCGAGCCGGTTGTCTTTTCTGATTTGGTCAACGTTGTGATGATTTTGTTCGTGCCTTTGTCCTACTTTCTATTGATTGGTTTCTTTCATAGATCGTCATGTGAATGCTGAGAATTGTATATTTGTTCCTCCACAAATAGTATATGTGATATTTGTATGCTTGAGATCACAGAACACAGTTTTGATGGGTCTTAATTTTCTGCTAAATCACTCTTAATTTTGAGGGGCAAATATTATAGTTTACAGCATTTCTTGTTTATACATACAACAAATTGTCTTTTTTTCTAAAATTATAATTTTTGACGATTTGCTTGTATGTTTTTCTTGGATGTTAAGATATGGTGGGCGTGAAGCTAAAGGCTTTAGAAATAGTCCTTGGGAAGTTCATTTTCATCTAAATGAGGTAAGAATAATCTTCTTTTATTTGCTTCTGTATTTGTTGGGTAATATTTAGAAGAAATAGTACTTCCATTTTCTTTTGTCCCTCTATATATCTTAAGATCTATATATGTAACAAGCAGGACATCATGAAGAGAAAAAGAATCAGCCTAAACTCTGTCAAAAGTCGACTTGTGACAAACTATGAAATTAAAAGAAAGTCTGAAGGGAAACTCCCAGCATTGCGTATATTTGAGAGGTAAACAGTGCTTTGAAGTTCATGTGCAATTAATTAAAACGGTCTATATAAACAGTTGAACTAACAACTTGGACGGGAATTTTATGGTGTAGAAGTTGTTCTTCCGGAGATGATGGAAGTTATGATGATTTAGCACTTTGTCTTGTAGTAGCTGCTGAATCTTCTGATTTGGATTTATTGAAATTGAAAGTGATTCCACTTCTCCTCAGATGTCTTGCAAAAGGTGAAATTAATTGTTCTTTCTCCACTTTCATTGGACAACTTTTAATCATATTTAATCGTTTTTAAATAGTGATCAAATAGGTTTTATAGTTAAAAACCACTTCTGCTAAGTCTTATAGTTAAATAGGTTTTAATCATTTCTAATTATGTTGTTTAATTTTGTTTAGGAACATTAAGCAAGTCAAAGGTTTCTGATGATTTCCTAACTTGTGTTGATTTGTGCTCAGATTGTGTTTAATATATTGGGGCCTAATTTTGATTATATTTATGCTGGTGAAAAGTTGGTTGTCCAATCTTAGTAGCCCCTACCAAGCTTTCAGAAAAAAAAAAAAAAGTTGGTTTTCAATTAGATAGTTATCATCTCCATATGATATCCAATATTTTCCGTACTTGCATATAAGACCCAGGACTTTTATTTTATAGTTGCAATTAATTCCCATTGGGGTATTTGCAAATAACACCAAAGTGTTAAAATCATGGTTAACTCATTATGCAGACCAAATTACCATCCAAATTCTTCATTTTTCTCCTCTAAGCTGGTTAGTAATTCATATATTTTCAACCCAATACTTGTGTTGGTTTTTGGATTGGTTTCAAACTTTCAATGCAAACTTAGGCTTCTAAATATAATGGCCAATTAGCTGTCTGTGCGCAACTAATTTGTAATAACAGTGTCAACTTGTATCTCAGAAAATGTCAGTGTTAGTCAGAAAGATGAGATATGCTGGATGTTGTTTGCAAATATAAAATAAGATTACTTGCTTGCGATTAGCAAAAAAGAACTTAGGACATGCAGCTGTTAAATTTAATTTTTATATGTGTCCTAATTGGCATGAGATACTTAAACAGGCTTTGAGGAATTTAAGCACATAGAAATCAAATGCATGTCTGGAGAACTTTTCTTGAGGGTAACAATGTCAGATGCTTGTGCAAGTGGCCACTTCTGGGCTACTCTTCAAAATGCTTGCACCCCGATAGTTGACCTGATCGATTGGACTAGAAGTCAACCTGATACAATTCAGGATGTTTTTGGTGTGCTTGGTATTGATTCTGCATGGACCCATTTTCTAACTGTAAGCTGTTTATTATTTCTTTTATAGATGTTGTCTTCCCCCTGATTAGTTGAGCTTGCGATTACTCACCTAATTAATTAAGCCAGCAATAGAGAGAATCAAAGAGAAAAAATTTGTTGGTACTTGATAATAAATTGTGGTATGGCAGTGCTTGAAGGGAAGCATATCTGACATAGGGAGAGAAATACAAAAGACGCATTTAATAACAATGGCTGATAGCCTCTCTGTCAGTGGCAAATTCCACGGACTAAGTAGTAACGGGCTGAAATTACAAAGGAAGCGCCTTGGGTTGTCAGCTCCATTCTCGCAAGCGTGCTTTTCAGTGAGTTGATTTGTTATTTGATTGTATGAATTTCATCATTTCGCTTGAAAAAAAAAAAAAATAATAAAGAGATGTGTTTATTGATTGTTGTGAGATAACAAAATGCAGGGACCAGCTACCACTTTTGTTACTGCAGCAAAAGAGAGATCTGTGGATGGCCTTCGTGGCTCTTTAGACTCGGTCTCTTGGGGGAAGGAGCCTTCAATCGGCTCAGGGGGTCATTTTGACCTTATTTTTCCTGTCAAAGTAATCCCCTTTCATTTTAATTTCGATCGTGAAGATGTATACGGCATGTCAACTAAAAAAAGTATCAATATTCTCAATTTCAGGAAGATGAACCCAAAGAGTATGATGACATGTACAAATTCCTCAATGGATTTTTACCAAATGAAACAAGGCCAAGTCGAAGTTGTAGTCTGGTAAATGGGGAAGCAGGGCCTCCAAGTTATAGACATGAAGTTTTGCATGGATATGCTGACAAAAAAACTACTCAGCTTGATCTTCCACCAGAATATCGGCGGCGTAGCATTGGCAATTGGGCTAACATACTTGATATGCATGCTTCTTTGCAGAATATCTTACACCAGTGAGTTTTTCTCTTTTTATTTAAGTGTCAGATATGATTATTTGAGATCTGTCGGAAACTTGTGACCCCAAAATATGCTATCAGCCATTGTTATTAAATGCGTCTTTTGTATTTTTCTCCCTATGTCGGAAACAAATATGCTTATTTGAGATCTGTTGGAAACTTGGAACCCCCAAAATGTGCATTTAAACTTTAATTTTTAATACTTCATACCTTAGACTACAATAACAGAACTAGCCAGTGCACCACATCGGATATGTGTGAATTTATAATTTTTGCATAATTTGTTTCCCGTATTAAATTTATGAGCAATATTTGTTATATTTGCTTAAAGGTATCCGATCGAGACTTGTGTGAGCGCAACTGATAGATTATCTCTGATTGAAGCTCTTTTATACCATCCAAGGCGTTATGAAAAGATTGGGATTGGTGTTAAAGCTATAAAGGTAGATTATTGATTTGGTAGTATTTCAATTGGCTGTTCTTTTAACCTTGGTTTGAACTTTTGCGGTTGTCCAACTGTTGGCTAAAGCATCATTTCTTTATAAGGTTGATGTGACTAATATGTACACTTATATGCAATGTTTGGACATGAACACAGGTCCTGTGTCATGTATTACTTGTCAGTAAAAACAGGATATACCTTTTTTTTCTTAAGCATGACATATAAACCACATATGTCATTTACAATGTTGGAATTCTTATTTGAACTTTCTTTTAGATTATTGTCTAGTTTATTCTTTGTTTAGTGTACCTTGTGTGTGTGTGTGCGTGCGTGTGTGTGTTTAAGTTGTATAGTGAATTTGTTTGAATGGGTTTATTTTCTTTTAGATATGCTTGTTATCTCTCTATTGAGTTTATTTTCTTTATTGGTCTTGTCATAGGTTGGACTGAGCCATGGGCATGATGGGTCCCGTTGTTTCATCTTAATACGAAACAATGATAGTGAAGAAGATTTCTCATACCGCAAGTGCATACTTGGAGCGGCTGCATCCATCTCTCCTGAATTAAAGATTTTAGTTGAAACAAAGCTCTTTCGAAAGGTTTGGTAGAGTTATCAGTCGGCACAATTCCTTCATGGAGGTAATTGTTTATATATCTTCTATACAATTTCTGCTGGATCAGCAATTAAAGATACTTTGTAAATGACAGAATATGTTTTACTGTCAAATTGCTAAATTAAGCTAGAATTAAGAATAGCTATGAAATGTACTGTATTATTGTTTTACAAAGTTGTATTACTTGTTTACGAATTCAGGTGTGGCGAGGTGGTGAACTAGCTACCTATTGCTGTGTTACATTCCGAGCTCTTTTGGGGCAACCAAATTCCTTATTTATACTAATCTTCAATTCATCTAACATGTCACTGTAAACAAGGAACATATTGATAATCAGTATTAATATTTTTGAAGCACTATCCTTTAGTCTTGAGTGATGCATAATTATATTGCTCTTTTTACCTTTGGATGTAAACTCTAAGCTGAAGAAACAGTTGGAATATAGTACAAAAAGCTCATCTATGGTATAGTTGGTCGGAAAATCAGGAAAAACCAAGATTTATGTGGTTTTTTTATTCATAGCATTAAAATAAATAAATAAATTATGTACCATCATTTTCTAAAATTTTCAAAAATAGCAATACCCGAACGAAGCATACACGGCTATACCATCCTGTAGTTCAAGGTTGTAGATAAAATGCATTTGGATGAAGACTTGAGTTAGTGAAAATAGTGAGCTAACTCAACTAATTTTGAAGATTTGGGTGCGTTTGGATGAAGACTTGGGTAAATGAGAATAGTGAGCTAACTCAAATTTGAGATAGTGAGCTAATCCAACTTTTAGTTGGTTAGTAGAATAGCATGTTAACTCACAAAAGACAAACAAAGAATAGTTCATTTTTACTAATCCAAACACATCCAAACATAAAATAGTCGCTAATCCAAATTAGCACTATTCTTTTTCTCATCGAAACGCACCAAATATTTTGTCATCGCAGGAACATATACGGTGTATTTCGTCATGGTCGGACAGTAAGAACGCTTCATTTCGATTTTGCTATTTTTCCAGATTTTAGTAAGAATAATGGCATCCATTTTATTTATTTTATTTTAATACTGTGAATAACGAAAGAATCCGAGATTTATGGGGATTTAGAATCTTTCATGCATAGAGTACTCGGTATGGTTGAAGACATGAAGTCTCCTTTGGTGGGACTCACTCGATTTCTAAGGCCTTCTGATCCTTCGGCTCAACACATTCCTATCTGCATGTATGTTTGGTTGCTACTTAAAATATTTTAAGAAGAATACAATCGCTTATCTTAATCTAAGTTGACTTAAATTATTCTTGTTTGATGACTTAGTCATCAAGTCATGACTAATGAGGAGAGAAATAAAAAAATGAATTATCACCGTTGCTTATTCAGTTAATGCAATCACAAAGTTTAAAGGGGATGATTCAAATGCCTTGATTTTTTGTTTTTACTTCATCATGCCTTTACTTTGTAATTTTCTAATAATAAAAATCAGAAAATTTATATGTCAAGATAAAACGTTAGATTTGATCTATATTCTTTTCTCTACATGCACATAAAAAATTATTACTTTTTAATTTTGAATTTATACGAATTAATAAGTTGAAAACTCAACGTCCAGAATTTATTTACATCGGTGTATTTTTGCAAACTCTTGATAGTTGATACTAATCAAAATAAAATCAAAATGTTATGATCTTTTACATGTGCAGAGATAAAATGATATAAATCATATTTCTATCGATTTTTATTTTTACATTTAAGTTTTAACTTTTTAAGTTATTGTAGTTCTAACAATGGAGACATTAAGAAAACACAAAAAATAAAGAGGAAATTTTCCAGATGTCTCTGAGCTTGTATAAAAAAAACCAGAGCTACAAAACTACGGTATATTTTAAAACTTGTCATTTCCAATCTCTTTACATTTTTTTCTAGTTTATTTTTTAATACTATCAACACAGCAACAACATTTTTTGTGCTACGTTTGAGCACTCAACAATTTTAACACAGATAATATTAAGTATCTCTTACATAACTATTTTAAAATGATCTCCATGCAAGTAACTACACAAAAAAAAAAAAAATTACGTGGACCACTTCCAGATCACCTTGAATTCACCAATTCCATCACCGGTGAAAAAGATTCCACCGGGACCCGTTTGCATCGTCCGGACCTCCTGCTTTGCAAACATCCTCCCCCTCTTATTAAATCTATCCAAATATACCAAAAACAAATATATTTAATATAGAAAAAATGATCCAGCTATTATATATAATGATTTTTCTTGATAAGGAAAACTTACGAGGGAAGATCATATAGTCGGACACTAGTATTGTGGCTTCTTTGCACATGCACACACGAGTACTAGTTAGTAAAAGAACAAAATTAACCTTTTTGTGTCCCTTTAGAGGCGTGATGAGAGAAAAAGTGTCACCCTTTTGTGTCCTTTTTGCATGGTTCTCGCCATGGTTCCATTTTTTCAAAATTAGTTGTCATCACTACAGCAGATCAGGCTTTCTGTGACCGGTTTTACGGTCGCAGAAAGTCACGGCGCCGGTCACAGATAAATATTCCGGTCGCTGAAACCCCGGTCGCTGTAAGCATTGTCGCAGATACTCTTCTGATGACGTCACCGGTCGCTGAATGACGTCATCCGGTCACTGATACTTTTTTGCGACCAAATTTTTTTTTGTCGCTGTTATTTTTTCTGACGTCAGAAAAAAGTATCTGCGACCAAACAAACGGTCGCAGATACCCAAATTATCAAAGACCAAAACCCCAAAACGGTCGCTGATAGGTTTTTTTTTAGACCAAAAAACGATCGCTGATACTTAAAATCGGTCGCAGAACGTCTTCTGTCAGGTTTTTGAAATTTTTTTTATTATTTAAATTTGCACTATTTAATAATTGGTACGACACGTACCAACATACAACATAAACATACAAACAAATTTAAACATAAACATCGATATATACAATAAATAAATACAAAACATCGATACATACACATAATACAAGACATCGATACATAAATATTGAGAAACTGTATACCATATCATCAAACATAAACATCGAAATGTCAAGTAATATAAACATAAATGTTGAATAACATAAACAGATAATCTAAATGTCAAGTACCATCTAAACCTGGAATGTCAACACAAACATCTTAATGTTCAAAGCCCATAGTACAGTTTGTACTGTGCTATGCATTCTCTTTACCCTCTCTGAGCTTATGCAAACTAAACCAGGAATGTTAAACCTTCTAAGCTATGTTTTAGCAGCAACCAAACACCCAGACCAACCAATTTCATCTAAATTTTGAAGAAGAATACCAACCCAGGAGTAACAGCATAGTTGATGTTGTGCCATAAGTGCCAGCATACACCCAAACCCATTTCCAATCAAACCAAAGCCTCGTACACTTGACTACTACTAATAATATCATGAAGGTTCTGAATTTAATAAATGAATTCCATATCCCCAATTTAATGAACACTCCAATTAATTCCAATTAATCACAGACCAAGTTACCAGTAAGATAAACAAGGCCCTCTCAAACAACAAGCGACAGACCACCAGATTAATTAACAACAATCAAGGCCTAAAGGAAACAGCAGAGAATACAAAGGTTAGCGCAAGGTAGCCAGAAAAGCACAACCAGAAAGGAACAAAGCACAATGCCAAATCCCCGCAATTAAATCAGTACCAGAGGCGGCAAAGAACAAAGAAGACAACAGCATCTATCAAGGTGCTGGTGGTACTAATGTTCCAGAATCAACAAGGCACCCGAGTCAGCACCAAAATAACCCCATCAAACAAGCACAACAAGCAACCGAACCAAAATTCATCCGAATCGGAAAAATCAACAACCCGCATTCGATCTTAATTTTTCTACGATTTATCACAAAATCGACAAGGCACAAGATAAAAAGGGTTGTTACCAGTGGCGGGGTCGGAGTCAGCGCAGATTGGCGCCTTCCAGTGGTGGGGTCGGAGTTCGGTGTCGGGATCGGTCGGGGTCGGGGTCGGCGGAGTTCGGATGCGGGTTTTCTTTTATTCTGGCTAACCTAAACGCGGGAGTCACAAAGACAGGATTGGTGCTGCTTTTTTACGGAGACCCTTCTGCGACCGGGCCAAATCAGTCGCTGAAAGGTGTTGCGCCGGTCGCAGAAGAGGTCGTCGCCAAAACCATTTTTTTTTTATTTTTTTTTGGAGAGAAAAACTTTCAGCGACCGGCGACTGCACTGGTCGCTAATAACAGTCGCTCTGATGCTATATTTTGTTGTAGTGCATGTTCAATTTTTCAAGTCGGCGGAGAAAAAATGGAACTATGTGATGGGCCGGGATTAGGCCTGAAATTATCTCCCTTTATTCTTAGCTAATATGATGTTTCGTCTGGAGTTTTGAATATATAATTAATATGGTCTCAGTCTCACTTTTGAGCAATTTTTACGCTCTATTTTAAGATACAAGTTACATGACTCAGATTTAAATTGAATAATGTTAACTCGATCTATTGCCATATCCAAATTGAAAGGGTAAATTTCTGACAACCACATATTTAATGTTTCATTTATTCATTCATTCTCAAATTGCCTTTTGTCCTAAAACCCAGGGCAAAAAATATATATATATCAGCATCCAGTTATCGTTGAAATAGTAAAGAGGGGTCCATGTACTCCAACTTACGTGTAAAGGACTAAAAAATGGTTAGCATGCTTCATTTTGAAGTAATAAATTGGTAGTTGGGTTATTATTCAAAAAGATGGGAGCCATATATATGCATGCCCAATTAATTATGAAATTAAGGCAATTTTTCGGTGCAAATTATGTCTGGACCAAGAATTGCTAGCTATCTAAGTTTTTCTTCCCTTGACATCATGTATTTATAAATAAGGTCCATTGTTTTTGCTTTTGAATTTTGATGCTTGTTATATCTTTAATTTTAAAATTTGAATGACTCAAAATTCAGAATTCTATAAATAAGGCCTACTTTTATTTCATATTATATATTTTGATTGGATTCAATAGTCTATAAAAATCTATTAATGTGGACAATTTATAGATGTTATTTTTCCAAACATTCGAGTCCCGATAAATTATCAGAATTTTTAAATGTCATAATTTTATTAGAGAAAGTTATATATTAGTCAAATCTAGTAATTTATTTTATTATTTGAGTTAGGAAAAATAAAGTAGTATTTACATTTTTTTTCTTAGATTTCAGTTGGGTTCGATTTCGATTATGCTATCTTTTATACGGGACAATGATGAGAACCTATAAAAAATAAAGAGTATTTTGATTTTTGAGCCCTTGTCGTTATAATTTTAAAAGTTGTTTAAAAAACTATGATTCCAAGCTCTGCTGGCAAAGTACAATGATACCGTAGCTTATAATTAAGATCCTTTGATTGATTGGGTCAATACAAAAGCAATTAAATGGTGCTCTAATGATGTCATTATCTATCCTGGCTGGACATTAATTAATTGTTGACTAGTAAATTATATTCACAAAACATTGAAGCTAGCTATTAATTAAGTGTCGGAATTGATCAAGAAAATCAACGAAATAAGGAAACTAATTAACTTAATTAATCTAAACTTAATAGCTTGGCTGTATTTTCAAAGAATATTAATTCCCGGTCTCATATTGCAAAATATTTGATTTTTTTTACATATACTGAATTTGTTGCCTTATTTTATAATTTGCAAAATATTTGCTAATGCAGTACTATTAAAATAACTCTTATTCTAAATTAGCAACATAATTATACTGGCTTCCAAAATAATTACCTCTAGTTAATTCCGAAATTAGTTATTTCTTCCAAATTAATCACTTGTATAATTTCCTTTTTTTATGAATTTTATAACATATATATCTAAAACAACAAACTATAACTGTTAATAGGAATTCGTGGAGGGTATAAACGCAAAATTTACCGCCCCGCACGGTCGCACTCCTTCCATAAAATGTTTAAAACCCAGGACTGACCGTCACGTTTTTTTGTTCCTAAAGAAGAAGTCCTTACCTCTCGACTCCTCTTCCCTCTTTTTCTCTTTCCAAAAGAAAAAAGTGAGAACCTCTCCAATGGCAAAGGCAAAGGCAAAGACAAAGGCAACGGAAACTGCACACCACCACCTCTTACTCGCTGTCGCTGATGCTGCCATGTGGCCGTGCGTTGTCATCGTCATCACACTCATCCTTTTCTGTTCCCTGCAAGTGCACGACGAAGCTGTAGAGGGAGCGGTGAAGCGGGCATACTGCGATGAGTTGTATGTTGTTAGCGAAGGGGAAACGCTTCATAGTATAAGCGACAAGTGCCATGATCCCTTTATTTTGGATGACAACCCCCATATTCATGACCCTGATGATGTTTTTCCAGGCCTTGTTATCAAGATTACGCAAACAAACAACAACGCTAGCTACCTCAATTAGCTAGAGGGAAAGAATTAATTAAGAGGGTTTTCTTGTTTTTTTTTTTTGTTTGTTTAAAGTAGAAATTAAGAGCTAACCAAATTCCTCGGACTCACCTAGTACGTACGGATATAGCTCTTCATTTCTTCTTTCTGTCTATTAATTTGTTTAGGGGCGTGCACCATTTTTTTTTTTAATATATGATACAATGTAAGACGGATATGATGATTGATAAAAAAAAGAACTTTCCTTAATTTAATGGATAAAAATACGGGCAAAAAGAATTTTTCATTGGGGCATCAAATAAGAACTTATTTTTGTATATGTTATTATAGAATAATTAATAAATATAAAATTATGTATGAAAATATTTAGCTAATTCGTATAATTTATATTATTTGTATCATTATGAGTAGATTGATCTATATAATATTTTACATAATTTTTATTTAGTAAATTATGAAGAAATTTGTTTTACAATCATTATATTTAATTTTTAATTAATAATTTTTGACAATATTAATTTATATAATATTTATTAACATTTTATTTAATTTATAATTTCTACTGTGGAAATAATGAAATCATAATTAAGTTATAATTTATATATGTTATGAAAATAAAAATAATGTTTCATTCCCTCATCCGTAACGCATCGATAATTTTTATACTTATAAATGTAATTGTTTTATAATTTCTTCCATGTTCAACAGAGTCGTATATAAATCTGGTCCAGAAAACAAATTAAACATAAGTTTGACGGGGGCGTCATCGATCGATCCACCTGAAAATAAGTGTCAAATTCTGTGAATGAATAAGATGAACTTGAATAGAGAATCACAGTCACAGCATGAGCCTAGCTATCATCAGCTTAATTTATGCCGAGAACTAGGAAGCAAGGATCGAGGAGAATGGATCGATATCAGGGGAGAGTATATCAATATATTGCTGAAAAAAAAATTAAAGGTACGACATTTTGTTCCAGGCTTCCAGCTTATGAAAAGAATAGATAATTTATAAAATTTCTCCTTTGAAGATAGAAATTATTATCTAATGAAATAGAATTAATTAATTAAAGTTGTCTATTTTGCATGGTTATTATTTGTTGACAATTGAACATGTAACATTTTCTTCACGAAAGAGACAATTCAATGGATGTAAAATATTTCGAGTATATTAATTTCGACTGTCATTTAAAGTTGAGTTATTAGAACGACAACGAAAGACTAAAAGGAATAAGTCTTGGATTTTCTAGAATACAATTACAAATTATCTTGCAAAGTTAGAATATAAGATAGGATGAGACAAACTTCAAAATAGAACATAACTTTATAATTTCAGAAACGTGATGTGCTTTCCCATATGCAATTCATTTTCATTATGAATGACTATTTAATATTATTTTGTGTGTGTTTGAACTTTGAAGGGAGGGTGGTTAAGCCTGATTGATAGATTAGGCCCATAAAAGGCATAATTAGCGCTAGCTCATAACTGTTTCTAATAACTGTGCTGCCCATAAAAGGCATGATGAGGCCCATAAAAGAAAAACTGGTCATTTTGTCAAAAATCTATCGGATTGACTTCAAACGACGAATTCAAACCGTTAGAAATCCATCTACTTCACGAGTGATGCATGTACATGCAAAATTTTAAAAGTTTCGAATTCATTTAATACAAAATCAAGTGGTAAAAAAATGAACTTTTTATAAGTTATTTTATGCATTAATTTTTCATTATTTCTTTTACCGCTTGACTTTGTACTAAATGAATTCACAAAAATTAAAATTTCACATGAGCTCAATTATTGGGAAAAAATTTGGGTAAAGAAGTTTCCTTGAAAACAATTTTTTGAATACCTCTTGCGGAAAATAAATATATTTTCTCAGTAAAAATTCCATATTCAAAGTATATTTAAATACACAACAATACAACATACTTTCGTTAGCAACTTGTGTATGATATAATAAGAACTTTAAGCGTTGAATATGATATATCCTACCAATTAGCACTAAATTGTGATATTTTATATCTATTTTCATAGCACGAGATGGAGAGGTGGTTGGGTCCGATGCCCATCGGACTCAAAGTGAGTTCGATGGGTTCGATGACTGTCCAATCTGCTTTAAGATTTGCGCCCGTAACTTTCGCGTCTACTTTAAAATTTATGCGCAAGAATCTTAAAGTAGATCGGACGGTCCCGAAATCCATCGGACTCTGGGCATCGGACCCAAGCTGTTCCCCACAAGATGAGGATGAAATTTAGCCTAACCTAACCAACCAGTCCGACCCCTAACCAAACCTGGACTGGACTGAACCTGTCAAACTCAGATTGAACCAAACCGGGACTGGGCCGATGTTGAAAGAAGTAATTAAATCCGTAGCTATCCCTAGTAATGCATTATTTTTGGGCTATATGATGGAGAAAGAAAGAAAGTAAAAGAAACCTTTTTGGGCTTAATACTGTTCATATAAACTGGGCCGATAATTCTTATAAAAGCCCTTTTAAGTGTTAGTGCATCTTCTTCTTCTTCTTGCCGTCTGTGAACAAAAATGATACGTTGTGTTTCACCACCTCCCACCTATCCTATGCATTCAATCAAGATTGTCACTGTGAAGCTATAGTCAAGACGCACGGGGTCTTACCGTCTAGTCGTGTCTATATGTCACGTGACTCACATATAACATCACAAATAATTTTCTTCACTTTTAAAATCATTTGATATATTTTCAATCAACAATCTAAAATATAAACATATATATATATATATATAGGATTTTGCTAATATGCTACGCGTATATAAGGGCCCTCCGTGCTACGGCTCACTTTTGAGTTTTCAAAATCCTAACGGTCGATCCGAACCGTTCAACATGATCTCCATATGAATATGTACTTGCAAACCAAATTTTACATTTTTTAGAATTTTTTTACTATTTATTAAGCCACTTTGAAAAAACACTAATTTGTACACAACAGTAAACTTTTCTGGACTATTGGATCAGCGATTTTCAAAGTGGCTTAATAAATAGTAAACAAATTCTAAAAAATGTAAAATTTGGTTTGCAAGTACATATTCATATGGAGATCATGTTGAACGGTTCGGATCGACCGTTAGGATTTTGAAAACTCAAAAAAGTGAGCCGTAGCACAGAGGGGCCCTTATATATGCGTAGCACCGTAGCACTGTCCTATATATATATATATATATTTTTTTTTTTTTTACAATATTTTTTGTAATTTTCACAATTTTTGACATTTTATCGAATTTATTTTCAATAAAGAATTTAAAATTCAGAAGAAATAATTAAATGTAAATGTCACGTCATCATGAACCTGTATATTATGACATTGTCACAACTTAACCAACCGTGAAATGTCCTCTTATTATTTTACACGTCATATTATGTCACATAAAAAAACAATATTTTTATCACGTTATATATTTGAACATGTTTATGACATAAATAGAACATTAGCTGCCACGTTATTGATTATTGATATTGTCGGGTCGCAGGCGCAGTAACAAGATTCGCGAATTATTTGCGAGTAATTTAAATTTGAACCCTCTACGAATCAATCAATGAATAAAACGTTATTTCGCGAATTAAACGAATTATTCGCGTGTTATTCACGAATTTAACGAATTTTACATATTAAACGCGTTTTATACGAAAAAAAAACGTCGCTTGTTTTGGTCTGGCAGCGAAAAAGAGTTACACGCGTTTTGAACTTTTGCCTTCTCCTTTTTCGAAAAAGCAAGCTACAAGTCAAAAAGCAAGCTATCAGTGAAACTACAACACGTTTGAAATTTTGATTACTTTGAGGCAACATATAAATTAATATAAAATTTTCGGTGTCCACAGAATGTTTTTTCTGGAATAGTCCTTTAATAATAAATTAATATATAATTTTGCATGGATAACCTTTCATTTCTGAGATTTTACACACTGAATGTATAATACCGAATTATTTTCGAATTATATCCGAATTATTCTCAAATCACGAATTTTTTATCTTGCCGAACCGAATTCGAATAATTCATTTGTTATTTGTCACTGTTCGCAGGTAGCTAGAGATCAAATTAGCAACACGATGCGGAATATTAGAAAACCTACTACTAGTGTCGTATTTTTAAAGGAGACAATTTGCAGGAGGACATATTTTTCCACCTGGCAAATCAAATTAACAATCATTTGTCATGTCTTAGCTTGGAACTAATTATTTGGATTCTGTCTCTGTTGAATGGGGCCCCAAAACTTTTTTAAGACTTCATGACCTACACCATTCAATTAATCACCACTGCTTTCTTCTTATCATTATTATTTTTCTAATAGTTAACCACCCATTTTTTAAAAGTATTTTCATATTCTTTTCTATTATTAGTCACGTGTAATGAGCCAACTAATTATTGCACCATCTTTAATTCCGATTCTGAACCGACATTTTTATTAATATCCAAAGTTTAATACAAATTATTAATTATACCCAGAGTCGGACCAATTATTGAAATATACCCAAGCCGGCCATTTTCTGGCCGGCTATGTACCCTCCTCAAGCCGGCCAGAAAATGGCCGGCCATGTTCCTTTTTTTTTTTTTTTTTTAACCCGCATTAACCCCTATATATACCCTTTTTTCTCTCTCCTCTCACAATCCTCTCATCCCATCCAAATTCCGAATTCTCTCTTCTTCTTTGAGGTAAATTTTTTTTTTATCTAATTTAATTTTTAATTTATTTATTTTAGGGTTTAGGTTTTAGGTGTTATAATTTAGATTATATTGTTGTAATTTAGTGTAATTAGCTAAGTTAACCAATATTTAGTGTATTTAGCACAATTGACCAATATTTAGGGTATTTTGGTCTTTTTGACCATAATTATGCCGATTAAGCGTAATTTTACCGAAATTAGCACGTTTGACTAATTTTTAGGGTATTTTGGTATTTTTTATCATAATTAGGCTAATGAAGCGCAATTAGTGTAATTAGCACCGATAACCAATATTTATGGTATTTTGGCATTTTTTACCATAAATATGCTGATTAAGCGTAATTTTACCGAAATTATCACGTTTGACCATTATTTAGGGTATTTTGGTCTTTTTTACCTTAGTTATGCTGATTAAGCGTAATTTTACCGAAATTAGCACGTTTGACCATTATTTAGGGTATTTTGGTCTTTTTTACCATAGTTATGCTGATTAAGCGTAATTTTACCGAAATTAGCACGTTTGACCAATTTTTAGGGTATTTTGGTCTTTTTTACCATAGTTAGGCTAATTAAGCGTAATTTACCGAAATTAGCACAGATAACCAATTTTTAGGATATTTTGGTCTTTTTTACCATAATTAGGCTGATTAAGCATAATTTAGTGTAATTAGCACAGATGACCAATATTTTGGCCTTTTTTACCAGAATTATGCTGATCAAGCGTAATTTCACCGAATTTAGGTTATTTTAGATATCAGGATGCCTAGAGCATGGCCTACCCAGCGTCCAGTAGTGGACGAGCCGATCAGTACTAGCAGCACGGAGCACATCAGTCCTCTCCTGTGGATTCCCCACAGCGAGCACCGAGTCTCACTGGCTTCTCGTGAGGTACGTTCCTTTTCTTATATTTTCATTAAATTTTGTTGGATTGAAATTTTATTATGTTGTCACCATGCGGATTATATTTTTCAACGCAGGACACGGATCTTCTAGATGTGAAGTTGAGGTGCGTTCACATGAGGTATTACGAGGTGATGGAGCCGTACCTCATCAACCTGGGTCTCTACCAGGTTGTGGACATCGTGCGGACAGAGAAGAGCATCATCAATGCATCTCTCATCGCTGGACTGGTGGAGTGATGGCGTCCCGAGACGCACACGTTTCACATGCCATTTGGAGAGATGACAGTGACTCTCCAGGATGTGAGTGCTCTCTGGGGTTTGCCTATCCGTGGCACACCCGTCGGCGGCGTCTCTGACAGCACCAGCTTCGCAGGTTATGTCGAGGAGTTATTGGGAGCTGATCCTTCCTATATCATTGGGGAACATGGGAGGTCGAAGTTCCATTTACGGATGACGAGGTTACGGCAGCACTTCATCGCGGGTCTCTCGGCACATTCCACCGAGCAGGAGATTCAGAGGTAAATTTTTATTAATATCTACTAATTAATTTATAATACGATGATTCTATTAGAATTTTTATATGTTTTGTATTGCAGATATACACGGGGCTACGTGATGGACCTTTTTGGTTCTGTCATGTTTCCTGATTCCAGCGGTGATCAGGTGCCGATGATGTATCTCCCGTTGCTGATGAACATTGAGGAGCCGTCGTCGTACAACTGGGGTGGAGCTGTCCTGGCCTATCTGTACTACCACCTGTGCCGTAGTAGTGAGGTAAGTCACCAACTCTTATTTTAGTGTAAATTATTTAATCAATCAATCCATCAAAATACACTGACGTGTAATGTTCTTGAAAATGAAGCCGACGGCGAAGCAGATGTACGGGCCGGTACTCCTGCTTCAGCACTGGTCGTGGTCACGGCTACCGGTGGGTCGTCCTATCCCCAATGAGGCGCCGGATTGGGGAGCGCCAGATGTGTTTCACTGCCCGGCATACGCCAAGAAGTGGTACGGTTGGGTGGACGATATGCCATCTTCCCCCGATTCACATCCAGAGTGGGACTACCATCGTTGGGTATTGTCCGACATTGGGTGGACGTCATGGTACGACGAGCATGGACGTCCGGTGCAGCCTCATGTATGTCATACTTCAGTATTTGTCAGGTTTTAATAAATTTCTTCATTCATATCAAATTTAATAATTTATGTGTATGATTGCAGGGTCCAGCAGAGATGCCACCACAGCCACCACCTGCGGAGACCGATACTTCTGAGTACGAGTCCCTCTCGTGCAGTCTCCAGGACATCGGGGTATTCGATGACAGTTTCATGTCGGCACCGGCATGGCCCCGATATGGCACAGAGATGCCGCATGATGGAGAGGCTAGTGGTAGCGGGTCTCATACTCAGCCTGACTTTGGGACTGGGTTTGCCGCATCTACCTTCGCTACACCTCCGCCAGTACCGACAGTCTACACGGGCGATGCCATATGGGATAGTGCTGACCAGATACTCAGGTCTGCCGATGCCAGTGAGGAGGCCGAGAGAGAGAGAGCCTGGCCGCGGCGCTGGCGCCGGGCGAACGCCGGAGTACCGGCTCAGCGATATTCCCCCTCTCCGTTTTAGTTGTATTTTTACTAGTTTTGTACTATTTTATTTCATATACTATTTATGTTTGGTATATTTGGATTATCCTATATTTCGGTTCTTGTGTATGTGTGCTTTTATGGTACTATTTTTATATTTTACAGATCAAAATAAATTATCATGATAATGCTAAACAGAAAATATTACAACATTAAAATAGTAGCACAACATAAAAAATAATATAGCGTATTTCAATTAATATAGCGTATTGTAATGTAATGTAATGTAATTTAGCGTAATTTAACATAATATAGTGTTATTCAATATAATTTCAATTAATATAGAGTGTTTTAATATAAATATGCTAATTATATCAAAATAAGTAATATAACAAATAATTAAATAAAAAATTTCAAATTTTCAGTGTTAAATTTCAATATTTTGATTTTCATAGTGTCTCTCTTAAAAAAAAAAAAAAAAAAAAAAAGGAACATAGCCGGCCATTTTCTGGCCGGCTGAGGGAGGGTACATGGCCGGCCAGAAAATGGCCGGCTTGGGTATATTTCGATAATTGGTCCGACTCTGGGTATAATTAATAATTTGTATTAAACTTTGGATATTAATAAAAATGTCGGGATTCTGAAGCTAGTGATTGAAAAAGAAAAGTAAAAAAAAAAAAAAACTTAAAACCAGACCTTCAATTAAAATTTTAGTGAGATGTAGCTTTAAAAAGGAAAGAACAAAAAAACCAATATATAGAGATAAATCGAAAATGCCAAACTTAATAACGGCTAATTAAGCTAGATTAATTGCCACTATCCTTCAGTTTAAGTTTTAAAATGGAATTACCTGAATTAAGCATAAAGGGTGATAAATATTAGTAGCAATATTTAATAAAAGCATATGAGTAATTAATTACTAGTATTGTGTCCGTGCGTTACAAAGGAGACATTATAAGAGGTAAAAAAATCTCATAGAAAATAACGTATTTTCATTAAAAAAAATAGATCAATGAAAAAAAAATATTCAACAATATTCATGAATAATATTAAAATAGATTGGAAGGGGGACATATATAAGTGAGCAATATGTTCAAAATTTAGTATTTCATAGAAAATAAGTAGGACTTCTAATTCATATGTACGTTGATTTTGTGTGGTATTTTCTATTACAATAAATGTTGCAATTTGTTATTTTACTAAAGCACCCTTCTTAAATATATTTAGGGGTCGGTAGAGCCATAATGAGTCCGTGTTTGAAAAATAACAACGTTTAAGATTTAAAGTTCATGATTAAAATATTATACGGATATAATACATTTGCTATTTTAAGATATAAAAAGTTTTATAAATTTTATTATTAATATTAAATAACTAGTGTATTATTCGTATAATTAGATAATTTTTAAAAAAAATAATGGTTCTAGAAAACCTGACAGAAATAACCTGAACACTCCGGCTTGCTCAAATCTTAACGGGCTGATCCTCGTGTACTGTACGGCATACAGAGCTTTTAAATTTTTCGTAAGAGGAATTTCAAATAACACGCTAATAAAACCTTGATCCCATCCGGCGTCCGGCACATGCGCATCACGTGCCTTGTTAACTTGGGAAATTTGTGATCTCTACTTTCTCTAGGCAGCAAAAATAGTTTAGTTAATTAAAGGCTTGGAGTTGGAGGACAGCGTGCTTTGGGGATCAACCCATGACGCCATGTGCCGATGTGCGGATTTTTTTTTTTAAATAGAATTACTGTAAAATCATTTAACGGAACAAGCCTCTGCGTTTTTTATTTTCAGAAACTAGCCTCCACCGATTCTAGGGACCGGTGGAGCAAAAAAAATCCAATCTACACCGGTCCTAGGGACCGGTGGAGCCTGTTTTGCACCAGCCACACCATATTACACGGAAGACCACACGAAAAACACCCTGCACCGATCCTGTGAATCGGTGGAGCTTCAAAAATGCCTCCACCGGTCCTGTGGATCGGTGTAGGTAGGTTTAGGGTTTAAACCAGCCAGCCGCACCTTCTCCTCTCTTCTTCTCTTCCCAGCCTCCATTCTTCTCTCTTCTTTCTTCTTTCTTTCATTATTTCGTTTTTCTCAAATTCTTAGAGGAGTTGCCATATGAACAGATCGCCACCACCATTGTACTCAGCATCATCTTCTGATTATTATTGTGAGTTTTTTTTTACTCATCTGTTTATATTTAGTGTTGTAAAATTGAAAAATATTTGGAGTTAATTTGGTGTTTGAATTTTGTTCAGCAAAATGTCCCTGCTATTGATCAATGTGTATTATGGTGGTAACATCCAGAACACTCAGACAGGTGTTGGTTATGATATAGGGGCTGCATATACCTTTACTGTATCTGATTCTACCAGTTTTGCTATTATAAGACGGCAAATATACATTGGACTTGAATTGCTTCCAAGTCGAGTCAAATTGACAATCAGGGTACGTATGAACACAGCACAATCTGGATCGTACCATTTCTCACTATTTCGGATAGAAAATGAGGAAACTTGGGATGTCATTAAACAAACTATCGAAGTTATCTCGAATTATAAATCTTTTTACCTAAGTGAGGGTTCTCTGGCCACAAATGAAAAGTGGTCCACTTCACACCGAAAGCATTCCTCGTATCCTCATCGGCACACCCGAAGGGAGGTGGCTCTGATCGGGGTATAGGCCAACCAACTGCAAATCGAGTCCATAACCAAATATGTAACAATAACATCGGACCCGCTATCGTGTCTGCCCCCGCGTGGCAAGCACGTGACAATTCCCGATAAAGATGTGCAAGTACAACACCTCCCCAATTGTATTCTCGTGGAGTCTCTAGATCAGTGATGAATTGCAAGTACATCGCAGGGACTCCATCCGCACTTGAATCTGGAAACATAACCGACCCGAATAAATCCATACAAAAACCTCGAGTGTACCGTGCAACTATCTCATCATTGTGCCAATCTTCTAAGGGTAAACTAAATTGCGCCCGCAACCATTTTAGTCTAAGCGCATAAGCAGAGACGGACAATCGTTCTTTCGATGTGTTAGGATTATAAATCCTATATTTATATGGCATTGTCTGATGGAGGTGATTGTAAAAAATAGCCGGATCAGCCTCTAGATCAAACTCTAAGTATGGGTCCCAATCAGTATCGCTGGTGCCAGTAATCGCGTCACCTGCAAATTAAAAGAATTATACAATTAACAATTTATTTTTTATAAATAGGTAATTAAATTAACCGATAAACAACTTCTGATTATTAATTACCCTTAGTCGATAAGCCCCAAAGACATGCAACATCTTCCAACGTCACTCTCACCTCGCCGACAGGCAGATGAAATGTGTTTGTCTCCGGTCTCCACCTCTCCACCAGAGCAGTAATCAAAGCCTTATCAATCAGGCAATCATTGAGATGTGCAATTTGATATAGTCCTAACCTCAACAGAGCACCATCCATACGACTATTGTAAGCAATACTAGTCTGATGTGAATTTACCTGCAATGAAGAGGTAGGCTGCCAAAAAAAATTAAAACATTATAAACCCTTCAAATACTTCATATAATATTTATTTGCAACAAATAATTAATAAATATAATCAAAATTACCATATCACGAACTTGCCATGCCCTGTGGTTTTGTGGTGCTAATTTCAACAACTCGGAATAATCCGGATTATCCATTGACTCTGTTAAAAAATTTGATAAACAAATATTTTTGCAACTGATGAGAGTCATCACACATAAATATATAAACAAATATTTTTTCAAGCATATGGCTACAATAATGAAAATTGAACTATATGTAAACAACATATCATCTAATTTTGATTTTAAAAATAAACTTCATGAACACTTAATTACACAAATTTATACTACATATTACTAATTTTACACATTTATAATTTTATCTAATTTTAAACTTCATGAGAGTCATCACACATTTATCTAATTTTACAAAAATTATAATACATATTACTAAAAAGTTACATTATACTACATGAACACTTAATTACACAAAATTATACTACATATATACTAAATTACACTAAATTAACATCAAATAAACTCTAAATTAACACTACATTAGCACTACATTACACTAAATTAACATCAAATGAACTCTAAATTACACTACATTACCACTAAATTACTAAATATACTCCAAATTAACACTAAATTACACCAAATACTAATTTAACACTACATTTCACAAAAACAATCTAAATATACTAAACAAACTAAATTAAATTAGTTATTCATTTTAATTCGGCTAAAATAAAAAATTATAAAAAGAGGGATATTTACCTCGTCAAAATCGTAGATCCGAAGAGTTTCTAACTCTCTTAGACGATCCAGAAATTTTAAAACAATTGGATGGAGAAATGGTTGAGTAAATTGAGAGAATAAAAGAAAAAGAAAAAGAAAAAACAAAAAGAGTTCGGAGAGGAAACGAAGAAGGAGAAGAAAGGGAGAGATAGAGATGGAACCGAGAGATGGAACCCCTCTCGGGCAGAAATTCGGAAATCAAGCTCCACCGGTCCTAGGGATCGGTGGAGGTATAGATGAGGATTTTCTGTGGCGAGTGTATCCGCTGGTGCAAAACATGCTCCACCGGTCCCTAGGACCGGTGTAGCTTGGGTTTTTTTTGCTCCACCGGTCCCTAGGATCGGTGGAGGCTAGTTTTCGAAAATAAAAAACGCAGAGGCTTGTTCCGTTAAATGATTTTACAGTAATTCTATTTAAAAAAAAATCCGATGTGCGTGTGCCTCCCACCCACAGTCCCACACTCAAACCAAATCCATATCCTCTCAGTCTCAGGTATCATAATATTTCTGTTTGGATCACTACCGTCCAATCGAAATCCAAGTTCACATAACCGCATTAATAGTCATACAGATTCTAATTGAACGGTCCACATCCAAACAGAAATATTTTCGTTTACAATTTATATGTGAGAGCTTCAGATAATCAGAACCGTTCATTTAAAATCAGACGGCATGTGTTGCGCCTAACTGAATAGCGGATCAAGTTTAGCACAGTTAATTAAAGATACTGTCAGTGATAAGTTCGAAATCCAGTATTTATATTAAAGAGTATGATTCAAATATTGATTTTGTGCTCCAATCATATTTCACATTTTTTTTCTCTATTTTCCAAATTCGAACAGTTTATTCGTTTTACTTGTCAAAATAATTTTAGCGTATATCTAACTTTTATGTTACACATATTTACAAATATTAAATTTAAAATTTAAAAGTTAAAATGTATTCTTAATTATTAAGAGGAGCTTGTACTAAATTTAAATTCATTTAAAATTCAATTGATCATTCATCATAAAATCATTAAAACTATATTGTTAAAAAAATTAATTATTTGAAATCAATCCAAGTTTGTTATATGTCATATCTAAATAAATGACAACACATCTGTAATTTTGATTTTATTTGTATTATATATTTTTTTTTTTCAAATATATATCATAAGAGTTGGATGCAGGGGCGGAACCAAGGCCTGGGCCAGCCTAGGCCCTGGCCCCCCTTGGCCCAGAAAAGTATACAGAGCAAAAAAAAAAATGCTTGTTAAATCTTGTAAAAAAACAATGAGACGAGGGCCCCCTACTGATCATTTCTGATAATTTAAATCACTAGACGAGGGCCCCCCTACCGATCATTCCTGGTTCCGCCACTGGTTGGATGCACAATAAAAGTTTGATGTACGCTAGAATACCCTATTATTACTTAACTGTTTGTTTTTCATAACAAGAGTATGGCTTGGCTAAAAAATGACAGCAATGATTGGGGGCATTTTAGTATTAACTAAAATCTTTACCTCAAGAAAAAAGATTAAATGTAAATAAAATGTTCAAAATAAACGAAGTTAGTATACTAGCTAGCCAGGATAATTGGATATTTGGATAAGAAAGTTCCGAAGGCAAATCCAAAGCGGACTCCATATCTGAGATTCCTAGGAACCGTTAAGCAGAATAATCAATAATTCATTACAAAAATAAATAAACAAGAAATTCAATTGTTTACGATTTATTTTAACTAACTGTTTATACAGTTTCATTTCATGAAAAATACATGCATATATTTTTCTTTGAAATCAACGAGGCAAGATTACCAGAATGCTGGAAGATATATTAAAAATAAAAGGATATGGAATCTCATGGTATGACACGAGGACTGTCGGTACTGTATAATATATAGCAATGACAGGGGAAGACTTGTAGTATAATATTTACACTTGAAAATAATCAAATTCAACAAAAAAAAAATGCAATAATCAACGTAAATACATAGTAAACAAAGAAGAGTGAGGCTATGGTGCTATGCATAGCACGGATGGGGTCCGTGCTACGGCTCAAAATCGTAACGGTCGATCCGAACCGTTCAACATGATTATAAAATGAATATGTACTTGCAAACCAAATTTTACATTTTTCCGAATTTTTTTACTATTTTTTTAGATGTGCTGTTTTTGAATGGTCCAGAATGTTCAAATCAAGTGATTTTCGAAAAAATAGTAAAAAAATTCGGAAAAATGTAAAATTTGGTTTGCAAGTACATATTCATTTTATTTTATAATCATGTTGAACGGTTCGGATCGACCGTTACGATTTTGAAAAGTCAAATTTTGTGCCGTAGCACGGACCCCATCCGTGCTATGCATAGCACCATAGCCTCACTCAACAAAGAATCTTATGGAATGAAACAAGTACTGTTGATACAAAATAAATAGTTGTAGCAGAGAATGATTGCTTGTAAAATATTTACACTTGACAATAATCTAAAAAAAAATGCAATAATAATACTTCAAAGCTACGAATTCCAACAAAAATTTCCAGAACAGAAAAGAAAGGAAAAAGAACCAAGCACACATGATGACATGTCACGTGCTGCCCCAGTTGCAGCTCACCATCACTGTGTCTTGCTTGTGCACCTTTGTATTATGAATCCAATTATTTGCATTTTGCATTTCTAACAACTTTAGCCCAATCTGTCTTGGTTTCATGATACCTGCACCAACTCATGGAGAATATTTGAGCCAAATAAAATGGCAGAAGAATATCTTTTGTGAACATTAGGAAATTAGATGACAGACAGAACTTCTCCGAGGACAAGGGCCCACTGTGTCCAGTGCGTTCCTCCCTACAGAAGATTAAACAAATTTTCTGATCAATGTTTGGCTTTTAATTTTGGTTTTCACATTTATCCATTATACCCCCTCTGAAATTGCATTCATGAAAGAAATGTCAATTGTAAAGTGGAACCTGACAGAAGACAGCATAAGGTTCTCTCAAGGGACCATCACATGAAAGCTCGCTTGTGCTTCCATCCACAAATGTTCCATCCGCAAATATTACCTATTTGTTTCCCACATTCATATGCATATTGTTTTGCTTAATCTATTAGTAAAGTAATGAAATGTTCTAAATTTTTGGCATGTACAGGTCTCAAGAAACACAAGAGTATATATTTTGGCTGCATCTACCATATATACAATCACAAAAGAAAAAAAAAAAGGAGTGTAAAATGCGGAGGGAAAATATGGAATGGAAGAATAACCTCAGAAGCATAGCCAGGAGTAGAACCAGCAGTTGGCTTGATAAAGGACCCGATTGGGCAGCTTCTTTGCACAGCTTCACAAAATTTTATCAGTTTATCCCGGCTTCCAAGTTGAACTGCCTAATACACATAATTAGCTGATTAGGTTATGCCAAACAAATAAACGAACTCATGAGACAAAATGTCAAATGCAGATTTTGTTCCATGATATTATGTCGAAGATGGTGCCGAAAAGAATAATACCTGAACAACATCATGACGAGGTCCAAAAGGATGGGGTTGCACCTGATATCCTCTGGCTGCCATTACTTCTGCTATTAGTAAACCTCCCTTGAGAGCCTCCCCAACCATCTGGGGAGAAAGAAATAGACCTTGAAAAAGAGAGCGCATCACATGACCAGGAGTTGATCCACAGTCCACTCCTAGACCAGGTGCAGAGAGCCGTGCTGCCGCCGCCTCCACTAACCCTTTCCTCCCTGCAATATAGCCACCGCATGGTGCTATTGTCCCTCCAGGGTTCTTAATCAGACTCCCTGCTATCAAATCTGCTCCCTTACTCATTCAATTAATCACAAGTTAGCACAAGCTTAGCTAATAGGAAGCAAAAGGGGAAAAATAAATAAATAAATAAATGGAGAAAAAGATGTGAAATTTGATCAGGAATTAGTGTTGTACCACCATCGGAGGTTCAGATGTCTCAACAAACTCGCCATAACAATTGTCCACCATGACTATGCAATCTTTATTTTGGCCCTGTTTGATGCCAGATTGAAAGAAAACATTTCAAATTATGAAGGATTTTTTGCATATGCTGTCTATGGTTAAAAAGAAGGAATAACATACCTTGGTGAGACTTATGACTCTCTGAATGTCAGCAAAACCTAAGCTTTTGCGCCATGAATACCCACATGATCTCTGAATAAACACACACCGTGTTTCTGGCCTAACAGAACATCCCAAAGCATCCCAGTTGAGCCCACCATCAGCAGCTAACTGAATATTTATTCCCTAGTCAGAATCCATAATGAAATGAAATATGCATTTAAAGAGAACTATGTAGTGATAACATACAGGAACCTCACGGTAACGGACACCAAAGTCCTTGAGAGATCCAATGTTAATGTTTGAGTCAGAAGGCCCTCTTATCCCAATTACTTCCTCCAATGTGTCATAAGGGGCACCAGCTACAGCTAACAACTGCTCGACGTTAGCATCAACAACAATTATAATCATCCTTCCTTATTTTTTTTAAGCTTATCTTCCTCGAGTCTATTGTATTTTTTAGCATGAAAATGTATTAGATGATAAAAAAGATGCTGACCTCATCTCCCGGCCTCAAAATAGCAAATAGAGCACAAGCGATGGCGTGAGTACCTGAAAAAAACTGACATACAATAATGATGACAACAATGATAACAAATAACAGGACTTCTACAAGTAACATTAATACCAGCAGTTGTAAATTTGTAATGTATTAAATAAAATATCTACTTTACTGAACAAACCTGAGATCTAACCATTGCTGATTCAGCCCCAAAAATATCAGCAAATACAGAATCTAGGGCTTCACGGCCACCGCCATCATCATGTCCATACCCTGTACATCCACCAAAGTGCTGAAAGGATATTATTAATAAGGTCAAGAATGTAGGTGTGTAAACGGTCTGCATTCATAAATTATCCATAAATATATTACAACCGTATCCCTGTACCTGCATAAAATGATGCGGTACGGATACGGATGATTTGTAGTGCCTTAAAAAGATGCGGGTATCCAAAATTATCAAATAAAAAATAACAGCATAAACAAAAGGAGCCTATTACATGCTATAAGTTTTTCATTTGCAGGGTGGTGTCAAATTATCAAATTCTATTTGTGCATCTAAAATTCTAGTTTTTTCTTTTTCTTCCTTGAAATACCCTGATATTTCATATACTTGTTATCTAGTATGAATATCAAACAATATATGTAGGTTTGTTATGAATTGTGTTATTTAAAGTTTTTACTTTATTATTCTAAAATACCGATTTTTTGTTGTACTTGCAAATTTGTTAGTGGTATCTGTTAATGTCTGTTTCGAATTCGTATTCATCAATTATCCTCTCGTGTTCGTACAAGTTAAGATGCAGATTTAGTTTTAAATTTTGACATCCATCTAATATTTGTATCTGTATCCGCATTTTATTGAGCGGCGGATATAGATACGATTTCAGCACAATCCATTCTGAATCCTATAGTCAGGGGCGGATCCACCATTCATGAATGGGGGTCAATTGACGCCCACATTTAAAAAAATAATATATGTATTTATACAAGATTTTCTATATATTTAGAGTAAAATGCTGTGGATACTATGAAATTGACCCTCATTCGTAGCATGAAAATTTTATACGCTTGACCCCCATTCATGTTTGACCCCCATAGTTCGAAAGTCTGGCTCTACCGCTGCCTATAGTGGCACAAGAATGGCAATTTAAAATATTTAGACATTTTGGCAAGATGGAAGCAGTACTCAATTTTGATGGGTTTGAGATAAAGATTCTTGGGGGTTCCTTGGGACTCGATTTGAGATTCAAACTCTGCCAACTGTCCTTGTACTTGCTCTATTGACAGGGTTTGACCAATTTTAGTTGAAAATTCAGTGAATTTAGGACTAACTATCACAAATGCAAAACTTCAACTACTTGATGCAGTCTGCACAGTTCAATATGTTAAGTCTTAAGTGGTTTCCCGAAGCATTCTTAATTTAGCATTAAAAAGTGAGCTTTAAACTGTGATAGCTTACATGAGGAGCAATTCTGGCATTCTTGAAGGCAGTAAGCACACGGGCAGAGTTGATAGCCACCCTGCAATCTATCTCTCTGTACACCCCATACAGCGACTCCACTGCTCTCTCTACCTAAAATTAGTTAATAGTTACACCCACCAGTAATATCAAGCATCAGGCCAAGAGATAATTAATTATACAAGGTTGAGCACCAGCATACAATACCATGAAGAAAGGAGTAACCTTACCTCGGGATGAAATGGTGAAGAATAAGTTGAAGATGCGGAGCAGGATAAGAGCCTTCCTCGGGCTACTCGAACGGCCGACACTGACAGTGGCCCGGATACAGAAAGTGGCACTGTGGCGACCATGACAGCAGCGGCAGGAACAGCGAAAGAGATAGGCCTTTCAACTGGCTAGTTACCGGTTAGAACGAAAGAAATTATCAGGTCATATCGCAGAGAGAAACAAAAATGTTCGTAAATGGACCCCAAGGCCCAGTAGTGTAAGTTGTGGGCTGGGATGTAAAGCTCATATGTGGCAGCAATTATAGTACGTATGCCAATTTTATACAGGGCCACACAAACTGACCATCAATATCGATCTAATGATAGCAAAACAAAGGAAAATAGAAAAGAGGTTATAATTGGATGGGGTTTATGAGAACTGCCATTTACAAGGAAAATAGAAATAAAGAGCAATAGCGAAAATTACCAGTAATATATAGCTTTACTAATATATCACTTTCTCCACTAAAATTTACATCTATAATTAAGAAAATTGGGTGTTGTGGTCTTATTATGCTAATAATTAGATCCTTTTCTTATTTAACATATAGCATGTTGTTACTCAATGTATAACAAATTTACATTTTCTCAATATGAATTACCGGATTCTATCTTGCTAACTTTACATTTGATTTTTTTTATATATAATTAAGCTATGCTTCTGCGACAGTTTGTAATTTTGTGCTCCCTTTTGACACTAGTGGAGAACCAGACATCAGGAACGGTCAAAAAGGGACATCAGAACGGACCTACGGGCGATACTGACCCAGGCGTTACTGATAGTACCACTAATCAGGATCGGTCAAATAGCCGATACTGATTCCTAATCAGGAACGGTCGTTTGGTATTAGCCGTTACTAATTCAGACAATCAAGAACGGTCTATATTAACAGCCGATCCTGATTTATAGTATCAAGATCGGACTATACTAAATAGCCGTTCCTGATTCGTAGCTATCAGGATCGGATCTACTGTAGCCCGACACTGTTCCTTAGATATCAAGATCGGTCAATACTAAACAGCCGATCCTAATTCCATTTTTTTTGCCAATTATTTTTGTACCACAATTCCAATTAATCATACTATATTTGCTGGCCAATAATATTCAACACTCAATATTCAACACTCTGCATAATTAAGAAGGAGAGCACCTGATTCCTAGAGAATCTTTATTTAATTGTTTAACCCAAACTTTAGCACAATTAGCGCCACCACATAAACCTTGAGGGTATTGAACCCTACCTTAAACCATTTCAAAACCTATTTCAAAACCTCGAGTACCTACACTAGTGATCTGAACGTAAGTTAAATTCGGGTTAAAAGGTATATAAATTTATACTGAAAGTTGTTAGTACCATTTTGGTCCATTAGTAGGATAATGCATGTAAATACTATAGGCACTTCGGCTTGGCAGCGGTTCAAAGACTAGGGTTAGAACCCAGTGGGCTCCCTTGGCAGAATAGTGTAAATTGTATATTTAGATTATATTAGGAAGCACTTAGATTAGGTAGGGTCTTTGGGATATTTCAACTACGGGGTAGTATAGAGAAATAATATAATTGCGTACCTAAAATATTTCAGTCTTGGTAGCCCAAAAGCCGATCGCAAGATCGGAAAACCTTTCAAATCGCATAAACAAACACCCAGCACGCCCTGCGGGTAGTGACAGTGCCGCATGCGGGGTAGCTGTGGGACAATCTAGGCTGCATGCGACAGTGACAGTGCCGCATGCGACATAGAGAGACGTCGAAATTTATATTTTGCATAATTAAGAATGATAGAACATGAACCCTAGAGGCTCTCTATCTACTGTTTAACCTTAACCTTGATTGCAATTAGTGTCACTGCATCAAACCTTTTAAAAACTCCGATAACCTAAACTAGTGAAAATTATTTAAAATCTAATACACTATCCCTGTGGATCGACACCCCAATTATACTACACGGTAGGATCATGCGCTTGTGATCTGAACGTAAGTAGAAATTAGAGTTTATAAATCTTTAAAAGTAGTAGTTCACTTTGGACTCATCAATATGTTGCACATTTTTGACCAAATTGTATAAATAATTAATATTTTATAATATGGTTAGTATTATGCGCAAGCAAGCAGACAATTGCATCGCATAAGCGGGATATTGATATTCGAATAGTATATGTGGATGCCTTTTTTTAAAAAAAATTGAACTTACGAACTAAATGATTATTTAAAAAATTAAAATTAATGACAAAAATACTAAAATAACAATATGGTTTTAAAACACTGCAAGTAGGTGTGGCGGTAGGGAACTAGGGATTCATACATAATGTTCGAGGAGTACCTCAAATCATACCGAGCTAAACATGATTTTCACATTCAAATAATCGACCTGAACCGTTTAACGTAATTTTCATTTAAAAATATACTAAGAGATGAAACTTTACATTTTTTTAAATACTATTTTTTCGATAGACAGAAAATCCATATTTTTGAATGGTCCAGAATTAACCTTCCGATTCATGGATTTTTTATCTAGAGAAAAAATAGTAAAAAAATTCTAAACAATGTGAAATTTGATTTTCAAGTAATATTCATATGAAGATGGTTGTATTTTCTGTTTACCTTTTGACTTATTTGTAGGCTTAGATAGCTTAAGAGAAGAAAGTTTTACACGAAGACAATTGTTTTTTTTGCTTTTGTCAGTATACATGCGACATTTTACTCGGAGAGCATTTTTTTTCTGGATCAAAAGTTAGTTCTCATTTTAATTCGTATGTTCTCTCAAATTAGGAAATTTTCTGCGCGAATTAAATGAAAAAGTAATTTAGTGAAGGGCCCAAAGACCAAAGTCCAACATCTCAGGAGAGTATTTGGATTGGAAGTAGCCGTTACACTGTGTCAATCAATGTGGCGTGTCATTGAGAGACAACATTCAAGCCCTTCAATTTGCTCAAGTTGCTCAGTCTATTTATACGTAAATTACTCGAGCATACAATACGGAATGGAAGCTATCATGACATACTATCAACAGGATTTTATCAACTATATCACTTTTAATAACAGGAAAAAAATCAAATTAATTTTAAACGTTGAATTAGCTAAGGATATATGAATAAAAAAAATGAACTTTAAGTTTTGACTTAAAAAAAAAACAAAGTTAATAGATTGGAATGTCAAAACTATCCAAATATTTTTTTATGAAGTACATTGGGCTATCGCCCTATTAATATTTTATTTATATAAAGTTTGTAATTAATGGATGAAGTACGTATAAATGACTCCTTGGGTAGAATCATGAATATGTAGGAAACACAGCTCACATGCAAAAACAATAAGAAAAAAAAAAGAACATAAAACAATGTCGGTTTTGTACTCTGTATTGACTCCACCAACTCCTATCTACATTAGTTATGCCTCAATTAAAAAAAAAAAAGAGAAAATATTTATGGCTCATCACATATGGCTGAAAACAGATAGGATGATAGTGGTAAAATTATGTTTGTATTCTCTTTTTAGTTTTCAGATACAGTAGAGATCGAATCGAATATTTATTAAAAGATATATAAATATTATTAAAAAATATTAAAATTCATAATATTTATCTAATTATAATTATAATAGTGAATAACATGAATTTTTCATGAGTGAGCCTATGGTGCTATGCATAGCACGGATGGGGTCCGTGCTACGGCTCAAAATTTGACTTTTAAAATCCTAACGGTCGATCCAACCGTTCAATGTGATAACCATATGAATATGTACTTGCAAACTAAATTTTATATTTTTTCGAATTTTTTTACTATTTTTTTAGATAGGTAGAATTTTGATGGTCCAGAATTTTCAGAAAACACTGATTTTTCTACCTATCTAAAAAAATAGTAAAAAAATTCGAAAAAATATAAAATTTAGTTTGCAAGTACATATTCATATGGTTATCACATTGAACGGTTGGATCGACCATTAGGATTTTAAAAAGTCAAATTTTGAGCCGTAGCACGGACCCCATTCGTGCTATGCATAGCACCATAGCCTCACTCATTTTTCATAATATATATTAAACTATATGATATATATCTACTATTCAGATACAAATAAGTAAAATTTTAAACTATATATATACCCGTATCCGAAAGCATGGGCGAACCCAGTAAGAACCAGGGAGGGCAATCTGCTTACATGGATTTTGAATTTTTATGAAGATTTAAAGGTCCAGGTCAACTTTGCCTCCTCCCCGGTATTTTATTAATTTGCCCCCCTCCTGAATTATAATTTGCAATTAGGGTTAATTTAGAGTTAACATTAGAATAAATTTCATAAATTATGATTGAAAATTAGGATTAAAAGTTAGAGCATTGAAAATTAAAAATATCATGAATATTGGAAATTATAAGTTAGAATATATTTAATAGTATCTTATTAGTTAATAAGTTTGATTTTGATTCGTTATTTTCTTACCCCCTGATGAAAATTCTAAATCTGTCCCTGTCCATACAAATATTTAGATATCGAACATCCGTATTTAATTTTCAATACGAATCGAATATTATGCTCCCCTACTAGTCATCAGACCCGCAGCAGAGATTTGACGAATATTTTTTATAAACCATAATTAAAAATAATAATTTTAGGAAACCAACATGATTACTTTTGTTTTTATAAAAACCATAAGAACCGAAATGGCATTTCGGTCCGTATTGGTTTCACAAATTTTCAGAAAGGCGGCAACAGAAAATCTGAAAAAGACTCCGGACCGAAATGCCATTTCGGTCTTTTTTTTTTTAGGGTTTGCTTAATAGATAGCATTATTGTAAATTGTTTTAATTTTTTACATGAAAAATATATTTTGCAGGGCAATAAAACAGTTGTTCGGATCCTGTAGCTAGTTTAGTTGATTTTTTTTATGAAAACATTTACATTAACAAAGATGTGTAATTCTTACTTGCTAGGTTGTGCCAACAAAATTGAAAATAAAATAGAGTAAATTCAAATTTCATCTAATATTCTCTATGGGAGATAAAAAAAAAAGTGATCCAGCTAAAAAGACATAGTTAATTGTCTTTCGGTTTCAAATTCAATTTGACCTACATCTGATATGATATATGAACACAAGTGAGAAATCCAACATTATGCAAACCCTAAAAAAAAAAAAAAAAAAAGTTGGGACTGAAATGCCATTTCGGTCCCAAGGTATTACACCGAAGGCTACACGACAAACTGTGAAACCAACAAGGACCAAATTGCCATTTCGGTCCCAAAAAAAAAAACTACCGGACCGAAATAGCAATTCGGTTCTTATGATTTTTGTAAAAAAAAAATAATCATGTTGGTTTGGTAAAAATATTTTTTATAATTATGGTTTATAAAAAAAATTCAGATTTGATTGCTCTACAATCTACAGTTCTACACCAAACAAAAAAAGGTGCTGTGGGTGGGGTCATGTGGTCATGTGGTCATGGCCTCATGCGTTTGGCGCCTGGCATCAGTGCCAGTGCGCGGGCCTAACAGCATAACTAACTTCTAAACCCACTGTCCTAGCTAGGCTCGTTGTATCAATGGGCAAATTCCAAAGGAAAGCACAGTACGTTTTAATGCAGATTTCTATCCGTCCGATTTATTTAAGATTTGTGTACAATTCAGATCTCAGAAAATCTTACTGACTGACTGAAAGTTCCTCCGTCCGTACGTCGTGCAGTGCGTGTACGACGTATATATATATATAGAGAGAGAGAAGATCAGCTCCAGTCCAAGTGTCCCTATTCTATTTTTTATTTTTTATTTTTGTCTCCCAATTCAGCTCTAGCCCCGGGAAAAATTAAGTTTCCAATTGAAAAAAAAATAGAATATATGATCACTGGATTGGTAGGAGGCATGTCATACTCATATTGATCTGTAACAAACATTGCATGGGGCCCGGCCCGGCCTGGGTCAATACCAAAACAATATAGGCAGTGAAAGTAGATTTTCTTTGAGATCAAGGACGGGAGAAGCAACACAATTAATAGAAATAATATGTTCTGACTTCTGAATGAATGAATTTTATCTATACTAATTCCATATTAATTCACTTCGTTTCCAAAATTATTTACCAAAATACACTAAAATATTATGAAAAAAAATGTATATGAGTTCATCGACTAATTCTATTTTTTTCAACTTCAATTGCGATCAAATTTGTCATCCAATAAAATCATTTTTTATTTAACTTGCAAAATAACAACTCCACACCAATAATCAGATTAATTAAAAATACAATATCTTCCACTAAAGATATCATCATAAGATGCAGCTATATATGCATTATTTAATAAATGCTAAAAAAAAACAATCTATCAAAGCTTCAAGTAGGGATGTAACTCAAGTTAGATCAACTAAATTTTATATCATCCATTGCTACTAATTGCTGCTTCTTACTCTTTTCTTTTCTTTTTTTCTTTTAAAACTTTTCAATGATTTACTTGGAAAAAAATGTATGATTTATTTAGTTCGTGTTTATGTTTTTTTTTTAAATGAAGTGTATTGCTTAAATTTAATATGAGATTTGATTTAATTTGTAAATATTTTACCAAATTGAACCGCAATAATTAAAGTAAGTAATTATTCTACTATATCAATTTGTGTTAATTAATAAAAATGTAGAAATCCATGAAATCCGGTCGCCTATAAAGAATGCAGATTAAATGATTTTTAAGTTTGATTAGTTAGGGTTTAGAATTTAGAGTTTAATTAGGGTTTAGTATTGATCCACATTTTTTCACATTCACAAGCAACTTTAGCTGCCCCCACCCCCCTAAGAAAGATAACGAGACAAAAATGAAGTTTTTTATTTGATATGCGAACAACAATTTTGCAATACATATTATTAATTAACCAATCAAAATTAATCTATAAATTTTACCGAGGGAAAGAATTATTTCTAGCATAATTCCATTAATTTCTACAAAATATATTTAGCCTTATTATATATATACATCTATATATAGAGTAGAACTAGGGTGCTCTCGAGTTCACCAAGCCCTTGGTGAACTCAAGTCCAAAACTCATCGGATCGGCTTCAAACGACGAATCCGACCGTTGAAACCCGTCTACCTTACGAGTGATGCGTCTACATGCAAAAATTTTAAATTTTGAAATTAATTTTGCATAGAGTCAAGTGGTCAAAAAACGTCAAAAAATGAATGCATTAAAATTAATTTATTAACCTTCTAATTTTGACCACTTGACTCTATGCAAAATTAATTTCAAAATTTTAAATTTTTGCATGTAGACGCGTCACTCGTAAGGTAGACGGATTTCAACGATAGAATTCGTCGTTTGAAGCCGATCCAATGAGTTTGGACTTGAGTTCACCAAGAGCTTGGTGAACTCGAGAGCACCCTAGTTCTACTCTATATATATATATACACACACTTGCCTAACTGAAGTGACTTTAATTATGAAAAGATTAATTGATGTCGACTGTTATTGGGAACCGTAGGAGATGTCGTTATACTTGTCACAGGATGATGAATAATCATATTTTCGGCCAGAGTAAGCCCTCATATGTGGTCATAATCATATTTTGGCCAGATTAAGCCCTCATATGTGGTCATGAAATGAAAGGTATTTGAACCTCCTCGTAATAATAATTAATGAAGATATTTTTGGCATTAATTTCTTGATTTAAGCTGTCACTGTATGCACAACTATACATGGATGCGCCCTAGCTCCCCTGTAGTCACCTCTCAAGTCGAGTATATATATAGATGAGCTATGCTACTACATGGAGTAAAACGCGTTTGTACTTCACGCCGTATTTTTATTTTGAAAGTCCAAACGACCGATCCGAACCGCTCAACATGATCTCCATATTGAAATGTGCTTGGAGACCAAATTTTACATTTTTTAGAATTTTTTTACTATTTATTAAGCCACTTTGAAAATCTGAAAATCCGGGTGAACAATGAAAAACAGTAAAAAATTCTGGACTGCCTGATCAGTGATTTTCAAAGTGGCTTAATAAATAGTAAAAAAATTCTAAAAGATGTAAAATTTGGTCTCCAAGCACATTTCAATATGGAGATCATGTTGAGCGGTTCAGATCGGTCGTTTGAATTTTCAAAATAAAAATATAGCGGCGTGGAGCACCAACGCGTTTTACTCCATGTAGTAGCATAGCTCAATTCTATATATATATATGTTAATTTGTGGAGCCCACAGATAAAAAAATATTAATTGTGCTCTGCTCATCATTAAAATAATTCCCAATGTGGACTTATTTGAATACGGTTCGGTGATCGGTCCCTACTCCCGAGATTTTTATTAATATCCAAAGTTTAATAGAAATTAATATTTATGCTCAGAATTCTGAGTTTTTGCCAAAAATGTCCAAGCCGGCCATACAATGGCCGGCTTACTTTTTTTTTTTTCTTAGAGACACTATGAAGAGCAAAATAATGAAATCTAACACTGAAAATTTGAATTTTTTGTTTAAATTATTTGTTAGATTACTTCTTTTGATTTATAATTAGCATATTTATACTAAAATACACTAGATTACTTGAAATTATGTTGAATTACACTATATTACAATAAATTATGTTGAATTACACTAAATTACGTTAAATTACGCTAAATTACAATAACTTCGCTAATTATGCTGAAATACGGTAAATTACGCTAAAGTAGACTGATTTGTGCCATCTTTCATGAATCATTAAAAAATAGTAAAAAAATTTGAAAAATAGTAAAAATTAGTATTCTACAAGTTCATTATGTTACTAATGAGTCCGGCTAGTATAACATTGGTGTCATTTCGGCCTATATAACACCAACTCCAAAATCTATCGTATCGACTTCAAACGGTTAATCCAACCGTTCAAACCCTTCTACTTTATGAGTTGTATGTTTACATGCAAAATTTTATAATTTTTTGAATTTTTTTAGTATCAAATCAAGCGGTCAAATGTGTGAGTTTTTAAGTTAATTTTAATGCATTCATTTTTCAAGATTTTTGACCGCTTGATTTGGTACTAAAATAACTAGAAATTTTTTTTTTTTTTGCATGTAAACACACAACTCATAAAGTAGAAGGGTTTGAACGGTTGGATTAACCGTTTGAAGTCGATACGATAGATTTTGGAGTTGGTGTTATATAGGCCGAAATGACACCAATGTTATACTAGCCGGACTCGTTACTAATTTCCTGAGCTACTTAGATTGAATAATAGAAATGAAAATCTTAATTGGAAACTTCAACTCAAGTTTTGAGGCTCTTTCCTTTGTTTTTTGGCAATTCTGAATTTTGAAATCTAGCATAGCGAGCATGGATGCATGCGTCTTTTCGCAAGCTTTCCGAAAAGTGGTCATTTGCTGAAATCGGACACTCGAGCGCCGTTTTATGACCGTTTGAAGTTTCGTCGTCGTTTTTCGCCTTTTCAGTGAAGATATCGTCCCTATTCATATGTAATTTAGCGTAATTTACCGTATTTTAGCGTAATGTAATGCAATTTAATTTAACTTAATATAGTGTAATTCAACATAATTTCAAGTAATTTAGCGTATTTTAGTATAAATATGCTAATTATATATCAAAAGAAGTAATCTATCAAATAATTTAAACAAAAAAATTCAAATTTTCAGTGTTAGATTTCATTATCTTGCTCTTTATAGTGTCTCTAAAAAAAAAAAAGAGTAAGCTGGCTATTTTATGGGAGAGTAAACCGGCCATAAAATGACCGGCTTGGACATTTTTGGCGAAAATCCAGAATTCTGAGCATAAATATTAATTTCTATTAAACTTTGGATATTAATAAAAATCTCGGTCCCTACTCCCTATCTATCATGTTATATTTTATAAATTATTTTTCCTCGTCTGGCAGAAAGCTTGGTGGCGACATCGATCCCTTAATTAGATTATACATTATTTATGTCCGTTTAAGCAAAATATTAGATGCTACCTTTGTATACAGAACTGCACTCATATATTTGGTAATCAAATGATAGCATCAAGCATTTATATATATCGTCTATTTACTTTTATAAAATCACAATCAATGTGGATATATCTTTTAATTCTATGGAATGCAATACAAGTCATAAATGGTCAAGTTTACAAGAAATTATTAATAAACCAAGATTATCTACCATTTCTGACAAAGCAGAATCAGTGCATGCTACAAAAGAAGCAACAAAATAAACGCCACAGCAGATTAAGGCCGTCAAAACAGAGGTCCTCTCTTCGTCCTCTTAAGTCAAAACTCAAAAGCAAGCCACGGAGCAATCCAGCAGATCTAGACCGTCCGCTTTGATCAAATTTTGCATTCCACATTTCCACGACACGTGACGTGAGGAGCCTACCAGCCCGGCCCCAGCCCCAGCGCAGCCCCGTGCTTATTTGGCAATAAAATAAAATAAAAGAATCTAAGAAAGGCGGGAGGGAGTCAATTCATTAATATTTCTTTTTCATGCTCCAAAAAGTGGCATCGAATATCCTGGGACATATTCGCTTCTCTATTCAGCAAATGCCTACCTCTACCTTGTTTATTATTTGTGCGGTCACAAAAACCCTCTATTTTTATTTTATTTTGTACGAGTCCTCCTCCTCACTCTGTAGTCTGTTCCATTGATTGAGCTGAGGAGCTCTCAAGTCTCAATGTGGACCACGAGTTGTCAGTCTCCACGTGGATAGGGATGCCATGTAAATATGTAATACATGTAATTGTAATCGTAACTATTTTTGTTTTTATTTCATTTGAGGCTTAATTTCTTGCTATTTCAAATTTCAATTATAGAGAGACAGAGCCTATAAATAGATATACAGGCGGAGCCGCAGAGACCTCACAAGAGAGAAGAGACTGTGAGGAGAGAGAGAAAAGAGGTCAGCTGTACCAAACAAATCTTCTTCTCTCTTCCTTCTCATTTGAAATCATTTCTCGTGCGCTGCCGCTCAGGTTCCTTCTTTTTTCTTATAAGAAAACCTAATACAGGTGCGTTTTCTGCTTGCTGATGGTCATCTAAATTTGATTAAGAGGAATCTTAGTGCCTCGATCGTCTCTCCAGGTATCGTCCCATTTTCTCTCAATTTTATTTTCCTTCTTTTTCTTAAATTATAATTTGGACATGTTGGTTCCTCTTTGTTTGATGTACGAGAGAGAGGTATCTTGATTCCAAATAGCATATTCTTCCGAAATTTGGAACCTCAAAATGGGGTGGTTCATGGTGCAAAATTAGGATAAATCTAGAGGAATGCTATGATCTCTTTAAGTTTATGTTTATCCAAATATAAGTACATCTAACATTTGTTTTGTAACATAGGCGACAAACCCTAACCTGACATTAATAACCTGCCCAACGTAACAATCCGAACACAAATCTGACCAACTCAGTTTATTAGATAAACAATGGAGGAGTCCATTACTTGTTACAATTGGAGAGCTTTTCACCAGCATGGAGCATCTTTACCGGAATCACTGAAACAGATAATTTTCTAACATCCGAAATTTTATTAATAGGAATATAAATAAAAAAATATCGGTAATGAGGAAGATTTTCGTGGAAATTCGACATATAGGAAAAACGTGATAGTCTATAACGTCCAGGGGATGTTATAGACCATCACGGCCAGCTTAGAAAATTGTAATTACCTAACTAATTACGGTCTTGGACTTTACAAATAATCACGTCCAATGGTCTTGGAAAAAAAAAAAATCCTGGACGTTACAGACAACAATGGTCTGGACCCAGCGGACCAAAAAAAAAAAAATCCCTGACCGTGATGCTATTTGTTTTGTCCGGTCTCTAATATTTTTTTGTTGCTAAGTGACAGTATTACTTCAACTACTTTTGTTTGTAACAAAATGCCAAGTCAAAATTGGGTGTCACCTATTTCAAGCTCTGACAGCAACAATTTTTTGCCAGGGATATCATATCTTAAAATCATATCTCTGGCCGTGATGGACAATGAAGTTTAGTGTTTTATTTTTATTTTTTCTGCCTCTCTGACTGTGATGGACAAAGACGTCCAGGGATTATGTTTTTTCGATAGTCTATAACGTCCAGACCTGGACGTTATAGACTATCACGTTTTTCCTATATGTCAATTTCCACGAAAACCTTCCTCATTACCGATATTTTTTTATTTATATTCCTATTAATAAAAATTTCGGTTTCTAACACCTAACCAAGCCTTGTAACCTTAGTTAACTCCAATTTAGTTTAGAAAATACATCAACTTCTTTATAAACATTTATACATTTCAATAAAAATTCAATACAGTAACAATTACAAAGCCTTCTATTCTAAATACATCTCATTTTATGGTATAAGAGTCTTAGGCAAATGCCAGGGCACCTGAACCACCACCTCCTCCACTGTTTATCTCATAATACAGTTGTATGAAAAGTAAAACCAATTCTACTTGGATCCAAGATTACCCAAACCTGGGAAAGGCTCAAATCCAAATGACTCGAATCCAAAAACAGATTTAAACCCCATGAAACCCAAATCCAATGACTTGTATCCCAAAATGATCTGACCTGAACAAATGATCAATGTAACCAACAATAATTATCCGAAATAATTCAACCTTAAAGTGATGTTCACCAATACTCTCTGTAACTCCATAACCAGAAGTCGTAAATCTAGTGATTCTTCAACCCGGTGACCTCAAGGCGCATTGATATGTATGTAATTTGCTTAAATATATACACTAATCCTGGTCCAAGTGTTAACCAATTGGCATGGCATGCCATCCCAATTAACCAAAAGCCTGATGACTGACCTGCAGTGCTGACACAGCTAATCTGTGACTTGTAGCAGCACGAACCTGATTATTTGCATCTTGAAATAACCGTAATACAGTTAGTCTGTAACCTGAAGCAATCTAGACTCGATTAATTGGCACATTCCAATTGATCAAAATCAGAATAAATCGCCACCCAAATCAACCCAGACCCAAGTTTGATAGGTATGCAGGGACTGGACCTAGGACTTGACTCGAAGCCAAAATGACCAAATCCAAATCCAAACCCAACTGTTTTGTCCAATTACCACCACTGGTTTGTATGCGTCACATGCATATGATAGATAATATTCATAGAATTGAGTGTTTTTTATATGGTGTAGAACTAAGGTGTTCTTAAGCTCACCAAGCCTCTTTGTGAGCTTAATTCAAAAACCTATCGGATTGACTTCAAACGATACATCCAAACAGTTGAATCCGTTCTACTTCACGAGTGATGCATTTACATGTCAAATTTATAATTTTTCGAACTAGTTTAGTATAAAGTCAAGCGGTAAAAAAATGATGAAAAATGAACTCATTAAAATGAACTTATAAATCATCTTTTTTTGACTGCTTGACTTCATACTAAATTAGTTCAAAAATTTAAAAATTTGACATGTAAACGCATCACTCATGAAGTAGATGGGTTTCAACGGTTTAGATGCATCGTTTGAAGTCAATCCGATAGGTTTTTGAGTTAAGCTCACAAAGGGGCTTGGTGTGCTTAAGAACACCTTAGTTCTACTCTTTTATATGTATTGTTTTGATATTTGCAAGTTATAAAGATGCCCTATTACTATGCAAGTAATTAGCTGTCATTACCAATTTTTCTCTCTTTTATTTTCTGACAGTCTCTTTTCTGTTCTAGATTTGTAATTTCTCATTTAGTGATCAAGATGGTTAATTTTGGGAAGAAGTTGAAGGCAGAACAGGTGGAAGAATGGAAAGCGTATGGACTTCTTTTTCCCCTTTTCCTTTTTCCTCTGTTAAATAAACTTGTTAAATGAATTAGCATGGCTTCAGTACATTTTTCTTGAACTTTTCCATCATTTCAACTGTAGATACTACATTAACTACAAGTTAATGAAGAAGAAGGTCAAACAGTATGTTCAGCAAAATCGCATAAATGGAAAAGATCGTCAGCAAGTTTTAAAGGAATTCTCAAGAATGCTTGACGATGAGGTTTTAACTAATTCTTACAACCACTTTTTCTCATAAATTGAACCCAACTAAATCAAATAACAACTTTTCTTCCCAAATTTTATACAGATAGAGAAGGTGGTACTATTTATTCTGGAGGAACAAGGCCGGCTTGCAAGTCAAATCCAAGAACTGGAGTCGCAACGTGATGCCATTTTAGAAACATCTGACGTATCAGAAGTAAGCAAGCTGAAGGAGTCTTACAGGGAAGTCGGCCGTGACCTTCTCAAGCTTCTTCGATTTGTTGATATGAATGCCACAGGCATTAGAAAAATTCTGAAGAAATTTGACAAACGGTTTCGTTATAAGTTCACCGATTATTATGTGGGCACTAGGTCAAACCATCCCTACTCTCAGCTTCAACAGGTCTTCAAGCAAGTGGTATATATGTTTAATCTATTGAAAGTTTGCTGTTGACTTTTTCACTCACATTTTTTGTATGAGTTTTAATAAAACTACTTTATTTGCTTTTTTATATGCAAAGGGCATTGGGGCGGTTGTTGGGGCCTTATCTCGCAACCTTGCATTTCTTCAAGATCATGAAGGCAGCTATTTGTCTATCTATGATCATCCAACTGCTCTTGTGAAGGTTTTGATTCTCACTATCATCCAGATGCTATTAATTTGTCTATAATTAATGTAATTTCTGTGGCCCCATCACAGAGGCAAAAGCAAATAAATGCCTCAAGTCTCACAATATATGTATATATTTCTTTTATTACAGGATCCAGTCATAGAACAAATAAATGCATCAGTCAGCAAACTCACTCACTCCACAAACTTCCTAGAATTCTTGGGCCATCACGCGCTCATAGTCCCCGAAGATGCAATCATATGCCCAACTGAAGACCAACCCGATGATGGAACCTATTGCTTCATGTCCCTTCTCCTTAACCTGGTCAACACTTTCCTGTACATGGTCAACACATACATCATTGTGCCAACAGCTGATGACTACTCAGTGAGCCTTGGTGCTGCTGCTACAGTTTGTGGTATCATCATTGGGTCAATGGCAGTGGCTCAAGTTTTCTCATCAGTCTACTTTAGTGCATGGTCTAACAAGTCCTACTTCAGACCCCTTGTTTTCAGCAGCATTATGCTTTTTATGGGCAACTTATTGTATGCTTTAGCTTATGACCTAAATTCTTTATCACTACTTCTCTTTGGTCGCCTCCTCTGTGGGTAAGCATGCATGCAGTTGATTTAATTATTCATATAAAGTCACAAGTACTTACTATTGAATAATTCATGCATACTAATTGCATGCAGGTTGGGCTCAGCTAGAGCTGTGAATCGCCGTTACATCAGCGATTGCGTGCCTCTCAAAATTAGGCTTCAGGCATCTGCAGGCTTTGTCAGTGCGAGTGCACTGGGAATGGCATGTGGACCTGCTCTGGCAGGCTTACTCCAGATCAAGTTCAAGATCTATTCTCTGACTTTTAACCAAAACACTCTGCCCGGTTGGATCATGGCAGTCGGATGGCTGCTCTACTTGATCTGGTTATGGATTTCTTTCAGAGAACCTGCTCGTGATAATCAAGGAGATCATGACAACGCATCACAAAATAACAGCACAAGTATGATCCTTTCTCTCTGTTGTTCTGCATGCATACGATTTTGTATGAAATTGGAATTTGACACTTAATTTGTTGAACTCAAAATAGGCCATGAGGGACATAGTACTGATATAGAAAACGGTCTCAACCAGCCGTTGCTATTGGATGCAAAAGAGAGGGATGATGAAGAAGACATAGAGGAGTGTGATGATAGTGAAGAGGCATCGTCTAAAGACTCACGGAAGCCTGTAAGCTCTATTGGTGAAGCTTACCGATTGCTCACACCTTCTGTAAAGGTTCGCTCAAATCATTCTTTTTTTTTCATTTTAGAACAATTTCTTAAAAAAATGAACTTCTCTTTTGATCTTTTCATGTTATTTTGTTGACCTTATTACCAATTTTAACTTGTATTGTTTCATTATTCTGTGTCATATATAGGCACAACTACTGATTTATTTCATGTTGAAATATGCAATGGAGATCCTCCTATCTGAGTCGAGTGTGGTCACCACTTATTATTTTAAGTGGTCAACAAGCACAGTAGCCCTCTTTCTAGCTATACTTGGGCTCACTGTTTTACCGGTCAATGCTATAGTAGGAAGTTACCTTACTCGACTTTTTGAAGACAGGTAAAATCTTTGTGTCATGTTAATTAATTTTCTCAGTTTCTTCACCGGACTAGGCAAATTAACTGGAGCATCATTGCTGTAGGCAAATATTACTGGGATCAGAAATATTGGTCCTGATTGGTATACTCCTGAGCTTTAAGTTCACTAGTCATTACTCGGTGCCGCAGTACATCACCTCCGCTTTAATTACTTTTGTAGCAGCTGAAGTTCTAGAAGGTACTTTACCTTTATATTCAGTCATTTCTATTTGTTTTCTAAAATAGCAATACTAATTGACATTTGTTGATTGCAATATATAGCCATGTTAATTAACTGTCATTAATTTGTTAACTACTTGTAGGGGTCAACCTCTCCCTGCTATCAAGGGTAATGTCATCCCGTCTAGCTCGGGGAACATTCAATGGAGGGTTGCTGTCTACTGAGGCCGGTACACTTGCTCGAGTAGTAGCTGATGCCACTATTACATTAGCCGGTTATTTAGGCCAAAGCTTGCTTCTAAATGTCACGCTTCTGCCTTCTTTATTTATTTGCATCGTCTCTATTATTGCAACCTTGTGCACTTTTAATACTTTATATTGATAATCTATCTAGTGTTATGCTGTCAACTTGCTATCTACTGTGTAGCCTGAATTTCCATGTCAGATAAAACTAGCTCCTTTGGGTGCATGCCTCAATATGTAGATATCAACAGCTAGTTGTGTAACTAGATAAATTAGCCAAATGCAAATGTTTGTAGGACTAAACTTGCTACAAGATATAAATATTTTACATACTTTTTCATTATGTTGCTTGTTCCTATATTTTCTCTCCCTTTTGTTAATGTTTATTCTATCTTCCTGAAAGAAATTATATTTTCTGTACAATTTAAGCCTCAATTTTCGGTGGGTGCTATTTGGTACCAAAACCAACATTCTGTTCTTTTTCTGGTTCAATCAATAATGAAAATGAGTTGAAATATTGTGGCCAGATATGGTTGGTTGATTTCCTATTATTATTATTATATGAAATGGGTTTAGGCATATTTAGTGCTATTGGAATGCATATGTTAAACAATTAATATGATATGATTTCTATTAGATATATATGCCCATGCTGCACTTTAGAAGAAACATTTATTTTTTAACTTTATGTGTGCTTTGTCTCAAATTTGCTCTTTAATTGATCTGTTCTTAGAGCATCTTCATCCATGAAATTGATTAGCAATTTCAAACTGCTATCAAAAAGTAAAGAGAAATTAATTTCAATTTTATGAAAGTGAATTTAAAAGTGCCAACTAAAATTTTGCAATTTAATTTGCAAGCTTATGAAGATGCTCTTAGTTGTTTAAGCTAAAACAGGCTCGCCCTAAATTAGGATGGATCTATATTGCTAGATATAAAACATAACCTGAATTACAGCCCTAATGGAATAAATTAATAGAATGTAGGTTGCTTCATGATCACATTATATCCCAAATACAATTTGGTAAATCACAAGTAATTTAACATTTGAGCTGTGATAATTAACAATTGACAGTAACATATTTGGTTGCTTGCTTACGTGCTTTTCAGAAATTTTGGGACATATGATTACAGGTTAAACACCGTAGCCCCTGACCCGTCCATTGCGCACATTCTATTTTTTTATGTGATGTTACGTTAATTTAGGAACTGTCAATGTGGCAATTGCAAAATAGGTCCTATCTATCTAACGTGACCTCCTTTCAGAAAAAATCTGTCCAAAAGTACTTCAAATGGACTGCTATACTTGAAAAAAAATGATATACGATTGCGATTGACTGCTATACTTAGCGAACAAAAAAAAGAAAGAAAGAGAAGACAATTAAAAATAGAACGAGAACACGATTAAGGAACCGTCACATATATTCTGTCTGTGGTATTGGTAATTATAATGAGCCATTCAGTTTCCTCACCTTTATGATAAATTCACACACTTTTTTGAAATTTTACTAGTTGTTTAGAATTTTTGAAAATCAATGAGTTTTTTTTTTTTCATGTTGCAAGCCCGTAGGCATTTACAGGAACCCCTATTACATTCCTGCTACATTCCATTTCTATTACATTCAAAACTAAAACAAAAAATATTCAGAATAAATTCTAACTTAATATCTCTGGAAACAGAGGATACGAATATCCAGCATAATTTCATCCTTAAATTCTCCTTTTTTTGCTAGAATGTCGGCCACCTCATTGTGACGTTTGTTGATATGCTGACACTTGAACTCCTTATACGAAGCTGTTTTCACAGTGATTGTCAAAAATTCTAAACAAATAGTAAAAAAATTAAAAAAAAATGTAAAATTTGATCTCTAAATACATTTTAATATGGAGATCATGTTAAAAATTTCAGATTGACTTTTTAAACTTTAAAAATAAAGAAATGAGCGGAAAGTAAAACAACCTCTTTACTTCCCAAACCACCGTAGCCCAATTCTCTCTCTCCATATGATTGTGTTGGAACTTGAGTTCTAAAAACTCAAACTTCCCTTTTCAATAAATTTGTCTAAAAAACCTCCATTTGTAATATCTTGTTAAATTGAGGACTTCTATGAAAGTTTTAATTTCCAATTAATCTATTTCAGTTTCTTTCTGATTGTAACCGTAATTATTAAAAGTTGAAATCCGTTTTGTTTCAGCCTCTTTTAATAGGCGCAACATTTACAGCCTTTCTCACCTTCTAATAATTTAATATAGAAGTAAATCCTCATTACTAAATTAATGAATACTCTCTCGCTTCTTATAAAGAAGATTAAAGCCTTTCTTTATTGACACCCCTTTGAATTATATACTCTTTCGTCCTATTACGGAGATATATATATATATACTAGTATCGTGCCCGTGCGTTGCAACGGGTACATATTACAAGAAAAAAAAATCTCATACAAGGTCAGATGAGCCGAAATCAATAGCCTTCAATGTAGAATCATCATCTTTCGACGCAAAGAGAAAATTCTGAAAAATAAAAATCATAAAAACCTCAGTTTTGAGTATTTTAAGACTAGTACCAAATAAGTTTTATGTAAATCATACTTCGTTGCTTGTTTCCCTTATTAAAGCACATCAGAGGCTAATTAAAGTTAAAAAAAACTAACCAATATGCCTCTAAAAGGAGTATCAAAGCAGGAGCAACATGAAAAATATACATACTGCATACCTTTATTAACATAATTTGAAGGAATATTAAAGAGAGTCTAAAGACAATTTTGAAAGATACCTTGCCAGGATCCGATCAAGCAATTCACCTCCTTTGCACAACCTTTATTAACATAATAAAGTTATTAATCACCTTCAATATCAAGCAATTCACGTTGCAACGGGGACATTATAAGAAAAATATGAAGAGATTTTTTTATTGACATCTCACCCATAATTAAGAAAAAATATATAAATGAAAATAAAAAAAACACAAATGAAAAAAAACAGAGAGATAAATAATAAATGAAAAAGATGCAAACTTTGTTTAAAAAATCACTTTGAAAAACTGAGAATGAAGTTGAGTTATGAGAGAAGGCGTCGGAGCTCCGGTCGACGCTGTCGGGTAGCACGGCGGAGGAGGAGAAGAATCCGAAATTAGAAGCTACAGCTCCAAAGTGAACAAAAAGGAAAAGGAAACAAAAACCCCAGTAAACAAAAAGGAAAAAAATTTCTGCCCTTTCGCTACAGCTCCAAACCCTTCCCTTAGAAAGGTGGCTCCCCTCTACTTATTGTTGAACGATTCAATTGATTTGTTTACAAATAAAATTGGAAATGTGTATATAGAAACAATATTGATCCATTTAAGGGAAAAAGAACAATATGGAAATCAATATCGTACTATTTGGACAATTCTAGTGATTTATTAACTTTCTATTCATTATTTCATTGGTCCATTTATGGGAAAAAATATTGATTTTCATTGTGCTTAATTGAACAAGGAGAATAAGGAATCACATTTTTATTGTTTGCATAATTGAGTGTAGGGGAAATAAGGAAATATATTCCTTGTAGATAAATATCATAAAAAATTGAATTGTTCTAAATTTAATTGTAACATATAGTGTGGCTGTATGTGTGGCGAGATTTCTTTTAACTAAATATAAACTTCTACACATAAAAGAGATGCATTTAATCAAAAGATGACAGATTATGTGATTGGAGGGCTGATATTAAATCCGAAATTTCATCTTTCAATCGTAGCCGTTGGCGGATCAGGACATCAACGTGCTTAATAATGAAATGGAGATATATGTATAACTATATCCCTCTTGGTTTTGTATCCGAAGTGGAAAAGATCATAGAAATATTCTCTTACTGTTTTTATACTCTCTCCACCGATAAAATACACAAAATCACAAGTTTGAGTAATTCTCAGTTTCATCTTCTAATAATTATCCGAAAATGAAAAACTTTATCTCTCTCGGATAACTCATTCCATTATACACTTTCAGTTTCACACAAACTGAAAAAGAAGGTTAATTAATCAATATTTCTGCTTATATCTCCCACATATCTCCCTTGACAGAGATCCAGTTTTCTACTTTATCAAATTAAATTAATTCCGATATGTGCTGGATATTACGGAGTTATCGTCAGTTGCTTCCATGGCATATCTAAGGAGTAACAACTCCGGATTATCTTAGTTGCGGTTCCATCTTGCACAATAAGACGAAATACGCTTAAGGATAGTGCTTCGCACGATCCGGATAACTCCATTTCAATTAGATTTATTTTAATTAATTTATAACTATCTGAATTATTATGAAAATTTATCCCAACAGATTGACCATCATTCACGTCCACTTTGCAAATTAAGGAGTAAAAGATATAATGAGAAAGGAAAGAGTATAATGGTCAAATATTATTTTTTAATTAGTTTTAGATATATATTGTAGAGTTATAATGAGTATATATGTGAGTATTTAATATTTTGAAGGGTAAATATGATATTATAAACTTTTGAGGGGATACGTAATATTGAAGTTTTAAGATAATTACGTGAAATTCTCCCAAAATATTATTGGTCTCTAAGAAAATTTATATGATTGACCCCTTAATTATAGGCCATCATTTTAGAACAATTGCTAATGTATGGTTGTTAATGAGCTGAGTTTGAACGAGTCACCCCCACTCGTGCTCAGCTCATTTAGTTAATGAGCGAGTCAACTCGAGTTGGGATGAAAATAACGAGTTGTAAACGTAACTCGAGTTTACCTCATTACCAATTCGAGTTGGCTCACTACTCGTTTGACCCAGTTATTATTTTATATGTACACTTTTATTGTTTTGTCATTATATGTACCACAAATTTTAATTACCAATCAAACAAGTGGCCTAGGAAGAGTGTACATAAACACAAACTCATAACTTTTTTGTGGCGAATTTTTGTGGAACTCGTAGTCACTTATAATAGAGGTTAGAGGGCCTGATATCTATTGTGGCGAACTTTTGTGTAACTCGAGTTGTTAATGAGCGAGTTGGGGTATGCTCAAATTTAGCTCATTAATTAAACGAGTCCGCCAACTCGAGTTGAAACTGACTTGAGATGTAAATGAGCGAGTTAATACAAGCAGTTAATGAGCGAGTCACGCCTACTAATGTTGGGATAAAAAAAAGAAAAAGACGGAAAATCAAATTGTATTTGGGCCCTAGGGTATTGATTTTTAGCTCGGCCCAACGGTTTCCCTTTCTAACACCTAAAACATGCACATTTGACGGCCTAACAACTTCATGCATGGAGTTCCACTGACGGTACCTTTATAATCAATCACTAATTAAAATGAGCACTTTTCATATCTATCCCGCAATTTAAATATCATTAACATCCCGTATTTTAAGAAATTGATAATATTTTGCCTAACATAATTAACAACATGGGTTATTTAAAAAAATAATTAAATACGAGATAAATGAAAATGCATACATCTAAATATATCAGAATGCGTGCATTTGGGATGAACTGTGATGCATGATAAATATTTGTTCATTTTTAGAAGTTGAGACTAAATGCACGCATTCAAACAATTAATCATGAATGAATGTATTCAGATTTGCCCTCTCATTCCTTGTATATTTTTTTAATACGCTTAATGCATGAATTCAGTTAAGAATATACTGAATGCATGCAATAAAAAAAATATATGCTTTTATAGTGTTTGTAAATTTTAAAACTAAAAGCGTTAGTGTCATTCTTTACGAAAAACCGCAATTGAAAAAAAAAAAAACCTTCACAATTAGGGGTGTTCATCGGTTCGGTTCTGTTAAAACCGAACCGAACTAGGCAAACCAAAGTTATAATTCGGTTTAAAAAATAAAACCAAATCGAACCGATTTAGCATTACAACCGAACCGAACCGAACCAAAGTTTTATTTCGGTTTAATTGTTCGGTTCAAACCGAAATATATTAATTTTTTTTATTTAAAGCAATTGATTTATAATAAACCGAAGTATATTAAGAAATAAACAAAGGTATTAAGAAATAAATTGGGATATTAAGAAATAAACCGGGATATTAAGAAATAAACCGAAGTATTTAAAGCAATTGATTAAGAAATAAATCGGGGTATAAGAAATAAACCGGGGCGGTCCGGACCAAATTCATAATATATAACATTTCGGTCGGTTCGGTTATTTCGGTTTTCAAAATTGTCAAACCGAACCGAACCGAACCGAAATTATAATTCGGTTTTAAAAAGCAAACCGAACCGAACCATTAAACCGAAATAACCGAACCGTTTGGTCCAAACTAATTCGGTTCAGTTCAAAACCGAATAAACCGGACCCAATGAACACCCCTATTCACAATATGAACCCTAAGCATAAATTTAGTAATTGATTTAATCCGTTGGAGTTGTAGTTTCATTAAGCACCATCGGCTCGATATATGCACGTACCATTAATTTGTGAACCCATATTACAGTATCTAGTGAAGGGGTGTAAATGGATTGAATATTATCCGTCTGAATCTGTATCTGAAAATTAAATATAGACATCTGATATCTGAATATCCGTGCATATATGAATACATATATAGTTTTAAATTTTAATTATCTTTATCCGGATAATAGATATATACCATATAGTTTAATTAGATAAATATTATAAACTTTGATTATTTTTTAATAATATTTATATATTTTTTAATAAATAATAGTATTGAAAAGTAAATACCCGTATCCATTTTCTTCTTTTGTTCTTTTACTTTGAAATTCTGAAATCTCATATATATATATATAGAGTTGGGCTACGGTACTTCGCGAAGTAAAGCGAGTGTTTTACTTCATGTTTATATTTTCAATTTCAAAGTTCAAAACGTCGATCCGAACCGTTCAGTTGATCTCCATATTAAATTGTGCTTGGAGACCAAATTTTACAATTTTTAGAAAGTTCTTACTATTTTTTTTGGAAATTTTTAAAATCACTGTTTTTTTTATGATCCACGATTTTCTGAAAAACAATGATTTTAAAAAATTCCAAAAAATAGTAAAAAAATTCTAAAAATGGTAAAATTTGGTCTCCAAGCACAATTTAATATGGAGATCAACTTGAACGGTTCAAATCGACGTTTTGAACTTTAAAATTGAAATATAGACGTGAAGTAAAATACTCGCTTTAGTTCGCGAAGTACCGTAGCCCAACTCTCTCTCTATATATAGAGTATTTTTCATTAATTGTGATAATTAATTAATAAATTTATTAAGAGAGATGTGCATAAGGTTGGAAAAAGAAGTTTTGGCCCGATCGATGTATGTTATTGGTTCGCATACATTAATTATCCGCGAACTTTATAATTTGAAAGAATTTTAATCTTGTAGTTCATTCTTCTCACTTATATATTTTAAATGACCATTGACCAAGTAATTAAACCCCACCGATACAGGAGCTAATTCTTATTTTAATCAAAATTAAGGGACTCTTATAAATACGATGAACACTCCTGAAGGGTCTTTTTAAGGAAACATTAATTGTGGTACTAATAGCATGCCACTAAAAGTAGTAATGACACCTAGCACTCCACGAGAGCCATGGCCCAAAAAGAAGGGGAAATAGCAATCAACCTCGTTGAGGGCCAATTTATATATAGGCCTAGGCTCCTAGGTAGCTGAAATTTTCTCATTTATTTTGGGAAATCCTTAAATGCTGTAAATTAATAAGTTTTGATCAGCTTTAATTAATGTGCGCCGATTAGACAGATCCAGCTCACCCTAATATATATTAGAGTGAAAAAACGTGCCGTGTTGTGCCGTGACCAAGTTAATTTTTCACGTGCCTTTCCGTGTCGTGACCAAAATGTCAATGGGTGGTCACGGCACGCGAATGGTCACGCCACATGAGTCACGCGGTGCCTAAACGTGCCGTAACCATACGTGACTCGCGTGACGCACGTAACCAGTTAATCATAATTTAGGTTAGTTTATTCAAGATTCACTATTAAAATAATATTTAATAGTTCTAATTACACGTGACTCGCGTGACTACGTGCCCTGCCGTGCGGTGACTAAATCTTTCACGTGCCGTGCCGTGCCAAAGTTTCAAAAGATGAGCACGGCACGCGAATAGTCACGGCATGGGACACGCGAGTCATGACACGTAACTGACACGCGTGCCGTGCCGTTCCGTGCTGTAACCGTGCCGTTCCGTGACAGAACCGGCTCCGCCGTGCCATTTTTCCCACTCTATCCTATATCATATATAGATAGGTTGAGCAGGGCAGCACCTATACTGTGCATGCAGTGTGTACATCATTAACTTCCCTCCCTCCTAGAACAACAACAAGATATATAGAGAGCTGACTGACTCTTTTTCCACTTTTGTATCCTCCATGGCCCCTCTCCTCGCCTCCTCCTTTGTCATACTATTATTGCTCTCTTTAGGCTTCTTCACAAACTCACAGAAAGGCAAGTAGCTAGCTAGCTTCTCATCATCATGCTCATTCCTTGGGATTTTATATATATTTTAAATGAATGCATATATATATACACACACACACACACACACTACCCATTAGGCAACAATAGGAACAGGATTAGTCTCAATACATCGATCCTCTATTAATTACCACTCTTAATTTACAGAACCAAGCTACGCCTTCATGAAGAATGCACTGGACTCCCCGCAAGTATCCTTCTACGACTACATCATAGTCGGTGGCGGCACAGCCGGTTGCCCCTTGGCGGCCACATTGTCGACAACTGCCAGATCAGTTCTATTGTTGGAGCGTGGCGGTTCCCCCTACAAGAATCACAATATCAGCAATCTGGTTGGCTTTGCTCACACACTGGCCGACAACTCACCAGACTCGGCTGCACAACAATTTATCTCCGAAGATGGGGTCCCTAACGCGCGTGCCCGGGTGCTCGGTGGTGGAAGTTGCTTGAATGCTGGCTTCTACACTCGTGCTGGCACGGATTATGCGCTACATGCTGGTTGGGATCAAGCGCTGGTTAATGAGTCGTACAGGTGATGTGTGTGTGTGTGTATATATATATATATGTTGTAATCCACTAATTAATCTTAATGATTTGTTAATTATATATTAAGTATATTATATTAATTAGCTAGCTATCTAGTGCCCAGAAGAATAATTGATGCATTTAATTTGTTCTCGAATTATGCAACAAGAATCTAATTAAGGAATGGCACTTGTTAACCATGCAAGTACTGATCAGTTGGCACATTAATTGAGTCAACGTAAATTAAACGTTGGAGTTTACGAAGAATCATATAGTCAGAGAGGACTGCGATATATATATATACGGTACAGCTCCTGTGAAGATAATTGTATCCATAAAATTAGTCATATTTTATTTTATTTTAATTTATTTTTTGTGTGAGAAACTTGGCAGATGGTGCCAACTGGTTGTGAAAATTAGTCATATTCATACTCTACATTTATCTTGTAAGTATACTATAGCCATATTTGTATTATGAGGGATGCTTCTATGCACCTAAGGATCTATTTGTAAAATGAACGTATTTTTATTTTCAAAGTTCAAACAGTCGATCCGACCGTTCAACATTATCTCCATATTAAAACGTACTTGGAGGTCAAATTTTACATTTTTTTGATTTTTTTTACTATTTATTAAGTATTTTACAAAACTAGTCAAATTCAGACCATTGAATTTTGTACCCATCTTAATAAATAGTAAAAAAATTCAAAAAAATGTAAAATTTGACCTCCAAGTACATTTTAATATGGAGATAATGTTGAAAGGTCGGATCGACTGTTTGAACTTTGAAAATAAAAATATGTTCATTTTACAAATAGGTCCTTAGGTGCATAGAAGTATTTGCCTTGTATCATATTTTGTCCATTAAGAGTAACATATAAACGAATAAGAGATCATTATTGGAGTTGGGCTATTGTGCTTCATGAAGTAAATGATATGTTTTACTTCACGTCATATTTTGCGATTTCAAAATTCAAACAATCGATCTGAACCGTTCAACATGATCTCCATATAAAATTGTGTTGGGAGACCAAATTTTACATTTATTTTTGTTGGTAAAAATTATCTTGAAATTAATTCATTGGCACGGCTGCAAAATTTATTATGGAAGTCCATGGGAGCATATAAAGTTATAAATGAATGAATTAAATGAAATTTCAGGTGGGTGGAAGAGACGGTGGCATTTGAGCCGGTGGTAGAGCAATGGCAGTCGGCGCTGCGAGACGGGCTTGTTGAGGTGGGTGTGGGCCCATACAACGGCTTCAATCTGGACCACATTTATGGAACTAAAATTGGAGGATCTATTTTTGACAACCACGGCAATCGCCACACCGCCGCTGACTTGTTACGCCATGCCAACCCGGCACACCTCACCGTCTTGCTCCATGCACGTGTCGTCAAACTGCTCTTTAGGATCAGAGGTGAGGTACACTATTACTATATATGAGTAGTCAATTCCGCTCGCATTAAATTTTTCAGAACAAATTAATGGAGGTCAGTCACTCAGTCAGTACTCAGTAGGTGGATGACGTTGATCATCAAAGTAATAAATTTTAAGAGAGCTTTTCAAATTTCAAGACAACGGTAGGCTTACTACAGTTAGGTCGCTCATTTACTAACCCCCTAATATTAATATTAATATTAATATTAGTTCACAACTGGCTCTTCAACCTCTATTGCTTCCAATTTGTTCTTCCATTAAATGTAATTTAAAATAGACATCTTGCAATACCAAATTAAACTTAAAACCTAATGATATTGCTACATCATCTAAAGTAAAATCTGATACGTACAGGAAGACCGAGGCCGCTTGCCCATGGAGTACTCTATCGCGACTCAGCTGGGAAATTGCACAAGGCATACATTAACAAAGGTAGCAAGAAGGAGATCATACTGTCAGCTGGGGCTATCGGGTCTCCCCAAATCCTCATGCTCAGTGGTGTGGGGCCAAGGCGCCATCTCGAGTCGATGGACATACCTGTAGTATTGGACCAGCCAATGGTTGGCCAGGGTCTATCAGACAATCCAATGAACGCTTTGTATGTGCCATCCCCGATACCGGTTGAGGTTTCTCTGATACAGGTGGTAGGTATAACCCGGTTTGGCACTTACATTGAGGGGGCTAGCGGGTCTAATTTTGCTGGTGGACCGGTTTCAAGTGCGGATAATAAGCTGCAAAGGAAGTTAGGCATGTTCTTTCCTAAGGTAATTAATTTAAACTCTTTATAGTATGGTTACTCCTCCTATGTCCTAACACATAATCATATCAATTGTTCACAGGGTTTCACTATTTCTAAAAGAATATATAATAATTACAAAAGAAATATATAGTAGGCCAAAAGTAGGCCGGATAGGTTTCTAATTTATTGTTGAATTACGACACTTAATTAGGCTAGAAATAGATGGGCCGAATTTCTCCTTCAGAACTAAATCAATATTTAAATTGATATCCGAAGATTTTAAATCATTGCTAACTCAAGGAATTGAAACACTGATCACAGGTTAACCAGCAGCAAGCCACCCCAGTAGGCATTGCAAGTGCAGGAGAAGCCAGAAACGGCCTCGCAGAGTCTGGATTTCGAGGCGGCTTTATTCTCGAAAAGATAATGGGTCCACTTTCAAAGGGCTTTCTCAAGTTGAAAAACACAAATCCCGATGATAATCCGTCTATCAGATTCAACTACTTCAAAGAAGAAAAGGACCTGCGCCGGTGTGTTGCAGGTCTGAAAACCATTGAGCAAGTGATCCAATCCAAATCTTTCTCTAAATTCACCTTTCCATATCTCTCGATAGAGTCTCTGCTCAACATGACAATTAGTTTCCCCGTGAACAAGATTCCTAGGCATGATAATGACTCCAAGTCGCTCGAGCAGTATTGCAGAGACACTGTAATGACTATATGGCATTACCATGGCGGCTGTCAAGTTGGTCTGGTCATTGATCGAGACTACAGGGTTAAGGGTGTCGATGCACTTCGAGTGGTTGATGGTTCCACATTTATTGATTCACCTGGTACCAATCCGCAAGCCACTGTCATGATGCTCGGCAGGTGATCTTTCTTTTTCCATATATATCATACACTGGCTGATCCTGTGACAAATTTTATAAGATTAGTTAGATTAATTCTTTGTAACAAAAAAATAATAAATGTGACTCATCCCTCTGACTTGGTAATCTATCTGTTCGAGACTGAGCCCGATACTTACCATGCTTAAAAAATTATAAATTAATACAGGTAATGGTTTGATATGACCTTTTATGTTATCAGTCTGCAAGCTATCTTTGATGCCGAAAAAACAGACATACAACATTTTGGGCCACATTTTTATTGACAATATATAGTTGTGTAAATTTGGATAGGTACATGGGAGTCAAAATCTTGAAGGAACGAATACAAAATTAGACACCAGTATCACAAGGGAGAGGTACTAATGACATCTGTGCTAAATCTTAATCTTAATCCTTTCTCAAAGTTAATTATGTACGTGTGTAATTGCATGTAATTTAACTCGATGGCATTGATTGTTTTCGTGAAGGCTTGTTGATTAAGACCCTTGAACAGAAATGGGCCGGATTTAACTTTACATTATGATTCTTAATTATAGTAACCATTGCTTCAAGTGAAAGTTGAATATATATGTAGATTGAAGAGCATGATCAGATAACTTTGATTAACCTTATCTTCAATTAGTTTAACAACCATTTCTTTGTTTGGGAGGAGATCAGTTGATAGTTCCTCTGTAACCAAGGGCTAGGGCTGTCAAATGTCAATGTTTGAATCATTATCCAACTGGTTGGATTATTAATTTAATATTAAATTTATATGTAAAATAATTATGTACTGTTAATTTTATGTCTAATTAATAATGATTAATACAATGAATGAAAGTTATTTTGAACATTAATGTGTCTTAGAAAATGTGAAATTTCGATGTGTATAACTTAATGGTAAATCTCATATTAATAATGGACTGAAATGAATATTATCAAAGTCTAGGCAGTTCAATTGTCAAAATGATGTTATGGGTTACATGTATGGTTTGATTCTGAGAATACAATATTTTTGAACTCACCTTTGTCACCTCATTAGACAAGACCTAAGAGATCTTGGAAAATATGAGAATCAATTATGAAAGATCAAATTGGTGATGATCGCACGAGGGTAGTTTGAATTTAAATATGCATCAGCATAATCCAACCTAAACTAAAATTCTAATATAAGTAAATGTTAATCCATTAAGATTTAACAAGATGCATATGCAGAGCCATCTTATTATGATAGCGAATTTCGGATTGAATTCAGATCACATTGAATGTTTTAAGACAATTATTTGAGTACTCTCATTTCTCAGTACTTCCAAAATCCCCACACGCTATTTAGAGAAATTATATATTATGGTCCACACTAATTATATGGTCTCACTAATTATATGGTCCCCACTAATTATTATTCTAAAAACCCTGCAACACTCTTCCTCTATGGTCTCCCCTTTCCCAATCTCCGTACTCGTTCCCGCGTCAATCTTCATAGATATAAATACTTAGAAGATAAGATATTAACATTTGAAAAATAAAATATTAATACTTTGATGCGTAACTTGTTATGATCATCCTTTTTCCAGTCTCCCAATTGTCCCCGTGTTAACCTTCCTCTAATGAAGTAGTGGGGACCTCGTATAACTGCATCAACCTTTACCAATCGTCTCCGCGTCAACCTTCCTCTAACAAAAATAGTTGACCACATTGATATAAATACTCCAGTGCATAGATATAAATACTTGCAATACTTGATATTAATACTTTCATACGTCATCCACTGTCATATGTAAAAAATACTTGCAAGTATATGTATAAATACTTGTGTGACGAATAGCCCGAAAGTACGTCGTCATGGATCTTATTTGAAAGAGAAAAAATTATGTAGAAGACGTTCGTGATTTTAGATTCGCAAGATTCCTTACATATAGTCAGAAATATGGACGAGATTGAACGGAGAAAAAAAACCTCACCTCTAAAAACGTGTATGGACCCCCATGTAGTTTGAGTGGTCCCTCACAGGTACGGGACGTTTGGGAGATTTGATTGGGGAGACAATTATTTACGTAAAAATTATTCACCTCATAGGTATATATGCTTCCGTGCATAGGTATAAATACTTCCTTATTAATATTTTAGAAAAAAATTCAGTGCTGGAGTTTTTACAGTCCCCCTAGATAGTTATGGTAGTTATGGTGCGAGTACTGTTATAAGCTCTCATGTTTTAATTAATACGTTTAAAATAATCAAATACATTATACATGCATAGTTTTATGCACATAGTAAATAGAATTACTTTATATTATCACTCCATAGATAAAAATAATTATATTAATAAAATAATTTATATAACTAATTATAATTTAATTTCTATGATTATACGTGATAGATATAGTTTTGACCTGATCCATCTCCTGACTCAAGATCGATCAAGATGACTTAAAAATTAGCCCAGCCAGATCTCAATTCGAGCTAATCGAAACCTGACGGACTCAGAGCACCGGCAGACAAAGAACCAGACATAGACATAGACATGTATGATGTATCACCCTCCCAGCAATTTCATTAGGAAAGTGTACATAATTGATGGAAAGATGGAACCTCTTGATTGTAGTTTGCATTTCTTTGTTAAAGTAGTATGTTTGTAGTATACTAACATTATGGGTCCATAGCTCAGTGGTAGAGCAATTGACTGCAGATCAATAGGTCACCGGTTCGAACCCGGTTGGGCCCTAAATTTTTATCAAAACTCTTCTTTTTCTCGAAACTTCCTTTTCCCCTCATTTGCCCATTTTCTCATTGGGTTGATTGAGGCTGCAATTAAGCCCACAAAAATGGTCGTTTTGACCCAGATGAATTTTCTGGAACCCACACGAATCGAAGAAGGAAGAGTAATGAAACTCTGCTTGTCAGGTGGAGAAAAATGGTAGCGTTTGCGAGAGCTCTGACAGCGGTCACAGCTGCGGTCACAGCAATCTCTTTTACCTCTTCCTATTCTTCCTCTCAGTCTCAGTTCCCCTCCCGCGCGAATTTCCCTCTCGTCCCCTCCCTCAAATCAGATTCTGCCAAGAAGCCCCTGGAGTTCTTAAAAAGGTCCAGTTTTGCCTTTGCTGCAGTTCAGATGGATTCTCCTGTCACTGAGTTGACTCCGTCCGATAAGGTTTTTCTTTTTTCCTTTATTCAGAGCCTAATTTACCCTCGATTTGTTCTGTTTTTTTTGTTGCTAATTGCCTTATCAGTTTTTTTTTTTATATTTATATTTTTGCAGGATGTGGCTCTTCCTGAACTCATGGTAAGTGGTTCGCACTTTATAGTAGATCAAAATATATTGTAGGCGAGCGTTTCTTTCTTTTTTATTGTTGGCCTATTATGTGGTATTGTAATTGTGATTGTCAAGAAAGTTTGCAATGGATCAAACTATACTGTCGGCAGGACTGTCTTGTTCCTTTTTTTTTTTAGTGTATCATGTGTTTTTGTTAATTGTGGCTGTTGAGAAAGTCTGAAGAGTCATCATGATAATAATTGGATAAATTAAAGAATGTTTAATTGTTTTATGAAAATGAATTTTGTCACCATTATTGTTTAGCATTGCTAACAATTTCATGTCCTCTCCTCAACAGTGCCATGATTCGTTAATGTTGAATGCATACAATTAGAAAACGATTTAATGGTTTAATTGAAATGAACATAGTTGCCATTACTATTACTGTTGCGTATTGCTCGCAAGTTCTTAATGTCCTCACCATATAATCTTTGGTCTCTAATAATCAAAGCGACATTTTTATTAGCTCAATAACAGAATCCTGCTACCTCTTATTGATTTTTTTTATCTCAATATTATTGTTAGATTTAGGTGTTTTACCGATATGGATATTGATGTAATGACACTATCTGAATTGTTAATGTTGTTCCGCATCAGACCCTGAAGTTTGCACTGTAATGTTTAGGTACTAAGAGAAGTAAACTTTATGTTCTTTCTTAGGATCAATTTGTACCTTGCATGAATAAAACAGTAATGCAACGGATGGCCAATTTTAGTTTTCTGTTTATTTTATTTATATATTGATGGTTTTTCTCATTTTGTGCAATTTTTTGGTCATTTTAGACGGAATTCATGGTTGACATGCATTGTGATGGTTGTGTTTCAGCTGTGAAGAAGAGGCTTGATGCTCTTGAAGGTAAAACTAATTACTCATCTAGCTAATTTTCAAGCTCAAGTTGGATCAAACGCCTGAATATAATGCTTTTTAAATCAGGAATAAAAAGTGTGGATGTAGATTTGAGCAATCAAGTGGTAAGAGTTCTTGGATCTCTGCCAGTAAAGACCATGCTAGATGCTTTGGAGCAAACCGGCCGGAATGCACGGCTAATTGGTCAAGGCAACCCCAATGGTTAGTAGATTCACCCTTCCTTTTTTATTTCCTCAACTTCAGTACCAGTTTATAAGCCACTTGAGCTTGTGTAGCCATTAATTGAAGTACTTGTTTCTGGCTTTTGCAAATTGCAGCCTAGTAGCCTACATTACTCTGTACTTGGATATTTGCAACAAGTTGCATTTCTAGATCTGCAATTAACATACAATACAAAGAACACCCAACTGTTTTGACAAAGTTAAAATGACCAAGTTGCCTCTGGCTTGTTCACGATTGACTTGACCAAGTCACTTCCTAGCTATTAAGTTTATACTTCGAGCAAACATACACACCATCGTTTTGTTTTCTTTTAGCTTACTTTTATTGAAGGAAGCAAAATTGTCAGCATGTCATATATACTTCTTATTACATTAATTTATTGGCTGGGTATTAGTTGCAAATATCTCAATAGAAAGAGCTGAAATAAATAAAAAAAAATGTGAATATTCTTGGATAGAAGGAATATTGGGTGCTGTCTGCACATACAAAAATATTGGCCGCAATTGCACAATCCTATATATTTTCTTGTATATTTATATTGATTTGTTTTGTCCTTTTTATATTAGAATTTTCAATATCTGCTGCCGTTGCGGAGTTCAAGGGCCCTACCATATTTGGTGTGGTGCGGTTCGCTCAAGTTAACATGGAGTTAGCTATAATTGAGGCTAACTTTAGTGGGCTCTCCCCTGGTAAACATGCTTGGTCAATAAACGAGTTTGGGGATCTCACTAGAGGTGCTGCTAGTACTGGGAAAGTGTATAATCTACCTGACTTTCTACCTGAAAAGGTACTTATAGTGTAATTTTGATTGTCTTCTTCTCTTGATGCATCCCTGAAAGAGACCCACTGCAGTTGGTTTACTGTCACATAATAAAAAATATTTTCTATTGGTCAATGTTTTCAGCCACACCAAGAATAAAGACGCCATTGCAAATGACCTGTTTTACCACAGTTTACCCTTTTTGATAGAGCACATTTCTCTCTACAGTATGCCTTTCTTGGTAGAGGTCTTTTTTTTTTTTTTTACTAGACCTTTGCAACATACTCGCACTCTTTGACCAAAGTTTTCTTTTTTGTAATTCTATTCAATGTTTTCTTTTTCTCTTTCTAGCAACCCTTTAGTTACAACTATTATTGGGAATAACTATTTACTGGATTTGTCATGAGATTAAGCTGAGGTTATGTCTATTCTTAAGTCATGTATGCTTTCAATAGTAGTTTCGTTTATAATCTTTAAGTTCTTAGCCCTATAACTATGATGTGTTCTTCAGTTATCAAGTAGAGATTTTATCAACATCAGACCATTTTCGTTAGACCAATATTCTGACTTTTTATGAAGAAGCTAGAAAAGTTTTGTAGTAGTAAGGTAATTGACCAGTCTTATATTCAGTGGGCCAGAAGCAGCTGGAACTTTAGGTAGCTAGCTTTGACTGCATTGACTAAATTATATGAATTATATGCCGGAAAGGCCCCCATTAACCTTAGTTTGGTTTGTTGGACTCTCAAGGCCTGAAATGTCATCAAGCTGAGTAATCAAAGTATTTCATATTGTGTACATTTTTTATTTTGAGACATGAACATTCTCACAATTATCTTCCTCAAATAACAACTTTATGTCGAGTCATGATCATAATTAAACTTAAATCACCCACTAAATTTAAATGTATGTTGTTGGTATAGCCATTGGGTGACCTGGGAACACTAGATGTGCTAGAGAATGGAAATGCACAATTGTCTGTTGCTAAAGAGAAGCTTAAAGTTGCTGAGCTGATTGGTCGTGCTGTTGTTGTATATGACACTGAAGACAAATCTGACACGGGCATTGCCGCAGCGGTGATAGCACGGAGTGCTGGTGTTGGTGAGAATTACAAGAAATTATGCACTTGCGACGGTGTCACTATTTGGGAATCTAGCTAGATACCATTCCAAACACTCTGTATACTGTTTTCTTATATTTTTTTTTCTGTCTTTTACTTTTTGTAGCTCCCAAGTTTGTGCTATAAGCGATTTCAATAAGGAACTGAATAATATTGATTTCTTATGAAAAGTAATGTCTTATTGATTGCTACAATCAAAGTTTCATTGAACAATCTTCGACACTGCAAAATGTAATTCCTCTTTTCATTAACCAGTTACACTCTTCTGCATGTTCAATAATTTCAGATTGTTACACTCAAACTTTCTGATTTTCTGCTACTGCTACTACCTAAGCCAGTAAAATCGCTTTACAGTGGTACAAGCCATGCCAGGGCAACTGTGCTGCGAACTGAATGGGTTCCATCAGACCATGTCAATGCACCAAATTCAGGTGCTGACTGTGGGGTTTTGGCCTTGAAGGTGATCTTGTATGATAGCCTCTGATTTTGCCTTGTGAAATGCAATACACTAGGCTCAACAACAACAGTAGCACCTTTGAAAGGAGTAATGTTGACGATGTATGTCGAGACTGGCGTGCCAACATTAGTGACTGTTCTATGTTGGGTTACTACCGAGACAGGTCGCTCCTTGAATACTACAGAATTGGCTGGATAGTTAAGGTCCCCAGGGGAATCAAGTTTGTGTTTGCATGTGTAGTTCTTTATTTTTGAGAAGGCCTTGAGCTGAATTGGTGTTAGCTTTTGTGTACAAAGGAATTCAAAGTAATCATCAGGGCTAATGTCGTAAACCAATCCTGGGTTAACAGCTCTTACAGGGTGTATGTGGCCAGCACCATGGTCGTAAGGAGTTGATGGCTCACCTGTCGACGCATCTTTCAGTGGTTGGAAGGTGTTGTCGTGCACATATGCTGTGGTCATAAGGGCTGATTTGATAGCAGCAGGGCTCCAATTGGGGTGAGTAGCTTTGATTAGAGCCGCCACACCGCCCACATGTGGGCATGACATGGATGTGCCTGACAAAATGTTGAACTGGACTCTCCGGTGGTCAGTTGACAGACTCGATGGCCCGACATTACCGCTCCATGCAGCCAGGATGTTCACTCCAGGAGCGATCACATCAGGCTTTAGAATCTCTAATGTTAGGAAGTTGGGCCCTCTAGAGGAGAAAGCTGCCACCACTGGTGAAGGTCTGATCCCGACTTTAGTCCCCTGAAAGGAAATGGAAGCTGTAGGTCGTGTAACAGTCTTAGTGTATTGTTTAATTGCTTGTCCAGCAGTATCTCCTACTGCCAGAGCAGGGAGGAGGTGGCTATCAGCCACGAGTTCCTCGCCATTGGCAGCAGAGTTGGCGAGAATCATGCCAATGCCACCAGCATCCTTCACAACCTGCCCCTTTTGCACTCGAGGGCTAATGCCACGGTCGCATATCACTATTTTACCTGCCACAACATGAGGATCCAAGGTTCCCTCAAGGCATAAGGACCTCGGATCTGTGATGCTTCCATTTCTGCCTGTGTAAACCACATTGTATTGTTTTTGAGGAGAGAGATTGTCCTGGCCTTTATAGAGTGAGACACCAGTAAAATTCATCCCATTGCCTAATTTGACTGTGGCTGGAAAATCCCGATCCATTGTGCTTGCTCCGACAGTGGTTATCCATGGGGAAACATTAGTGAGACTTACCGGGTCAGGGCCACCATTGCCAGCAGAGCAAGCAACAAAAACCCCCATTTCCATAGCCCCGAATGCGGCAATAGATAGACTGTCACGGTAGTATGAAGAGACACCACCACCAAGTGAGATGGACAGGACATCAACTCCATCTGCCACTGCCCGGTCTACAGCAGCTAAAATGTCAGAACTGAAGCAACCACCGGTCCAGCACACTTTGTACGCAGCTATGCGGGCCCGTGGTGCCATGCCTCTAGCGGTCCCAGATGCATACCCAAATAGGTTGGCATTGGGTACTGCTGAGCCGGCAACAGTGGCAGCTGTGTGGGTCCCGTGTCCATCTTGGTCCCTTGGTGACTTGACCTCGCTTGTTTCATTTATTGATCCTGCAGCTGCCTCATATCCCTTATAGAACATCCGCGCACCAATAATCTTCCTGTTGCAATGCTTGGCAGTGAATCCACGGCCTACCTCACATGCACCCTTCCACCGGGCCGGCACAGGGCCCAAGCCTTTGTCACTGAAGCTTGGGCTCTCTGGCCATATGCCCGTGTCAAGCACACCAGTTATGACATCATGATCGGCCACAGAAGATGACCATATATTATTGGCCACCTCAGGACCTATCCCGAGAAATTGCGGGCTTCTTGTAGTATGCAGCTCGTATATTGTTTCTGGCAGCACTGATAGTACACCAGGGATGCTCTCTAATTGCTCAGTTTCGGCTTCACTGAGCCGGGCAGCAAACCCGTGAAAGGCGGTGTCATAGTTGTAGATTATTCTTTTTGTTGGATCGGGTTCTGTTTCTGTTTGTAATTTAGTGGAAGCTGTAACTGATTTGAGGGTGGAAGTGTACCAGTCGTGATGGTGAGTGAAGATGCGGGGCATCTCGGCTTTAGCCATGTGAACTATGTATGTTTTTGGTAGACTTGGTGTAGCCATGCAGAGAATGCAAATTTGAGAGATGGTTAGAAGTACCGGTAACCATGTGCATCGCTTTCTGACAGTTCCCATTGTTGGCTGCAAGAGATGAAAGAAGGGTGGTGTGCTGGTAATGGTTTAAAGGGAGAAAGAGAGAGAGAGTAGAGTAGGGTTTCTAGGAAGAGGCTTTACTGTTATAGAGTTGCTATTACAACTTACAAGTAGAGGGTTTGATATTTTTTGAAGTAGAATTGGAGGGGATTTGATTTGATTTGATGATACGACATCCTTTATTGCAAAATAAATTGGGTGGTTGCTACCTCTATGGATGAAATTAATTTCGACTTGTTGTGCCATTCCATGTGAAATTGTGAAGTAGAGCCTCTCCACTGTGGTCGACACTCGACAGCTTTTATGATCGGGTGCGGTTCTCTTAATACTAAAATAATAATAATAATTAAAATAAGGCAAATTCTTCTATGCACCTAAGGACCTATTTGTAAAATGAACATATTTTCATTTTCAAAGTTCAAACAGTCGATCCGACCGTTCAACATTATCTCCATATTAAAATGTACTTGGAGGTCAAATTTTACATTTTTTTGAATTTTTTTACTATTTATTAAGATGGGTACAAAATTCAATGGTCTGAATTTGACTAGTTTTGTAAAATACTTAATAAATAGTAAAAAAAATGTAAAATTTGACCTCCAAGTACGTTTTAATATGGAGATAATGTTGAACGGTCGGATCGACTGTTTGAACTTTGAAAATGAAAATACGTTCATTTTACAAATAGGTCCTTAGGTGCATAGAAGCATCCCTCTTAAAATAATGTCAAAATCCTCCCAATTAAAAAAAAAAAAAAAAAAGCAGGGTCTGGGTAGATGAACTGGAGCAGAACATGGTGGGGCTGAAATTTCTGGGGTCATAATTTTGCAAACCTGCCTACTCTCGAAAAATATCTGCAACATTTAATAGCCTGGCTACTCCGCTTTGGCTAGGCTTTAAATTCTAACGGGGAACAGAACTGGGGTCGCCAAGAGTAACATGTGAGGTGTGTAAAATTAGCTAAAGACAAGGAGCATGTTGGAAACATATTGTTCGAATCGCGTCCCATGACACAAAAGACTACTTTCATGTTTCGAGTTCAATAACAACATCGATGCCTTCAGCACGACTCAAAACAAAACGAGTGAACGAATCTCGATGCACACTGGGTGCAGCTGATAGAAAACGACATATGAAGTTTGATTTGGAGGACTGGTCAAGTAAAAACAAAAAAAAAAAGCAAATTTAGATGGAGCTTTGTACAGCTATACCACGGCTTGATCGGTACAAAAGAAAGAATATCTATGAGAATTTTAAATATTACAAACTAATATACCATAAAATAGGGTAGGGCTCAAAAGTGCAAAAAGAGGAAGGACTTGACTGCAAGTTTTTTAATCGCAACTTATTTTGAAATTATCACAATTTCACTTTTTCAGATTTTTGAGAAAAATGGGGACTTGACTGCAAGTTTTCTATCTCAACTTATTCTGAAATTATTTCAATTTCGCTTCTCCGTATTTTTACAAATTCATTTTACTCCAGTCTTGTTTGGCACATGTATTCTAACAAAATTCCACCACAGTACATTTAGAGCTAAACCGCTGATCTTAAATGAGATATGTGGTCTAGATATTGAAATCGGTTTGAGACATAAAATGTTGGAATATTATAACTTGCTCATTACATATATAAATTAAAAAAAAAATTAAGCTGCAATACGAATTTTATAAGTGTTAGACGTTGAATAATTGTATTAATTTAGAAAAAAAATGAAAATCAATGAAAATGTGTTAATTCCGAAGAATAAAACTATAAAAGAGAAGTGATTAACATGATGAAGAATAATTTAATATATATAGACTAAATTCATTAAACAAAATATATCAATGATTTAAAAATTCATATTGTGAGATATTAGGGTAACTTAGTGTAAATCATAGTCATATTACTGGCTGATAATATAGTCAGCCAACTTAAAAAAATAAATAAACAAATATTACTAGCAGTAGCCAGTAGCTAGCCAATAAATGTACTGTCAGGAAAAGGGACCATATAGGAAGGAATCCAAAGATGGGTCATGGCATATTTGGATCTGCTTATATGAATTTCAATTTCAATGTGCTACGTTAGATTCCCAGTTATATCCTACAACCGTCCAATTGAAGTAACGATGGTTTTCAATGTGGATGAGAAATTGAGAACTAGGCTTAAGTTTATTAAGCCTCTTTTTTGACTCAACTCTGAAATCTGAAATCTATTGTATTGGTTTCAAATGACAAATTCGAACCGTTAAAATTTATCTACCTCACGAGTGATGCGTCTACTGGTCTATATGTCAAAATTTGATTAATTTAATATAAAGTCAAGCGGTCAAAATTAGAGGTTTATAAATTAATTTTAATACATTTATTTTTTTGAATATTGTTTGACCACTTGACTCTATACAAAATTAATTCGAAAATTTAAAATTTTCGGATATAGATTCATCACTCATAAGATAAATGAATTTCAACGGTTCAGATTCGTCATTTGAAACCAATCCGATAGATTTTAGAGTTGAGTTCACAAAACATGAATTCGGATCCAGTGAAGTAATCCATTCTTTGGGTTTTGGATCGAGACCGTCCGATTCGAATCCGCGAAAATCCATCCCCGAAGTGAGCGCACACATCCCGACGACGAATTCGAATCCCGAGACGATCTCGAGCGACGAATTCAAATCGGACGGTCTCAATCCAAAATCCAAAGATTGAGTTACTTCATGGGATCCGGACCCACAAAACAGCTTGGTGAACTTAATAACATCCTAATTCTACTCTTCAATGTGCTGCTACTTTAGATTCACAGTCAATAAATCAAGGAAACCTTGTGTAAAAAAAAAATACTATCTCTTCATGCCCCAAGTTCTGATTTTTCAATTTTAAACTTTTAGGGATATTTTGCACTCTTTTTTCTTGATAATAAATTTATTTAGCAATCGTGAAAACTGAGAAAGATATATTTCTATGTAATTCATACAAAATGTAGATTTATTATACTATAACTAAGTATATCAGTCTCCACCACAAAAAGCATTTTTTTTTAAATATATTGTTATTGGTGTTTCCATACTAAGATATGAAAGTATTTTATGCGTCTAAATTGGACGTAAGAAATTGTCCAAATAATTTTCATAAAATTATAACAAATAAAATTTAGGCTCAATAATTAGTACCATAAATAAAATTTTACTAGAATCGATGCAAAGAATAGACGAGTCACTTAGGTTTTGATTCGAGTCGTGTTTCGTCTTTCCTATACGATTTGGAATGGTGTTAAATTGAATTGGGTCAGATATCATACTGTTAAGAGCTTTGAATTTGCATCTTCTGAGATATCTCATATTTTGAGTGACTTTTTGAAATATCTCAACCGTTCAATTATGTTCTACACGAATCTCAAAACTCAAATAATACTGGCCCCCTTTGCTATACACGTCGGTCACGCAAAATATGAGATATTTTAGAGGACATGCGCTCGTCTTGGCCATCAATCAAATGGCATGGGTTCGATTCTCGATGCAATATTAATTCTAGTTTTAGGGAAAAAAATTCTAAGGTCATGTTCGGATGTTGGATTTCACAATAGGAACATATGGATTTTGAGGTAATTGAATTTGTAATTCCTGGTCCCGTTCCGATGCTATGTTTTTTCCCAATTCAATTCTATTATTTTTCCTAGATTCTTCACAGTTTGACCTCTCTCAACCTTTCTCTGATTATATATTTTAGATTTAATTTTAGGTTGCTTTGTAGAAATTTGGTATTATTACAAGTTTTGAGTTTGATTATATATTTCTGCTTTTGATGTATTTTTTTTCTTTGCTGACGTTGATTTTCTTCATACATTTATATATATTTTAGATTTAATTTTTTTCTCTTTGCTGATGTATTTTTTCTCTTTGATTAGTCTACTAAATTGATTGTGATTGGTGTTAGTTACTATTATAATTAGGTAATTATATTCTCTTAAATTGTCATAATCACTCCATTAAAATAAGAATATAATCTCTCACACTCACACACTCTTTCAAATATTTTAGAAAGGAAAATATAATTTTCCACAACTAATTTCACAGAACAACCGAATACTCAATTCAACACATTCTCATAATTAATCTTGTGTGTACTCGTATCCGTGGGTTCTCACTTTTTCAAAAGTGAGTTCATATTCCCGTCAAATTTCATCCCGTGTAATCTTATGACATCCGAACAAGCCCTAATATTGTTAGATACTTAAAAGTTTAACATTCGAACCCCACTCACTATTTCGCAGCCTCTTTGAAGTTTTCAAAAAAAAAAAAAGGAAAAAAAACAGATTGAATAAAATTTGAGCTGAACCTAAGGTTTCTCTTGGATCGAATCATATTTGATCACCTACAATTAGAGTGGGAAAAATGGCACGCCGGAGCCGGTTCCGTCACGTAATAGCACAGTTACGGTACGGAACGGCACGGCACGCGTGTCATTCGCGTGCCGTGACTCGCGTGTCCCGTGCCGTGACCATTCGCGTGCCGTGCTCATCTTTTGAAACTTTGGCACGGCACGGCACGTGAAAAATTTAGTCACGGCACGACACGTAGTCACACGAGTCACGTGTAATTATGACCATTAGATATTGATTTAATGGTGAATCTTGAATAAATTAACTTAAATTATGAATAAATGGTCACACGAGTCACGCGGGTCACGGCACGTTTAGGCACGGCGTGACTCACGTGGCGTGACCATTCGCGTGCCGTGACCACCCCTTGACATTTTAGTCACGGCACGGCACGGCACGTGAAAAATTAACTTGGTCAAGGCGTGTTAGTCACGGCACGGCACGTTTTTCCCACTCTACCTACAATCATAACAAGTACGGAGTAGGTCGGATGGACATCGAATTTAATTTTGGGTTACATGGACTTCAGGACCGTCCAATCCACTTTAAAACCCGTGTGTACAAATTGACGAGAACAGACACAAATATTAAAGCAGAGTGCACAGATCTGAAAGCGAACTAAACGGTTCTGAAACTTATCAAACCTAAAGCATCCAACCTACTCCGCAGTGATAATTACGTAGGAATCCATGCCTTAGCGGTGACAGTAGCCGAGGAGCCGAGGCTGACGTGGGGTTCTTAATTTGTGTAGTCAGTGTGTGCCATAACTATGGTCTTGCTGTGGCAGGAAGAAATCAAACAAAGGAAGGATTTAATGCTGCAATTCAAGTAGCGGCCCGACCTACATATATACCATTTAATGCTACCACTACCTCATCAGATCTGTATTTAATGTTTTTCAACTTTTTATTTTTTGGGCTGGCTGATCATTTAGGTTTTCTGAACCCTGTATAAATGTCACGTGGTGTGACGGGTCAATAACACTCGCGTCCTTGTAATCATAGTAACAAAATACGCAAATTATACGCGTATAATTCGTTTTTTATACATAACCGCACCGAACTCCGTTTAATATGCGGAAAAACGTATAATACGTTTTATTCGCGAATAAAACGCGAATTACGAATTATTCGCCAAAAATTTTTTTTTGAATTTTTTCATAATTTTTTTTTTTTTTTTTTCTTCCTTGTTGTACCGAATTATACCCGAATCACGAATTTTTTACCTCGCCGTACCGAACCCGAACTTTTGATTTGTCACTGTGCTTGTAATTTGTAAACCCATATCTCAACTTATTTTATTTGTCCTTGGTTAGTTTTAGATGAGCTTTACTTTGCTGTGCCTTGTTAGTACATGCGGTATGTGCATGGTCCTGAGATGTACTGAGTTGTTTTCAATACATAACCTGTGACAGCCTCTGCCAGAGCCTTTAAAAAAAAAACTATTGTATTTGTCTAAAATTTTTTATTGTAAAATTTGTTATAAAATTATAGTTGTTCAATTTTAACTTATTTGGAAACACTAACATATTTCAAGCATGGGTACTTAATGAATTTATTTTTTTAAGCATAAACATTGTACAAGTTTATTTTCTAATAATATATACTTAGATTGACAAGGGTTGCCACTAATATTTTATTATTACATAAATTTTTAATTATTTAAATTCCGTACTTAATTGTAAAACTAGTCCATGACTTTACTCTTTTTTTGTAATTGATTAAAAAATTTATAACATTGTAAGTATATATAAAATCAATTTTGTCCCGTTTGTCTTGGTAATCATTAGAAAAAAAAATACAATCATAAATACATATTATTAGAAAGATTTAAATGCAATAATAAATTGCATAGAAATTATTGATGTTGGACGCACTAAAGAGTAAAAATTTGGTCATAGTTGTGTTTTCTAATATTGCTTTAAGGTACAAGACAAAACTACCTTTTCCCTACGTATTCACTAAATTAATTTCCGATTTTTTTACCATCTTTTGAAAAAACTCAATAACCATTATTTTTGAAAATTCTTAAAATTATCAAATTCGCACATTATAGATGCACAACCATATGAATCAAGAATAATAAATCCAATTTAGTTCTGCAGATTATAGCTGCGCAACCAGGACCTGATAAATATGAAAATTCTCACAAAAAGTGGCTAAAGTATTTTTTTCAAAAGATGGCAAAAAAAATCGAAAAAAAGCTTGTTGGCTTCTTGCATTTGTCCGATCGATTTACTTTCATTTCATGCGCTTGATTTTTATATATGAGCACACGCATGATAATTTTCTAACAATGACGGACGAGTTTTTGAAAAGGAATACATACTAACAAAGAGATAGGACTAGACAAACAGACGAACATTCTCCAACAAGGTTGGTTCACATACTAATAAAGAAAGCGGAGATAGATGTGAATAATTGGAGGGCATTTATATAGACTAAGAGATAGGACAAGGAATGAACTAGTGGTATGGGGAGTCGGACAGCGGTCTTGTAAATAAATAATATGAGAAACCTGAGCAATAGTACATAGAGTGTATAGAATTAAACTAGGTTTATAAAACTTTTTTAATCATCAATCGAATCGTTGAAGCAATTACTTCCAACTTAAAAAAAAAAAAATGATGGACGAGTTTTGAATATTTTTGTCATGAACGAGCCATTAAACAATTAAAAAAGGTCATCAAATTAACCAACACGTGAGCACACTGAAAGATTCTGTTCGAACCATTCTCTTTTTTTTTAAATCTTCGCAGAAGCTGCGAAGTCGTGAGGGGAATCGAACTCTCGACTTTTGAATAACCAACCGTGTCAACAGATGAAAATTTATTTCATTTTTTTCTTCCCACGAGTTGGAACTTCATTCTCCCTTTTAATGCATCTTTCAATTATTTTTGGAATTTTCCATGAAAGTCAAGATAACTGAACGTTTACGAATATTGTGTAAAAATTTGATATTTACCTATTTAATTGATAATTAATATTTATAAGATAATTCTTAAACTATTTAGTTGAATATTCTTGTGCGATCTCTTCAAATAAAAGAATATTCTTGATTTTGGAATTTTGTTGATGACTCTGAAGATCAATAATGTTACTGTTAGTGTTTACAGTTAGAAGTTTGCACTTTAGTTGAATGTTTGAATGCTTACATCTAGATGTTTAAAAAACCAAAATGAATTCTTCAACTATTTAGTTGAATGATTATCAGCTTGGTTTGTCATTTTGCACTTTACAAAATTTCCGGTGCGATCTCTTCAAATAAAAGCATAGGAAATATTAGAGGTGAAGAATAAGGGAGGAAAAGGAAATATCAGAGGTAAAGAACAAGGGAGGAAGAAGATGATTAGAAGGGACATCTCCATTCAAATTAAAAGATATATTTGTCAATTCAGTTTTTAAAATAACTAAATAAAAGGATTAAAAAAATAATATTAAATTTTTGTGGGGATATTGACTATTTTTTTTTTTGGTTGAAAGTCCGTAGGCGATTGCATTAACTCAAAGAAAGTTACAAGCTAGCTGTTACATAATATTAGACAACGAGTGTCTTTGAAAGCATTCAGCTGTAAACAAATAAACACACACAGGGGGTTGATGAAGCCAAAACATATAGCGAAAATCACTATCTTTTCTTCCGAAAAATGGCAAAAAACGAATGCAAAGTAGCCATTTTCCGATTTATTTACCGCAAACGTGTTTTTAGGTCTTTTTGGCAGGTTTTTGAGAAAGTTGCGTATTTAGGGCAAAAACAGAGCAAAAGTGTCGTATTTAGGCAATTTCTGAATAAGGCGTCAAAATGAGACATTACATGGAGCATGCAACACCTCACACGAAGTGCACAACATGCGAAATGGTGAAAAATACAAGAAAATCCGCTAAGTCAGGAAGCCCTGCGGCCTCCTCTATGCCGCATGCGGCATACTCTGAGGCCGCACGATCCATGAACTGTCCTAAAAATATGTTTTCTCTGATGGGCCTTCCAGAAGAACGCGTTATCCTAATGGGCCTTTTAGAAGGACGTGTTTTCTTAAGAGCCAAGCTATTTTTGGCTTCATCTATCCAATCATAGGTGGACCCCACGTCCCCCACTACTTTCACTACTCCACCTCTCATTTATGAAGGCTATAAATACCCCTCTTGTAATAGGATTTAGTGTGCGTGTTTAATTGTGTCAAGTCCAAAATTGTAGCTAGCAATCCTCATTGTTAGGTTAGGTTAGAGAGTTACTTAGAGAGAGAAGGGTAGCCATTAGAAGCCAAGCAAGAGAAGAATGTGTCATCTAAGGAGGCAGAGGTTCTTCCATCTTCAATTGGGTTGTAATTTATGTTCTCTTTATTTTATTTCTTTTATTTTGTCATGGCCATGAGAAGCTAAACTTCTCATCTCTAGGGTGAGGGTTGTACTTGAATTCTTAATTATGTTTTAATATACGTTTATGTTTTGTTTATGTTATGGTTTGAGTTTTCCTTTCCACTTTAAATTCCTTTTTATTGTATCCTTGCATACATAGTTCTGTCTACTATATGCCAATGATCTCCACATACCAATAGGTGTTAAGTCATTGTATCCTTGTGTGAGAAGGATAATGCATGCAAGTACTATAAACACTTCGGCAAACGAGACTTGGCAGCGGTTCAAAGACTAGGGTTAGAACCCAGTGGGCTCCCTTGACAGAATAACATAAATCGTACTTTAAATAACATTAGAAAACACTTAGATTAAGTAGGATATTTGAACTCTTCCGTTCAGAATGGTAATATTCCGTATGGAACGGATAGTTCAAATGTATTTCAATTTGAATTTCGCCTTTGAACATTACACTATCCGTTTAGTACGTTTATGTCCGTACAAAACGGATAGTGTATTTTTCCCAAATCTGTGTTTCTTGAGTAGCGTACAGTACATACTATATATGTTCAAAACGGAACACCAAAGGGAGTCCTCTGACTTGAAACGGAACGTTCCGATCCGAACGATAGTCTGATGGAAAAATTCTTTCGTACTGTAATGCTTCATACCGTATCCGTCCGGTACCATGTCAATGTATAATACATTCCGTACTAAACGGTTTGCTTCCGTACCGAACGGATAGTTTCTGAAATCTAATCTATTTGATATTACAATATATATTATTGATCTTCGTAAAGTCTTGTTGATTCCATTAGTTCTTCAACTTTAATCTTGTAATTATAATGTTCTTGAACCTGCAAACTCACTCATACAATAAAATCGTTAAATTCAATCATTGTATATTTTGCAAATTAGTCAAACACGGTAATTAGAGATTGCATAGAACAACAAAAAGAAGAAGCGAGACACAAGCAAACAACTAACACAAAACAACACCAACATACATATAATATTAGTAACTATATTTACAACTCGTTTCACATACTCTTTCATTGCCAAAGAGAGGAAAAAGAGGAGAAGAAAAAGCGAACTGTTTGTCTTGAAGAATAAAACCCCCCATAATAGCAAGAGAGACGAGACGGTGCCAAACAGATCCATTAGGTGGAAGCACCAAAACACCTGCCCGGACTGATTGAAAAAATAGAGCGGAGTGGAAGAGATGGGGAGGTGGGGGAGGCTGAATCGCCATGGGTGAAAATCGCCTTGCCCTAAGCGGCGCCACTTTTTTAGTCACGCCACCTTGGATATTGACTATTACAATGTTTTTATGGGGAAATCGACTATTTCAAAAATTTGTATGGGCACACTATAAATTTTCCCTTAAATATATACACCACCACGGATATATAGTTATTTTCTTGTAGAAGCTGTAAGCAAATATTTTATGCCCCATAAAAGTTTACAAATGCACTAGCTTCATCAGTCCTTGAAGATTTGAACAAATTTTCTTGTTGGTACTTTTAAATCCGTCATTTTGTCACTTATCAAAAATTCAAAATCGAAGACAAGAGCCTCCATCTTTTGTGGCATGAATGTAGCTGTTAATAATGATTATCTTTTATCATTTGCAGAAAAGTATTGGGCTCATATTTGAAATTAGCAATTGACGATCGAAATTACCTAATGTTTAACGCTTTGTGAAAGAGGCCTACATCATAACGTTTTAACAATAAACTAGGCCACTCTTTTTGTGTTGTTGGGCTAAAAGTTCTTCTTTTATCACAACGGAAGCTTTTTTCTATTTAGATCTCTATAGTTATCAGAAATAGGGGTGTCAATGGGTACAATACAGGTAGGGTGGAAACATTTTCATACTCATACTCGTTAAGAATTGATCTTACTCATATTCTACTCTTATCCATTAAGAATTGACTTTATTCTATCCTACCCACATCCGTTAAATTATTAGATAACGAAACGGCAGCGGGTGAATAATGAATAATAATAATATAATAATTAATTTTATTATAATTTACAAATAGAACATCAAAACTCATTCTTTTCACACATGCAATCACATTACTAATAAAAAGAATAAGAAAAAAACAAATGTACAATCAATTCCAACTAATTTTTTTTTTATAAAACAAGAGAATTTAAAAATACAAATATATTTTGGACAAATTTAATTATTAACTAAATAATAAATATGTAAATAAAAGTAATATGATTAACATTTTTCTTATAGCAAAAAACATATACTATATGACAAAAGTACATAACTAATTATTGCTCAAACATTATCATATGAAATATATATTTTAACAAATAAATTTTAATATCACTAATTATTGCTTAAATATTATAATTTTATTTTATTTTATATAATTACTTATAGGTAACGGGTACAAAATAGTTTTTACCCGTATCCTTATCCGTTTAGCTAACGAAAAAAAATCCTTACCCATACTCATATCCGATAAGCTAACGAAAAAAAAAATTACCCATACCCGTCTATACGGGTAGGGTAAATGGTTAAAAGGGTATCATTGACACCCCTAATCAGAACAACAAATTACCACTGTTTTAAGCGTGACTTCACTCACATCCACTGGGTGACTGGGGTACTGACTTACGGGGATAGCATTCAAATTGTATGTCAGAAATCTCAAAACCGATCCATTCTATAAAGAACTGCATCCCCCTGAGCCAGGTACCAGAGGAGACGCAAACTCGATCGTGATAGTTAGTGCTCCTTTGCATGTTCAATACGAGCCGACATTGTCTTTTTATTGGCTCCAGATTAGAAGAAAATTAGGAAATTAAGGTTTGTACGTACAACTTCAACATCAATCAGTGTCAAATTAAGCGAGACAGAAAATGGTACGAGTACATGAATTTAATTGAGGTTAATTAGAGACAAGACCAATGCTGGGATCACAAGTGCAAACAAACACAATTGGAAGCCATCTCTCTGGTCGAAATTCATCTGCATCATCTCCCCACAAAAACTCCTTTCTGCCCATAGGGTAAGGGAATTCATATTCACCGACGGTACCGTAATAGGGAATCTTTTACAATTACTTGATCTGGACCGTTCTTTTTAACTTGGCACGAATCTCAAAGCCCATAATACTGCCCCCTCAGTCAGCCCGAATCCCAAACCAGCTGAGAGTTAATCTCAAACCGTAAATAGCTAATTGTAAAAGGGAATCTTTTACGGTACCGTCGAGGATATGGACTCTAGGGTAAGGTTGGTACGTCACCAATTAAATCACCTTTATTTACATCAAACCCATCTGGTAATGTGTCGTCAGAGAAACAACACTTTACATCCTACAAAAATTAATTGCTCGTATTAACAACAAATAATCTAAATGAGCTGAAGAAATATTAGTTATCAATAAAAATGATGTTTAATAAGTTCTTACGCAAGGAACAGCAGGATAAAGCCTCAGAGTCTCTGTAAGAAAGAGCTGCATGGAGATATTGCATGCCATTAAATAATCCCCAAACTCATCAATTTTAACCTTAATTTCTTCTTGCAGTTTAGTTGCTTTTTTTTAAGGTTCTTGCAGTTTAGCACTTCTCTTGCAATCTTATCCTGTATATGTAGATGCTTACACATCATATAGAAAAACCATGAGACGGTCCCAACTGTTCAAGATAATATCTCTCAGATACTTGTTATCAATACCACTACAAAATTTCTCTTTTCTATGAGAAATAAAGTTTCACTGGGGTAAATGGCTACTATTTCTCATCTTCAAAAAATATGTATATATATATTTCACTGGGTATTTTGAAATATATTGTACACTTACTACCCGTTATATATATTTTTGATACGACAACGCTTATTAACCGTTATAACGGATGTCACAACGGAACTCTCTGGAAAAGTTTTTCATGATTTGAATTCTCCGAAATGAATTGTTTCATTGCAATGGCTGATTGACCGTTGTAACAAAATAAATCAATTACCTTGTGGATTTCGGAGAAATGAATTGTTCCGTTGTAACGGGTAGATAAGCATTGTAACGGTTTATGTTAATTATCTCAATCTAAAACTTACTCAACCAATTTTAAAGATTTCTAATTACTACAGCCTTGGGTCAAAGTCTTTTTGATTCATTTCTTGGTTCATCCTGATTCAACATTGATATTTTTAGCAATTTATATTTTTTTACATGAACATGTACAATATCCCAAGACAAGAAACTGTAAAATTCAACAAATATATGTTTTGCAAATCTAGTCAAATAAACTAAGTAGATGATTGCTTACAACAACAATGGAGATTATTTGTATCAAGGTGGACGATGAGGATAAAACTATGGTTCTGTTGTGTTCGCTTACTAAGTCTTATCGAGGGTTTAAGGAAACCATGCTTTATAGCAAGGAATCAATCACCATTGAGGATGTGAAAAATAATTTGTTGGTTAAGTTCAACATCGATAATGATTTGTTAAGGGCTGAGAATGGCCATCAAGATGTTGGTTTGATTGTCGAGAATGTGAGAGTAAAGGGAAAGAACTTGACTTCATCATCGACCTATTCAAGCTCTAAGCACAAGAACCTAATTTGCAACTATTGCAAGAAGAAATGACACATCAAAGCCGATTGTTTCAAACTCAAGAATAAACAGAAGACAAATCAGAATGATAGTTCTTCATGCTATGCTAATTTAGTTAAAATGCAAGATGATCATGTGTTTTGGGAGTTTATTTTGGAGTTTTGTTTCAGGGTGAGATTTCAAGTCAAGAGAAAGATTGTTGTGTGTATCTCCAATCTCACCATCTATTTACATCATGTTTGATTTGTGTTAGGTATAACATGTTAATGTTTAGCCGGCTATGTTGAGGAGAAATTTTTTAGTATTTAGCATGTAGGGTATTTTAGGAGGAATTATTTGTAGGTTTCTCATTTTAGAGATTTTATATTATTATAAATATAAATAAATCATTTATATTCTATGTAATACGAAGTCAAAAAATACAATTAAGATTTATCATAAAATTTTATGTCTTGTTTCTTTTTTAGTTCTAGCCTCTTTTTGCAAAAACCCTAACAATGACTCTAACACCATTAATTAGAGTATGTTTTGGACATCTTCTCCTTCTATTCAAAGTCAGAGTTCAAATAAACACTTCGGCCCAGTGTTTTAAAATACGGTTTCTATGCAGTATGCGGCCGCATATGCAGATTTTAATGCAGACTTATATATATGAATTTTAAAATGAAAAACATTCAACAGTAACAGCCCACTTAACAAATTATGCGGCCGAATATAAATATTTAATATGGAAGCCCAACGGCTATTCACGTGAAGCCCATATTAAACCTTATTTCTATTATTTGTTACTAATGGGCCATAATAGCACGTGAATCCTAGATCTATTCACGTGAAGCCCGGCCGGTTGCTATAATAAAATAATGTAAATGCTGAAATCACGTGAATCCCTTAGCGTCCGTCCGGTTACGTGATATTCTTTAGTCCCAACTCTTAAAACCAAAAGAAAGAAGCCTTTTCAAGCTTACAAAAGAAGTCGTATGGACTAGGAAAAAGTATTAAAATGTGTATTTTTTTCAGAATTTCTGTTAAATGTTTCTCAAATTATTAAAAAAATATTAAAATAAAAAATGGAAACATGTCCAAAAAATGGAACAAAATCAAATTTTCATTTTTCTCCTCATTTTTTTTTCATGTGCTGTATGCATATATATGCAATATAATTATGTACAATTAAGTGAAAAGTCTGTAAAATGTATGTCTTGAAGAATTAAAATATCTGATTTTTTGTCAAAGTTGAATGAATTTTCTATATCAAAATATCGCATCTAACGGAGAGTTGACGTTCCATATGCATATCATAAAAAGGCTTGAGACGTGCTATGAAATATTAATTTGGACATATCTATCCTGAGACCTAAATACAGATAGTTAAGACTTAAGACGTGTCTGCAAGATTTCATGATCGAGTTTCCCAGGTATCCCCAATTCCCCATTAATTACAATGTTGATAGAATTCACAAGTGGTGCCAGCCAGGGCCATCTACTATATATTTTCTTTTTATTGCTTTGGTTAATTAATTTTAACCTACTTGAAATTAAGTTTTCCGTTGTTGAAGATTCGAATATTCCAATAACGCGTATATATTTTAATTTTGGTACTCGTACTAGAAATCCTGGCAATATCAAAATTTGCATTACATATTACAATTTACAATAGATGGGCATATTGATAATTAAATCATCAACATGCTAGCCGGTAACACAACGAGCGAAGGTGTATTAGTTGACGACTAATTAAATATAAATCCCTACTGAACTGGTCCCAGAATACTGAATACCAATTCATGCATGCGCCACCTACAGGCTACAACCTTTGAAACTTTTTTTAAATTAATTAATTAATTTTCCCTCTCGTCTACTTGGTGGTGCCCATTTTCTTTCTCCGGCGCCGGTCCTTGAGCTGCCGTAGAATACCCTTGAGAGCAATGTCGAATGCATCATCCATCCCTTGGCCGAGAGATTCGGAGGCATAAACCAATCTCGGTATCAGTTTCACAACGCGCTCTCTCAATTCCCTGACCTTGTGCTCACTTATGCCTTCCAACACTGCCCTGACACTTACATTCCTCTCTCGCATGTCCTGCCGGTCTATAAATACCGACCACTCTGGCTCATCTCCGTATCCAGGTAAATACCACTTGTACTGCATATACGCACTCCGCTTCCAAAATAATACCGGCACTGACCCTGACACCATGCAGTCAAACAGCGACCGCCTCGTGAAACTGTCCCCCCTTGGCTGCAAACAGAACTCTGAATCTAAAAATAGATCAATTGTTTCTGCACTGCTATTAATGCACTTGCCCTCGCTGCAATCGACTGATCTGCATTTGCTCCCCGCTTGACCGCATTCATTCAAAAGCAATCCTCGAAAGTCGTTTTTGAATCCTGACCGCGGTGCTCCTACATACCCAAAAAGAGTCTTTCTTTTCCGATTCAGCACGAATTGTTGCCACTCATAAACATCAGATGCGGAACGAGGGTGGAAACCGGTGGGATAAGGCACCGCCACATCCTTTTCATCCCAGGGGTCTCGCTCAATCAAAAGTCGTGTGGTGTTTTCCATCTCTGTCATGTAGAGAAAGCTACTGCCCCAGTCGTTCTGGTGGGATCGGCGGAAGTCCCAAGTGATCCGCCCAAGTGTTATGAAGTGGTCCCAGCCGTGCGACTTGTGGTACGGTGATTGATTCTGGAGCCATTTGAGGAGTGACAAGCAATCTTGGTCTCGATCATAAGAGGTGGAGTTAGGAGACCAGAGGTGTGGTTCGATCGCAAGGCCAGCGTAGAAAGGTATATAAAATGCTGATGCTTTAGACGGGTTCAGGGTTCGGCATTGGTGATTAAGCATGCGGTGATGGAATATGATCTCAAGGGCAAACTGGTCTGTGGAAAACCATGATTGGAGAAGATTTGCTGGCATGAGACCTGTGAATTTTTTATCCGAGTCGATGACAGGAAGGCCGAGACCAGGACTGGATAAGGCTGCACACCGAGACGGCCAAGGGTTGATCTTCTCACACCTCTCAATTAAATCGTGATTAAATGCTGGCGGGAGATTGTACACGTAGACAAGGCCGGCATCGCAAGGCCTGGGGCTAAAAACCTGGATAGGGCGAGCGTATAAAAAGAGAATTATAATGAGCTGTATTGATAGAAAGGATACAAAAAGAATTCCTCGGTGTAGAGTTTGAGGTTTTCGTGGTTTGATAGGGAACTGGTACTTGTCCATATCTTTATATGGAGTTGTTTAGAAGGAGATGATGCGTCTTTGATCTTTCACAATTTGAGATAGGCCAGGGTGGGTTCAGACTTTCAGTCCAGTCCCAGAGATCCCAGAGATGAACAGGGTACAGACTCTGATATGGAGTTTTTTATCAAAGCACCGCCTCCGCCACTGTACGTGTTAGTTATGGTTTCTGCCTCAATTTGTGGTTTGGTTGTAGCGCTTTTATGCGGGGCCGGGGGAGCTGACGCCTGTCGTGCTTGCCTGTCACTCTAGCTCGGCAACGATATATTATTATAAATAAAAATATCTCTCTCTTTCAAGTTTCAAATTAAAATTAAAAAAAGAGTAGGCTGTATGCATGACGGCAGGGGAATAAAATCTGAAGGCGAACAGTGATGCCTGTTGTTTTTAATTTCTTAATTTCCAGGTTTTTGGATTCTGCAATATCATTATTTAAATTAGGAATTATAGCTGGGCGGGGCGGCCGCAAATTAAGATGATTAATAATGACTGGGAACATATATAGTTAATAAATCTTCTTAATTATACGTGTCGATACATTGCAGGTTCAATTTATTTATTATATGAATTTTTCATAATCAAACAGCTCAAACAGCTCATTTTTTGAACGCTAAACCCCAAATATATTAGTTTACGTTCGTCAAGGACTAGGCCGTCTTTTATTTCAAATGTTAAGGATTAAGGAAATGGAATAATTAATATAGATTACACTATTATTATTATCATAATTGTAAAATATAGTTTGACTAGTCAACATTTCGATTTGACTAAATAACACAGTTACACAATGGAACAAATTATTTTGACGAGTCATGGCCGTGCAAGCAGCGTGCGCAAGGAATTAAGTATTTCATCTCGCTTAAGCGATGAGGCCAAGGGCCAAGGCACAATCAATGTATTAGGGTGTTCAAATGGTTCGGTTTATTTGGTTTTTAACTGAACCGGAAAAATTCGATTTAAATAGTTCGGTTTTTTGGTTTAATTGGTTCGGTCGGTTCTATTTTTAGTGTTATTTGTTTTTTATTGTTTGGTTCGGTTTAGAATATTTTAAAATCGATTGAACCGAACCGACCAAATTCTTTTGATGAAATCGCGTTGCTCCTGTTGAGTTCGCTTCATTTTCACGCTCCCCAACTCGTTTTTCTTTTTTCCCCGTTGTCTCTTCTGAGATCCTATCGCCGCCTCCATTTGAATCTCCGCATGAAACAAATCAAAGCAATCCATCTTTTCTATGCTCAATGAAGATCTAATCAATGCACTATTTTCACTACCTCTGCCTCCCTTTCTTTCTTTTTGTAATTTTTGTGTGATTTGTGCAATGCACGAGAAAAGCAGGAAACATCGTAGAATTTGAAGGTTGTCTTTCAATTTTTTATCTGATTTTTGTCTAATTTTTGAATTTCTTGATTTAGTCTATTAAATTTCGGTTCAACCAAACAAATTGAAATTTACTTTGGTTTGTTCGGTTCGGTTGTTATTCGGTTGGAAAGTTTAGTTCGGTCGGTTCGGTTCTATTTTTTATAAAACTGAATAAAACTTTGGTTTGCAAAAATTAGTTCGGTTTCAACCGAGCCGACCCGACCATTTGAACACCCCTAAATGTATCCCCTGCAAAGCCGAAAAGGGTTGGTCAAGTGCCAAAAAAGAGAAGACCACTCTACCTTAGTTTCTTCACAAAAATATTTTTTTGATATTTGAACTTTAAATTATTAAAGTGAGAATGCAGATTGTAATATACGCCCTATGTCAATACCATAAATAACTTATTTCGGCTTAACTCTGACGAACTCTAATGGTAGACATTAGGATTCATATTTTGCTTATTTAGAATTCACTTTAGATAATAACTCACTTTTGTTCTAGTGACAAAAACACATGATTTTATTTTATGTGAGAGGTTATGATAGAAATTTTTTATTGAAAAAAATATTAAATAATTGAGTAGTTTGATCTTCAATCTATACTCAAAATACAAATTCACTTTAGATACTTTAAAGTTCCATTTTTTTTAGTAAATGTTGGAGGTTGGGGTGCAAACGAATCGGATAGTGGTAAAACCATATTTGTATCCACTTTTATTTTTCGGATACTGATACAGATGCGAATTGGATATTGAATAGATACGGATATCTGCTTTTTATAATGATGAATTACATAATTTTTTTTATAATATATATTAAACTATATAGTATATATTTACTATTAGGATACGAATAACTAAAATTTAAAATCATATCCGTATCCGCACAGATATTCGGATATCGAATATCTGTATCTAATTTTCAGATACGAATCTGAATACGAACGGATAATATCCGACCAGTTTGCACTCCTAGTTGGAGGTCAAGCCACCCAACTATTTAATATCCACAATGGATTCCCCATCCTGATTCAAATTTGCGACATTCTACATAGAGAGTATTGTCTTTGACACTTGACCAAAAGTTAGCTCCCTAAATTTATTTTGTTTATCAAAAATTATTTTATACAGGTATTCAGTTTAACTTATATAAATATTAAATTTAAATTATATTATATTAATATTCAACTTAATAACGATTTAGATTAGCTACATATAAACACTGAATATAATTCTATCCTTGTTGGACAAGCAAAGACATCATGAGAAGATGCAAAGCTGCTATATTTGCCCATAAAAAATGCAGAGAAAAGCAACATTCCCTTTAGATACTTTAAAAGTGCCATTTTTTTTTTAAGTAAATGTTGGAGGTAGGGGTGAAAACGGTTCAGACAGTGGTAAAATTTATATCCGTATCTGTTTTTATTTTTTGGATACAGATACAGATTAGATATTACATGGATACAAATACGGATCAAATATTAAACAGATACGGATATCTGTTTTTTATAATGGTGAATTACATAAAAAATTTCTTAATATATATTAAACTATATGGTATGTATCTACTATTCGGATACGATTAATTAAAATTTAAAACCATATCGGTATCTGCACAGATATTCAGATATCGGATATCCATATCTAATTTTCGGATACGGATCCGTTTGTCAACCCGTTTGCACTCCTAATTGGAGGTCAAGTCACACAACTATTTAATATCCACAAGAGAAATTCTTTATCCGGATTTCGAATCTGCGACCTTCCACATGGAGAGAATTGTCTTTAACACTAGACCAAAAGCTCGTTCTCCAAAGTTTATTTTGTTTATCAAAAATCATTTAGCTTATATAAGTATTCAGTTTAACTTATATAAATATTAAGTTTAATTAAATTATATTAATATTCAACTTAATAACGATTTAGATTAGCTACATATAAATACTGAACATAATTCTATCCTTGTTGGACAAGCAAAGACATCATGGAAAGAGGCAAAGCTGCTATATTTGCCCATAAAAATGCAGAGAAAAGCAACATTTGCCTTGAGCATGCCAGACAAAGTTGCAGGAAATCAAGTCGGTTGCTCAATAGATGACAAGTCTCTGTCATTGATGACATTAATTTTGGCACAACTGAAGAGTTTCTAGTTCCCATTTATTATGCCTACATATTTTCAATACAAAAAAAAAAAAAAAAAAGCACATAAATATGGGCCGAATTAAAAATCACATGACCCAAATGGAAAGATATTGTGGAAACCCAGAAAGGCCTGTTGGTGGAGAAATAATCGGTTCCTTTTGAGAGGAGGGACACCGGACACGGCAGGGGAAACAACTAAATATTGGGCTGGGTATTTGCTTACTAAGAAATGACAGCTTTATCTTTCTTTGGAGTTTGGACTTGGAGAAAACTAGGGAAGAATAGAATGGAAGCCTTTTTTATATGTTTGACATTAAAAAAAGCCTAGACATTTCAGATTTTGACCAAATGACAATCCTAATCACAATTCTTGCCTCGTAAATCGTACTACGAGCATAGAAGAATAATGATTCACATCTGATCTGACCATTATGAATAATGGTTCCTTTTCTTTTCTAATATTACCTAATCTGAGTTCAACACTTGAGAGTGCATTGACTTTAAAATAATCAAGACGTATATATTAACTCTCTCTGCCACATTTTCTTTTCTACAAAATAAGAGCAAAGTTGGATAAATTAACATCAGAACCAGCTAGAAATTAAGCCAGCCTATCATATCAAGCTTCTATTTGTAACAAAAAAGAAAAGTCTAGTACCAATTGGAAAACAAATTAATTAACAAGACAAGGACAAGAAAAGAATTAGTAATGAAGAACCTCTAAACTCCTAGTAATGAAGATCACTAACTAGATCATCTCCATCTTTTCTGTTGTTCCTCAAACCGTGCAAATATCCCCTTAAGAGCAATATCGAAAGCATCGTCCATCCCTTCTCCAAGCCCTCGTGCACCGGCCGCATAAACCAATCTCGGTATCATATCGACCACCCGCTCCCTCATCTTCCTCAATTTTTCCTCACCAATTCCTTCTAACACCTCTCTAATATTTATACTACCCCTCCTCACCTTTTTACGGTCTATAAACACCGACCACTCATCCTCTTTCCCCTCCTTGGGTAAAAACCAACTATGCTGATCACGTGTCGTCCCCCGCCAGAAAAACACCGGCACAGCACCAGCTATTATGCAGTCAAATACCGAACGTCGTGTGAGGCTATCCCCTTTTGGCTGCAGACAGAAATTTGAATTTAAAAATAGATCAAGTGTCTCGGCACTACCATGCAAGCACTTGATAATGGTACAATCAACGGACTGGCATGCAACGGGCCCAGCTTCTTCACATGATCTGTTAAGCAAGATCCTGAAATCACCTCTAATCTTTGGTCTGGTCGCACCGGCAAATCCAAATAGTATTCTCCTATCCTGCTCAAGAACAAAGTTTTGCCAATCACGAAGTTGCATAGCAGATTGGGGATGGAATGAGGTTGGGTATGGTATCGCCACATCCATATCGTCCCACGGGCTTCTCTCTATTATAAGCCGTGTCACGTTCTGCATCTCTGGCATGACAAAAAAGCTACTCCCCCAGTTTTCTCCTGGTTGTCGTCGGAAATTCCATGTAATCCGACTGACAGTGAGGAAGTGATCGTGGCCATTGGATCTTCTGAAAGGTGGTTGGTCCCGGAGCCAACGGAGCAAGAGAGAACAGTCTTGATCTCGTTGTTCAGGAGTAGCAGTCTTATTCCAAAGATGGCGGTCAACAGCAAAGCCGACATAAAATGGAACATAGAATGCAGTTGCTATAGTGGGGTCAGAGGTGCGGCACTGGTGGTAAAGCATCCGCCGGTGAAATATCAGTTCAGCTGCAAATTGGTCAGTGGCGTACCATGCAGAAACGAATCGAGAGGGGATAATTGAAGTAAACTCAGAAGAGACCTGGGGCCCAAAACCAGCATTGGCATAAACCTCTGATATCATGAACCTATTGTCAAGTGCATCACGGCCGCTTAAGAGATCTGTGTTGAAAGATTTGGGAAGTTCATAGACATAGACTAACCCTTCTCGGCAAGAGGTGGTGACCGAGGCTGGAATGAGAGGCAAGAAGCCATCACCCACGGAGAGGTAGAGGTTGGAGAGATAAATATGGACAAAGATTTGAATGGAGATTATGGCGAGCACGAGAGCGGCCCGATTGAAAGGGGTGAGAAGAATTGTTATGGTGATCTTGTCTTTATGTACCGGTGGATAGATAGGATCATGATCAACCTTTAAGCGTTGCCTTGGTTTAAATTTGGGTCCGGAGGAAGTGTTCAGTGTACAGTAGCCCATTGCTTAGAGAGGAAATCTTGGTAAGTGGTATGTAATGCTTTGCACTCTACTTCACGGTTCTCTTGCCATATACAGTGAAAGGATGAATAAATTATATTTAGGTATTTTCGGATCCGAGAAGTGCTCCGTTAGTTGCTTCATTAGGAGAGATTATTAAATTACACCTACAGCTGTATTCCAGAAGATTGAGAGATTATTAAATTATATCCAAGGTCAAATGGCTTAAAATTTCCATCCCTTAAATCAAGATCGATACCTATGTGGCTGTCGGGATCTCTTTAAAACATATATATATTTCTTAAATCAATATGCTTTGGAACAGATGAGAAATAAACTAACAGTAGCTGATTCTTGAGTCAATCTTTCAATTAATTTTGTCGAGAGCTCTATTAAAGACGCCTCTTCCCAAACTCATTTTATATTAGAAACAATTTGTGAGCCCCAAGTAAGACTGAAAGATCATTCCATATCCGATGGTGTTGATTGCACCTGGCCTCTTATCAGGGTCAGAAAATTAGAAGATTTTGATGCAACTGCGGTGTGGTGAAGGGATTGCATACTTGCATACATATTCCAATAACGAGGAAATGATGCCCAGGTTTCATTGGATACTGATCTTACTAGAACTGTACTCAAAAGCAGAGGTTATTTTTTAAGCTTCTTAATGCAAATACGTCAACAAAACAATTAAAAGAAATTCGTCACCATTGACATGAACTGGTTATCTTTTAAAAATTAAAAGTTATGGAAACCAAAATGCCTGCCACGCCAAGACTATGATTTTCATCATTTTAGTAAAATAAAATGACTGCATAGATTTAACTGGTACAAATGAGGATGATCTGGAACCAAAATATAAAGATTTGGATCTTAAAAGGGAAATGTACAGTATGTAGGGCTATCTGTTTCATTCACTGTTTTTAAACTACCAGATGTAAAAACGGTGGTCGCAATTTTTGAATTACTGCACATTAAATATGTCAATTCTTACAAAATTTATTGTATATTTCTAGCTTGTATTGTTATTGAATATATGAGAGTACACTGTACAGTAAATATTTTTTGGATTTTTGATGGACCAATCTAATGAAGATGCGTGTTAGACTCTGGACATAAAATTATTGACTGCTCTCCAAGTTTTATCATGTATGAGTTTTATCTGCTCTCAAATTTATAAGCAGCAACAATAACTTTTTGAAAAATGTGTAAGATGTATTTGAGTTTCTTTCAGATTTATCTCAGTTTCACCTGTTTTTTTGGTAGAGCATTTCTTCTTGAATAGAGTGAAATATTTACTGATGCAAGAAAGAGAGGAGCATTTTACTCTACTGAAAGGCATTCTTTGTTTGAATGTTCATGACCTATTCAAATTCATTTTTTTAATTGTACAACTGTTAAATAACACTAGAGTTAATTCAAAAGATTTTTCATCCATTTTTCCTTAATGCTTTCTTTCAAAAAGAAAAAAGAGATTCTTAATATTTTGGGTAAGCAAGCTTCAAAATTGCTCATCTGACCCAAAAAAGAAAAAAGGAAAAAACGCCCCTGGAAGTGAGAAAAATATGACTATGATATGTTACAGGGGTCAAATTTGGAAAATATGATATTTTAAGTCTGGAACTAAAATGGTACATACAAATTGAACTTTCAGTAGAAATCCCAAGAGTTGTACATATGTATTGAACTTTCACTGGTCCTAAGAGTTGTATTTGTTTCCCATTTTTTTAAGGTCAGCCGGCCTAAGAGTTGTAAGTTTGTAACATTCTGACTCTTTTTTCCACGATAATATGACCACTATAAGCTAAATATTTAGTTTCAATATTTTGTAGGTAAATTTGCACTCCTAATTAAATACAATCAGATCATCCTTTTTAATTGTTTTTCTTATAAACTTTTTTTTTCCCCATAGTCCTAGTCGTGATACAATAACTCTATCAAATTAAAAGAAAAACTGCCACATCCAATCATGTTAAGAAGCATTTCTAAATAAAGCATGCAACAAGTTTTCCACTTTTTTTTTTCTTTCTTCTCTTTGATGAAGCACTCATAAATCATTGAAATTAAAGAGTTTATAGAACATGAACATCCTCAAAGCCAGCCAAGTTATTTAGCATACAGAATATGATTACTGAGGTTAACATAAATTGAAAAGGATTTACATACAAGCAAAACCTTGTTTCATTTCTTGACAAGCAAAGGACCAACGTTATCTCCAGTAGCCTTGTTGTGCTTCACGTGGGTCCCATCACACAGAGGGAAAGTCCCTGACCTCCAACATCTTCAAAATAAAATTCATACCAACGTATTAAAATTTAGAAGAAAACAAATAAACTAAAAATTTGGAAAACTAAAATTTGAGCAAAGAGATGTAGTATAAGGTATACCGGCAATAGGCGGTGAGAGGCTTTTCGAGTTCCGCAACAACCACCGAATCAACGACCTTGGTTTCATCTTTGCGAATTTGCGGGTTTATGCCTCCCTCCGCCCGAACCGAAACCGATCCGCGCCTAGTCTTCTGATTGAAAGCGACAGAGGAGGTGTAGGAGAAGTGTGCTCCGACTCCGAGCACTGCGCTTGCGATGGTGGAGGCCATGAGGCTTGATTGCTCACTTGACAAATCAGTATCGATTGATCAGTGGATTAGTAGTAGATTTGGTCGGAAGATTTGCTCCTAATCAGTTTCTCCGGGTAGGTGGGAGATGGGATGATGAGAGGGATAGAAAAAAATAGGTTGTGTGGTTGCCACAAGCCCTTTGTGGCTAAGAAGGGTACATTAGCTATGTTTGTAAATTTGAAGCATACTTGCATTGTAATTATTTTTTACAAAGAGCAGCCCATTTACTCTTTACTGAGCGAAACATATTGGGCTGGAAAATATGAGAGAAGAGTCTTGGGCCTTATAGGAAGGCAATCTTTGAGATACCGAATCAATTGTCGGTGGTCTCCCGGGTCATATAAACGACTTTTCTGGGTTTATTACGATCCTCATTTTAAGTTCATAACTTGAACCACAACAATTATATCAACCACGTTTACAACTTAGAACAATCATGATTCATGATTTCATTCAACGCGTCTTAGTTATGGAAAACATAAAAGAGGAAACAAACTTGTACTGTACAGCGCGTGCTGCGGATCTGGCCTATCCAGGTTGGTCAATGAACCGAAATTTTTATTAATAGAAAATAAAATAAAAAAATATCGACATTGAAGAACTTTTTCGCGGAATTTCTAGATATAGCAAAAACGTGATAGTCCATAACATCCAGATGACGTTATGGACCATCACGGCCCGATTAGCAACAAAGATTAACTAAACGTAAAAGGAAAAACACGGGACGTCTTTGTCCATCACGGCTAGGGAGGCGCGGAAAAAAAAGAAAAAAAAAAGGCCGGACGTTATGCTCCATAACGGTCTGGGGGAGAGCGAAAAAAAAATAAAAAACCGGGCCGTTCGTATCTATCACGGCCAGGCGGAAGGAAAAAAAAAATCCTGGCCGTTGTAGTCTATCACGGCCAGGTCCATTTAATTGAAAAAATAGACCCAAGACGAAGTGAGGATGAATTTGTTATTTCCTTTCTTTCTTTTCGTTATTGCTCTTTGTATGCATTCTATTGCTACTTGCTTTGATCAATCTTTCTTTGCTTAAACAGTTAATTTCTTTTTTCTAGGAACCACAACTGACTAATGAGATGTTTGATGTCTATGCAAAACCCTTCTCTCTATGAAGTTTTACTCCACAATAATTTCTCGTACATTATTTTATGCCGGCATGGTATGAGTATGACAGGGAGGCACCCGGGGCCGGGGAGCAATTTGTTACTTCATCCCTCCTTTCCTTCTTATTTAAAGAGCCCTATTCGCTTTTTAGTTGTTACATCTGTACATAATGAGGTGTTCACTTCACTTAGGATACTGAGCAGTTTTTAAAATAAACATGTGTGGACAATTTTCAATTAATTCTTTGACTGGTATTCTATTCCTCATTTCTATTGCGGATCTATATGGTATGGTAATTCTTTGAGTAGTATTCTATCCCTCAAAATTTGAACCAAGCCTTGACAATCAATCTTTTTTTTTAAACGTTTCATGGCAGATACTGCCAGATATTATTATTCTCCAAAGAACTATGTCCGCAAACCCCTGAGTACAGTACACAACTCACACTACAACATTAATAAAGGAAAAAGGAAAAATTAATGAACACACAGTCAAACTGCTGGACTCCAATTCTTAGCAGTACAGTGCCCATAGACGGCCTTCTACCAAGATCTTTTGAGCAACTACCTCTGGTGGCCTTCTTCCTCCTCTTAAAATTCTTTCATTTCTTTCTTTCCATAAAAACCAAGTCACACAAACAAACCACATAATCCAATTCCTTGCACTGCCCCTTGATGAATGTTTATATGTTTTAACGATTCATACCAAATATGTTCAACCGTGCCTTGAGGAGAGAAAATTTTGAACCCCAACTCCGAAGAAATCAGAAACCACACGTGCACTGCATAGGGACATAAAAAGAACAGATGCAAAGCCGATTCAATCGGACAGTTCAGACACAGGATGCATCCTAACTCGCAATGTATCCTCCTTCTCCGCATGACATCCTGAGTAGGTGTTTTCCCTCGTAACAATAAGTAAGCGAAATTTTTTGTTAGCAGCCCACAACTTGTGAAAACCCCATTGTACCTTACCACCCGACAACAATATATCATAAGCACTTTTTGCCGTATAGCTACCAGTTGATCCCCATCTCCAAATCAATTCATCTTGCCCACTGCTTAAAACTGGCAATTCTAGAAGAGAGGGCATTAACACCTCAATGTCAGGCAGTGCATCTGCTAGCGAAAGTCTTCTATTGCTCGGTCTTATCATGTCATCAGTAACAGGTCTCAATCCCTCTTCCTGCCACACATCGAACCAAAAGGATACTAATTTGCCATCTCTTATAATCCACTTTGTACACCATTGAAACTTACATTTTTTCAATCAACTTACATTTTTTCAATTAAAGGGACCTGGCCGTGATAGACCACAACGGCCAGGATTTTTTTTTTTCCTTCAGCCTGGCCGTGATAGATACGAACGGCCCGGTTTTTTTATTTTTTTTCGGCCCTCCCCCAAGCCGTTATGGAGCATAACGTCTGCCCATTTTCTTTTTTTTTTCCGCACCTCCCTGCCCGTGATGGACAAAGACGTCCCGTGTTTTTGCTTTTACTTCATAACGTCCTCTGGACGTTATGGACTATCACGTTTTTGCTATATCTCGAAATTCCGCGAAAAGGTTCTTCAATGTCAATATTTTTTTATTTTATTTTCTATTAATAAAAATTCCGGGTCAATAAATGCAGTAGTGAACACAATTTTTCTTATTTTTTGTTTAAAGCTCTACCCAGGCTTTAACCGGAGAATTTTTTTTCTGTAAAAATTAATAAAAAGGAAAAGAGAGAAACATAAATAGTACATTAGATTTTTTATTGATAGAAAGATCGGTAGGATTTCTACCGATTCTAAAAATCATAAAGTTTATATTGGTAGGAATTCTACGATCCAAACCAGTTTTTCTTTTTTTCTTAATTTTTTTAGTAAAATATAAAAAGATTTTACGAAAATAAATAGAGTATCTTAAAATTTAGAATAATGGAAACATTCCATCTACTTTTTGAAAAAACTTTTTATATTTTACTAGAGATCTAATAGAAGATTTTCCTCCATCTATGCATCAAATTTAAAAAAAAAATTGGATCAGTATAATTTCTACCGATCCAAACTTTTTTATTTTTAGGATTGGTAGAAATCCTACCGATCTTTCTACCAATCAAAAACATAATGTACTCTTTTTGTTTCTCTCTCTTCTTTTTTATTGATTTCTACATAAAAAAAAAATTCCCTTTAACCGTGCAACTAAAACAGTAACTGTTCGGCCCCTCGTGTCCAATCATGGCAAAGAGGTATTCTGTTACAAGTAATTTCGTGAACAACTCAGCAAGTTTATTGAAACTTTTGATCAAGTTTCAACCCAGTATCACCTATTAGGTGAAAAATGTATCCGCTCAAATACAAACAGTGAACTGTAGATATCATACTTCCGACCGTGAAAACATCATGTTTAGTTGTGAAGTAAGAGGTGGAGTAACTCACACTTAAGCAGTTAAACGAATAGTAAAATAGAAGGAATAAGGTGGAGTAAGATGTGAGCTAATCCGGATTAAGTTACTCCACCTCTTCAGATGGATTAACTTACTCTACATGTAGGGTTCATTGTCATAGACATAGATTCATTTTCCAACTTCTTACTCCTCTATATGGATTAATTTAATCCACAACTTAAACTACCAAACGATGTGTAAAATATGAAAAGTAAGATGGAGTAAGCAATTAATCCTCATTAACTTTACTTCATAACCAAACATAACCATAGTGCATTTAATTTAATCCACAACTTAAACTACCAAATAAAGTGTAAAATATGAGGAGTAAGCAATTTAATTCTCATTAACTGTACTTCATAACCAAACATAACCATAGTGCATTTAGATAGGGTTGAATACCAACAACTTTGCTAACGGTTCAAATTTTTTAAGAAAAAAAAAGAGATAAAGTTCTAATTTTCTAGCTTTCATTTAATGTTCTAATTTTCTTTTGAATCCATGATCTATCACACGAAAGTTATTGTCATTTATTACTAGATAAAATACTAATTCTTACTGGCTATTCAAATTTTTGAAACTTATAAAAAAAAAGTCTTTTCATTTTGTTTATAATGTCTCTGTGGGACCGATGATCTCAATTCTTCCCTTTTTCTTCACCTTACTCAATATTAAATTTTCATAATTTAATAATAGAAAATTTTCAACTAACAAGCAGAAAATTCAATTGTCATATTTAGAAATTATATTTACAATTTTAAGTTTTTCAATTAAAGTGTCAACACTTGTATTGCTTCCAAAAGTTTTGTAATCTTAATTAAATTGAAAATTGGCAACATCCAGTTTAAAATACAAATGCAACTATAGAATGCGTAGAGAATACAAAAACTAATATTGCTTGGGACAATTGGATAATCCAAATAATAGAATATGTTAATGGATTTTCATTTGTCACGGGATTATACGTGATGAAATTTTGCAGATATGAAAATTTACAAATTAATTTACGGAAACTCATAATATACACAGAAATGATAAATGTATGTTCGGTTCTACCGTGAAAATTATCATGAGAAAAAGAGACAGGATTATGTTGTGGATATCAATCTACATATGACATGGATAAGGACATTAGTATCTATTTCATTATTTTCATAAATTAAAAATCAAAATTGTTTGTCTTTAAACTTTAGATTTTTAATTTTTAAATAAAACATTTTAATTTTTTTCTAATTTATGAAACTGATAATAATTTTTCTATAATTCAATAAATTTATAGTGATATTTAAGAAATTCAAAATTCTTAATACTCGTACATTTTTATTTGTATGTGTAAAAATAGTTGCATGACAAAATATAACCTAAATTATAATAAATTTATGGGCACGTTTAGTAATTGCTCAACCCGATAATAATACATAATTTATTATCAATATCAAACTAACAAGAAGGAATAGCAAAGACAAACATACATTATTAAATAATAAAGATGGAATGCATCGGAACATGCCCTAGAGACTAGAGAATAAAAATTAAAATATTTTTTGTTTATAGAAATTATTATTAATAATAAAGATGAACAAAAAGAGTGATGGAGCTTTTTGATGGTATATATCTATCCGAAAAAAATTTCGAATTCAAAATTTGGAATCGATTTTTTTTTCAGATATAAAGTGTTTTGATTTTTTTTTTTCTGAAAGAGGCTGGAATTTTTTGAAACAGAAAGAGTGCTGGATCTTTCCTTAAACAATGGCTGGGATTTTTGAAACAGAAAAACTTTGGATTCGAAAAGAATTTTTTTGGAACTAATTTTTGAAAAAAAAAAAATTGGATCCATCTATCCTGTTGAAAAAATTCAGCACTCTTTGTGTTTTCTTTATTATTTAATAATAAATTCTATAAATAAAAAAATATCCAAAATTAAGTAGCGCAATTAATTATTTTTTGACAAATTCTTAACAATTAATTATAGGCAAATTCTTCTATGGACATAAGGACCTATTTGTAAAATGAGCATATTTTTATTTTCCAAGTTCAAACAGTCGATCGACCGTTCAACATTATCTCCATATTAAAATGTACTTGGGTAAAATTTTACATTTTTTGAATTTGTTTACTATTTATTAAGATGGGTACAAAATTCAATGGTCTGAATTTGACTAGTTTTGTAAAATACTTAATAATAGTAAAAAAATTGAAAAAAATATAAAATTTGACCTCCAAGTACATTTTAATATGGAGATAATGTTGAACGGTCGGATCGACTGTTTGAACTTTGAAAATAAAAATATGTTCATTTTACAAATAGATTCTTATGTCTATGGAAGCATCCCTCTTAATTATATTATGGTATAGGAAACATTGAGATAGTACTAGCTTAGCTGTAGAGAGAGAGGTAGAGCCAACAGGGTACGGACTATGACAAGCCTGAATACATTATTTAAAGATAGTATGTACGGCGACTCTATCCTAAAATCTCAATTCCTCAATTCTTTCATGGGGACCGTCTCCGTCTGCTCTGACCGACACTGGACTGGACTACGAGTTGACCATTCTTTCAACAACGGACAACCGACAACCTCATCTATCGAATTCATCAAATATTCTTTATTTATTTACTCATCAATTAATGCTTCTTCACAGAGCAAATTCAAGACCCTACTGTTAACACTTTCTCGCCCATCGATGCGACACGGTCAGAACTCAGAAGAGACTAAAAATGAACACAGCTTTTTTAGGTTCAGTAATCACTAATCAACAACCATGGAATGTTACAGGGAAATCCTCTATTTTATTTTAAAACTGAAACAGACCCATCCAGGCGAATTTTTTTGGGTGAACCCAATAAATGGAGATAATTAGTTTATATAATCTCAAAATTATCCATTACTATTGAAGACGACCAATATTGGACGAAGGGTTCAAGCAAATTACAAACGGACGATCCATATTAGTTATTTTAACTTGACACGAATCTCAAAACAAACTCCTATAGTTTCTATCTCAAAACAACCCCTATAGTTTCTACCAGTATCGGATTGACTTTGATCCGGCTGAAATTAATCCGTTCCCTTCCTTCCAAATTTATTAGGAAAAAATTGATTAATCGGTTTTGCTCTCTTTCCCTTCCAGTGTCCTCCCATCAAATATCGTATGAGATTAATGAAGACTGATTATCATATTAAAATGAATAATACATTCGTTTGAGATTTTTATGATTATCATTAGAAGTCCAAATAAAACATATATATAGATATGAATTTTATTTTGTAAAATTCCCCCAATAAAAACGGTTAAAACTAAATAGTATTGTGTTGTTATTACACCATCAGTTACAACATAAGATTTTGCTACTTTCTAAATCAACAGAGGATAATAAAATAATATAGCAACATATCCCGACATTTTTATTAATATCCAAAGTTTAATACAAATTATTAATTATACCCAGATTCGGACCCATTATCGAAAAATACCCAAGCCGGCCAGAAAATGGCCGGCCTAGGTCCCTTCCTAAGCCGGCCATTTTCTGGCCGGCTTGGTACCTTTTTTTTTTTTTACCCGCATTTCACACTATATATACCTCCATTTTCTCTCTCCTTCTCACAACTCTCTCATCTCACAACCGGATTTGAGCTCTTCTTTGAGGTAATTTTTTTTTATCTAATTTAATTTGTAATTTATTTATTTTAGGGTTTAGGATTTAGGGTTTAGGTGTTAGAATTTAGATTATATTGTTGTAATTTAGTGTAATTAGCTAAGTTGACCAATATTTAGTGTATTTTGGTCATTTTGACCATAATTAGGCTGATTAAGCGTAATTTTACCGAAATTAGCACAGATGACCAATATTTAGGGTATTTTGGCCCGTTTTTTTACCATAATTAGGCTAATTAAGCGTAATTTAGTGTAATTAGCACAGTTGATCAATATTTAGTGTATTTTGGTCACTTTGACCATAATTAGGCTGATTAAGCGTAATTTAGTGTAATTAGCACAGATGACCAATATTTAGGGTATTTTGGCATTTTTTACCAAAACTAGGCTAATTAAGCGTAATTTAGTGTAATTAGCACAGATGACCAATATTTAGGGTATTTTGGCCTTTTTACCAAAACTAGGCTAATTAAGCGTAATTTAGTGTAATTAGCACAGATGACCAATATTTAGGGTATTTTGGCATTTTTTACCAAAACTAGACTAATTAAGCGTAATTTTACCGAAATTAGCACAGATGACCAATATTTATGGTATTTTGGCCTTTTTTACCATAATTAGGCTAATTAAGCGTAATTTAGTGTAATTAGCACAGTTGACCAATATTTATGGTATTTTGGCCTTTTTTACCATAATTAGGCTAATTAAGCGTAATTTAGTGTAATTAGCACAGATGACCAATATTTAGGGTATTTTGACCTTTTTTATCATAATTAGGCTCATTAATCGTAATTTCACCGAAATTATGTTATTTTAGACATCAGGATGCCTAGAGCACGGCTACACCTCCGCCAGTACCGACAGTCTCCACGGGCGATGCCAGATGAGATATTGCCGAGCAGATACTCAGGTCTGCCGATGCCCCAGATGAGCCCGAGAGAGACGGAGCCTGGCCGCGCTGGCGCCGGGCGAACGCCGGAGTACCGCCTCAGCGATATTCCCCCTCTCCGTTTTAGTTGTATTTTTACTAGTTTTGTACTATTTATATTTGATATACTATTTATGTTTGGTATATTTGAATTATCCTATATTTCGGTCTTGTGTATGTGTGCTTTTATGGTACTATTTTTATATTTTACAGATCAAAATAAATTATCATGATAATGCTAAACAGAAAATATTACAACATTAAAATAGTAGCACAACATAAAAAATAATATAGCGTATTGTAATGTAATGTAATGTAATTTAGCGTAATTTAACATATATAGTGTTATTCAATATAATTTCAATTAATATAGCATATTTTAGTATAAATATGCTAATTATATATCAAAAGAAGTAATATAACAAATAATTTAAACAAAAAATTTCAAATTTTCAGTGTTAAATTTCAATACTTTGATCTTCATAATGTCTCTCTCTCTAAAAAAAAAAAAAAGATACCAAGCAGGCCAGAAAATGGCCGGCTTAGGGAGGGACCTAAGCCGGCTATTTTCTAACCGGCTTGGGTATTTTTCGATAATGGGTCCGAATCTGTGTATAATTAATAATTTGTATTAAACTTTGGATATTAATAAAAATGTCGGCAACATATCAGACAAGATATTTTAGAATGTAGCATGTTGATTTAAATTGAGTAATATATATGGGGCACTTTATTTTAATACTTTACGAGTAATTTAAGAGTAAATAGGGAGTAGAAGGAAAAAATTAAAACCTACAATGTGATTTTGTTAATAATTTAATTTGTTTGAAGATTTTTAAAAGAGAGTATTTTATATAAGGCCATACAGACACAGTAGGATAATTAATTGAACTCCCAACTATTTTAATTGCCAATTCTGCATCAGCACTTGTAAAGCCAATCTCCAACAAAATATATATACCCACAATAACAGAGCTAAATTAGAGATTAGACTAAAATACAGAGGATGAATTTCTCCACCATCTGCCTAATCAATACAAAAATTTAGGCACAAATCATCAATTAAATTACTCCTACAAAAGAAAAACCACAATGCAGATTGATGCAAGTACCAATCTTGGTGAACAAACAACACATCTCATGGCCGCACCCTTGACGTCATCAGGCGTTGCATCCTCGTCAGCCGCAGGTGCATCAGACGGTGCCGCTTCAGGAGACTCTGGCGGTGACGGAGGTGAATGAGAATGAGTTGGTGCCTTCTTGCTTCTAGGCTTCGTCGCGTGTGGAGAAGGTGCAGGAGTGTCAGCCACCGGACCTGGTGCTGTAGCAGGAGCCAACATAGGTGCACCGGGCACGGCCACCGGACCTGGTGCAGCTGGGGCGGATGCGTTACCAAACAACTCACTTGGTAAAAGCAAGCTGTCCACAGTGAGAACACACATGGGTGTGTCATCCAGCACTGTAGACGCCACACGTGAGGTGTCAACCCCAGTATCAAGAGAAACATCGTCGCCATGAGAAATTACGGAGAGATCGTACTTCCCTGCTGAGCTGCTCGACGCCATAGTAGCGATTGGCCCCCTGGCAGTCTTAAGTGAGGCCTTGGGAGTGTAAGAAGGCAGCGCATGGTACTGAAGAACAGTAACTAGGTCGGCACTTGACAGGGTAGTAAGATCGGGTGCACCATCAGCCTTGAAAGCATCGTCATTTGGTGCGAAGAGAGTAAAACCCTTGTCCATGGCCGATTGGTACATCTTGAGCACGCCAGAGGAGGTGATTAGCGAAGAAAATATCTTACATCCAGCCTTCTCTAGGAGAGCTGTGAGGTTGGAAGGGGAAGGGGAAGAGGCATCCATCAGCCCAGAGAAGGTGATCGGTGCTGAAATCTCAAGCACCGAGAGGTTATACGGGATTTGCTTCACTGACTTGGTGTACGTGGCATCAAAAGCCGAGCCTGGTCTAGCCGAGGCAAAACCAACCCGGCCGCCTCGCAAGTTTGTGATATTAACAAAGCCAAGGTTGCCCGGCGCGTTGCCAGTGGTCTGGTAGAGAGTGGTGGTGAGGGTGGTGCCACGTGTGAGGTCATGGAGCTTTTGCGGGTCGAAGTAGTCTAAAAGGCTGAGGAGGCGGAGGGCGTTCTTGATCCCGGGCAGGCTCTGCTTGGCCTTGGCGACGAGAGAAGACATGACAGAGTTGGAGAGAACCAGACACGTGACCGTCTCGTGTGAGTTGATTTCATCGCATACCTTGGTTTGGGAGAGGTAGCCGTTGTACACTGAGTACTCTGGGAAACCATCTAGAATGGCTGTAATGTTGTGGGAATCAGTAGGAATTAGGAGGATAGTTGAGTAGACCAAAATAAGAAGATGATACAAAGCCATGGCTAAAAAGTAAAAATGAAATGGAGGAGAGAGAAGAGACTCAAAAACCGATAAAAGTCATAAAACCAAAGCTGAGTTTGGGGTTTTGGGAGTGGGTTAGGGTTTAAGCCTTAAGCCTTAAGGTGAGGAGTTAACCATGGTTGGGTTAACTCGGGTTTGGGTTTGGGAATTCGAGGGTTCCGTTCCGTTCCGTTCAGAGTAGTGGCTGTAACGAGGCAGGCTCGTGACTTGGTCTTTTTTGGCAAATGATTCAAGTTAAATTTGAAGCTTCGTTACAAATTGATATGAATTAAAATTATATATTTTTTATTAACTCTTATCTGTACAATTTAAGCAATCTAATACCCTCATACAATAATATATAGGGATGGGTTTAAGCCTCGAGTATTTTCAATTTTGTCATTGATATAACAGTAACTATTTTAGATTTCTTGTGGAGATACCCAATTGATTAAGAAAATTTATTCGATCTGAAGCTTTTGACGGTCAGTTTAAGTTATTTCTTGCCAATATTGCAGCAATATTTTGCAGAATTTACGTTCAAAGGTCGAGGTTTGGTCGACTATGCTATTTTAGAACTTAATAGGGTATAAACTATAAAAGTAGCCCATCAAGCCTATGTTTGACAGTGCTGAGTACTATTAAGCCTATGTTCAAAGATGAGGGTTCCAATACCTCATGTTTTTCATACCTCATCATGTCTTTTATTTAATATCTTCGTTTTCAAAGCATAAATTGTCAATCCGAACCGCTCAACATGATATCCATATTAAATTATGCTTGAAGACCAAGTTTTATAATTTTTGGATTTTTTTTACTATTTTTTAAGATAGGTACAAAATCACTGTTTTTGGACCGTTCAAAAAACAGTGATTTTTTACCCATCTTAAAAAATAGTAAAAAATTTCCAAAAGTTATAAAATTTCATCTCTTACCATATTTTAGTATGGATATCATGTTGAATGGTTCAGATTGACAATTTAGACTTTGAAAACGAAGATACAAAATATGAGGTATGAAAGGCATGAGGCATGGGAACCCTCCTCATGTTCAAAACTCTCATTGACGCCTATGTTTGTCATTGCAAGTATGGTAACAAATTTCAAGCCTACATTTGTCAGTGTCAAATTTGAGGATTTTTTTTAAAAAACATAATTAAAAAAAATATTTTTATCAAACTAACATGATTATTTTTTTTTTTTACAAAAACTATAAGAACCGAATTGCCAATTCGGTCCGCTTGGTTTTTTTTTTTTGGGACCGAATTGGCAATTCGGTCCCTCTTGATTTCACAAATTTTCAGAAAGGCAGCCACAGAAAATCCGAAAAAGACTCCGGACCGAATTGGCAATTCGGTCCCAACTTTTTTTTTTTTTTTAGTTTGCTTAATAATAGCATTATTGTAAATTTAGTTAAGAAAACATTTACATTAACAAAGATGTGTAATTCTTACTCGCTAGGTTGTGCCAAAAATATTGAAAATGAAATAGAGTAAATCAAATTTCATCTAATATCCTTTATGGGAGATAAAAAAAAGTGATCCGGCTAAAAAGACATATTTAATTGTCTTTCGGTTTCAAAGACATATTTTGTTGAATAATTAAGTTCTTTGAGTAAAATTAGTGTTAAGTCACTTAATTAAGTTCATATTCAGAGATTTTTTTATCTGTAGTTTTGAATCCGAAATCTCTTGCGAAGAATATTACATTGATATTTTAAATGCTTTAATCAATTCAACTACACTATAAAGAAACATTTGAGGAAAAATATATCCCACGAAACTTTTTTTGTTGAAAATGAAATAGAATAAATCAAATTTTATCTAATATCCTTTATGGGAGATAAAAAAAAGTTATCCAGCTAAAAAGACATATTTAATTGTCTTTCGGTTTCAAATTCAATTTGACCTACATCCAATATGTATGATACACAAGTGAGAAATTCAACCAAATCCTAAAAAAAAAAAAAAAAATTGGGACCGAATTGCCAATTCGGTCCGGACTAAAAAAACTCTGGACCGAACTGGCAATTCGGTCCCCAGGCATTACACAAACGGCAACATAGTTCTCTCTGAAAATTTGTGAAATCAACAGGGACCGAATTGCCAATTCGGTTCTTATGGTTTTTGTAAAAAAAAAATTTAATTATGTTAGTTTGATAAAAATATTTTTTTAATTATGTTTTTAAAAAAAATTCTCAAATTTGAAGCCTACAATTAATTGCCGGTGCCACTTTTACCGAGAATTCAATATTCCGGCCTTAAATATACCAGCAACTGAAATTCTCGGACCTACTTATTAAATTCAAATTTACGGCCCTAAATTTATAGAAAATTATGCTAAGTCCATCGTACGGGTCAGGCTGCCAATTGACCTGACCCTAATTTTGCCCACAAATTTTTCTGGCAAAAGAAAAAAAAAACACAGAACTCCCACTCCCAGCAGTATATCACTGTACACTTGTACAGTGAGCCTCTTAAACAGACTAACCCTGCATCAGTTTGCAGCTTGACTGGTCAAACGACAGCAGCATTGACTTGTAAACTGATTAAAAGAGGTTTAGGTAGTTAGTCAGTTAGTTGTTAGTTACAAGAGAGTTACTAGATTTGTCAGTACATGTTTCTTGAAATAATGAATGTACTGCATCAGTCCATGCGCACGTCTTCAACTGGTATTCAATCATTCAAACAAGTAGAAACTAGAAACACACGAAATTTAGGATTAATTATTCATCTACAGAAGACAAAACATAGAATAACTAAGATTGCTCTCATAATAGCAGACAATTCTGCATAATCTGTCTAAAACATAAAAAAAAATTGAACAAAAACAATCTATTCTATACTATCACTAAAGAAAAACTGTAATGCAGACTGAAGCAATCGCCAAATTGTAATATCCAAATTACCTTTTATGTGGAAAGAAGAGATAACTTGTGGAGAAGTAATAGAAATAACAGTAAAAGAAGAATTTTTGGGGTTCTAATAAGATTCTATTAAGAGAAATTGAAAGAGTTTTTGAGTTCAACATACAACGAACTTCAATGCAAGAAAGATGAAGATACACATAGTCTCAACATAGCTGCTATTCAACTAATAAAACTAAATAACAAAAAGGGGGTAATTGCATAATTCCCCTGGCAGAATCAGAAGTTGTTCCCTCGCCTAACGACTTGTCCTTCAGAGTTCCATCCTCTCTGGTTCTCCTGCGATTGGTCTCTCTTCTTCACCCATTCCATCTGGGCTTGTATTCTCCAGTTCTCCACTAATGACGAGGATGCATCTGTTAGGCTGATGGTCCCGTTCTTCATCATGATTCTCCTTCGTTTCTAAAAGCGTGAGGCTGCTGACCAGCTGGACCCCTTCATTCAGTGAGTTAACTGGGTCAATTCCCTTGACCATTTCCTGCAGCCCATTTCCTTCTTTATCAACAATTTGGGCTTCTTCTCCTCTGAGCCCAACTTCTCTTAATTTACTCACGCCCTCCTCCTTCTCTCCCCAACTATTCTCTATTTTGAATAAGTCAAAATCAGCTCCAACGGCTATGCCCAATTCAGATTGGAGCAACGCTAACACAAATTGACCAAACAGGCAATCGACCTCCTGGCCACACCATGGTTAGGGGAAGGTGCAGGTGGTAGAACGGGAATTGGTGGTGGAGGAGGTACGTCATCATTAGGTGGAGGTGAACGAGCATGAGGTGTAGGAGGTGAACGAGCATGAGGTGGAGGTGGTGAACGAGGACGGGGAGGTGGACGAGGACGAAAAGGTGGGCAGGGACGAGTTGGGCCCTGTGGGAGGCTCATCTCAGGTAGTGGAGCCTCAGCTCCAGGAGCTGGTGCTGTACTTGGAACCGGTGTAGCTGGTACGCCAATTAATAGTTCACTTGGTAAGAACAAGCTCTCAACAGTGAGAACACTCATCGGTGTGTCATCAAGCATGGTAGAAGCAACATGTGCGGTGCTCACCCCGGTACTGAGAGACACCTCATCGCCATGACAAATAACTGAGAGATTGTACTTCCCTGAGCTGCTTGACGCCATAGTAGCAATCGGTCCCCTGGCAGTTTTAAGCGAGACCTTGGGAGTGTAAGAAGGCAGCGCATGGTACTGAAGAATAGTAACAAGATGGGTTCTTGACATATTAGAGAGATCAGGTGCACCATCAGCCTTGAAAGCAACGTCCTTTGGTGCAAAGAGTGTAAAACCCCCATTGTCCAAGGCCGATTCGTAAATCTTGAGCAAGCTAGAAGTGGTGATTAGCGAAGCAAAGATATTACATCCAGCCTTCTCTAAGAGAGCCGTGAGGTTGAAAGGGGCAGAGGAGGAACCCATCAGCCCAGGGAAGGTGATCGGTGCTGAAATGTTGTGTGAAATGGTTGGAATAAGGAGAGTTAAGTAGAGGAAAATAAGGAGATGATGCTGATAGACAGCCATGGCCATGAATGCATGGGAAGTTAAGTAGAGGCCAATACAGAGGTATTTATAGCTCAAATATGGGGTTTAATTTGGGCCTGCCTGGTTAAGGGTTTAACGCCTAGAGGTAACCATGGTGTGGTTAACTCGATCGATCGGGTTGGGTTTGAGAATTGGAGTGGATACATAGTGTACTATTTGTAACGACCACCACTAACGTAACTGCCAAGAGGCCAGAGCTGTCGGAGAACCGTAACGGGGTTAATACTATAATTGAATAATTGGAAGCCGTTGCATATATTAGGATTTCTGTTTAATCACTTCATCTCCGTGTTTCCCTCGTAGAAAATCTCTATGCGGGTGCAAGTGCAAACTGTGCAATAGATTGATTATTGTTCACCAATCTGGTAGAGAGGGGACTTGGTCCTTTCTTGACGGAATCAATTGGTTTAAAAAGACTACTGGAGACTACAGTTGAGAGAATTAACGGATTAACAGAGTAAAAATAGTTTCATTATTGTTAAGTTAACAGCTGAAAAATGTATAAAATTAAAAACTAATTCAATGAAATATGGGTGTCACTGGCCACAATGTTTACACTCCAACAAATTATTTAGTCATTTTATCATATATGATTTTTTTTTTTTGCTTCCTGGAAAGGAAAAGTTCCTGAGTAACCCTTTTTATTTGATGAATAAAATTATGGAACAAATTTTTCAACAAATCTATTTTTGTGCTTGTATTTGAGGATTAATCTTCATGTAATATTTATGAGGAAGGCTATGGTACTATACATAGTGCGGATTGGTCTGTGTTATAAATTAATATTTTGTATTTAAGTTCAAACATGATTTTCATCTTAAAATGTACCTTGTAGATCAATTTTTTTTTTTTAGAATTTTTTACTATCTTTTTTGGGTAGTTAGAAAATTCTTGATCCAAAAATTCTAAATCATTCAAAAGAAAAATGTCAAATTTAGTCTGATAAATATATTTTGATGATATGGAGTTATGGAGATCATGTTGAATAATTTATATTAATTATTTGAATTTTGAAAATAAAAATATTAATTCATAATAAAAACCAGTCCGTGCTATGCATAGTATCATAGCCTCACTCGATATTTCTTGTCTAAATAATTTATTATCCCTCAAAATTAAGTTCAAAAGCTGTGATCTTTTTGTATCTTGACTGGTAGATATGGTTAATTGGCAATTACAGAAAAGCGCATTCAACTATTCAATTACCAGCACCTCTGCTTGCTTGCTGCACCAGTTCAAATCAAATGACACTCGAGTAGATAATATATGTTGGGATTATGACCTTCTAAAACAAAGTCAATAGATAAACACGACATATTTGAGTGCTTATTGTGGGCATTGTATCTAGCGGATCAAAAGACCCGTTTCTTTTCCCACAGCGGGCTAAGTTTTGCTTTTTTAATGGTTTTTTTGGGCCTCAAGTCCCCAACATGTTAACTAAACTATAATTGGGCCTAAAATGAAAATAACTTGTCAGAGCACCAGAAGAGGACATGGCGAATGTTTGTTGTTTGGTGTCATGTTTTTAATACGTTTGAAATCATAAAATAAGGAGGGTACATGAGCCAGGGATCAACTTTTTGCTGAGCATCTCAGCATTAGTACATTGAAAATGGTTTTCTATATGCAAAAGTTTCTTTAATCTCAGCAAAAGACTTCTCCATTTTGTTACAGCGTGCACTACCACGAAAATCATTTGTGATGCAACGGATGCTCAGTCAAATTTTAAAAGAACTGGTATTCGGTTGGGGAGGAGAGTCCAGATTGCCTAAAGTAACTCAAATTTAAATTTGGACCCGGACAGCCGGACTGTCCAATCAGAATCTGACCAATCTGATCCAAAATTATATTTACAAAGATCTTTTAATATTTTTGTAGATTTTGATCGGACAATCCAAATTTAAATTCAAAATTTGAGTTACTGAAAAAGGATGGGTCTTTGTCAAAAAAAGTTATAGCCCGTTTCATGTTAATGAAACAAAGAATTAAATTACAGAGTTTTAAAAGTTAAGAATAATCTCTCAAATATTGCACCACACATGTGCTAAGCTTTGATCTAAAGAAGCATAACAGATTGTTCAATAGAGTTCCAAATGTCAGTCAGTATGACTAAAGCTAAGCCACTCCTCATAGGGCTGAGGGTAAAACTGGTAAGCAAAAAGGTGATGTGAGTTGTCTACTTGTCTTCATGGATGAGTTTAGTCTTCTCCAAACTCCTCTGAGCCTTTCAATCCTGTCAATTGTTGTGCTGGCATCTCTTCTTCTGGAGATAGGGTTTGGTGTGGAATTGCATTCAATTCTTCAGGTAGCCAGAGCTCAGTGCCCTTTTTCACTTTCTTTGTAGTGTTACCTGTCCAATAAGTCACCAAAGAGATAATCAGTAATATAATATTTCATGCTGATTTGATAGTTGTTTGTTTGAAACATATATCATTCATGTATTTCCTTATAGTCCAGCTGACAAAGTATAATAGTAAAAAGGTTGTTCTGTCAGTTGATGGTAAACTAATGGCAAAGGTTTCAATGTCTTTACATGTAACCCAGTGGCTCATGTACTCTTGACTTTTGCCTAACCAAAACCATACTTGTTGTGCTAAGTTGCATTTAAGGAATAAATGGTCTCTAGTTTCATGAAGGAACATAGATGACAAGTTGGGTCACCCTGCCATCCTTTTTTAACAAACTATCTTTGGTAAGAACTTTGTTATTGCTTAAAAGCCACATGAATATTCTGATCTTAGAGGGTATGGGTAGTTTCCACCAAAGCAGTGGTTGAACTGGTAATATCCCTCTGTAATTAAGAAAGCTATATTAAGATTGTGTGTCCGATATGTGACACCGCCCAGATCGCACTGTTTTGCCCGTTAGGTCTCACCGTTCAATGACAAGTCATATGGGACGTTTCAACAGGCCTTGAGTGCATCTAGTCGCTAAAACAAAACAAAATGTTTCCAGCAGTAAAATTTTTATCCATCCAAAACTGCACCTACTGACACGCTTTAGTATTTTGGCCATATATTCTTCATACGGGCTCTGATTTAGGTGATTCAAAGTTTTGAGGAAAGCTGAGAACATGTTTTATAACTTCATGTGAAATATTGTGGAAGAACTAGAACGAAAAACTGGTCAAAATGTCGTGATAATCAGATGGCAGCTTTTGGAAGATTTTTGTCGTTAATTAAGTTAGGTGTGAGTTGTGTTAGTGGATTTTTAAATATGGTTAAAAGTGTCTTTGAATTCTGTTTACTTGTGGGTTTCTAGGAGAGTCTTTTTTAAGTCTTTAGGAAGTTAATTTAGAGCATTTTGTGAGAATAAAAAGTAGTTGAAGTGGTATTAATTATTAGGTAACTTCTAGAGGAAGAAATATGGCTATATAAGAGCCCAAAGTCATTTTGTAATCAGATTATTGACTTGTTACGAATTTTATCATTTGAGTTGAGTTTATCTCCTTTTGTTCTCTGTTAAGTTAAGTTTTGCTCCTCTTGAGTGATGTTTCGTTAAACTAGCTAGTGTCTTTATGAATCTCTGTGGCCGGACCGTGTCAATATGTCCTGCCAGCTGCTAGTCCGTGTTTACCATGAGTTTATGAAATATCGTAAATATTTATTATATTGTTTATTTTTTAATGGAATTCGGAATTTTTTTATAATTAAATTATTTTAGCACGGGCTTAACAGACCAATAAGCATCAAGCATGTGAATGGAATTCATATTTTTACCTGTAATTTTTTTCCATAGGCCGGACAGGATGGGACCCTTTCTGCGTGCTCGGGGGGCCAGATCTGTTGTACAAGGATACAAGGTCACAAAGGACTGGCGATTCAATAAAAGAAACAACTTTATTACATGACAGGTCAATGATAAATTGATAATTGAGTTCACTAGCAATGAAAAGAGAGAATAAATAACACTTATAGAGAAACGAAATGATAACTTGATGAATTTGTGTTTGCTGTCCTAATTAATTATCGCTAGTATACTATGATAGAATATTCTAATTTCATGTTAAATGACTCTTAGGATGTTTTGATAATTGTATAATTAAAAAGTGCAAGGTCCAAATTTGTTTTGATAATTGTGCCGTATCTAATGTTTATAATTACAATTATCACAGTAGAATGCGAATTACAACTAACAGTTATTCAAGACGTGCAATTTGCAATAATAACATTTGTTTATGATAAAAACCAAATTTTTTTACAGTAAAAACCGTTGCATAGCAACAGACACAGTCCGCTACAAGGTTTTGATTTTGATAACGCCGAGCTATAGTTATATAAAAATATATTAATAATTTGTCACGAGATTTTCATTTTACAAATTTTCTTATAATGTTAAATTAGTTGGCCACAATGGATATTGTTGTCATGCCACCATTTCCATTTGTCACGGTAATAATTCGGATTATATATTTAATTTAAAGTGATTAATTAGATAATTTATCAAAAAGTGGTCAATAAATCGTGTCATTAAAAAATTGGTATAGAGAGAATATCACTACAGCAATTAGGACATCAGCTGACCGGTATCTGTCACCGATCGTTAAAGCTCTTTTTCTTTCAAAAAAATAAAAAATGACACAAAATTTTAGCAGGGAGATTTTTTAAAATGCCCTCATTTGAAAAACCATAAAAAAAATACTCCTTCAAAATTATTGTCAAAATGCTCATGTAGATTTCAATTTTTTTTTCTCTTTTTCTCTCCCATCCTCTTCCCTCTCATTTACTTTCACTACAAAAATAGGACAGTATCTGTGAGGGTAAAAAGTGACTATATGCTAGGGTATACCGACAGAAATGTATTTTTTTTCTATTAGCGACGGGAGTATCCGCGAAAGTATACTGACAGACAAATGATGTATGAAAGTTAAATAATGAAAATAAGTTCAAGAATTTATCAAGTAACTAAATTTTCTTAACGACTCAGATAAAAACAAATTTATTTCTTATTTATTTATCCACTATTTTAAGTTTATTTTTATTGTTTGCAGAGGGTCCGTCAATAAGGAATAAAATATTTTGCGTAGTGAATTAATTTTGCAGAGGGCCCTTCAAGAGAAAATGTTTATAAAGAGATTGCAACTCGATCAGCTGCTCAATGTCACCGCTGAACTACCTTTAATTCCCCTGGTTGATAGTTTTCTGAAACAGAGAGAAGACACAACAAAAATAAGTGACTTTTTGTGAGAGTAAAAAGTGACTTTTCGCGACGGAGTACCGTCATAATTGTGTTTTTTCTATTCACGACGGAGAACCGTCATAAATGCGTTTTTTCTCTCGCGATAAGTGCCTACTTTGTTGTTGTGAGAGCTCGCTGATACTATTTTTTTGCTGTCATTGCGTGCAGGGGCGGATCTACTGTAGCACAGGGTAGGGCAACTGCCCTACCCTGAAAATCCAAAACTAATTTACAAAGACTGGATTTTGGGCCTTTGCCCTACCCTGAAAATTGATATTGCCCTACCCTGCAGCCCAATTAAAATAACTGGCCCATTGTATATTAAATTTGGTAAATTATATAAGATACGGTCCAATTAAATTCAATTCGAAACCCGATTCAATAATTTCTTGCCCTACCCTGATCAAAATCCTGCATCCGCCCCTGATTGCGTGCATCAACAATAGTTTGGGTCATTGCGTGCCAATATAATAGATTTTCAAATTGAAACAGATCTAGATTAATCAACCAGAAAACTATATTTTTAATCTGCAAGGATTCTAATACAGCTCCTTGCAAGGATTCTAATCCTCGGTGATTGCACCGTTTTCATAATTTTTTTGGTTACACCCTACATTTTGGATTCAGATCCTTCTAGGTACCGTAAATGATTTCTCTTATTTTAAAATTCGGACTAGTGCAACAGCAATATTATTGAGTTTTGAGATTCGTGCCAAGTTAAAAAGAACGGTCCGGATCCACTTATTGTAAAAGATTATCTTTTCAGATAATGGAGAGGATGTGAATTCCTAATCAAATATTGAACAACAATTAATTGTCGACAACTCTACACATGCTTGTATAAACAACTCTTCAGAATTTTTACCTTTAAAGCTATGGTTTAATGCATTTTCTGGAAATAATTTTACTTATTCTTTTTCAGATGCAAAATTTGTTTTTGTTTCTACCAAGTATACTATAAACTGATTACAAAAATATTTTTGAATTTGCAAATTGCAGCAGATAACCCAAAGTTTTGTCTATTGATTTCTTCATATAATTTCTAAACTTCGTTACAAGTTTGTTTTTAAATTACTTTAGTTAACTAAAATCTTCTCGTTACATTTATATTATCTAATCATTTTTTATTTATTTTTCTTTGCATATTACTGAAATTTCTTGACATAATAAAAATATTCCTACACTTTCTTTTTTACTTTCTTTCCGACTTAATATATCATTTTTGCTTTTAAATCGTTTGAATTTTTTTTTATGGTTGTACACCGTTTGAAGTTATTACATTATGTTAAGTGTTGGCTTTTTCACTGTTCTTGTTGTTTGAATCTTTTAGCTATGATTTAAAATTACTGAAATGAACTTTTTTTTAACAAACAAAACATTTTGAGTTATAATTAACTATGTTTATAATATATATTTTTCTAATTTTTAATTGAAGTTGCCTTACACTTGTTTTTTAAATTACTGATTAATTGTTGTTATTTTCTTATTTAATATTGTATCGATGATATATTTTACGGATTTTTTTACACTATGTGTGCTTTCTGTCAAAATTTTATACAAAAAAACAAAATTATTTACTGAAAATGCATTAAATCAAGGGATGGATGCTGAAATATTCAATATGTTCTTCTTCAACTTGTTCAGTTGGTATTGTTCTGATATAGCAACACAATAGTGGCGTTATAACATTTTTCATACTTTAAAAGCTAAAATATGGGATAAAATTGCAATTTGAAGTTACAACCACTTTAGCGATAATAGCGGTCTGCAATAACGCGTAGTGTGTAGCGCAAATAGCGCACACTATGCTACATATACTTTTATTTAAAGAGTCAAATTGAAAATTTCTTTTAAGAACCAAATTTTTTCAAAGCCCAAATTGTGTTTGCTTTTAAATAGAAAAAAATAGATAATTTGTGCCACAATACTTAGGCTATTTTGAATAGAAAAAAGATAGATAGTTTATGATATTACTAGAAATATTCTGAATAGCAATTTGGACTCTGTACTGGCTCAATACGAATATTATAATTCTTTAATCAATTTGATGTTACTTATTGCTCTATGAGATATTAGATGATGTTAATAATTTGTAAAAAATATAGAGTTTAATTTTTGAAAAAAATGCTCTGTACCATAGTTTCCGCTCTACCCATGCTCTCTGTAATAATTTTTTTTAACCTTTCCGCAATGATGTGATAATCGCTATTTAGAACCTTCAAAAAAGTAATTATTTCAATGGGAGTAAATGTAAGGAGTATAATGGAGGGAAAATTTGGGTCTAAGAATATTTTGTTAATAAATTTGAATGAGGAATATTTTATTCTATGTATTAAAAAATAGAGTATTTATAAGATTTGTCTCTACAAAAATATAGCCAATATTTATTTATTATGCATATCTTATTCCAGAAAATTGTTTCGATTTTTTAATATATATATATATATATAGAGGAGGACTCAAATGTCTCTACAAAAATAGAGCATTTGAGCCCTCCTCATGTATATATATACGTACTCTGTTGTAATTTTTTTTCTTTTTCGTTAAGGAAAAAAAATGAGCTCGAAAATAAGACAAGAAAAGCTGCCAGGCCTGACATGGTGTCAGAACCTCCTCGAGCACCACGTGATACCAACAAATAAAATAAATAAGAAAATAAATATCATCTCAATCTTTACTCCACTTCATTAAATTCCCCTGATCGAATTCAGATCTTCTCCCGTACCGTAATAGGGAATCTTACAATTACTTGATCTGGACCGTTCTTTTTAACTTGGCACGAATCTCAAAGCTAAATAATACTGCCCCCTCCGTCAGCCCGAATCCCAAAGCCGTTAGGAGTTAATCTCAAACCGTAAAGTGAAGGGAATCTTTTACGGTAATGGAGAGAATACTTGTCCTCTGATTATCCTCATGATAGAAAGAGCACGCCTCCGGCCTCCCCGTGCACCAAGATAAGTTAACGGTCTAGATTCTATACAACAAAAGTTTAACGGTCGATGCATCCATGTAACGAATGTTAAAAGATTGCTTTACATAAACGGTGTAGATTCTGTACAGCTGGCTTACTGTCAGAACTCAGAAGTCAAGTCTCGAAATTGGTGCCACGCGCTCTTACAGCTTCTGAATGGAACTTGTATTTTTTACCAGTATTTGTGTCGTGAACCGTTGCATTAAATAGAGATTTATAATTTATTAACCATGTTCTAAACTTACAATATAAATCCAAGTATCAAACAATTACAATATAATTTATATAGAATTGTATACAGGTTGACTAATAAAAATTTATGTAAAATTATCGGATTTACATGTATAGTCATTACGCGATTGGTATAGTAATTGTGCTGCACCAGCATCACCAACACTCAATTATTTACCTGGAGTGTCTGCAGTTTGTTTAGACTTTAGAGCATGCGCCGAGTCCATACGATTACTAAACGTAGGCAGAAAGAAGGTAATGCACCGCGCTCAAACAATTAAACTGTTTGAACTTTGCAGTACGTATCGCTTTATAGATAGCGAGCCGGGGTGTTTTCACGTGAGGAAGACGGGTAGCTGTGATCTGGGCCGTCTATTGCGAGTAGCCCCGCAAATCGAAGCTCGGATGACGTGGGAGGAGCATGAAATGAAGAGACCAAGGCGCCAAGGCACTAGGCAGGCGCAGGCGCAGCGCAACATGGGAAAGATAAAGGTTAAAAGCTGACACATTTGTCAGACCACTGTCCCTAAACTAAACTAAAGGCCTACGAGTAACGAACGTACCAGGTACCACCGCCCATGCTGCTCTTCCTCCGGAAAGATACCCCTCCGCGGTACAATCAATTCACATCCTTACCGGACGGAGTACAATTGAATCGGACGGCTCAAAATTGTTCTTTTAACTTGACACGAATCTCAAAGTACAAATAATACTGCCCCTGTGACCTGTGCCATCCCGAGCAAGTACTGGCTGAGAGTAAATCTGGGCCGTCCATTTCAATTGTGTTGAGTCAGATACCTGGGAGGATACAGATCTCAGTATAATGGTCTGAGTGCGTATCCTCTGAGATATCTCAAATTTTGCGTGACCGACGTGTACCGTGACTATTCGGGGATATCGCAGGGCCAATATCATTTGTGGTTTGAGATCTGTGTATAACATATTTGAACGGTTTAGATTAAAAAAACACTCAAAGTTTGAGATATCTCAGCGGATGCGTATTTCAATGGTCTGCGACATGATTCAGGTACCTACCATTTTATGTGTAAATTTGGTTGTCGCTTGGGTTTTGGGACTATTAGAGCATCTATATCTCTGATACTATTAGAGTTTCTATTATGAGATAGTAATTTCTAATACAATTTTAGAAATGTAGGAGAGTTTTCTATTTAGAAACTATGCTAAAAAGTTTCTTATTAAAAAATTGTTTATAAACTCCACGTTAGTCAAATTATTGGCTCAAATTATTTTTCTTTTTTAATTTATTGTTGACGTGGCTTAATAGAAACTTTAAAATTAATTTCAGAAATGCGAGAGTTTAGAAACTTTTTAAGACCTTAATTTCTAAAAAGTAATTAACAGTTATTTAAAAACTAGTTTGAGTTGTTGGATTGTAGATGCTCTTATTACTTAATTTGAGAGTGTAAATGATTGAGAATTAGTTTGCAACGATTTTTTTGTCACCACTCCAAATTCATGAGAACTGAGAAGTCATGTAAAGTAGAAAAAATAATCAGTTCACCGTGTTAACTAATAAGGTTAATGATTAATCTAATTATTTAATAATAATGATTATATCGATAATATCTGCTAGGGGTGAAAACGGATCGGATAGTGGTAAAACTATATTTGTATCCGTTTTTATTTTTCGGATACAAATACGGATCGGATATTAGATGGATACAGATCATATATCGGATATACGTAGATATATACATAAATATTTTCATAATATATATTAAATTATATGGTATATATCTACTATTAGAATACAAATAATTAAAATTTTAAATCATATGCATACCACTATCTGCAGAGATATTCAAATATCGGATATCCGTATCTAATTTTCGAATACGGATCCGAATTCGGTCAGATAATATCGGATCCGTTTTGACCCCTAATATCTGCGCAACATTTTATATATCTACACAAGTACAGCCAACAGGAAGTAAAATAGAAGTTGAAATTAGGAGAAAAAAACGGAGCTTTTATTAGAACCCTGCTCCAAATTTTGGGTGCATAGCTCTACGGTATTGTATGGATATATAGAATGAACTCTCAGCCGAGTAATTGAAAATTCAGATCTATTTGAATTATTGAAGTCTGCTTTATAAATTTTTTTTTTTTGGATGAAATGCTGGTTACTTGGTTAGTGGTTACAGCCCAAATTTATTTATGACTTAGCTATTGTTTGATTTACATTATCAACTATTTATAGAACTACCAATGAATTAAATTAAAGACGTACTACATCCCTTGAACTTAAAAATCTTGTGAGAAAATCCAATCCCGACCTCAGTACTTTTATATACCGACATTTTTATTAATAGCCAAAGTTAATTACAAATTAATTAATTTACCTATGATTTCCGAGTTTTTTCAAAAATGTTCAAACCGGTTATAAAATGGCCGGTTTTCTCTTTTTTATTTTTATTTTTTTAGACACTATGAAGAGCAAGATAATGAAATCTACCACTGAAAATTTGAATTTTTTGTTTAAATTATTTATTAGATTACTTCTTTTGATTTATAATTAGCATATTTATACTAAAATATACTAGATTACTTGAAATTATGTGAATTACACTATATTATATTAAAGTACGCTAAAATACGGTAAATTCCGGTAAATTAATGTGTATCTTCATAGTGATGTATAATTAGAAACTATTTTTTGTTTCTCTTTTATCTTCATAGTGATTTATAATTAGAAACTATTTTTTTTAAGAGACACTATGAAGAGCAAGATAATGAAATCTAACACTGAAAATTTGAATATTTTTGTTTAAATTATTTGTTAGATTACTTCTTTTGATGTATAATTAGCATATTTATACTAAAATACGCTAAATTACTTAAAATTATATTGAATTACACTATATTACATTAAATTACGTTAAATTACATTACATTACTCTAAAATACGATAAATTACGCTAAATTACATATGAATATGGACGATATCTTCACTGAAAAGGCGAAAAACGACGACGAAACTTCAAACAGCTATAAAACGGCGCTCGAGTGTCCGATTTCAGCAAATGACCATTTTTCGGAAAGCTTGCGAAAATATGCATGCGTCAGTGATTGCAATGCCAGATTTCAAAATTCAGAATTGCCAAAAAACTAAGAGAAGGGCCTCAAAACTTGAGTTGAAGTTTCCGATTAAGATTTTCATTTCTATTATTCAATCTAAGTAGCTCAGTAAATTAGTTACATAATGAACTGTAGAATACCAATTTTTACTATTTTTTTTATTTTTTTTTATTTTTTATGATTCATGAAAGATGGCACAAAATCGGTATACTTTAGCGTAATTTTGCGTAGTTTAGCGTAATTTACCGTATTTTAGTATAATTAGCGAAGTTATTGTAATTTATCGTAATTTAACGTAATTTAGTGTAATTCAACATAATTTCAAGTAATCTAGTGTATTTTAGTATAAATATGCTAATTATAAATCAAAATAAGTAATCTAATAAATAATTTAAACAAAAAATTCGAATTTTCAGTGTTAGATTTCATTATCTTGTTCTTCATAGTGTCTCTAAAAAAACAAAAAAAGGAGGAAACCGGCCATTTTATGGCCGGTTTGGACATTTTTGGAAAAACTCGGAAATCATGGATAAATTAATTAATTTGTAATTAACTTTGGATATTAATAAAAATGTCGGTTTTATATATATTAACAAATTAACAATGCGTCCATTCCATATTTCCGTTCCCGCCTTAGCTTTATCTACTTAACTAGGGGATAGTCTGTATTTGTCAGTCGAGTCAGTTTCAACCGTAGCTATTGTATTATATTCTTTTCTAGCTAGTGCTGTCTTCCAAATTCAAACTATAAAACACTACTTCTCTCTTCTCAAGAGCAGAAACCCAGAAACCCAATAAGCCAAAACCCCTCTTAATTTCTTCTTTCACAATCTAAATCTATCTTTATCAAAACTCCACAGCATATATATTCCATGGCCGGTGATAGCGACGAAGGCTTCCATAGAAGCCCCTTGTCGCCGCCCTCCAAACACCCACGCCTCTCATCAGATTACAATGGAGGTAATTAATTATTGCCATCTAATCTTCTTCTTATTTCTTATTTATTTTTATATATATACAAGTTAATTTATGCATGTTCAAGATATACCGGATAAGCTAATTATATAGTGATATCTTCTGTAATGAAGGTGCAGTAACCATGGCGGTTCCTTCTCCATTGACTCTTGGGTTGAGATTAGGGCTTGACGATGGGCTCGCAAATGGAAACGGAAGTGCCAATGCTGCTTCAAAATCAAAATCGGCCTTTACATTTATGCAATTGCAGGAGCTGGAGCACCAAGCTCTAATATACAAGTACATGTCAGCCGGCGTCCCTGTTCCAGTCCATCTAGTCCTTCCCATTTGGAAAAGTGTCGCCGCCTCCTCTTTCGGCCCGCATCACTATTCCTCGCGTAATTAAATCCATCCTCTGACCTTTACATTGTACCAGGTCTTTTTTTTTTCTTTTCTTAAATTTATTTGCTGATCAATCTGGTAAATGGTGTTGTGTGTTTGGTGGCAGTGATGGGGCTGGGAAGTCTCTGCTTTGATTACAGGAACAGCATGGAGCCAGAGCCAGGGCGGTGCCGCAGGACTGACGGTAAGAAATGGAGGTGCTCTAGAGATGTTGTCCCTGCCCAGAAATACTGTGAGCGTCACGTACACCGCGGCCGTGGCCGTTCAAGAAAGCCTGTGGAAGGTACAGGCGCAGCAGCTTCCACTGCTGCTTATGCTCATGCCAGTTCAAATCCAAGTCAAATACAACCCAACGATAATGGCACCGCAGATACTGGTACACAGGTCCCAGTTTCTGTTGCAGCTGCTTCTAATTCTATTCGCTTTGTGGCGAGAGGAAGCAACGATAGCAGCAGCACCGACAGAGTGTCACCACCAAGACTCGGATTCTCTCCTACTAGTGTCTTGCAAAATGCGGGAGTCTGTAGAACAGGGCAGGTTAATTAAATTTGGTGTGCTATGTAGTATTATTATTATTTTTTTCTTTTACTGGAAACTGTGATGTCTTTAGTTTAGTTTTAGGGATTCGTAGGTTAATTGTTTGATATTATGACTGCGGGGGCAGGCAGTTACTGCTTGCTGGTCTGTTTTTTGGAATTGGAATCCAGCGAGAGCGAGCTCTTTGTATTATTTTGTCTTTTTTTGGGGAAAAAATTGTTTTGATCTGATATTTTGTTCTATACTTCTATCTAATCAGTGGTCTTGCTTGTATTTCCGAAATTATTTTAGTTACCACTGTGAAAAATCGGAATTAAATCAATGTCACCGGCTCAAAACTTTTTTTAATCCTACTACCTACGCGGATCTAGTTCGCGCATTAAATTAAACTGGTGCGCGAACTGAGCAGGTGCACCTTTGGTGCGCGGACTGAGTAGGCGCACCAAAAAGTTTGGTGCTATAAAGGGCGGTGCGCACCAAATTTGGTGCTCAAACAGGGTGAAGCGCACCAGCTAGCGGTAAAAAGGTAATTTTTTTTATTGTTTTTAAATTAGTTAGTTGAGTATAATTCTTTAAAATAGTCCAAAATAAACTAGAATTGTTTTAAATAGTTTAAATGGTGAACAAAATTAGTAATATTCTAAATAACCTATATTTTGTAGTATTTTAGACCAAATTTTTTTTTAAAAATGTATCAAATTAGCCAAAATTGAATAAAAATGCACCAAATTGACCTTGTATTGTTTGAATTTAACCAAGATTGTACCATTTCTTAACCGATGGTGTTAAAAAATTAGTAAATTATAAATGTACCATATTTGTCGTATTTTAGACCAAAATTGAATAGAAATGTACCAAATTGACCTTGTATTGTTTGAATTTAACCAAGATGGTACCATATTTTAACCGATGGTGTCCAATTTAGTAAATTATAAATGTACCATATTTGTGGTATTTTAGACCAAAATTGAATAGAAATGCACCAAATTGACCTTGTATTTTTGAATTTAACCAAGATTGTACCATATTTTGATGTCCAAAAATTAGTAAATTATAAAAGTATCATATTTGTGGTATTTTAGACCAAAATTGAATAGAAAACATCAAATTGACCTTGAATTGTTTGAATTTATCCAAAATTTAACCTTTTTTTTTACCGATAGTGTTAAAAATTAGTAAATTATAGATGTACCACATTTGTGGTATTTTAGATCAAAATTGAATAGAAATGCACCAAATTGACCTTGAATTGTTTGAATTTAACCAAAATTGAACCCTTTTTTTACCAATGGTGTCCAAAAATTAGTAAATTATAGATTTACCATATTTGTGGTATTTTAGACCAAAATTGACTAGAAATGCACCAAATTCATCTTGTATTGTTTGAAATTTATACGTTTAGTACCGATAGTGTCAAAAATTGACAACATAAAATTTCTTGTAGTATGGCGTCAACAAGTGGTACCGCACAAACTGGTCTGCCTCATGATGATGTGGATTTGGATATGGAGTTGGCCAAGACCGTTTTTCCACACTTGACAAAGGAGAGTATTAGCCCCGTTTGCTGGTTCCCATTTTTCCGCACTCAATAACTTACCCTTGTATCTACCTGACAAGAAACAAGCATCGATGCTGATGACAGGTCTTAGGTGATCTACTGCTTCTATACATGGTCCCCATACCAATCTCATGAAATACCAGTACCCTGACTTTTTTGAAGACTTTGAAACAACTTTATAGTGGGTTCCCGGATTTTCTCTTTTGATTGCCTCCAACAAAGGGACAATCAGCGCGTAAGACTCCTCCCAACTACCAAATGTCCGGACAATCGCTAACTCTCTACCACGCCACAGTTTGTTGTACTTTGGAACGATGCCCTCGTACCTTTCAGCAACCAGGTCACTGATAGCTCTGATACTAATATCAGCACATTTTTTTCCAAAAACCATTTTATGCAGTTGGCGACCATAGCGAACGTCAGATTAATATCCAAAGTTAAATAGAAATTAATAAATATACCCAGCTCCTCTGAGTTTCGATAAAAATATCGCTACCGGCCATTAAATGGCCGGTACCCTCATTTTTTTTAGAGACACTATGAATAGCAAGATGCTGAACTCTAATACTAAAATTCGAATTTTTGTTTAAATTATTTGTTAGATTACTTCTTTTGATGTATAATTAGCATATTTATACTAAAATACACTAAATTACAATAACTTCGCCAATTACGCTGAAATACGGTAAATTAAGCAAAATTACGCTAAATTAGACCAATTTTGTGCCATCTTTGATGAATCATAAAAAATAGTAAAAAAGTTCCAAAAATAGTAAAGATTGGTCTTCCACAAGTTCATTATGTAACTAATTTACTGAGCTACTTAGATTGAATAATAGAAATTAAAATCTTAATCGGAAACTTCAACTCAAGTTTTGAGGCTCTTTCCTTTGTTTTTTGGCAATTCTAAATTTTGAAAAATGGCGTAGTGGTCACTGACACATGCGTATTTTTGCAAACTTTCCGAAAAGTGGTCATTTGTTGAAATCGGACACTCGAGTACCGTTTTATGGCCGTTTGAAGTTTCGTCGTTGTTTTTCGCCTTCTCAGTGAAGGTATCGTCCCTATTCATATGTAATTTAGGGTAATTTAACATAATTTACTGTAGACATAATTTAGTGTAATTCAGCGTAATTTAACATAATTTCAAGTAATTTAGCGTATTTTAGTATAAATATGCTAATTATACATCAAAAGAAGTAATCTAACAAATAATTTAAACAAAAAATTCGAATTTTTAGTGTTAGATTTCAATATCTTGCTCTTCATAGTGTCTCTAAAAAAAATTGAGAGTACCGGCCATTAGTAGGCAAAAAAATTCAAAACCGGCCATTTAATGGCCGGTAGGATATTTTTATCGAAACCCAGAGGAGCTAGGTATATTTATTAATTTCTATTTAACTTTGGATATTAATAAAGATGTCGGCGGACGTCAACTGCGCATGATCTAACCTGGTTACCTCAGCGTAGCATGTGTGCTTTTTCTCATTCTTCGTGATGGCCCAAGAATTTCCAAAGCCTGTAGCCCTCACAACCAACCCCCACTTACACCGGGCGCTCTTGCACTTATACCTCATCCTGGTTGTGTCGCTGTGTGTCTGTTTGATCTTGATATTTTCCTTTATGTGCCAGTGGTGAATTGTATCTTTCATTTGATCCTTGTTGTCATACGTCATCCCTTCAGAAAATTCATGTCTTTTCTCCAACCTAATTTTAAAATAAAATAGAAATATAAATTAACAAATGAACCTCTGAACCCGCAAAAAATATGTCAGCCTGTTGAAACCCCGATGTGTCATGAAATTCTCCGAACATGTGTCTTTCTCCACGACCCGATATCGGCCACTTTCGCATACCAAGCACAGGACGACCAGACTCCTCATCACTATGATCTACTGCACTGTCGTCACTAGCATTCTAATTTTCCTTTGCCTCCCGTTCTTCGGGATTCTCGTCTGTATTGTCAGCATAATAAAGTGGTTCCGGGGTTTCAGATCGGTCCCGGTCAGATTGGGCACGGCTAGAGCTGGATGATGGAACCCGAGATCAGCCCCGACTAGGACCAGCCCCTCCGGATGGGGACCGACTAGTACTTAGTCAGGGCCCGAGTAGGACCCGTTACTGAATGCTCAATGACCCGACCCTGTGTCAACTGCAACAATGGTCTGGTGTTCTATCTGGGGTTAGCAACCACATATAACTCTAAGAACTTGAAAGGTGTTGTCATATTCATGGTCATTTGGGTATACAACTCCCAATTGTTATCGCTTAGTATAGGGAGCTGTTGGAACCATGTTTGGTGCCTTGGCCAATATTGATCCTTGCGGACATTATCAGTTCGTAATAATTCAGGTCAATACCAAGTTCCTGGTACACTTCCCTAGTTATACCACTGAAATCTAAACCTGAGCCGATATTGAACATTTTCTGGGGTTGGGTACTGTAATAAGCACCATTTGGCCCTTATAATACTTCACCACCAAAATAACAAGCAATTACAATCATAGTTGGTTGAATTACGGAACAAACCTAATAATTAATAAATTTTACAGTAAATTAAAAATACAATTAAATAATTATAAAAAAAATAAAGGACTAAGGTGAAAAAACAAGTTACTCTTTGCTCACTTGTCTGCCTCTTTGGCGAATTGTGAATGAAAAAATGTTATAATTTTCGCTCATATACAACACAAAGGCTGGTGCGCCTCCCCAGTTCGCACACCCCTTGGTGCGCCTACCCAGTCCGCGGACCAAGTCATTTTGGTGCATGAATCCAGTCCGTGTGGGTGGTAGGATTGAAAAAAATTGAAAACCGGTGGTATTCATTTAATTTTGATTTTATCAAGTGGTAACTAAAAAAATTTCGGCTTGTATCCTGTGTAGCAACAGCCAACAGCAAGGTTCTAGTTTTTGGCATAACGATATTATTAGTATTTGCTTGGTTGGCTTTCTAACGTTTGTGCCCGGGCATGTGTCTTGTAGCTTGACTTGTTGTTTGTGGATCTACAAGTTGAATGGCCGAATGCGCATGCCCAATAATTCCCAGCACGGGACTTGTCAGATAAGGTGGGGGCAACAGCATGCGCATATGTATGTAGGTTGTAGCTCGTTTACTGTAGGTTCGCTGTTTTTCAACTTGGGAATCAATTTCAGCTCATTCATTCATTGGAAACACAAATTCACCACATGATCTGTCCAAATCTATTTCACGCCTTGAAAATTTATTACTCTGACATTGCTTATCTATCGGTAAAATGAGGAAGATAGTACTGCATGAAATACCTGAAACAGAATATTCAAGAAAATTGCATTTCAGATGATAATTCCTTTTGCATAAGAAAAAAAAATTAGTATTGAGGGATTGAGATGATAACTTATAATGCATTTTTTATAGGCCGATCAATTTTGACAAAGCAAGCAGATAATGAAAAATACAAGCCCGTAGGAAAATTACAACCCAAAATCCATCTTCTATTACATACCAGTATCCCTATTCTACTATGCCTAATAAAGGAAAAGCTGACCTGTGTAATCCCAAACACGAACCATCCAGATAATGTATCCAATGCTCAATCAATTTCACATTGACCCTTCCAGGAACCATCCACAAAGCACTGAAACTCTTTTTGAAATTCTTGATTGGAAACTGTAAGTTGTGCCTTCTTGTATCCAATGCTCAATCAATTTCACATCGGATAAATTTATTAGTTATTTCTCATTTTACAAATAGATCCTTTAAGTTTTAGTTATTCTTAGTCAAAATAATTATTGTGTTCCTGATAAGCTTTTACTCCCAAGTTTCTCAATTTCTCTCTTTTTTCTGTCTTACATCAAACATGTCACAACATTCTATCACAACTAAGGTAATAAGTAGTATTATGAATTTATGATGATATGCTACTAAAAATATTATAAATAAGTTTGTTTTCAAAGGCCCAATAAGCCGATGCATACATAGCCCACAAACGAAACAAAACAGGCCCTGCTTATGTCAGAGGCCAGATTCTATTTCTATCATCAGAATATCAGATAGAGGGAGTGCTATCCTCTCAGATATCTCATATTTTGCGTGACCGACGTGTCCGGTGCCTATTCGGGAATAGCGCGGGGGCCAGTATTATTTGAGTTTTGAGATTCGTGCGAATTCAGATAGAGGAAGAGGAGCATGAATGACCTTGTAGACTGGTAGCCTCCTCTCCTACGGCGCTTATTGATCTTTTTCTTGCCCTTCCCGCTTCCTTTTCTGAGTCTCCAATGGCGGCACCGGAGAAGAAGCCCCTCTCGCTGTTCGATCTCTCTCCAGATTTCTTCGATTCTAGTTGCCTTCTCTTCTCCAATGGTAATGGCTGCTCAACACATCCTTCGATTCCATCTCCTTCTCTCCCTTCCATTTCCGAAGATACCCTGACCGCCGCGGAAGCAAGAGGAAGAGGTGATTCTAGTCAGACTGAGACAAAAGGAAAGGAACCCTCTTCTTCGCGCTGGACATGCAATACATGCCGTGCCGAGTTTGAGTCGCTTTTCGACCAACGCTCCCACTTCAAGTCCGACCTCCATCGCCTCAATGTAGTTTCTTTATTTTTTCTTTAATTTTCAACTATATTGGTATCAAATACCAATTCTAAATGAATAATTGGGGTGATGTGCGTGGTTGGAAGAAGTTTCACACTCAACCAGATTTATTGTCAGTTACTACCTCCCGGCTAGACTAGAGTATACGAACGACCTACAAGAATGGCCAGAGTAGTTACAATAGATACAAAGATTGTAGTTTGCTTACTGTTAGCTTTTGGATAGATATACCATCAGGAGTTTATCTCAGTTTTTTTATTTAGGGATAAGGTTGATCTAGCATTGCTATTTTGCTTGAGTGAGAGTTTTTCTTGAAACTCTTACAACACTACTCCTGTAACTTACCTATACCTTCTGTTTCACTTAATGAAACTGGGCTTCGGCCTTTAAAATAAAAAAGAACGATTTATTGTCGGAATTTATTTTCTGTTTGATTATTGTTATGCAATTTATGCTTATTTTAGTATGTTGTTGCTCTTTTATTGTATAATCTTTTTTCAGTGATCCATTTTCTCATATTTCCAGAATATGAGAATATTTACAATATCTGTCCCGTCTTTGCTGGACAATGTTACTTTTTGTAAATAATACATGAACATTTACCATTGGACTATGTAATTGGGTAGGTTATGATTTGTAGGTGAAACTGAGCATTGCTGGTAAAAAATGTGTCAACGAAGAGGATTTCGAAGGACTGGAAACTGAAAACAACTCCTTTTTTGATACACTTGAGGTTTCAAGTATATCAGGATCAGACAATGAGTCTGAAGAGGAGGAATCTGTTCCTGGCAGGCTAGCAAGGAAAAAAAGAGATCTGTTCAAACAAAAGCTTTATTTCCATCTCAATAGTGGAGACACGGTTTCTGTGTGGCGATGCCTGCTCTTGGATGAATCTGAAGAAATATCTCAATCCTTAGATGGTAGCAAATCAGAACATACTGAGGATACAAAAAAAATCGGGCAGAATGAGTTGATAAATCGGCTAAAACAATTAATTAGTGAGCCACGGGATAAAACATGTTTAAGGATAGTCTTTCTTGCAACTGGAGGCCACTTTGTTGGATGCGTATTTGATGGGAAATCAATCTTAGCACATAAAACCTTCCATAGGTATGTCCTGCTGTGACTATATATATGTTGCATGTACAGGTTTATGCTAGATGCATTGGATCCTTGCTTGAGAATTCACTTTATTATATATTCATGACCAATTAGGACTGTTCTTATTTTCTAGGTATGTTGTAAGGGCAAAAGCAGGAAAGAAACAATCTTCAAAGGATGCTAGTGGTAAGGTTGCACACTCCGCTGGATCCTCCATTCGCCGGCACAATGAAGCAGCATTGAAAAGGGTGCTGTATCTATGCTTTATAACAAACCTTCTTTATACTTATTCCTTTAGAATCAGTATATAAGTTTTTGACTTGTATTGTACATGCTCTAACACTTGCACAGGAAGTACAAGAGCTTGTCCTTTCTTGGAAGCCATACTTTGATACATGCAAGTGCATTTTGATGCATGCTCCATCGAGAAATCGCCAGATGTTTTTTGACAAAGGGACGATTCAATCTATTTTACAGGGGTGTACTGTACGAAATGTCCCACTGACTGTTCGTAGGCCAACATTTAAGGAGGCCAAACGGGTTTATAACCATCTGTCACAGGTTAATTTTGAGAGTGAAGAGGATGCGATCCTTTCTCAGGACAATGAAGGTGTTGTCGAAGAATCGAAAGAAAAGAAAGAGGGAGAGAAGATTGAAATCAATGGAAATGAAATTAAGGAATCTTGTTCTGTTTCATCTTCTGGTGAAGAATGTCATTCGGGTAAGTTAGAACTGTAAGATGTGTACAATTGGCAATCAGATCAAGATCAGAGCTAGGTTAAATAGGGTTTAATCTAGCAGAAGCTATTCTGCTATTTTTGAATGATTTTCAGTGCTGGAGAGCATTTTCTATAGGCAAAAAGACTCCCCTCCAATTGCCTATAGAAGAAATATTTAATCTACCAAGATTAAATGACAAAATAATGAAACTTACAAGAGGAAGATATTGCCTGAATTTTCCTGGGCCACTTTAAGCAATGGAAATAAATAGTAAAAGCAAACCAACTGGGAAAAACTTGTCTCGTTTCAGTATCTATTTTTTCTTGGGTATTTAGTTTATTGTGTTTGTGTGATTTTCTTGCGCCCTTTTGTTTTGTGCAGCAGTGTTTGCCTGCCATTTAATAGGAATTGGTTTGGTAAAGTAAGATAGCCTGCACGAACACTAATGATAGGAACTATAGTTTTTAAAAAAAGGAAGTAAAAGTATTGAGGGCAATGTTGTCTGAAAACTAAATAAATGAAAGGTTCACTTGTCCCTTGTAACAACTCAGCTGAACATAGGTGTTAGCTATGAATGAAATACTGATTTAGCTTTCAGCTTTTATACTTTATTTTCCTCTTTATTTTGCTACTTGCAAGACCTTTTTCGAAAGTAAGCAATTGTATACATTCCTTTTTTAATCTAGCAAGTTATAATTCCAAAAGTAGCTTATATAGTTATCATGACAGAAGATTGACAAGAACTCGATTAAAAGAGAAAAGAGAGCGAAATATGTTTTTTTGGCCCATAAACTATTGTACTTGGTGAAATTATTGGGTTTAAGTGGCCACGGTCAACTATTGCTCTTGGTTCAAGCAAGCCCTTGTAGCCAGCACTAATATGTGCTGACAGCACGTCAAGTGCTGAATTTGTTGATATGGAACTCAGGTAATGACTTGGCTTTCACATGGTGCTTTCATCGCAGCAGTGTGATTATGTATCGGTGACGTGGCACATGCATATGTAATAGTTGAGGGTGATTGGTTGGAATAAAAGAGAAATTAAGGATCTAATTGATCCAAGTTCAATAGTTCAGGACTTCGGGTAGAATAACATTTTTAGCTCTAAAAAGCAACACTTAATACCTGAAAACTTGGGTTGGTCTTGTTCCTGCTAAAACAAAATTGTATTTCATAACAAATTGACATTGATTTCCATACTCATCTTTGCATGTTTTTGCAACTTTCTTTTCTTCATTCCATGTAGATGCAGATGTTATCACGGACCAAACTAGTCAGCTACTTCAAAATGAAACAACACCATTACATCTGGCAGCAAAATCATGTGATGTCATAAGGACCTTGGAGCTACTTGAGCAGGGCTTGAATCCGTGTATCAGGGATGAAAGAGGTAAAACCCCTTACATGTTAGCCCCAGATAAGGAGGTCCGAAACACTTTCAGAAGATTTATGGCACTAAACCTTGATAAATGGGACTGGCATGCTGCAAATGTGCCTAGTGCTCTAACAAAGGAAATGGAAGAATCTCAAGAGGCAAAACAGGTAAACTCCTTTGTACATAACCATGATATGTAAGAGATTGGGTAGCCAGACTGTTAAAAAAAAAAAAAAAAAAACAACTGGATCAGCAAAACTTGAATTTTGTTGCGACTTGACTGATGAGATCCGTGCAGGCGGAGAAGGATGCCAAGAAGAAGGCCAAAGCAAAAGAGCTGAAGAAGCTGAAGAAAGCTAAAGAGAAAGAAAAAGAAAAAGCAAAGGTCCCATCTTATCATGTTTTCACCCCTGCTTTTTATATTATTTTGGTAAGAGTGGCAGATGGAAGCGGAGTCATGCCGTGTGTTGTTTCTCATAGTTCCTTTTTTTTTTTGCCTTTTGCCTACAGGCACAAGCATCAGTTTCTCAGAAAGGTCCTGCTGAAGTTTCAAAGGGCCAACCATCTGGTCCAGTACCAGCAACTAAGCAAAAACTGCCACTGAATCCTTGGAAGCCTCCTGGTCTCTTATCCGAGGTTGGTTTTTGAGTATGAGAGTTTTGAACTACATCTCTTCAATTTTGAGTCCAGCTATTGATAGTATTAATAAATGTGTAATTAGGAGGAGCGAAAGAGGCAGCTGGCTGAGGAGAGAGAAAAGAGAGCAGCTGCAGCAGAGAGAAGATTGGCCGCACTTGCAGTCACTAGTGGAGCAAGTGATGCAACTTGCTCTTACTGTCACTCTTCTCTGGCTGGGAAAGTACCGTTTCATCGGTACAATTATAAGTATTGCAGCCCAACATGCATGCATGTGCATGGAGAGATGCTGCAACCTAACTGAAATCAACCAAGTTATATTAATTTTTATAATAATTATACAGTATGTAGCCTTGCAGTTGCTGTTAAATTGTACATGTTTTAAACAGCTCTATGTCCAAAACTCATTCTTACATGGTGACTTGGCCGAAACCGTTTACATGTCCCATCCCCACCCACTTCTGTTAGCTAGCTCTTTCAAAATGCTAAATGCACTTCTCATGGTCTTCCATCTATTCCCTCAAACCTGAACATATGCTCCTTTCGTTGTATAAGACTCCAACTGGTTCCTCCATTCAGCCAGTTTTAAGCTAGAATTCTGAAACTTCAAAAGATCCTTCACCATCATCATGTTTAGTAGTAAGAGGATGAATCTAGGATCCCTATTTTGGACCTATTGCTAGGTCATCAGGCTCTTACTGGGCCAGCTAAATCTTCTTGAATTTTTCTAATTTTCTTTTCTTTATTTTTCAACTGGAAACTGTTTTGATTACCATGAGTATGCAACTCAAATTTGACAACTCAATTTTTAACTCGCGAGTGAGGGCTCGTTAAAAGGGATGTCATTGTCTTACTTTGATGGATCCGAACGCGATGGTTAAATGGATTGAATATGAGTTTAGCATTTTTGACCCAATCCCGACTTGACCCATTTTATTATGTTTTGTTTGATTTAGTACAAATTAAGATTAAGTTGCATAAATAAATTAAAAAATATTTAATACACAGGCGATCGGATTGACTCGTCTTCTGTTTGGGTCGGTTCCGGGTCAACCCGTGAAATGTTTGGGTCGCGTCCGGATCATATAATTTCAATCCAAATTGGATGGATCGCAGATAAATAATAAATAAAACTGACTCAACTTGATCCGACCTGTCCTATTGGCTATTGCCACCCTTAGAACTCGGGCGCTTCTTGTTAACCACGAAATATCGATCAGAAATTGCCCCTCTTAACTCTCCTTGAAGTCATTTCAGATTGGAGCAGCTCCTTTGGTTGGAACCACACGATTGATCCCATTTCCCATACGAATTAAGTTGTACACCCGTGAGTCTTAAATCTTTATATGAAAAGCTATGACTTGAGTGCATGCCCAGAGATAAGGGATATCAGCCAACTACCATAATAAGTTTCTTAATGCGTGGATAGGATAGCTCATCTATAAGCTCTACAAAGTACAAACACCATGCCCAGAGATACTCTGATACTGTCATTTACTTTTTTAGGCCACGCGGACTGTTATTCACGGTTAATTAAGTCCCTACTCATAAATAGTCAATCTATTGATCCCCTTTTTTTCATTCATATTATTATGTGTACTAAAATGCCAGCTTAAAATAACTAAAGAAGCAGCTAGCTCCTTGAGTTAATAAACATGAGCACGTGAATTGAGACATGTTGACATCATGCAAGCCGACTGAAACCCTTCAATAAATATATATGATGCATTGCATTAGCAACAGCACAAGCTGATTCAAATAATTTAACTCGCAAAATATGGCGACGGAGCCTTCTTCACCCACTGCCACCAGGCACCACTCTGTAGACATTCAAACAGTACTTGTAGATGATACAAACAACCAGACCAAGAGAAATAAGCGCATGAACAACAACAACAACAACAACCAAATGAAACCCCGTGTAGTTGGGGGCGGCATCGGTGGTGGAGAAAGAAGACCCCTGGCCAGCAAGACCTTCAACAGGCAAGTCTCGCTCGAGTCTGGAGTGACAGTGCTAGGCAGTGGAGAGGGGTCAACGGCTCTGCCCCGTAGTGGACTGAGCTTAGGTGTTGCTGTTCCAAGAAAGGGGGATTTCAGCATCTTCAGAACAAAACCGACTCTCAGCAAGCAGAACTCCTTGCTTCCATCAAGAGAGCTTGATCCACACCATTTAAATGGATTTTCCGGAGCGCTAAGGCAAGAGGACCCTGTTACTACAAATGTGCCTGCAGGAAGATACTTCGCTGCCCTTCGAGGCCCCGAGCTTGATGAAGTTCGGGTATTAATTAAACTTCCCCACCACTGATTCTTCTTTTCAATGTTTCATATTTTTATTCTTTTTTCTGGAAAGCACTACTTGATTAGTATGTTGATTTAATGAAACTTTAATTGGGTTCATATATACTCGAGTGTTTCTTAATTACCTGTACATATTCACTATTCAGGACTCGGAGGATATTCTACTCCCCAAGGACGAGAAATGGCCATTCCTCCTACGCTTTCCAATTGGTTGCTTTGGCATTTGTCTTGGCCTCGGTAGCCAGGCAATCTTATGGGGTGCCATTTCATCCAGCCCGGCCCTGTCATTCCTCCATGTCACCCCAATAATCAACCTGGTTCTGTGGGTCATTGCCCTTACAGTGCTGGTATTTGTTGCAACAACTTATTCACTCAAGTGTGTCTTCTACTTTGAGGCAATCAAACGCGAGTACTACCACCCTGTTCGAGTCAACTTCTTCTTTGCTCCATGGATTGCTTGCATGTTCTTGGCAATTGGTCTCCCTCCTGCCTTTGCACCGGCTAGACTTAATCCAGCAGTCTGGTGTGCATTTGTAATTCCGGTGTTTGCACTGGAGTTAAAGATATATGGGCAGTGGTTATCTGGTGGGAAAAGGCGCCTCTGCAAGGTAGCAAACCCATCGTCTCACCTTTCGGTGGTGGGGAACTTTGTGGGAGCTATTCTGGCAGCAAAGGTCGGGTGGTTAGAGGCCGGGAAATTTATGTGGGCAGTTGGATTGGCACATTACTTGTGCGTTTTCGTGACTCTTTATCAGCGACTACCGACCTATGAGGCACTACCAAAGGAGTTGCATCCAGCTTATTCCATGTTTGTTGCCACTCCATCAGCGGCAAGCATTGCTTGGAAAGCCATTTATGGAGAGTTTGATGCAGTTGCAACAACTTTTTTCTTCATAGCACTCTTCCTGTACATCTCACTCATTGTACGGATTGAATTCTTCAGAGGATTTAAGTAAGGACTTTGTCTCATTGACCTAGCTAATTTTTCAATGTCTAGACTCTAGACTAGTTAATTTGCCATGTGCTGCGAGTTCATTGCTCTTGTGCCAATTTACCCAATCAATCAATTAAGTATTTAGCTTAATCATAGCTAATTTAATTTGCACCAAATTGCAGTTTAAACTAAAAGTGTTCAATTGAAGGAAGGCACCTTATTTTTCTTCTCTTGGCAGGTTCTCGGTGGCATGGTGGTCTTACACCTTCCCGATGACAACCGCATCCTTGGCTTCAATTAGATATGCAGAGGAGGTCCCGTGCTTCTTTAGCAAAGGCTTAGCTCTCAGCCTCTCTCTCATGTCCTCTACCATGGTCACTGTGCTCTTTGTTTCAACTCTCCTACATGCATTTGTATGGCAATCCTTATTCCCAAATGACCTTGCCATTGCCATTACAAAAGATAAGAACAATGGACCGAAAGCACACGGGAAAGGGAAGAAATCCTCAAAGAAGGCTTATGACATCAAACGCTGGGCAAAGCAATCACCCTTTTCCCTCGTTTCTTCCATTAAAAAAACCAGTTCTGCTGACAAGGATTCAGATGGTAATTTAAATTCGTAAAAGAGACAAGTTTGGCTGAATCGGCATTATATTATACACCCCAATTCTAGCGTGTGCAATTGGGTGGGTGTAGTACAATTCTGCATTTCTATAGATGGTTCGTTCATAAAAGAGTACACATAGTTCATATTTCGGAAAGAGTTTAAATAGTTGTGATGATGATAAATTTCTATTGTAGTTATACTTACTATTCACTTCCACTTAGTAGATAACTCAGTCATAATAATAAAGAGAGTTCATATACTACAAACAAAACACATCGGATAAGCCAAATTAACACAACATCAATGGAGGTGACACTGCAATAAATTATCTACAATAGAGATTTCTTTCAAGTTGAGAGAAAGAAATCAATTTATTCGATTGGAGGCAGAAGCAAACCACTTAAACATAAGCTTAAACCCATCAATATCGACTCACCAATATAAAGTCGTCATCATTAAGAACTTGCACATCCTTCTCTCCCACAAAATTATCCGATCCGATAGGCTTAACAATTTCAACAAACTCTTTCCTTTTCTCCAAAGGTAGTGGATAATACGGCAATCGAAAGACAGGACTGTTGAGAATGAAGGATAAGTCAGACCCGTTAAGCTTTAGACCCGTTTAGAATTAAATAGAGCTACTAGTTATAAAAAAGTTACCGTTAGTATTGTAACTCACTGTATAGGAGCCTATAGTACCGTTGTATTTATTTCTTCTCCAAATATATAAGGAACCCACTGTACAAGTTAGACATATAGTGAAATAGAAATTTTACTCATTCAAATCTTACTGTCTTAAAACTCAGAAACTCAACATGGTATCAGAGCTGTAGTTCAGATCTCAACTCAAAGACAGACAAATTCGCAACAGCACCAGCAGCTGTAAAATCAGAGAAAGAAGACAGTACCAGTAGCTGTCAAAAAGGGAAAAATTGCAAACAGCACCAGCAGCTGTCGAAATGTCGCAAAACCAAGAAAAGCTCACCGGGGTGATGCTCAATGGCAAAAATTACCACGTATGGGCAAGACAAGTTGTCTTCGCCTTAAGCGGCCGAGAAAAGAGCGATCATATCGACTCGGAGAACAAAGCTCCCAAACAGTCAGATCCTCCGACTGAATCAGAAAAAAGGGCATTAGCGAGATGGAAAGTAAGTGATCACACGGTAATCACGTGGTTACTAGCAACAATGGAACCACAGGTATCCGACTTACTTTCGTACAGAGATACGGCATTAGAAATTTGGCAAAGAGCCGAAAAATTATATGGTCACAAGAAAAATTACGCTCATATTTATCAAATTCAAAGAGAAATGCAACAAGCAAAACAACAACAAGGTCAACCAGCCATGAATCTGTTTGGATTTCTCCAAAAGAAAAAAGATGAAATTAGAGTTTATCGACCCCCTACCACTGACCTTGCTGAAATTCAAAAGAGAGAAGAACAAGATGATGTTTTTCAATTCCTCTCTTGTCTTGATTCATCATATGAGGCGGTGAGATCACAGATTCTTCTCATGGCCGAACTTCCATCTCCGGATGAAGTGGCCTCAATGATACAAGGGGAAGAAACGAGAAGAGAAGTAATGGAGTCACGGCCACCTGAAAACCCAGAATCGAAAGCATTCATGGCAGCCGGCTCTAGACCGAACCATAACCCTAATTATCGGGTGGAGACGAGAAGGGACCAAACCATCAAATGTGAGCACTGTAGAAGAGAAGGACATCACAAGGAGGAGTGTTGGTTTCTCCATCCTCATCTCCGACCAAAATGGCACAAAAAAGGGGGCGGCTTTGGTGGAGATCGAAGAGGGGGAGCAGGAGTCGCTAGTGGCTCAGAAAAGAAAAGGGGATTTTTGGTGGAGAATAGCGAACCAGGGGTTCATCAGGTGAGAACAGAACCTCCTCCAGAAAAAAACTCAAATGGACCCTCTCCTTCGGATCCCATGTGGCAGCTGTTCCAACAGTTTACTAATATGATGAGTCAGAAACAAGAAAATGCAAAAACCTCTGGTATGGTTTGTATCTCAAATTTATCATTCTTTCCAAATAATTCTAGATGGATATTAGACTCGGGTGCAACTGACCATATGACCGGTAATATAAATTTATTAAATTCATTCAAAAATTATGAAACCAAACAATTTGTTACGGTTGCAAATGGTGATAAAATGGAAATTCTTGGAGAAGGTTCAATAAATATTTTCTCAAAAATAATTCAAAATGTCTTGTATGTAAAAGATTGCTCATCAAATCTATTATCCGTTAGTAAAATCACAAAAGAATTAAATTGTGAACTCATATTTTTAACAAAAAATGTGATTTTTCAGGATCGGATAACAAAGATTGTGATTGGTGAAGGATTTCTAGAAAACGGGCTCTATTTTTTGAATGAGGAAAAAATCAACCTCAACACAATCAAACATGAAGAATTAAGCACACTTTGGCATAGGAGAATTGGGCATCCATCCGATAAGATTTTAAAGAGTCTTTTTAATTTTCCAAAATTAGATAATAGTAATTGTGAAACATGTAAGCTAGGAAAACATACTAGATTACCTTTTAATTTATCGGATTGTAAAAGCAAAAGACCTTTTGATTTAGTTCATTCGGATGTATGGGGCCCCGCGCCTATTAACTCTTTTAATGGATACAAATATTTTGTTATCTTTATTGATGATTTTTCTAAAACAACTTGGTTGTATTTACTAAAAAATAAAAGTGAAGTATTCTCACAATTCCTAGATTTTTATAACTTCATAGAAAATCAATATGAAGCAAAAATTAAAATTTTTAGATCCGATAATGGAACGGAATTTGTAAATCAATATTTCTCAACCTTATTTAAAGAAAAGGGAATTTTGCATCAAACTACATGTGTTTATACACCTCAACAAAATGGTGTTTCCGAAAGGAAAAATAGACACTTACTCGAAATGACTCGCGTACTTTTATTTCAAAACAATGTACCAAAAACTTATTGGTCGGATGCCGTTCTTACCGCAACATATTTGATAAATAGATTGCCAAGTGCTAATTTGGATTATAAGAGTCCGTTAGAAATTCTTTATCAACGAAAACTTAATATTGAGCATCTAAAAATATTTGGGTGTACATGTTATGTGCACAAAAATAAACAAGACAAGTTGGATTATACCTCAATTAAGGCTATTTTCTTAGGTTACTCATCACAAAAAAAAGGATATAAATGCTATGATCCAAAAGAGAAAAAATTATACATTTCTAGGGATGTGACATTTCTAGAAAATGAGCCATATTACAAAGAAAAAATTAATGAGGAATTTATGAGAGAACCTTTCAAAGAAATTATATTACCCCAATTCAATCCATCAAGAGAAGAGGTAAGACTAATAAGAAATGAGGTGCCAAACGAATCCGGAAATGAAAATGAAATTGAAGATGAGGAGGAGATAGAAAATGAAAATGAGGAGGAGATAGAAGAAATTTCCTCAAATAATAGAGAGCAAAACGTGGAAGAAACACCATTGAGAAGGTCGGTTCGAGCAAAACAACCTTCAACAAGGCTAAGGGATTTTATAACCTACAAGGTACAATACCCTATTCAAAATTTTATTACATATGATAATATCTCTCCCAATTATAAAGCATTTTTGACCTCAATTGCAAATGAACAAGAACCAAAAAATTATGAAGAAGCCATAAAAAATTCTACATGGACCAAAGCTATGAAAGAAGAATTAAAGGCTCTTGAAAAAAATGAAACTTGGATTATTGTGCAATTACCAAAAGACAAAAAACCCGTAGGTTGTAAATGGGTATATAAAATTAAGTATAATTCGGATGGTACCGTAGAACGGTATAAGGCTCGCTTAGTTGCGAAAGGATATACTCAAACCTATGGTATAGACTATCATGAAACCTTTGCACCCGTGGCCAAAATGAATACGGTAAGAATACTATTTTCTATTGCGGTTAACCAAGATTGGAAATTATACCAAATGGATGTCAAAAATGCCTTTCTTCAAGGAACACTTGAAGAAGAGGTATATATGGTTTTACCACCCGGTCATGAAAATGAAAGAAACCATGGATTAGTTTGCAAATTGAAGAAAGCAATCTATGGATTGAAGCAATCTCCAAGGGCATGGTATGGCAAACTAAGCTCTTATTTAAAATTTTGCAATTTTAAGATTAGTAGTGCCGATCATTCGTTATTTATAAAATTTGAAGGAATTAGTATTACCATCATATTAGTATATGTTGATGACATTATAATCACCGGAAATAACCAAGAAGAAATCAATAAAATAAAATTTCATTTGAAGGAAAAATTTGACATCAAAGACCTTGGCTATTTAAAATACTTTCTAGGAATAGAAATAGCACATTCAAAAAATGGTCTCTTTATTTCTCAAAGAAAATATACTCTAGAATTGTTAAAAGAAACCGGTAAATTAGGTTGTAAACCGGCCTCAACACCAATAGACGGTAGACATAAATTAAATAGCGAAGAAGGTGAACCATTAGATGATATAAATCAATTTCAAAGACTAGTTGGGAAATTAATATATCTAACGGTAACTCGGCCGGATATATCATTTTCCGTAAGCCAAATTAGTCAATTTATGCATGCTCCAAGAACACCCCATTTGGAGTCAATAAATAGAATTTTAAAATATTTAAAAGGAACACCCGGAAAAGGGATTTTTATGAAAAATAACAATTCTAATAATGTGTGTGGCTATTCCGATGCAGATTGGGCCGGAAGTTTTGATAGAAAATCGACAACCGGCTTTTGCACATATGTAGGCGGAAATTTAGTCACATGGAAAAGTAAGAAACAAAGTGTCGTGGCAAGATCAAGCGCCGAGGCGGAATATCGAGCCATGGCATCCACCGCAAGCGAGCTAACTTGGATCAAACAACTTCTTGCGGATGTTGGAATTAAAATTCAAGAACCAATAAAAATGTTTTGTGATAACCAAGCGGCACGACACATAGCAACCAATCCGGTGTTTCACGAAAGAACGAAACATATCGAAGTGGATTGTCACTTCATTAGAGAAAAAATTCAAGCAAAAGAAATTGAAACTCCATTTGTGAAAAGTGAAGAACAATTGGCGGACATATTCACAAAGGGTTTAGATCCGAAACAATTTGAAGGAAATTTAAGCAAGTTAGGGTTGATCGATATCTACACGCCTAACTTGAGGGGGAGTGTTGAGAATGAAGGATAAGTCAGACCCGTTAAGCTTTAGACCCGTTTAGAATTAAATAGAGCTACTAGTTATAAAAAAGTTACCGTTAGTATTGTAACTCACTGTATAGGAGCCTATAGTACCGTTGTATTTATTTCTTCTCCAAATATATAAGGAACCCACTGTACAAGTTAGACATATAGTGAAATAGAAATTTTACTCATTCAAATCTTACTGTCTTAAAACTCAGAAACTCAACACGTATCACCCCTAATTGCATTAAAGCAGTGTTTATCGGAATAGAAATTGCCTCACAGGATAACCACTGGAACAAAGGCTTAAGTTTCTCATGGAGCGAAGAATTCTCTCCTCCAAAAACGAGCTTATGCATCAGCCCGGGTACAAGGTTGCTAGCCATTAGGGCTGTAAACGAGCTGGGCCTTGGCTCAGCTTGTTAATTCTGGCCCGAGCTTGGACCGAGCGAGCTGGACCTAGGTCTCCCGAGCCAAAAGCCTTGGCTCAGCTTGTGACAAGCCAGCCCGAGCTAGCTCGCAAGCTGACGAGCTGGCTCACTGGGCTTTATTGGGCTACTGTTATTGAAGTTTTGACACTTTTTTTTTTCGCAATTGGGCCGTTATCAAAACTTTCGCAATTGGGCTGTTATCAAAGTTTTTAAACTTTTTTTTTTCGCTGAAATTGAACTCCAGTTACTGGAGAGTTCCATTTCTCTTCCCAGCGTCTCCTGGCCCCATTCCCTTCTACGAAACAGAAAATAAAAAAAAAACCTAGCCTCCGCATCTCCCCCCCCAATTCAAATGCCCTAAGCTCGCGCTCCCCGCCATCTCCTCCGACCTCTCTACCCGCCATCTCCTCCGCCATCTTGTGTTCTCCTCTGACGTTTTCACCCTCTCTGTCCCTCTCGTATCTGTAATGGGCTGAGAAAAGGAGAGTTGAACAGTCTACAGTGTATAGCTTGTTTAGAGCCGAGCTGGCTCGGTCTGAGCTGACCTCTAGCTCAGCTTGTTTATTTTGGCCCGAGCCTGGGCCGAGCTGGCTCGTTAACAGCTCAGTCCACTATCGAGCGAGCTGTTAGCGAGCGAGCTAAAGACGAGTCACGAGCGATCCACGAGCTACGAGCTTTTTTGACAGCCCTACTAGCCATAGAAGTAACACCAACAGCCCCACAAGCCCACAAATGGGCCGAAAAAATGGGCCACAAGGTTGCTAGCCATAGAAGTAATACCAAAGGCCTCAAACCGGACCTCACAAATGGGCCGGAAATACCAAAAACAAGGTCCGCCAAGGCCTCTCTCGACAGGCTTACTCATCACGAGTAGGCTCAGCCCGAGTTCAAGATCACTCCTTCGGAGTGATCATCGCAACCGCTTTCGTATGCTCTGTCAGACAGATTGTCAGATTACCAGGTCGACACTACACGACAGTAAGATGTCGACTTATAAAATGCCCAAATCTGGGCCGAAGAAGGGGTTAATAAATTTTCACTACACAAGGTGTCTATAGGGAAGAGTCCGAACACCTTACTCACATCCATCTTTTCACCTCGAGCTTACATCGAGAACGTACAGCCTCTCTTTGAGATAGGACGTATCATTCCTTATTGTTAAAGCCTATTTTTCATGGTAAGTGCATTTGTGATATATATGTTTATTATTTCGTGTAGTGTAAATGAAGCAAGGTATTTTGTTAATTGATCTACCATGTGCTGCAAGTTCATTGCTCTAGTACGAGTGTACCCAATCAATTAAGTATTTAGCTTAATTATACAAATTTGCCTCATATCTAACTCAGACCAAATGATTCAACTAAAAATGTTTAATTGAAGGCACCTTATCTTCTCTTTTTGCGGGTTCTCGGTGGCATGGTGGTCTTACACCTTCCCCATGACAACCGTATCTTTGGCTTCAATTAGATATGCAGAGGACCGAAATTTTTATTCGGAAATAGGAAAATAAAAAAATAGGTAATTTTGGATTGAAAATTCAAAAATAGAAAGGTAGATAGGAAATAGGAAAATAAAAAAAAATAAAAAAATAGGTAATGTTGGATTGAAACTTCAAAAATAAAAAGGTAGCTAGGAGTTATGGCGTCCCTGTGGGACAACGCCACCGAATTTATCAGAACCTGAAAAAAAAAAGAAAAAAAAGTGGGACGCCACAAGATCCGACATTTTTATTAATATCCAAAGTTTAATAGAAATTATTAATTATGCTCAGATTCCCGAACTCTTGCTAAAAATGCCCAAGCCGGTTAGAAAATGGCCGGCATAGGTACCCCAGTAAACCTTTTTTTTTTTTAGAGAGAGAGAGACACTATGAAGATCAAAATATTGAAATTTAACTCTGAAAATTTGAAATTTTTGTTTAAATTATTTGTTATATTACTTCTTTTAATGTATAATTAGCATATTTATACTAAAATACGCTAGATTACTTGAAATTATGTTGAATTACACTATATTACAATAAATTATGTTCAATTATACTAAATTACGTTAAATTACAATAACTTCCAATAACTTCGCTAATTATGCTGAAATACGGTAAATTACGCGCTATAGTAGACTGATTTTGCTCATCTTTCATGAATCATAAAAAATAGTAAAAAAATTCCAAAAATAGTAAAAATTGGTATTCTACAAGTTCATTATGTAACTAATTTACTGGGCTACTTGGATTGAATAATAGAAATGAAAATCTTAATTGGAAACTTCAACTCAAGTTTTGAGGCTCTTCCCTTTGTTTTTTGGTGATTCTGAATTTTAAAAAACAGCATAGCAGTCACTAACGCATGCGTATTTTCGCAAGCTTTCCGAAAAGTGGTCATTTGCTGAAATCGGACACTCGAGCGCCGTTTTATGACCGTTTGAAGTTTCATCGTCGTTTTTCGCCTTTTCAGTGAAGATATCGTCTCTATTCATTTATAATTTAACGTAATTTAGCGTAATTTAACGTAATTTGGCGTAATTTAACATAATTTAGTGTTATTCAACATAATTTCAATTAATCTAACGTATTTTAGTATAAATATGCTAATTATATATCAAAAGAAGTAATATAACAAATAATTTAAACAAAATTTTTAAATTTTCAGAGTTAGATTTCAATATTTTGATCTTCATAGTGTCTCTCTCTCTTTAAAAAAAAAAAAATGGAGTAAGCCGGCCAGAAAATGGCCGGTTTACTAGGGTACCTAAGCAGTCCATTTTCTGGCCGGCTTGGGCATTTTTAGCAAGAGTTTAGAAATTTGGGCATAATTAATAATTTCTATTAAACTCTGGATATTAATAAAAATGTCGGCCACAAGATCTATCAAACCTGAAAAAAAAACGAAAAAATAGAAAGTGGAACGTCATAAGATTGCTGGGTATGTCGCTGTTTTTTTTTTCCACATATGTCACTGTCTTTAAGAAGAGAAGGAGAAGAGTTTTCATGGGGCGTGGCGGACCACTTTTTTTTCGTTTTTTGGATTGGAATGGCTTATGGCGTCCCATTTTTATAGTATTTTTTTTCAGATTCTGACAGGTCTTATGACGTCCCACTTTGTATTTTTTTTCAGGTTTTGATAGATCCAATGGGACGGCATAACTTTTATCTGCTTTTCTATTTTTATTTTTATTTTGTTTCTATTTCTTAAATAAAAATTTCGGTGCAGAGGAGGTCCCATGCTTCTTTAGCAAAGGCTTAGCTCTCAGCCTCTCTCATGTCCTTTACCATGGTCACTGTGCTCTTTGTTTCAACTCTCCTACATGCATTTGTATGGCGATCTTTATTCCCGAATGACCTTGCCATTGCCATTACAAAAGATAAGAACAATGGAGCTAAAGCACACCGGAAAGGGAAGAAATCCTCAAAGAAGGCTAGCTTATGACATTAAACGCTTGGCAAAGCAATCACTCTTTTCCCTTGTTTCTTCCATTAAGAAAAGCAGTTCTGCTGACAAGGATTCAGATGGTAATTTAAATTCGTAAAAGAGACAAGTTTTTCTGCATTATATATATTATACCCTCAAATTCTAGCATGTGCAAATGGGTGTAGTATAATTATGCTAGAACCATATATACTTCACAGTAGATTGATAGTAGTCGGCATTAATATACATTTCTATTATAGTTGCTTGTGTACATTTCTATAGATGGTTCGTTCATAAGACTATACATAGTTCATATATCAGAAACAGTTTAAAAAGTTGTGATGAAGATAAATTTCTATTGTAGTTGTACTTTTCAACTTAGTAGATGATTCAGTCATAAATTCATAATAATAAAGAGAGTTCATAAATTAGAAACAAAGAACATTGGATAAGCAAAACACGACATCTATGCAGGTGACACTGCATTAAACTATCTACAAGAGAGATGTCATTCAAAATAGATACCGATTTATTGAATTGAAGAAAGAAGCAAACGACTTAAACATAAGCTTAAAGCCTTAAACCCATCAATATCGACTCACCAATATAAAGTCGTCATCATTAAGAGCTTGCACATCCTTCTCTCCCACAAAATTATCCGATCCAATAGCCTTAACAATTTCAACAAACTCTTTCCTTTTCTCCAAAGGTAGTGGATAATACGGCAATCGAAAGACAGGACGTATCACCCCTAACTGCATTAAAGCAGTGTTCATCGGAATAGGATTCACCTCACAGGATAACCACTGGAACAAAGGCTTAAGTTTCTCATAGAGCGAAGAATTCTCTCCTCCAAAAACGAGCTTATGCATCAGCCCGGGTACAAGGTTGCTAGCCATAGAAGTAACACCAACAGCCCCACAAGCCCACATGGCTTCATAGCAGTCCCTGTCACCCCCGCTCCATATAACCAAACCTTTATCCACATAATCTCTGATCCTCTCATTCCCTGCACACTCTTTAACCCCTACAAAATTGGCGCTATTTCTAGCAAGATCATGCATGACATCAGCAGGTATGTCCTGGCCAGTCCGGTAGGGAACATCATATATAATAGTGGGTCCCAGGGATAAAACAGCCTGGAGATGGGCAACAAGGCCTTGAATAGAGGTTTTACCATAGTAAGGGTTTATCTGAAGGGCAGCATCCATGCCTACTGCAAAACCCTGCTCAGTAGCACGGACAGCCTCACCAGTTGAGTTGCTGCCGGTGAAACCAATAACACGAATGGATTTGCCGAAGTGGTTGGCGGTGTGGCCAATTAACATGATGTGTTCATCCCAGCTCAGCAAATGGCCCTCCCCAGCAGTGGACCCCACAAGCACCCCCTCTGCACCGCTGGCTATCTGCACGTTCATCATCTCATCATATGCCTCTAGGTCAATCTGACCGTCTGGCAGGTAGGGGGTCTTCATTGCTGTAATTAGCCTCAGACTTTTTAATTCCTCGATGGAGGCTCTGCTGAATCAAAATTTGGGGACAAATTATAAAACGATTAGTGATTGCTTGAAACTGTATTACGCTACTAAATTGCTGCTATTTTATTAGTATCCTGTTCCAAAAAGTATTCTGATAAGCACATATCAATGATTATTAGTTCATTAGTACTACAAGAATCTGTTTTATCCGCGAGAGTAAAAGTGGTCGATACCCTCACAGATACTCCCATCGGTAATAGCGATATCCTCGGGGATAACAATTTTTTGTCGGTTTACCCTCGGCAATAGTAATTTTTTACCCTATAACAGATTCTTGTAGTCATTAGTAAATTCTAAATCAAGAATCTGGACCGACCTTGATCCCAAACTGAGAACCCTTAAAAAAATTAAGCACCCATGCTCCTAAAATACACCGGAGCAAACAAAATGGTAGGCTCAGTACAATTAATAGTGAAAAAATTGGTACTCATTTAATTTTAAATCTGGTATTCTGGTATGTACAGAGTCATACGCGCTACTCAAGGACGCTTGAAATTTAAACTTTAGCTTAATTCTTAATATTTCCAGCATCAGTTAACAAAACCCCACCTCTTATAAGTTCTAACCTTTTATTACTAAAAGCAATAGACAGAAACTGACCTCTTACAAGTACCTGCAACTGGTACAGTGTGCTTTGACGCTACTTTTGTAGGCGTTGCATTTCTTAAACCCAAGCTACTGCTGATGGGAAATAAACCGGAGGCCATCTGATCCATTCTAGTAATAGATCTTAATTAATAAATGTTGTTACGAAGATAATAAGATATATATATATATATATATATATATGTAAGAGGCAGAGAGAAGGAAGCTTCCGTACACGGGTGTTTGATTTGATCTTCCTCGATATTTCCAAGTAGAAGTAGAACTCGAGAGTCGAGAGGAGCGATGCAATGGAAAGTGCAATTGGTGTGGCTGTAGTCCTATAGTGATCGTTATAGCTAGACCGTATGGGTCAAATAGGTCTCCGTGGGATACGGTGAACATGGTAGTGAAACAAATGGAGCGCCGCAGGAAGACAGAGAGAGAGAGCCCCTTTTGCTTATTTGTTAATTCTCCAGCAACCGGCGGCTGTATTATTCTCCGATATTTTTATTAATACCCAAAAAAAAAAACAAATTATCAAATCTACTCCCGCCCAAAACTTATTTTTATTTCTACCCCAACCGCCCGTCCACTGGGCGGTCCAATTTCCTTAGCACATACCTGACCGTCCAGCTGCTGGGCGGTCCTCTATTGTTATTTTTTTTATAGCGGTTTTATGTTTTAATTTGTTTGAATGTTATATATTAAATTGTTGTAATGATTTGTTTAAATGTTTTATATTAAATTGTTGTAATGATTTGTTTGAATGTTTTATATTAAATTGTTGTAATGATTTGTTTGAATGTTTTATATTAAATTGTATGATATATATTTATTATTTGTTGACGATTATATTTTTATAATTGACGATTATTTTTATATGTTATGTAATTGTGTAGTTTTAATATAATTGATTAGTTTTATATTAAGTTTGTTAATGTTTAAATGTTTCTAAATGGTAATCTAAATAGTAAGTCTAAACAACAAAAGTAGGTAATCTAAATGGTAAGTCTAAACATGAAACATAACAGTCCAAACATGAAATATAATAATCCAAACATAAAATACTAGAAACCTATCAAACTAAAAAAAATATAAAAATCCTAACGGCGATGACGAGGGCGAGGTCCGGAGAGCTCCAACCTAGTAGGTGCATGGCGGTCCCTCTGCGACGGCGGACGCCTCTGGGGAACCTCATCCACCTGCATGTCATCGTGTACGGCCTCGCGCGCCCATGGGTCCTCCCTCAGGTGTAATGCATGCTCCCAATGGATCACCGCCTGTGTACGCAACACCCACGGATCGGCCTCCCAAGTAGGAGGATACGTGGCCGGAGGCGGTGTGCCAAATATAGCAGAGGCAAAGCCATATGCAGTTTGTGCCCCACTCCCACTGGCCTCGCCGTCGTGCTGTCTGGGCTCCATATACTGCGGTCGGTGGGAGCTAGCTGGCTCCCATCCGCCCTCATCTCCAGTGAGGTCATCCAATGAGAAAACGGCGGCGGCGGCGGCAGCTTCATCCTGCATGTAAACAATGTTAAATTAAAGACATAGAAGTAACGAGTAAATTAATTAAATAATGAACTTTTGCTACCTCGGTATGCTGCACTGGAACTCCATGCTCGTTGTAGTACGCGTTCCACGCGTTGTTGTTCAACACCCATTGGTGGATCGCCCAACCCGAGTCATCATCTGCAGAAATGAAGATAAATTAATAAGAATGATCTTTTAAAGAGACGCTTAATAATGATCATTTGTATGACATATTATTACCTGCAGGAGGTGGCGGCATCTCCTCAGCGTAGATAGGGGCTCTAGGCTGCTCCGGATCTGGTGGTGAGGCCTTTATCTCGCGCCAATTGATGTCCTCCCCAGCATCGTGCAACATACTAACGAGGCGCCCGTCCCAGCCAGAGTCCTCCACGATCGGTGCACTGTGTTGGAGCATTTGACATCCTATCGCTCTCCAACTTTTTCTCGCCATGCACACCAAGCTGTGTGCCACTCCTCTAATACCCGTCAAAATCTGCACACATTGTATTTTCATTATTATTATTAGAAGATGAATAAATAACTACAATTTTTTAAGCATGTCAGTTTCATTTAAACATACCGAACGAGCATGGATCGGGCCGAAAGGCAAGTAAGTCCTAGATCCGTCACCCGTGAGTCTCCGTCGAAGAGCATCACCATAGTCCCCCTGTAGATAAATCGTCGGCATGCCCCATCTCTGGTACCAGACTAAATATCGCAATCTCCAAGGCCCGACCGGCATAGGGGCATCTGGAGCTGGAGGTGGGGTCCATAAGTGATCCTCCGGCCTTGCAGCACGCTGGTAATGCTCCCAGAAACGCGTGCTCCAGTTGACTTTGGGCTTGTTGTGTTTAGTGCTGCAATATAAATTAATTAGTAACGTGTATTTTAAACAAGTAATAAAATAGACAAACAATAAGGCAGTGGGTAGTTACCTATGCAGTTGGGTGGTCTGCTGCTCGCTGATGTCTCGTTATTTGACCTATAATTCTGACCAATTTCTGTACCAAAACCTGTGCCTAAAACTGTCAAATCGTGTTTATTTCATTGAATATCTCTAGAATGTGGTACTGCTGCGCATTTATTCTTACTTTGCAGGAAACAGGCGAAACAGAGGAAGAATGTGGATTCTGAAGGTTTATATACGGTCCGTGTACCTTCTTATGCGGACCGTACAACCCTCTGCCTGACCACAGACACGACCAGGACACCATCCATATGATGCTGAAATTTCAGCACCCGAACTTAAAACAGTCATATCTTTTGACTCGTAACTCCGTTTTGAGTGTGTGACCACTTTTCGGAAAGCTTGCGAGAAGATCTACAATTTGAGCCAGAGACACAGGCACACGGTCCGTGCACCCTTGCATACGGACCGTGCATGACATTTCCGGAAACAGAATCCAAAGTTGGAAATTGGTGCCAGCTGGGAAGGTCGCGAATTGAGGGCATTAAAGCGCCTCTCTGGCCAAGGGAGAGGGCATTCGGGATCTGAGAGAAAACCCTAAGGCAAGGAAGTGGCGGCTAGGCTTGGAGAAGAAGAAAACGGCGAAAATCGAGAGATTTGCGACGTCTCCTCTTGAATCTTCGAGTTTTGTCATGAACTTCTTGTTTATCTCTTGTTTTATTTTCTGTTTTTCTATGTTAGGCTAAACTCTTTAGTTTCTAGGGTTAAGATGTAGTCGAATGCTTTGTTTTACTTGCTAGTTATTGGAATTTGTATTGGATCTTGTGCTTGTTTGTTGTGTAGTATTTTATTGCTTAGTTGAAATCGTTTGAATTGAATAGTTTATCGTTAGATGTATGGCCACATCTAGATGGTATTTCAAGGCTTTGATATTCTTTCGACCAAATTAAGTATTTGAGATAGGTTTGTGAACCGAGAGGTGAAACCAAGCGGTAGCCGAAAGGCGAAGTTTTCCTCGTATCGAGAGATCGAGGTTATCTTTAGTAAACCAACAAATAACTTAGGATAATTAAACCAATAAACGAGAGTTGAAGTTTAAGAACCCTAAGAAGGTATAAATTGAGTTTCGTACCAAGCAATTAAGCCAATAAACGAGAGTTGAGGATTATAGACTTAGGTACGGCTAAAATTACTTTGCACAGGAAATCTATACAAAAACCAATAGCTGCTGTATCAACTCGAGGGCCACACGGACCGTGTATGAAAGTACACGGCCCGTGCACATTACACACGGCCCGTGCATGAAAGTGCACGGACCGGGCACTTGAGGCAAAGCTGAGACGAAGTCGAAAACCCTAGGAACCCCTTTTTATTCATTAAAAACCCAACCAAAATCTACTTTGTTATTTTAAGCACTGTCATTTCTGTTTAGGACTTTAAACAAACCAAAAACCACCCTTTTGCAGACTTCTAGGATTTTTATATAATCTAAGTAGAATCCAATTTGTTCGAACCGTCCCTGTGGATCGATACCTGAATATACTGTTCGATAGGGTTGTACACTTGCAATCTGACTCGAGACGTGTACCAAGGTTTAAAAGGTACAGCTTGCTGTACCGAAACTTTGTACTATACCTTTCTGGTGAACACTCGCCCAACTCTGGAAAATCAGGGACATAGGCATCCAAGCCAAACTGACGGGGCACTCGATCAGGATAGTGATACTCAACTATCCAGAAGCATACGCACGGCCCCCGATAAAACGAGAGATATCTCTGCTCTAATGTCAGCTGGCACAGAAGGCCCCGATCGTAGAACAGACGATAGGGGTACCAGGTGATGCTCGCCTCGTGAAGCATCTGGAGCTGACCCCGGACATACGAAATCCCCACGGTCGTCCCCCTGCCCGTGTCCTCGTACGTATGGGGAGTACCCCATATGGCACCGTACCCCGGACGTCTCTCGGGGTCATCTCCCGTCCATAACCCCGCCTGAGCTGGAGGAACAGACCGACACACCGGTATATGCAACCAGGACCACTGCTGGAGTAGAAGAAGCGGTCCGGCAATCTGCTTGTTCGTCGCCTAAATTTTGGACATGCGGTGCACTTCTGGTAAATATGGAACCCTAATATTTGTAATAAAAAAAATTAAAATATTTGTACAAACTTACCAGACAAGCATGACACAAGCCCCGGTATAAGTGGGCGAGCACGGCTCCACCCCAGTTCCACTTCGACGGCCGCTGAATGTCCCTCAGCAGAGAGAGCAACATAATCGGAACTGCATCACCGCTGGAATCGACAAACATGACGCTGCCACATAAATCCATGACAAACGCCCTCACGTACATGCAATATAAATTAGAGACATAAATAACTACAATTTTGTTGAATCCATAACATATTTTAATTTGCAACTGTTTGTGATTACCTCAGAACGGTCTGCTCGTCACGTGTATCGGGGGTGATCTTACGCCGGTTGAAGTAACTGCGGAGCGCCGCAAGACTAATGCAGTATTTGGAATACCGGCACTCCTCCTCATCCTCTCATTTCTTCTTCTTCTTCTTCTGCAAGTCCGTCGGAGCGGCCCCCAGCAGCTCCGGTATCATGTGCAACAGGTCCGGATGGTCTGAGACACCACCGATGGGGTCGCCATCTATCCGTAAACCCCATAAGGCGCTAACATCACCTAGTGTGACTGTCATCTCCCCAACCGGAAGGTGAAATGTATGCGTCTCCGGTCGCCATCTCTCCACTAGACCGCAAACGAGGGCCTGGTCAATATCACAGTGAGGCATGGTGGCCAACTGATACAACCCGAGCTGAAGGATGCACTGCTCCATCAACGGGTGACGGACGTATGGTATCTCGGGGGTGCGATGCCTCACTGTCATCATCGTCGTGTCCTGCATTTTACAATTATTTCAATATAAACGTCTAATTAAATAATGTTATTTAAATTAGGAATACAGAACCAACGTACCTCCATAGATGCAAGTGAGACACGGTGCCTGACATGTGGGGTCCACAGAAGAGGACTAAATGTGTCAGGATGGTGAGGGGGATAATCTCCAAAGGGAGCATCTGCACCGGATGCCGCTGCACCGGAATCCTCTGCATCATGTGAACTCTCCCCCGTCTCCAGAGGGGCATCCCATGCACGTCCCCGTCTAGTTCTGACCATACTACATTTCAATAAACAGAAGATTCTATCTTATAAATCCTGATTTATAAACCCTAACTTATAAACTCCATTTCTGTCAACCCTAAACCCTAATTTAACAATTCAACCCTAAACCCTAATTTAAACAATTCAACCCTAAACCCTAATTTAACAATTCAACCCTAAACCCTAATTTATCAATTCAACCCTAAACCCAAATTTAACCATTCAACCCAAATTTAACAATTCAACCCAAATTTAACAAATTCAACCCTAAACCCAAATTTAACAATTCAACCCAAATTTATCAATTCAACCCTAAACCCAAATTTAACAATTCAACCCTAATTTAAATTAAACCATTCAACCCTAAACCCAAATTTAACAATTCAACCCTAATTTAACAATTCAACCCTAAATTAACAATTCAACCCAAATTTAACAATTCAACCCAAATTTAACAATTCAACCCTAAACCCTAATTTAACAATTCAACCATAATTTAACAATTCAACCCTAAACTTGGAAACCCTAATTTTGAACAATTCAATCGTGTCGGGAAAATCAACAACCCGCACACCCTAATTAACAATTCAATTCTACCAATCGTTCCAATGCCAATATAAGATACAAAATATAAATTAAAAAAATTATTTAGAAACTTACTCGAAAATAATCGGATTGTCGCGAGATGGCCGAAAATTAGGGTTCAGGTGAGAGAGAGAGAGAGAGGAAGAGGGAAAGGAAGAGAGAGAGAGGGTGGCAGATTTGAAGAGAGAGAGGAAGAGAGGGAGAGAGAGAGAGGAAGAGAGGAAGAGAGAGAGAGAGGAAGAGTGGGAGAGAGGAAGAGAGGAGAGAGAGAGGGACTTTGGGAGGTTTCGGGCGGCGAAGCGGGGTGGCGGGGAGGCAGAGAAGAAGAGAGAAAGATGGGCGGTTCAATGGGGGTTGGACCGCTTTTAAAAAAAAAAAAAAAAAAAAAGAGCGGACCGCCCAGCAGCTGGGCGGTCAGGTATGAAGAGTGGACCGCCCAGCTGCTGGGCGGTCCGCTAAGGAAATTGGACCGCCCAGTGGACGGGCGGTTGGGGTAGAAATAAAAATAAGTTTGGGGCGGGAGCAGATTTGATAATTTGTTTTTTTTTGGGTATTAATAAAAATATCGGTACTATTCTTCGCTCTGCTACTTTTTTATGTTTTCTTTGACACGAAAGGATAACTTTTCTTGTCTTAGTCTTTGTTTTAACTATTTTGGCGCTATTTCTCTTTCCTGTCAAGTCTCGCCCATTTTTTTTAAATACCTTAAAAAAAACAAAATAGCAAATCTACTTAAAATAATTCAAAAAACACCCACAGTGAGGTGGGTAGCTTCAGACTAGGCCGTCTCTCAGTGGGCGGTTTGGTATATAATTTTTTTTTTAAATGCTGTTGTATTTAGGTTAATTTTTTTTGCTATATTTATGTCTAATTTTTGTTGTTAATTTTTAATATCAAGTTGTTGTGTGATATGTTGTTTTATAAATTTGTTCAAACGATGTATGATATATTTTGTTGTGTAATGTTTTATAATTTAGGGTTATAATTTAATTGTTGTAATGTTTTATAATTTGTTATAATGTTATAAATTGGTTTTGTTCGACTAAATAAATAACAAAACAAAATAACAAAATGCTAAGTCTACAACATAAAAGATAAAAATTCAAACATAAAATACTACAAATCTAGTCTAACTAAAACTAGAACATAACATAAGAAAAACCTAACGACGACGGCGACGACCAGAGAGATCCAATCTAGCAGGTGGACGGCGCTGCCTGGGCGGCAGCTGATACCCTATCTGAACCTCTTCCTCCTCCTCCTCCTCATCCACATCCATCTCCTCCTGGATCTCCGACAATGTACCGGTCGCTCATGGATCCTCCTCTTGGATCCCCAACTGTGTACGGATGCTCCTCCTGGATCACCGTCTGTGTACGACACTCCCATGGATCAGCCTCCCAAGTAGAGGGATACGTGGCCGGAGGCGGTGTGCCAAATAAAGTAGAGCCAAAGACATCTACAGCCTGCGATCCACTCCCACCAATTAGCAATGAACGGCATTTCTAAACCATGTCGGGTATTTCAAAATAATTCCTAACAAATTTATATTAATTCTAAACAATTTCTAACAATTTATATTAATTATAAACAATTTTGGACAATTTCTAAATAATTTCTAACAATTGATATTAATTTTAAACAATTTCTAAACAATTTCGAACAATTTTTATTAATTATAACAATTTTGGACAATTTCTAGACAATTTCTAACAATTTATATTAATTCTAAATAATTTTGGATAATTTCTAAATAATTTCTAACAATTTATATTAATTCTAAACAATTCCTAACATTGGACAATTTATATTATTTCAAAAAAAATCCTAACAATTTCTCAACAATTTTGGATAATTTATATTAATTCTAAACAATTCCTAACAATTTCTAAATAATTTTGGATAATTTTTAATAATTTAAAATAATTTATATTAATTCAAAATAATTTTGAAACAATTTCTAACAATTTCTAACAATTTATATTAATTACTAACAATTTATAAACAATTTTGGACTAAAAATATAAATAAAAAAAGTTGAGGAACTTACATGCAAAAACAGGGGCGAAATGCTGTAGAAAGAGAGAAAAATAGGAGAGAGAGAGTGAAAATTTGAAATGGAATGGGTGAAAAATGGGGCCTAAATTTTTATAATATCCAAAGTTTAATAGAAATTAATTAATATACCCAGATCCTCTGAGTATTTATAAAAATACCCATACCGGCCATTTTCTGGCCGGTACCCTATTTATTTAAATACCGACCATTAAATGGCCGCTACATTGTTTATTTAATTACCGGCCATTAAATGGCTGGTACCCTTAATTTTTTGTTGTTGTTTTACACCCTATAAAATATCCATCTTTCTCTCTCTCCCCCCCTCACAACTCACTCAACTCACAAAAGAGAAATGGAGAAAGGGACGTAGAGAAAGAGAAGGTGATATTTGAGGTGAAAAAGCCGATATTTAAAGGGGCCAAAAGAATGAACAATAGCAACCGAGGTAAGTCGTCATATCGTGGCATAGCGAGAGGAGGGTCAATTAGTAATCGAGGTAAAAATGAGGAAAAAAAGTACAAGTGTCTAGTATGCCCTGATAAAATGACATGTCAATCATTCACACAGCTGGAATTTCTTAGTTATGAAATTTCAGACGATAACTTTGTGGAAAACCCATATGGCTATGGTTTGAAAAAAGAAGAAGGTTGATCCAAAGCCTTCAACATCGGACGATGAGTTTGTTCCGTGTACTTATACTGATAAGGCTACCACTTCGTCTGCTGTGACTGATCTAGATCCGACAAATCGGCTCGTTCTAAGAAATAGTATTATTAGAGTTTAAAATTTGGATGCATTTAAGCTGGGTTCTAAGAAGTAGTATTATTGTAGTTGGATAAATTAGGTTGTAAAATTTTTGAGTTTCTTTAGTGTCTATTTTGTAGACTATATTTCATCAATTCAGAGTTTGTTTAGACTTAATGTGTTTGTGCTTTATTAATTAAGTTGGAATTACTTTTATTTAGTAGTCACGCGTTGTTTTTCTTAAAGATGAAGGCGTGAGAAAGAATTCAGAGTCACAATTAAATTCGCAGCCAAGTCAGACTTGCATCACAAATTACAAATAAAAAAGAGTCTCGTCCAATTCAGAGTCACAATTAAATTCACAGCTGTAGGGTGCAGAAAGTTGCACAGCGGGATGGAAGGTGTGTGCATGTGTTAAATGTCTTAAGAGTTCAATGCTCTATATTTTATCAAGACATGGAAAGAACATCAAACTTAAAACATTCATTTTCTTTCTACAATTCCTTCGGTTCACCCTCGACAGACCTACGGTTCATAATCAGTCTATCGAGAGAGTTTATTGATTGTGGGGACGTTTAACTCCCAGCGGGCGCAAGCCCCCGCTGTTAATTACATCAGATGACCCTTCCAAGCCATGCTGAATACCTCGTCCATTCCGGGATTTGTGCCTATTCTAAGTGAATTGAACAAAGGGGCTAAAAGGGGACTCATGTATTGATTCTGGTTTTGATTTGGTTTTCTATATGTTTGGACATATGTGTGTGTATGTGATTTCATATAAAATAAAGTTTATTATATTTTAAATTTGGAATTTGGGTATTCGAGGGATGTATATACATTATTTATTTTCATTTGATTCATGACATATTTATTTACATTTTTGTTAATAAATAAGGTCAAAAGGGTATTTTAGTCATTTCAGGATTTAACTGGTGCTTGGACATGTTCAATTTTGATTTAGAAACATGAAGAATTCGATTTGGGTTCATTTGGAAGTGGTTTGAGTTGATTTGGATTTGAAATGAAGAAGTTATGGCCAAAAAGGACTGAAAAGGGCTTATTTGTGAAGCTTTAAGTTTTCCAGGGGCCTTTTGGCAAAGACAGAGGGACTGAGATTTGTGATTTGGGCTTTTGGCAGGGTTTGGAGTGGAAATTGGGTTCCCAGGGGGCTCATTTGAAGAAGTTTTACACAGACAAGGGTTTATTTGCAAATTCAGGGACTACGCTGTGAAGATAATTTTGTCAGAGGGGCTTCTTTGTGAAAGGCTTTCTTTTAGTACTTTCTGGGCTTTGAGATTGTCGTTTGGGCTTTGAGATATGTTTAAAAGGGCTTTGAGATTTGTATTGTACTTCAAGATCTGTACAGATCAATTAATTTGGGTCATGAGATTTAGGATTTGGCTGTTGGGCTTTAATGATAGTGCTGGGCTATTAGATGTGTGCAATAGCTTTGAAATTCGTTCAGAGAGATCTTTCTTTTAATCCACCATATGGGCCCTCTGGCAGTGGGCATCAGTTTGCTGAGCCTTCGGATCCGTATTTCATCTTAAGATTCGGATTTTGGTTTGAATATTTGTTTGGCGCCGAGATCCAACAGACCCTGTTGCTTTAAGCATCGTGCCATTGAAGGATGAATCGGGTTTGAGACCCGAATTAGGGTTCAACTCAGCCATAGCTCCGGTGAGGTTTTCCGGTCACGGCAGGGTCAGGGAACCCTACGGTTGAGGTCGTCTTGGAGTGGGGATCACGCTGGTCACCTTCTCGATGTCCGATGATCACCGGAGAGGATTTATTTCTGGTACCGGTAAGTATCTCAGTACCAAATCGATTTGGACTATTTTCTTCATTGTTTTGTACCATTCCTTCGTTGCTGGACTTGTTTTTGGGTTTAGAACTTGATTGGAGTATTGAATTTAGGATTTGGGATTAATTTAGGGGATTTTGGCATTGGAGACTTTCGGTTGCATGTACTGACAAGGTCTCGGGGTTGCTTTACTTCAATTGAGTTGAATTCTTCTATTTTGAGCTTTTGAATCCCACTTTAGCATGATGGTAGAGATACTTGGGGCTCTGACTTTATTAGAGCTTGGTCTTTGTACCTGCAAGATTGAATTTCATCAGTTTCTTTCATGAATTTTCTTTCAGTTTCGCTACAGCACCTCTGCTGTTCAGGATTTCAGACAGACCAGACTTTGAGATTTAATTCCTAACAATTGGCTACACCAAATTTTGTATTCTTTATATGGTTCTACAGAGGGGAGTTCAATCTATAACTCTGTGGAATTTCATGGGATTTGGAGTTCTTTTTCTATGCTTAAAGGCCATGCAAAGGCAGGGGTATTTGCTGGTATTTTATTTTCAGCTGCTGTTTTGCTATTCTGACGACCAATCTTTAAAAATTCATTCTGGACAATCTACAAAGCCAAATTTTTGGTTCTTTTTATGAGAATGTAAAGGAAAGTCTACTCTACATGCATGCCAAGTTTCAAGATCTTTGAAATTTTCTAACTATGCTTAACAGGTGCTTGAGTGCAGGAACATACTGATAAAAGATGCAGTTTTTAACAGTTTTTTGTATTTCAGAAAGCTAACTTTTAAAATAGCTAATAAATCATAGAAAAATGCTATAAATGTAAAGTTTGGGTCTAAATTGATTGTATTTTTGTCCTCTATCTAACTGTTTAAACAGATTTTTGATTTGAGTTTTAGATCAACCTGTACCGGCTGATCTGTACCAGCAGGTTTTCAAGGGTGTTTTGAGCATTGGTACTGTACCAGTAAAGGCTAAATTAAATATGACAGGTACTGTACACATGGTATTTGGTTTGATTAGACTACATGTAAGTCCTTGTATCAAGATTTAGTCATCCAAAATCAAAAGAGGCGTTGGTATCACAATATGTCACTTACCAACACCATTTCAAATTTGCATATAGGTCCAAGGTCATTTGCATAATTATATGAAGGTCCTTGAGCATCATATCATAGGGATTGGAATTCTCCCTCTTTTCATTTGCTCTCTCCTTCAACAATTATGCATCTAGGCCCTTTAAAGATCAATAAAACTCATAATATAGAAAGAGATGTAGTGAAACATCAATCTTTTATGCATTACTTGTCTTATTTCTCTTTTATGCATTAAAGTCCTTCAAAAGTCCAAAAATAACATAAGGAGATGTAGTTAAACATCAATCCCTATTTTATTTAAATTATTTTTCATTTGTTTTGCACTTTTAGTTGATTTTATATTAAAAGAACTATGCAAGAATTGGATATTTAAAAGGATGTAGTCAAACATCAACTTTCAATATCTTCTTCTTTTATATTTCTTATAATACAAAATGTCACTTTTAATATATATATCATTTTTATATATTTTGTGTAATTTGTGTGTTTTTGTCCTTCTCCTTTGCAACATAGGAAAGAAAAGGAAAAAGGGAAGAGGAGGCAGAGAAGACAAAGAAAGATCGAATTTTTATATGTTTATATTCCGATTTTTCAAGATAAAATGAAAATATCAAATATATTTGAGAGATACAATGAAGCATCAAGTCTCATCACTTATTCATTTCCATTTTATCTTCCAAATCCGAATACAAACTTATTTTTTTTGTTTTAAAGAAAATAAAAGAAGAAAAAGAGAGAGGATAAACTTGATTATTCTCTAATGGCATTGACAGCCAAGAAGAACATTTTTATTTGATAGGTTTCAAGTCTATGATCATCACAAGTTCATGACTTAAACCTTCTCGATAACAACAAAAAAAAGAGAAAAGAAATAGAAGAAATAACAATGAAAGGAAGAGAGAAAAGAGGCAGCAAATAACATTAAACAAAATTTCAAAGTAGAAAACTCCAAGGGAGCATGCCTTTTATTAATCCATCATGATATTACATGGGAAACATAGCCTCTTTAGCATCTACATTGCAAAAACTTAATCTCTATCTATTTCTTTCTTGGATTTGAGGCAGGGGAGAGGTTTCACAGTATTTTCTGCTACTCTTTTCGGGTTTTTTCTTTTAGCAAAGGTATGAGGTTGTGGGTTTCGACTCTTGTCTTGTCTTTCTTCATCTTCTGGGGCTCCTTATATAGCCTCAGGGCTAGGGCAACACTAGGGTTTCGGGTTGTAGCTCAATCCTGACCGTTCATTTCATCGAACGGTTGGCGTGCGCTGTGAGTAGGGACAGCTAGCATCTTGATAGGCCAGCTCGAAGGTTCCAAGGCATATTCCTTCTATTAGGCTAGTCCAATCGGTGTTCAACACGTGTGATTGAAGATTGGAACGTTGGGAGAGCATCTACAGTTGGCGCTGGGCTCTCTGCCATTCCTCTTGATTTTTTGTCTGTTAGAGAAGAGAAAGAAGACCCCTTTCACCCATGTGGGCATGGAGTAGCATGAGCCGTGAGGCTGCTTGGGAGCTGGTCCATGTGAGCCGAGTTCACAATTGAAGGCAGCAGGGAGTGCGTGATTCAAATTCACATTAGACCATCTGATTCGCTGGGTTTGTGGGCCCCCTGTGTCAGCTAAATTGAGAGAGTGCAACTCATCTCTCCTTTATCTCTTTTTATTTCTTTGCTTCAGCCCACCAATAGCCCATTTAATTCCTTTGGTCCGTGCGGAACCAAGCCCAGTGCTTATTTAAATTTGAGCTATTTAATAACCTTCCTTTGATTCGAACCCAAGTGCCATTTTATTTGAGTGATTTCCCTTTTTTTTTTTAAGGATATTACAATTCATGAATCGGCTAATGCCATCTAGCTAGAAGTTAAATCATTTTAAATTTTCTTTGCCTTAGTTTGAATCTGTGAGCAATTTGTTGAAAAAAAAATATGAGTTCATTGATCCTCTCCATTTAGATCTTCAATGGACACTCCATTTCTCATTTTTTTGTTGTTCTTTTACTCATTTTAAATCCCAACTTTTTAGGGTTAAACAGCAGCCAATTCAGAGTCTCGTACAAAACAATAAAGTATACACAAATTGCAAATAATTTTTTTTGATGAATGTTACATACCTCTTCGTTGCCTATCGGTAGTGGAACGGCGAGGCTGATGCCCCCATCGTCTACCTTCTATTTCATCCATCGTCATTACATGATGGATGTATTTTCGCCTCCCAACCCTAATCCAACCCTTGCTCGGAATAATTCTTGCTTCAGTATTAGTAGGCCATTCTGGCATATTGCCAATGGGAACAAACACCCCACTCCAAGTACTTTCAAGATAGTTCACAGTATACCAGTCTGCAACAAATTGGTCATCACACCAGTTTCAGTCACGACAAACAGCTAAGACATGAGCGCACAGAATAGAAGTTAATTAGATCCCTCTACAAGTACATTCCATTTGGTTGTCGGGACCGCGTGTCACAATGTACACGAACTCCCTGTGAGTAAGTTCCATATTGCCTCTGTTGCTGCGGGTGCAATGAACGTACTCATTTGGGGATGAAATTTGGTACTGACCTTGGCCATGTGTATAATGCACCAAATGCATTCTTGAAACTTTCTTCCAATGTTTTCTGATCTTTTGCAAAACCCGGTCGGAAAGAACTTGTTTCTTGTCTTTTAATTCCATTGCTCGCTGTCGCTGCTGAACAAATTATTTGTTGCACTTGTAGAACGTATCCTCCACTATGGCAGCCACGGGCATTCTACAGCTCGTTCGGAAGATATTTGATGCGCGCAAAGCGCAACGAAGTTTCGGCACGCTTGAAAGCGTACCTTTTAAACCTCGTTAACACTCCACGAGTAAAGGATGCAAGTGCACAACCTCTGCCGTGTAGTATAATCGGGTATCGATCCTCAGAGACGGCTAATCACTCGGTTAAGTTCTATCTAAACTTGATTGAAAACTAGAAGTTGAAAGGGTTTTGTTTGGTATTTAATTTCCTAAGGTATCAAATCAAACTGTTCAGACAATTGAAGAAGATGTAACAAAATGTTTAGAACAAATGTAAATTGTGTTTTGATTATGGATAAAAGGTGTTTCCAGGGTTTAAGACTTCATCTCTGATCTGCCTCTAGTGGTACGGCCCGTACTAAGTAGGTACGGCTAGGCCGCACCTCACTTGGTAAGGCTAGGCCGTACCACCCTGGTAAGACCCGTACCGGCTTCCCAGAACAGAACCTACCAGTTCGAGTAAATGCATTTCCTTGCTGGTACCTTGTGCTAAACTCTTTAGAAAGGTTCAATAGACCATACCTAAGGTTCCTAACCCTCAACCATCGTTTGTTGGATCAAGATCTAGGTTGGAATGCAATTGAGAGCCTTTTAGGGTTTCTACACCTCAACCATCGTATGTTGGTACAGATCTACCCTAGCTGATTGATTAGATGTCTAAGGCACCCTCTAATCTGTCGATTAGAGGAGAATTCAACCTTTCGGCTTCAATTCGAACTATTCTACCCTATGTACTTGAATTGGATGAGAGATTGAGATGATCACATGACCTTGATAGGTTCGATCTAAACCTAAAGGGACATCATACAACAATCACAGCAAGCAAAGCAAGATATAACAATGAAAATCACAATCAATCAAACTAAAGAGTTCATACAAAGTAAAAGTCAAAGAAAGTCAAAACAAATCAAGATTCGATCTCTAACCCTAGAAACTAAAATGATCTACTCACAGCACATAGCAATGTCTAAAAATACAATAAGAGGAAGAGAGATAGCCATGGATTGAAGGGAGATGGAGGAGGAAGCTAGATCCGTCGAGTTTCGCCTCTTCCTCTTCTTTCCTTCTTGCTTTCAGCTCCTTAGCCTTCTTTCTCTCTCCTACTGAGCTCTCAGATCTTTCTGGAATGAATTGGATACGAAATCTGGAGAGTTCCCCGCCTTAAATAGCCTCTGCCCAAATTTGAATCTGTCAGGACGCCTTCATGTACGGCCCGTACCAATTTGGTACGGCCTGGCCGTACCAGGCGTGAAGAGCTGAAAACGGCTAAGTATGGTCCGACCCGTACCAAGCCTGGTAAGGGTCGTACCTCATCATGTGAATCGCCATTTCTTCGTGTGTTTTGCTCCAAACCTGCAGAAAACAAACAAACACTCAGCAGTACCAAATTCTAAAGATATAACAATGGAATGCACATAATTCTGGTGAATTATGGCACGAATCTGGTACTAAAATAGGCCTAAAATAGACTAAATATGCGAGGTATCAAATTCCCCCAAGCTGAACCTTTGCTTGTCCTCAAGCAAAAAAGTTTCAAACTCGGGTAAAAGTGCTGGTCAACTAAATCTAAATGCGGATACAAGCCTAAATGTGAAAACCTACGCGAATTTGCTATAGTCAAGAATTTCTAGAATCGATTCGGTTGTAATTCAAATATCCCTTTATAAACCTTGATTCACTCCACCAATTGGTCAATTGAACTTCTTATTTTGAGATGCTTCTAACAATGGAAAGACTAATTACCTAGGTTTGATCGAAATAATTTCATTCTTTTTCCGAATCAGTGCTTTTATTCAAGGTGATTTTTCTTTTCATTTGCCCTCCCCCAAGCTTGAATCAAGCTTAAGGGTAAGAAAGTTGCGAACGAAGTGTGTTGGTATGAGCAAAATTTTCTTTCTTTATTTCTAAGTGGGAGACGAGCTCAAAGGCGCCCATTCGAGGCTTATTGCCAGTACTCTTATTTTCTCCATCTTTTTCATTTCTTTTCTCTTTTTTTTTTTATTTTCCTTTTTCTTTTCTTTTTGGTTTGCTCACACCATGAATACACACATCCATTGGTATTCATTCATACCAATGGATATTCCAAACTTTCTTAATTTGAAAATCTCAAATCCTAAAGGCACAATTCAGTGTTTTCGAATAATCTCGTTCGATTCAATTCTAAGTTTGTTTCATGTTTTCCATTATTAAAAACATCTCAACCTAAGTAGTTCAATAACCAATCGTGGGTTAGTTCCAATTCACTCAGGTCTATCCTAATCACAACTAAATTGTTTCAAAGTCATTCTCAGTTCTAGCAAGTCACGCAAATTTTCACCTAACAATGCACGAAAATACGAAAAAATAACGGTAAAGTAAACATGACCTAAATGCGAATGTTATCCCCCCAAGCTTAGCCTGAGCATTGTCCTCAATGCTTCAAGACTATGGGATAAAAGAGATAAAATAAACTCGGGGAGAAGAGAGCGAACCTGATCAGCCCTCGGGATGGTCGTACCAGAGCCAGTCGCTAAACCGCTGCTCTATCCCAGTCACCCGCCGCGTGAGATCCTGAATGGCGGCGCCCTGCGCACGGAGTGTGGCGCCCTGCTCACGAATGGCAGCACCCTGCTCATAGAGTGCATCACCCTGCTCCTGACGCATGCCGTACATCAGGTGGTAAACATCCTGGACGGTGGGCTCATCGACTGGAGGGGGATACACGGGTCGACTGTAGGAGGTCGAGGGTCCGGCCGCGTAGGCAGAGGTGGATGGGCCAGCAGCGTAGGCGGAGGTGGATGGGCCAGTCTGGTACGTGGAAGGGCCAGCTCCATAGAATGAGGTACCTGCACCAAAGGGTGAAGGATGTACCTGCTCGAAGAAGGGGGGAGCCTGGCCGGGGAAAGGTGGCACATGAGGAGAGAGAGGATGCAGCGGCACAAACGGAGCCTGGACTGGAGAGGTGGGGGCATCGAGCATGTCCTCATCGCCATGCGGTGGTGGTGGAGGAGGTGGAGGTGGGGGTGGGACCTCAGGGGCAGGCAGCACGCGGGGCGGACGTCGGAAAAACCAAGTGCTCCGGTCAGTGAAGGAGAGAGTGACCGGGAAAGGCATGATATAAATGGAATGCTGGTCAGGCATGCGCCAAGCCCAAGCACGACGCCCATCGCGTCCTGCTGTCTGCTCAATGAATCGGTAGGAGATGAACTGAGTGAGAGAGAGAGAGCGGCCGCTCCGGCACTCCTCGTCGCCGATAATCGGAATGTGTAAGCGCTCAGCGATCAGAGTGACATAGGCCGAGATGTAGAGAGTGCCACCCGGCTTGGGCTGCCTCTGGATGCCGAGCCAGTGGTGGATCATGGCGAGCATCAGATCGGGCCGCTCGAGAGTGCTGTCGGGACGCAGCATATGATCCACCAGCTGCATATCCTCAACATTGGCGCGGGCGAACGTCTCGCCACGCGCAAAGATGGTGCAACCGAGGATACGCAGCAGGACTCGGATGACTGGATGAGAGACATTGAGCTGCTTGTACTCCCTGTTGAAGGCTGACCCGGCTGGAGCGCCAGAGATCAGCGCCCAGAAGCTGTCGCGCTCCAAGCCCACAGAGAAGGTGAGGGAGTCAGTAGTCGGGTTCGGCTCAAAGCCAAACCACTCTCTCAAGTCAGACAGCCAGACGCGGTGGGTCTCACTCAGCATGCGGAACCTGATGAACGGTGTATGGTGCCGCGAGTACCTGAGCTCCAGAGAGGAAAGAAACTCCATGGTGAGCTTCTTGTATCCCCTCTGGGCGATCGCCCAGAAGGCTGGAGTGATCCCGACCCGGGTGGTGATGCGGCGGAACTCATCCTCCAGTCCCAGCGTCTGAAGAGCAGAAAAGTCAACAATTCTCGTATTGTTGATCGATTTTGTCAGCAGAATATCGAAGTACTTGAACTGCCGACGGGTCGGCATGAAGAAGTACTCCTCGGTGTAAGCCTCGGCACGCTGGGTGGCATCAGAGAGGGCCGTATCAGTGCCGAAGGAGTCAGAGGCGTGGTCGGAGCCGTGGATGGAGGCCTGATCAGAGCCCTGGGCCTGGTCAGAGGCCTCGTCAGAGCCCTGGTCCTGGTCTCCAGATGGACGGTAAGAGGGGCTCTCCTGTGGGCTCCGATATACGGACTGATGGCCACTGGATGTGGTCTCTCCCTCATAGTAAGTGGGCGTGACGGCGTCCTGAAGGGAAGGACTATGGCGGGACCCAGTCCGGGCTGCGCTCTCCCGGGAGTGGCGAGATGCGCGGGAGTCACCCCGAGACGCACTCCGGTGGGAGTGATGAGATGACGTGGGGGAATCAGCAGGAGGGACGTTGGCCATCGGGCCAGTGGCGGAAGGGATGGTGTCGCCAGAGGATGTGGAGGAGCGAGAGGATTGCCGACGCATCTCTCAGACGTTTGTGGCGTTGGGTGGTAAGGGTCTGACTGGGTAGGTACGGCCTGGTCTGACCTAGTTGGTACGGCCTGGCCTGACCTAGGTAGGTACGGCCTAGCCGCACAGGCTGGTACGGGCCGTACCTAACTTAGGGTTTTGGTGTTGGCTGGTAAGGGCCGCACCAACTGGTACCAGTGACAGAAATGGAGATTTTTGCAACCAATTAACTCCTAAACCAGTAGAAGGATATGACACAACACAGAACTTGGCTGGTAAGGGTTAATTGGTACAACTGGTACAAGGCTGGTGTCAGGTCAGAGGTTGGTGCGGGCCGTACCTACTTGGTACGGGTGGGCCGTACCAAGTTAGGGTTTTGACAGAAAAATGGGCAGAACCGAGCAAGGAAGAGAATGGAAGAAAATGGAGAAAAACAAAGAAAAAGGAAGAAGAGATACTAACCAAGAGCAGAGGGAGAGAAGAGGGTCGGACCGAAGAGGTGTGCGGGTCGGACCGGTTAGATAGTGCGGGTCGGACCGGCTAGGTGCTGGTGCTCCGGCCTTGTGCTCGGTGTAGGGTTCCTTGTGCTCGGTTTAGGAGAGAATGAGAGGAAGATAGAGTGGAGAATGGAGAGGGAGAGAAGAGAGAGAAGAGAGAGAGAGAGAGAGAGGGAAGCGCGGCTGGGAAGGAAGGGGAAAAGGAAGGGGTGCGGAATCGTGGGTTTAAAAAGAAAAAGGCGGCAGTTATGGCGTCGGTTCGCGTCTCTGACCTAGGTACGGCCTGGCCGTACCAAATTGGTACGGGCCGTACCAACCCTTCAATTTCCAGGCCGTACCAATGTGGTATGGCCTAGCCGTACCAACCTCAAAAATCTTCGTTTCTCGTTCTCGTGACTTCTCAAGCCGCTCGTGATGCAATGAAGAAGAATGAATGCATGTCTAACTGTTCCTAAGATGCAAAACAGGTAAAAATGGCTTGGGCTGCCTCCCAAGGAGCGCTCGTTTTAGGTCTCGAGCTCGACCTTCTCTCTTCAGGCTTTGGTTGGAGATGGATCGGAGAGATCCAAGCTCACTCGCATTTCTTGGGGATGATCAGCAATGTAGTGCTTGAGACGCTGACCATTGACTTTGAAAGTCCGCCCCTCCTTGTTTTCCAACTCCACTGCGCCAAATGGGAACACTGCCCTCACTCGGAATGGACCGGACCACCTGGACTTCAGCTTCCCTGGAAAGAGCCTAAGTCGAGAATTGAACAAGAGGACCAGGTCTCCCTCATGGAACTCACGAGGCATGATGCGCTTGTCGTGAACCTGTTTGGTCCTTTCCTTGTAAATTCTCGCGTTCTCGTAGGCATTGAGACGCATCTCCTCTAACTCATGCAAGTCAAGGATGCGTTTCTCTCCAGCTGAGAGCAAGTCCATGTTGATGGCCCGTGTGGCCCAGTATGCCTTGTGCTCAATTTCCACGGGCAAGTGGCAGGACTTTCCGTACACCAGTTTGAAAGGGCTCATCCCAATCGGAGTTTTGAAGGCTGTACGGTAGGCCCAAAGTGCGTCGCTCAGCTTGAGTGACCAATCCTTTCTCGTTCGAGCCACGGTCTTTTCCAGGATAGACTTGATCTCCCTGTTGGAAATCTCGGCTTGACCGTTGGCTTGAGGATGGTAGGATGTGGTCACCTTGTGAGTGACTCCATGGCGACTTAGGAGATTGTCGAACTGGCGGTTGATGAAGTGCTTGCCACCATCACTGATGACGGCTCTTGGAACTCCAAAGCGAGGGAAGATGATGTCAGTGAACAGTCTTTTCACTGCATTGGAGTCCGCATTCTTGCACGCCACTGCCTCCACCCACTTGGAGACGTAGTCAACAGCCACCAGGATGTACTCGTTCCCACAAGAGGGTGGAAACGGTCCCATGAAGTCGATGCCCCAGACATCAAAGATGTCTACCTCTAGAATAGAGTGGAGAGGCATTTCATTCCTCTCGGAGATGTTCCCGGTGCGCTGACACTTGTCACAAGCTGCAACGAAGGTCCTAGCATCTCTGAAAAGTGAAGGCCAGAAGAAGCCGGATTGCAGGACCTTTGAAGCAGTCTTGGAGGATGAAGCGTGTCCTCCGTAGGCTGAGGAGTGGCAGTGCTCAAGAATGGAGCGCGTCTCATCGTATGGCACACATCGTCGGTAGATGCCATCAACGCCAATCTTGAAGAGGTAGGGGTCGTCCCAGAAGTAGAACTTGGCGTCCGATCGCAGCTTCTTCTTCTGCTGGTATGACATGGTAGGAGGAAGTACTCCTGAGGCGAGAAAGTTCGCAATGTCTGCATACCAGGGCGCTGACTTGGTGTCCACTCGGTCAGTTGCATGGAACGTCCGATCTTGCACCGCATGAGTCGCGTGCATCGGTGTACCAACCGAGTGGATCTCCTCCATGGCAGAAATCGAATGGAATTGGTCATCAGGGAACGAGTCATCAATTGGCAGGCTACTAGAGCCCTCATCTTCCCAGCGAAGCCGGGACAGATGGTCAGCCACGGTGTTTTCGACTCCTTTCTTGTCCCTGATTTCGATGTCAAACTCCTGCAGGAGGAGAATCCACCTAATCAAGCGAGGTTTGGCATCCTGCTTGCTCAACAGAAACTTGAGTGCGGCGTGGTCAGTGTAGATCACTATCTTGGAACCAACCAGATAGGATCTAAACTTGTCGAGAGCGAACACAACAGCCAAAAGCTCCTTTTCGGTTGTTGTGTAGTTCATCTGGGCAGGGTCTAGCACCTTGCTAGCGTAGTAGATAGCACATGGCTTGTTCTCCTTCCGCTGCCCAAGAACCGCTCCCACAGCGTAATCACTCGCATCGCACATCAACTCAAATGGCAAGGTCCAGTCTGGAGGCTGCAGGATGGGTGCTGAGACAAGGGCTTCTTTCAATCGGCAAAACGAATCGACACACTCCTGCGTGAAGATGAAATCAGAGTCTTTGATGAGCAGGTTGGTCAATGGTTTTGCGATTTTCGAGAAGTCCTTGATGAATCGGCGGTAGAATCCAGCGTGTCCCAGAAAGCTTCGCACAGCTTTGACATTTGTTGGGATCTCCAGCTTCTCGATCACCTCCACCTTGGCTTTGTCAACCTCAATTCCTTTGGAGGTCACCACATGTCCAAGGACAACTCCCTCTTGGACCATGAAGTGACATTTCTCCCAGTTCAGGATCAGGTTGACCTCTTCACACTTCTCCAGGATTTTGCAGAGGTTGGCTAGACATGAGTCAAAGCTGGTCCCATAGACAGAGAAGTCGTCCATGAAGACCTCAACCTCTTTCTCGATGAAATCGGAGAAGATAGCCATCATGGCTCTTTGGAAGGTGGCAGGTGCATTGCAGAGACCGAATGGCATCCTACGGTATGCGAATGTACCGTAGGGACATGTGAAGGTGGTCTTGTCTTGGTCGTTCGGGTGAATGGGGATCTGAAAGAATCCTGAATACCCGTCAAGGTAGCAAAAATGAGAATGAGTCGCAAGCCTTTCAAGGAGTTGGTCGACAAACGGCAGTGGGAAGTGATCCTTGCGCGTGGCAGCGTTGAGCTTCCTGTAGTCAATACACATGCGGTACCCAGACACCACACGAGTAGGGACTAGCTCATCCTTCTCATTTCTCACCACTGTCGTGCCTCCCTTCTTGGGCACCACGTGAACGGGACTTACCCACTTGCTGTCAGAGATGGGATAGATGATGCCTGCATCAAGGAGTTTGAGAATTTCCTTTTTCACCACCTCTTTCAGGTTGGGGTTGAGTCGCCGCTGGTGCTCCACAGACGGCTTGTGATCATCCTCGAGAAGAATCCGGTGTGAGCAGATGGCTGGGTTGATCCCTTTCAAGTCCTTGATCGAGTACCCGATCGCACCCTTGTGAAATCTCAGCTTCTCCAGAAGTTTGGTGGTTTGATCGGGGTTCAGACTCGCATTGACGATCACAGGACATGACTTTTCTGGATCGAGGAACTCGTATCGGAGATTGGTCGGAAGAGGTTTGAGTTCAGGAGTCGGACGCTCAGGCTGATCATTGACACGAGTCGCATCTGGGTGAGCTGACTCGTGTGTCGTCGAGATGTCGGCCTTGGCAGGCTCCGCTCCACTCCTCGTCTCAGAGTGTGATGTACTGTCCTCCAGATCCTCAGGAATCGCATCCGCTGCACAGATTGACTCGCTCGCTTCGCTTGGAAATTGAGAGAGGAATTCAGCGTCTTGGCGTAGCGAGTTGTTGACTTGTTCAAGAAAGTAGTCCTTGGCCAGATCAGCCAAGTACTCCTCTGTCCTGTCAACCCGGAAACATGTCTCGGATCGTGACGGATATCTCATGGCGCGATCGATTTGGAACTTCACTTTCTCTCCTCCAAAGTTCAAAGTCAGGACGCCTTGCTTCACGTCAATTATCGCGCCAGCTGTACTCAGAAAAGGTCTCCCCAAGATGATTGGGACTTCCTTATCTTCTTCCATCTCCATGACGACGAAATCGACGGGCACGAAGAACTTCCCGACTCGAACTGGCAGATCCTCCACCACACCAAGTGGAAGTCGGACTGAAGAATCCGCCAACTGCAATGTCATCCTTGTGGGCTTGAGCTCCCCCACTCCTATGCGATCGTAGATGGTGCGTGGCATGAGACTCACGCTCGCTCCCAGATCACACAGGGCTTTCTTGATTGTCGCCTTCCCAATGGTGCATGGAATGGAAAACTTTCCAGGATCGTCCAATTTGGGGGGTAGCTCGCTTTTCAAAATTGCGCTGCACTGCTCCGTCAGCTTGACCGTCGCGTGCCCCTCTAAGCTTCTCTTGTTGGAAAGGATGTCCTTCAGAAACTTGGCATAGGTGGGCATTTGGGTCAAAGCGTCGGTGAAAGGGATGGTGATCTGCAGCTGCTTGATGACGTTTGCGAAGTTGGCGAATTGTTCGTTCAGTCTCGTCTCAGCCAATCTCTGGGGGAATGGAACAGGTGGCCGGTATGGAGGTGGTTTCTCGGCACCTTTCTTCTTCTGACTACCTGACGCTTCGGATGGAGGTTGTGCAGGTCTTGCCGAGCTTGTGCAGTCTGCACTCGCTTGAGGTCGGATGACCTCAGCTCGTTCTGGATTAACCTCCTTCAGTGGAATTGACTCAGGGGTCGGAGTCGCGTCAGGTGTCGCGTCGAGGATCGGGTCAACTGTGCCCTCACTTGGCATTGGTGGCTCGTCGTATTGGGTCCCACTTCTCAGAGTGATCGCCTTAGCCTCTTCTCTTGGATTTGGTTCGGGTTGAGCCGGAAGCTTCCCTGGTCGAGAGTGGCTTGAGGTGACCATCTGGCTCAGCTGCTCCAGCAACTTGCTTTGGGCAGCCATTTGAGTGCTCATGCTCTGCATCTGCTCCCACATCATCTGATTCATCTTGCCCTGCTCGTGAGTGAAATCGTCCACTCCGGCAGGCGCATTCGACTTTGAGGGGTCAGAGGGAGCTGCTCGGTTGCCTTGGTTGGGAAAGGAAGCGTTCTGGTAGAAGCTCCTGTTGCCATTGTTGCTGTTGCTGCTCGAAGCTTGGGGTCTCCAATCGTTGTTGCTTTGAGGAGGGTAGTTTCCATTGTTGTTCGTCCGATTGTTCCAGTTGTTGTTGTTGTTGTACTGCGGCCTTTGGAAGCTGTTGTTTTGGAAGGGGGGTCTGAACGAAGAGTTGTTGAAAGGCGCAGGGTTGTTTTGGTTCGACCTCCAGTGTTGCTGCTCAACATGGTCCTTGGAATAGGATCGACTGAAGGGAGGTCGTGGGAAGAAAGAAGGTTCGTTGTTGAGAGAGTGGACTTGCTCGTTCTCCTCGTCTTGCTGCACCAGCGGGCATTGCTCGTATGCGTGCCTCTCGTCTCCGCACATGACGCAGACTTGAGGTTGCTGTTCGACAGCCTTGACACTAAGCTTGTCCATTGCCCTCTGCATGGCGTCCATCTTGGCGGTGAGAGCCGTGATGTGGTCTAGCTCGTACTTGCCTCCTCCTTGGCTACCTCCTTGGCCTCCTCGTGGGCGTGACGTGTCGCGGCCGGACCACTGCTGGTTCTGCGCCATATCATCTATCAAGCTCATAGCCTCTAAAGGCTCCCTTGACATCAACGCGCCTCCCGCAACAGCGTCCACGTAAGCACGAGTGCTCTCATTCAGGCCGTCGTAAAACGTTTGAATTAAAAGCCAATCGGGTAAACCGTGGTGGGGACAAGAGTACTGCAACTCTCTAAATCTCTCCCACGCTTCATTCAGGGGTTCATCAAAAATCTGCCTAAAGCTGGTCAGGTCTTGTCTCACCTTGGCTGTCCTCTTGTGAGGGAAAAATCTGGTCAAAAACAATTTGGACAAATCCCTCCAAGTCCTAACAGAGTCCCTAGGCAAAGATCCTAACCACTTTTTGGCCTTATCCCTAAGCGTGAAAGGAAATAAAGCAAGCTTTGTGTAATCAGCATTCTCACCGTTGGTCTTGATCGTAGTGATGCACTCGAGGAATGTATGGAGATGAGCGTGCGGGTCCTCGTGGTCGAGTCCGTGAAAGCTGTTCTGCTGCACCATATTGACAACACCCGGGTTGAAGTTTGGTTGCTGTCCTGGAATGTGTGGCAGCCGGATCGCACCTCTTGCATCTCCAGCTCTCGGCACGTTGTACTCTCGCAGCGTCCGAGGCATGAAACCATCAGCTTCGTCATCAGTCATGCGGCCTTCTTCTTCTTCTCGCCTCTGTCTTTCTCTTTCCCTGGCCTCTGCCTCCATTCTCAATCGGGCTTCGTTGTCTGCCTCAGCCATCTTTTCGGGTTCTGGTGTGTTGGTACGGGTCGGACCAGTCTTGGTACGGGTCGGACCTGGTTGGTGCGGCCTGGTCGTACCTGAGTCTGTGCGGACCGTACCAGAGAGTGGCTGAGCAGTGTCAGCTGAGTCTGGAGGAGTTTGGTCGAACAGGGGCCCCTTGCTTCTCAGATTGTATGTCAGCCTGTATTTGCCTGCAGGGGGGGGTTCAAAAGCCAGTTTTTAGTATTTTTGAATAAGAAAAGCAATAAAGATACAAGATAAAATCTAGATCAACTAAGTAAGATAAAACCTAACTAAGCAATTGGTTACCGTTCCCCGGCAACGGCGCCAAAAACTTGATGCGCGCAAAGCGCAACGAAGTTTCGGCACGCTTGAAAGCGTACCTTTTAAACCTCGTTAACACTCCACGAGTAAAGGATGCAAGTGCACAACCTCTGCCGTGTAGTATAATCGGGTATCGATCCTCAGAGACGGCTAATCACTCGGTTAAGTTCTATCTAAACTTGATTGAAAACTAGAAGTTGAAAGGGTTTTGTTTGGTATTTAATTTCCTAAGGTATCAAATCAAACTGTTCAGACAATTGAAGAAGATGTAACAAAATGTTTAGAACAAATGTAAATTGTGTTTTGATTATGGATAAAAGGTGTTTCCAGGGTTTAAGACTTCATCTCTGATCTGCCTCTAGTGGTACGGCCCGTACTAAGTAGGTACGGCTAGGCCGCACCTCACTTGGTAAGGCTAGGCCGTACCACCCTGGTAAGACCCGTACCGGCTTCCCAGAACAGAACCTACCAGTTCGAGTAAATGCATTTCCTTGCTGGTACCTTGTGCTAAACTCTTTAGAAAGGTTCAATAGACCATACCTAAGGTTCCTAACCCTCAACCATCGTTTGTTGGATCAAGATCTAGGTTGGAATGCAATTGAGAGCCTTTTAGGGTTTCTACACCTCAACCATCGTATGTTGGTACAGATCTACCCTAGCTGATTGATTAGATGTCTAAGGCACCCTCTAATCTGTCGATTAGAGGAGAATTCAACCTTTCGGCTTCAATTCGAACTATTCTACCCTATGTACTTGAATTGGATGAGAGATTGAGATGATCACATGACCTTGATAGGTTCGATCTAAACCTAAAGGGACATCATACAACAATCACAGCAAGCAAAGCAAGATATAACAATGAAAATCACAATCAATCAAACTAAAGAGTTCATACAAAGTAAAAGTCAAAGAAAGTCAAAACAAATCAAGATTCGATCTCTAACCCTAGAAACTAAAATGATCTACTCACAGCACATAGCAATGTCTAAAAATACAATAAGAGGAAGAGAGATAGCCATGGATTGAAGGGAGATGGAGGAGGAAGCTAGATCCGTCGAGTTTCGCCTCTTCCTCTTCTTTCCTTCTTGCTTTCAGCTCCTTAGCCTTCTTTCTCTCTCCTACTGAGCTCTCAGATCTTTCTGGAATGAATTGGATACGAAATCTGGAGAGTTCCCCGCCTTAAATAGCCTCTGCCCAAATTTGAATCTGTCAGGACGCCTTCATGTACGGCCCGTACCAATTTGGTACGGCCTGGCCGTACCAGGCGTGAAGAGCTGAAAACGGCTAAGTATGGTCCGACCCGTACCAAGCCTGGTAAGGGTCGTACCTCATCATGTGAATCGCCATTTCTTCGTGTGTTTTGCTCCAAACCTGCAGAAAACAAACAAACACTCAGCAGTACCAAATTCTAAAGATATAACAATGGAATGCACATAATTCTGGTGAATTATGGCACGAATCTGGTACTAAAATAGGCCTAAAATAGACTAAATATGCGAGGTATCAATATTGTTAAGAGACTCGGAGCCGTTTATTGTCCTGATACCAAACTACTATCCTCCATCACAGGTTTGGAAAATCTTCTCATAATTAGACGGCTTCATCGCATCATTAGGACGTACTTTGCCCACATTCCTTAAAAATGCATTACACTTTGGATTTAGCTGCACAAAACAACGAGATGTTATTTTATTTTCAGAATAGTTTTATAAAATAATTAAACAAAATATTATAAATTAGACATACCTGAGCAAACTCTTCGAACATCTCTTTCAACCTTCTTGGCTTCTTCTTCTTCGCTCTTTCTCTGAACCTCCATCCGTACTACTTTTCCTTTCCACAGTTCTGGACCAGGTTGTCAGCAACATGCTGCATACAAAACATGTGCACAAAAAGCTCTGGATACAATCCGTATTCTGCTGTTAGTGCAGCTTTGATCCCCTTATGTTGGTCCGATAAAACACAGATGAATTTATCATATCCGAGCACTTCATTCCTCAACCACCGCAAGAAAAAATCTCAATTCTCGATATCCTCCTTATGCACAATTACAAATGCAATAGGCAATAATTGGTTCTCGGCATCATAGCCACAAGCTATCAAAAGCCTCCATTCATATCGTCTAGACAAGAAGCATGCATCTATACTGATCACTGGTCTCAAGTACTGAAACGCTGCAATGCATGGACCAAAAGCCCAGGCGATGGCCCTGAACTGAACAACACATCTCATAATTTCTCCTGATTCCTTATCTCGTATCGGACTGGTCAGAAATTGGTACTTTGAGCCGAGATTCTTGTCGCAAATTGCCATCATCAGTGGTCTCAGCAAGCTGTATGAAGTCTCCCAACTCCCAAATTGTTGGGCTATTGCAAGCTCACGACCCCTCTACAGTCGGTTGTATTTCAGGGTTACATTGTCATACACAGATAAAACACAGTCTGTCACCGTCTGGATGCTCATACAGGGGTCTCTCTTAATGCTTCTCTCAATGACATCGGCAATGATTGATGCCGTCAGACATTCATTGTCGGTCCTTGTATACTCAGTCCTACATGTGTGAGGCTTGTCTTGCCTCGTTATAACCCATGCATCTCTATATCCCGCTGGTTTCCCCTAAGTTCATAATCACAATGCGGGTTCTTGCACACCACATGAATCCGATCTCTGTCACTTTTCTTCATTCTAATCTCATGATTGTTTGTAATATGGTGCTCTCTAATCTTCTTAATTAGATCATCTTTGCTTTTAAAATATTGGTCCGACGCCAGCTCACCTTTGTACTCAATCTGTTGCCCACAGTATCAATATATGTTTCTCTAAACTCAGATACATCATTATAGTCTGAGAACAGGTGCGTATCAGTCTAGCCACTGAGAGGCATATTCTCATATCGGGCCACAAATTGAGCTGTTTCAACTGGACCATCTTCACCACAACCCTCAAGGTGATCAGAGTCCCAGTTTTCTCCATCAAATTCATCCCCACTTTGCAGATCTTCCTTTGGAATTTTATTAATATTTTCAAAAGCCGACCCAATGTCATCGTTTACTGGTGTCGGTCTGGGGTAAGGTTCTGGTGGCGGTAATAGTAAAGGCACCACATGCACGGGTCTAGGTGGGGATGAAACTTGGAGTATTGGTTGAAGTCGTGATTGGGGTGCTGGTGGAGTGTAGGGACTGTCTGTTTCTGGGTCAGTGTATGGTTCTCGTTGTGTTGGATGAATGACGAAAGTGTATGGTTCTCGTTGTGTTATATAAGTTGGCGCAACTGAATTTTGGCCAGAACTTTCAACCCCTGGCTCTATCGGAACTCTTTGGGCGTAGATTTCTATTATAAAATATCCCGTGGCCTTTAAATGGCCATACACCCCTCTCCAAATACTTTCATCTAGTAGTTTTGCAAGGGTATATTTTCTAGAGTTTCCATTGCAAACTCGGGTTGCCAATTCCAAGTTCCACTTTTCTGGTTTATAACCAATGCATGCGTAAATCATAGATTTCAAGTCACTAAGTGAGATATCATTGGAAATCATAAATGAATTAATTGGGTCTTTGTTGTAATAAGTCCCGTATGCATTACTAAGAACATTCCCACCACAGTGTAATGAAATCAAGGCTATGACAAACAAACTACATTTTGAAAAATGATAAACAATTGTCACGTCACTAATCTACATGTATAAGTTACTGAAAAATAATTAAAAATAAATACAAAATTAAATACATTAATTATTTTATTAATTTACAAATTAAATGAGTGTAAATTAAATGGATCATGTATGTATACATGTAATAGTCAATCCACTAAACCCTAAAAAATTAAATGAGTGTACATTATTATTTTAATAATTAAATTAATTATTAAAAAAATTAATTAATAAAATAATAAATTTAAATTAAATAAAGCAAAAATATACCTGAAAGAAGAGGAGAATTTGGGGTTGAGTGAGTTGTGAGAGGGAGAGAGAGAAAGATGGGTATTTTATAGGGTGTAAAACAAAAACAAAAAAAATTAAGGGTACCGGCCATTTAATGGCCGGTAATTAAATAAACAAGGTACCGGTCATTTAATGGTCGGTATTTAAATAAATAGAGTACCGGTCAGAAAATGGCCGGTATGAGTATTTTTATAAATACTCAGGGGATCTGGGTATATTAATTAATTTCTATTAAACTGTGGATATTAATAAAAAATGTCGGAAAACGGGGGGTACCCCCAATATATAGGCAAAACCAAACCGCCCCACTGAGGGGCGACCTAGTCTGAAGCTGACCGCCCCACTGTGGAGCGGCTTGGTATTGAGGCTGACCGCCCATCAATGGGGCGGTTTGGGCGTTTTTCGAATTAGTTCAACATGGAGAGTAGATTTGCTATTTTGTTTTTTTAGGGTATTTAAAAAAAATCGGCAAGTCTCGTAATTGCAACCATTTCCCGTAAAATTTCTGAAATTGCAGAAAGGTACTGCAATTTTTCGCCTAATTGTGTTCTTTTTATTTTTTTATACAAAAAATATATTTTTTGAAATATTTATTGTTAACAAATCGATAGATAAATTGATATATCTTCATTGGTTAATATATATTTTTTTCTTTACCGAATAAGTGCCGAAATTTTTATCGATGGGAATTAAAAAAAATGAGAAAAGAATTGTAGAAATAATAAAAATAGAAAGGCAGCTATCTTCTGTGGCGTCTGTAACCGAAAACAAGAATCAAACTCCTGAACGCTATTGAAGACGGCGTCCAGGGAAAAAAATACAAAAAAAGGTAAAAACAGTGGATGCTATATTTCGGAAATATTTTATTGGTAGTAATTAATAGAAAAGAAGAGAGACAAATGGTATGATTACAGTAATATTTATATTGGTAGTAAGATCAGTAGAATTTCTACCGATCTTAACTTTTTTTTTTAATCTGATGTATAGATGCAGAGAATTCTTATATTTTATTTCTAGTAAAATATAAAAAGTTTTTCAAAAAATAGATGGAATGTTTTTGATATATCTAAATTTTAAGATACTTTATCTATTTTTATATAAAAAAATATTTTATTAGAAAAAATTAAAAAGAAAATAAAACAAATTTTAGATCGGTAGAAATTCAATCGATCTTACTACAAATATAAATATTACTGTAATCTTACCATTTGTCTCTCTTCTTTTCTATTAATTACTATCAATAAAAAAACTTCCCTATCTTTCAGTGGAAGCCACAGAAAAATCCGAAAAAAAAATTGAGTTTATAGAAGTCACGGAACAGACAAGTGCAGATATGGAATTTTTAGGAGTCATGTGATTAGACTCTAACTTTAATGGCGTCCAGGCCTCCAGGGCTAGACTCTTTCTTCCATGGTGCCATAGCTTTTATTTTTATTTTTCCGTTTTTTCCCTGGACGCCATCTTCAAAGACGTCCGACATATTTCTTTTCAACTGCGGACAAGATAGCTACCTTCCTATTTATGAAATTCCTACAATAACATTTCCATTTTTTTTATTTCCTACCAATAAAAATTCCGGTAATAAGTGTTCTTTAAGAATATTATTCATTTCATAAATTTTAAATTTTATTACTTTTAATTGTAGTTAATAAATCTATAAAAAAATAAAAACTTGTTAAGGCGAGACAACTGCTTTTGTATGCGAAATGTTATAAGACATTTTAATTCTCTAATGATACAAAACTGCAAAAGTATATAATTAATGTAACAACTGCTTTATTAAGTTACCCGCTTCAGAATTTTATTTCGCACCGTTAACTAATATATAAAAAATAATGTCTAATAAATTGAGAGCACCAATTTAGAGATAAATAAATAAGACATTTTAAATATTCTATATATAATGTGTAGAAAATATTCCGAAGCAGCGCGAGATATTGCGTATATTGCTGTAGTCAAATATTACTTGATCGAAAGAAAAATGTAAATCTTAATGACATCGAACGGTCATGGTACACTATGTTTTAGTATCTGAACTAGGATATAAATAAATGTTATGTTTAGTATCTGTGACTATCTGCTCTTCATAAAGGTAGGCGATCGAGTATTCTATTCTCCATCATACGATTTTCTAAAACAATATTATTTTCTTTAGTAAGATGTCGTATGAATATGATCTGTTCGTTTCTTAGTCAATGCCACTCAAAATGGACATGATGGTGCGGTGGTGCCGGTCTTTCAAAGCCCACTATCAACCGCCACGAAAAATCAACAACTTTTTATCTAATAAAATTAAATTCGGATTTAAAAAATAATTTTAGTAATGATAAAAAATAATTATAATATTGAAACTCTTTACAGCATGATCCATACTATATTTACATGATGTATGATGCGCAAGAAAAATGATAAATCTTGATTCAAATTTTATTATTTATTAAATGACTTTAATATTAATATTATAACGGTTCATATTTATCAGTTTTTGATGAAACGTTAAGAATATATTACACTCAAATTTACAAGCACATTAATTTCAGATTTTTGCTTCTTTAAAAATGTATTATAAAAAACTAACCGTTCATTAGCTATGGTATGAATCTAAAAAACGGACTCCCTATGTTTAAATAGGCACCGAATTTCAATCGCTCGAGCTGGAATTCGACACATGTACTAGTCAGATACCTGGAACGATACGGATTTCACGTAGAGGGAAAGGGGCCAATTTTTTTTATTAATGAGAAATAAATAATCGGAGTTTTAAAAGTGGAAAAAAAATTTAGAAATCTCGAATAATAGAAAAACCGCCACCGTTTAAAGCGTCCACGACTGATGCCATATTTTAAAATGTTTGTGAACCCAAAAAAAAAGAATAGACTCCACAATTTATGGAGTCCAACCCCTGAACACCATATTTTGTGGAATCCAGACCCGAACTTAGATTTAAAAGACATAGATGCCTTCTTTGTCCTCTCTTCCCCATTTTCTTATATGTACATGGTTTTATTTATTTATTTATAATTTTTTAAAATATTTTTGTTGTATATAATTCTTATTTAGTTTTTTTGTGATGATGTTAATTGGTTGTTTTGAAAAACATTACTTAAAAAATTAACAACATTACAAAAAACTAAATATAAATTATATACAACAAAAAGATTTTAAAAAATATAAATAAAATCATAAACTTGTAGGAGACAAGAAGAAAAAAATGAGAAAGAGGGGGACAAAGAAGGCGTCTCTATCCTTTAAATCAAAATTTGGACTTGAACTCTACAAAATATGACGTGCAGGTATGGACTCCACAGTTTATGAAGTCCTGGGGTGGACTCCATAAGTCCACCCTTTTATTTTATTTTTATTTTGGATTCACGAACGTTTTAAAATATGGCTCCCCTTACGAACGCCTTAAAGCATGACGTGTTTCCTACCATCCATGATTTCTCCAACTTATTTCAATTTTTAAAATTCCAATTTTTTTTTATTTCTCATCAAGGTTCTAAATAGCGATTATCGCGTCATCGCGGAGAGACTAAAAAAAAACTATCGCAAATAGCGTAGCTATAGTGGAAGCTATCATACATGGTGTTTTTTTCTTTTCAAAAATTAAATTATGTATTTCTACTAATTATTAACATTATCAACATTGGAGAATTGAGATAACAACCAAATGACAACTAATTTAATTCTATATTTTTTTCAATCATGCAAATAAAAAAAAGAATCTACAAGGTAACATTCTTTAATAGTTCATACTTCATAGTATTACAGATTATAATAGGCGAAGAGCAATTAATTTTACAAGTGAAACGAAGTCAGTACCTATTTGATCATTTTATAGATTACAATAATCGAAATCAGCATTCAATTGAAACGAAGGGCAATAATTTTACAAGTGAATACTAGACGAAGAGCAAACAAAAGGAAGAATTAATATTTGAATATTTTCCGATTAGAAGGAGAGACTAAATCACAAATAGGAGCAGAAGCGCAGAGTCGATCTAGCATACTTAGCATAGCGGATCATGTAGTATCACAAATAGGAACAAAAGCACAGAAGCCCATATAAATTGCACACAAAAAAAACTCATATAGCATAGCGGTCTGCAATAGCGTGTAACGGTAATAGCAGTCGTAACTGAATTAGCGCACTTTTATCTCATAGCTTAGCTTTTATGATAAAAAAAAAAAAAGCAATAGTGCAGCTAGCTAATTATTTAGAATCTTGTTTCTCATTAATAAAAAATTCGGGAAGAGAGGGGAGTCCGGATTATCTGAAGTAACTGGAATTTTGAGTTTAGATTCGTTCATCCGGACTAATCCGGCATTCTGGCTTAAATATGGTGGGACAAAACAGACTTGACGGTCTGGATCTAAACTCAAAATTTGATTTACTTTAGAATTTGGAGAGGAGGGTACTGGACGGTCACCTCACCGTCGAGGTTTTCAAATAAAAAAGTAAGAGAGAAATGGATGGAGGAATAGAAGAGGGAATACAATATATTAGAAATAAGGAATTGCTATTCGTCCGAAGATTTGAATGGACGTACATCTTTCATTCCTACTTCTTGTGCTAGTTTTACCAGTGAAAAAGGGTTGGAATGGAATGGAAATGTGGAATAGGTAATGCCAACTTTATATCTTTTGAGATATTTATTTGTTATGAAATAAAAAATTTCAGAGATATGTGTCACTAATTGAAAAATTCTTTTTGTTGATATTCAGCTTTAGGACATGAGGTAGAAATCATGCCCAAATATAAAGATGCTGGAATTATATTTAAAAAGAAATAAAGGATGGAGTGCACCTGGATTCCATTGCTCTTTGAGATTCCTCTTGCACCAGTGACATGTTAGCGCACTGGTCAAGTTGCTTGTCTTTCAATGTTTATTTGGGAGGTTGCTTCTGTATCCATATATTCTAAAGATGCAACACATTTTCTTCAAACTGAACCACTGTGTCTCTGAGACAGAGGAAGAAAAAGAGGGAAATTTAAATTAAATAAAAACATTTTCTAAAGATCGAGCATGAGTCATCATCTCCGATTCATCTCCTTCGCATTTCCCCTTCCTCGTCCCAAATCAAAAAGATCAACTGTAACAGCATTATGGACTTCCGATTCGCCATCAAATGCTTTCTGGGACTACAACCTTCTCTTCTTCTCACAGCGCTCTGAGTTGCATCGACCAATCCATCTACAACCGATATTTGGCTTGCTTCCGACGGACTTTCCCGCCGGCACATACTACCTCGTCGGCCCAGGTCTATTCTCTGATGACCATGGATCTACCGTGCACCCTTTAGATGGCCACGGCTATCTTCGGTCTTTTAATTTCTCCAATGGGGGAGTCAACTACTCAGCACGGTATTAATTTTTAATAAATAATTCTGATCTGTCTAATTCCCAACAGTTCAATTTGATAATGAAGTAACTATTCTCCTTGTTGAGTTATTTAAATTATTTTTGAATATTTAAATTATTCCCAACAGTTCAGCTAACTTTGTGCAATTTTCTTTTATTAAGGGGCCGGTATGAAAGCAATAAATAAATATAACATTTTCCTGTAATGATTTTATTGTAAAAACAGGTATGTTTCAACTGATGCAGAGAGAGAGGAAAGGAAGGGAGAGAAAGAGTGGAAGTTCACACATAGAGGCCCTTTTTCTGTTTTGAGAGGAGGAACAAGGATAGGAAATGTGAAAGTGATGAAAAATGTTGCCAATACCAGTGTGGTGCAGTGGGGTGGTCGATTGCTCTGTCTCTGGGAAGGAGGGGAGCCTTATGAGATCGATCCTCAGTCGTTAGAAACACTTGGGCCAGTTGATCTGACTGGAGTTGATGCTTATCAGACAGTAAAGGATGAGGATTGGAGGAAAGAGTTGTTACGAGGGGGAACTAAAATGGTTGGAATTGATATTGCTTCCTTTTTTTTAAAGCCTATTCTTCATGGCAAGTGCATTTGTGATATATATGTAATATGTTTATTCTTAATTTCTTCTAGTGTAAATTAAGAAGCTATATATTTTGTTAATTGATCCAACTTACGTTGCAGGGTTATTTAACATGCCACCAAAAAGATTGTTAGCTCACTACAAGATTGATCCTGAGAGAAAGAGGCTCCTGATGCTTTCGTGTAATGCCGAAGACATGCTTCTAGCACGCTCCAACTTCACTTTCTATGGTTAGCGTTCTCTTCAGGATTTTGATGCGTCTTTTCGTAACTTTTTTCACTAAAATTTCTGAAACTATCCACATATCATAGAACAATGGAAAGTACTGTAAATACTTTTTAAGTACCATCTTTTTATAATGTAAGAAGAAACATTATACTAACTGAATGCAGTGTTATATAATATTCTTTTAACAAAGGTACTTCTTTCTATAATGCATTAACACTGCTGCAACGTGCTAATGAGAAAATTTCTTTTACTTGTACCTCTTGTTTTCAGAATTTGATTCGGATTTCAAGCTAAAGCAGAAGAGAGAGTTCATTATTCCTGATCATCTGATGATTCACGACTGGACTTTCACTGAGAACTACTACATACTAGTCGGAAACCGCATTAAACTTGACATCCCTGGTATTCTTACAATACATTATAACTAAGAAATTCCAATTACTATGTTATTTTTCATTTTCTTCCAATATTCTGCTAAATCCTCAAGTCAACTGAACAGCATCAGTCCTTGCACTGTGTGGTACACAACCAATGATATCAGCTCTATCCGTGAACCAAACTCGACAAACTACACCAGTATATGTCCTACCCCGTTTTACAAATGCGAAAAATGGAAGTACAATGAATTGGAGAAAGCCCATTGAAACCCCTCGGCAGTTTTGGGTGACCCATGCTGCAAATGCTTTCGAAGAAAGAGATGATTTTGGCAATGTGGAGATCCATTTACAACTGTCAGCATGTTCATACCAGTGGTTTGACTTCTACAGAATGTTTGGTATTTTAGTTTATGGATCCTAATTTGATAATTTGTTGCTCTTTTGTTTATTCTGAAAGAATGTAAGGCATGTCAAACTGTCTTAAGCTTTTGCAAATTTGATTTTGTAGGATATAATTGGCGTAATGCAAAGCTGGATCCTTCTTTCATGAACACAGTTGCCAGGGGTGAGGATTTACTGCCTCACTTAATGCAGGTAGTTTTGTTAGTCACCAAAGTATTAACTATATTAATTTTTAATTAATGATGTTGATTATTCCTCTAATAGTTCTTTCTATTCTTGTAGGTGTCAATTAAGTTGGATTCAAGAGGTAAATGTGTTGTTTGCTCAGCTGAAAATCTATCAAACAAATGGAATAGACCAGCCGACTTCACAATCATCAATCCTGCATTTGCTGGCCGAAAGAATGCTTACATATACACTAGTGCTGCTTCAGGAAAACGGAGGTTATTGCCGTATTTTCCATTTGATAGTGTTGTTAAATTCAACACGAATAATGGCAAAGTTGCATTGTGGTGTTCAGGCAGCAGAGCGTTTGTTGGAGAACCCGCCTTTGTTCCCAGAAGCATTGACAAAGGAGATGCTGAGGATGATGGCTATATTTTAGTCGTGGAGGTAAAAAAATAAATTGATTATATATGTACCAAGGGACTATCTTAGGTAATTGAATATATATTAATTTAATAGGAACAGAATCATGTTCCAGTCCTAAAGTTAAAAAAGAGTAAATGAATAATAAATAAAAATAAAATCAAGGTACCTTGTTATTTCTTACAGTATGTATATATAATTTACTGAATGGTGATACGTCTTCTTTTATGATTCCTTACAGTATGCAGTATCAAAGCAAACATGCTACCTTGTTGTGCTGGATGCAAAGAAAATAGGAGGGAAGGATGCACTGGTTGCAAAATTTGAGGTGCCAAAAAAGCTGAGATTTCCATTTGGATTTCATGGCTTTTGGGCAAACAGAGATCTCTATAATTGCACACTAAATACCAACGGCCCATGTGTTTAAATGGTTATATATACACCCTTTTAGCTTTTTGTAACACTATTTTCTTAATGGGAATTCGAGGGAATGATAGTATATATGGTACTAATCTGAAAATAAGAAATGATACAGTTTCACCTCAAAAGCTTTATGTACTTCAAGTGAAATAGCTTTATTTCTGATATCCAGATTGCGGCCTCGACCTCTTCAAGTAAAATAGCTTTATTTTGGATCAATATCTTCGTTTACAAAATCAAAATAGTCAATTTGAACCGTTCAACTTGATTATCGTATGAAAATGTACTTGTAGATCAATTTATATTTTTTTATAACTTTTTATTATTTTCTTATATAAATAGAAAATTACTTGATCTAAAGATCATAAACTATTTAAAAATAGTGATTTTCTATCCATTAATTAAAAAAAAAATGTAAATTTGAAGCAAGAGAGAGCTGAGTACCTAAGCAAATAAATTATCAAGAATCCCTAGAAGAAGAAAAAAGTTGGAATTTTATAGCTTAATCAATATCTCCGTTTTAGGTTGGAATTTTATAGCTTTTAGAAGCCCCAGAAATTTAAAAAAAAAGACCCAAAAGGACATGAAGCAAGAGAGAACTGAGCACCTAAAAACAACAATTATCAAATTATAGGGACTAATGCATGATCTACCATTGAGAACCAAATTAAGAACACTGGTACAATGAATGGCAGATAATTACAAATACATAAGAAATAAAGCATGAAATAAACGATAAATCATCCATTGTGGGATAATATTGATGTCAAACAACCTAATTCATAAACAAGTTTCCTGAAATCCTTGAGAAACAAAATAACTATAATGATCTTTCAAACTAACCACTACAGTAGTACCAAAATAACCACAAATACACTACAACTAGAACAGAAGTATCATCTCCAAAAGGTCATGTCGGCAAATTATTTTTGAAGACGTCCCAGAATCACAATAAGAAAAACAAAGACAGAAAGCATTAGAGACGACTTCACTGCATCAGAAAAGAACTCTGATTCCTCGTCTCCCTTCTTCTCTGAGGAATGAACTAAATTGTTCACAAAGGTTGTCACCTTTTCGATTAATTCCGTTATGGTTGTCTTGGTGTTGCTGTAAATACTACCTAGAGCTGAAACGATGGCTTCTAGAGGACCTGTGCTGTCCCTACTTTTTGCATCAGCAACTCCTGCTGCACAAGACAAATGAAAACAATGATTTCAAATGAACAAAGATACTATCAATGATTCCATCTCGGGGCATCATAACAACTTAGAAGCAAATCATGCAATCTATATTAGTATATGATCAAATCATGTGATGCAACTCATGCAACAAAAAGAAGAAAAGATATATCCATAATATATTCACCTAAACTACGCAATTAGAGTAAATTTTGCCACAAGTTTCTCTGATTTGACAAAAGTTGCATTCTTTGAACGAGATTCATAGCGAAGGTAGTTATACAACCCTTCTTGCATAAAAACTAATTTTTTTTTGCAATAATATTCATCAATCATTATCAATAAAGACAAAATATAGCCTGAGCAATCATCTCTGCCTTACTGTAAATTAGAACAGTACAACAATCAAACTAAGATACCTTCAGAGAGTGATTTCTTTATTTCTTGTACTGCCTCATTCTTCATAACAGCATCCCACACAGCTCTGTCAGATGAGAGTGAGACCACCATTTTCTAGGGAGGGAAGAAAATTCAATACGTGGACTATATGATAAAAAATAAACATATATCACAATCAGAAAATGCCTTTAATAATATAATAGCATGCCTGAATTGAGGGGTTAACTTTGAGCAAGTGAAATGCTTCCAAAGCTTTCTGGCAATTGTTTGGTGTAGTAGATATTTCGCTGCATGCATGAAATGCTGGCTCGATCCAATCTGATTCTGGTTCAGTTGTAGCTGATGTCCTTGATACTGAGATTATTTCTCTCTCAGCAGTGTCAGAATTTGAATCTTCATAAGCATCATCACCATCATCTCTTTCTTGAGGAATTGTGGAAGGTATTGACATCCTACAATTGAAGTCCAAAAGTGTTATAATTTCAGAGCAGCTGAATGAAGACTCCAATCCTGATACCAATGGTTGGAGATACTACTGAGACAATTTTTTACCGAAATATTTTTAGTTACCATCTTAATATTTAAAAAAAATTTAACTTTACCAGCAACTTCTTCAAAATTTCAATTCTACATTCCCCGCAGATTGAATCAGTGCGGAACCATTACTCCGGACAGTACTAATTTTCCAAAGTACTAACATTTGTTCCAACGTTTGTTTATAATTTTTTGTAAGTTCCAACATTTGTCTATTATTTGGGTGCAAAGATCAAATTCACTAGAAAACAAATGTACTAATTTTTCAAAAATTCAATTCTGGGTAGTCGCTTTTAATATTTACTAGGAAGAAGTTTCAATCTGTGAGGAATTTAAAATTAAAATTTCAAAATATTAAGATGGTAAAAAGAGTAAAAAATTGGGACTTTTTTTACTGTTTTTAACTCGTACGAAATTACCATATAAAGCATTCCCTTTTATAAGAGGAGAGGGAATGACTAATGAGGGATGGTTTGTAATAATCTAAGAAAGGGGATACAAAAAAGGAGAGAAGAAAGGGACTAACTGTTGAAGACTCCAGATTGCGGCTTCAACCTCTTCTGAACTGGGCATCGTTTCGAGAAGCCAAAACTCGTGTGATCCTAGCTCTTGCCCGGCCTCTCCTTCCTCTGGATTAATAGTCTCCCACTCGTTCCACGCGGCCTCCTCACCGGCCAAGGTCGGCGAAGTGGCGGCAGCAGGGGGAAGCGGAGAGGGGACACTCACGGTACGGAGTTCCGCGCCGCCACCCCTCGCTGTGGAGCTGCCGGCGCCGAAGGAGAACGCCTCCTTGCCGGAGACTACCCGGCTAGCGGAGCGAAGCATGTTCCCTCCCACTCGCGATGATCTCATCATGGTTTTTCTTTCTCTCTTACCACAGAGGTATATCTATTGAGTGGTGGATTGGATAAGTGAGGTGAGCTGAGGAGGTGGGAATCTGTTGGTTCTCTTTGCCTTTTGAGTTTGCCATTTAGCAACAAGCGGTGTGTTCCTCTACTATCATTCCAGGAGATGAAATTTATGTGGCGAGTCACTATTACCACTTTTATATTTTTAATGAATATACGTATTCAATAGACTTCTATTTTATTTTTGAACTATTTACAAGGTATTTGGGAATTTTACAAATGTCATAAATCATATACCAATAAGGTATAATTATACACGGATTATTCAAATGCTTTATTTTCATTTCTTAGTACTTTAGAATTTATATATATATATATATATATATATATATATATATATATATATATATATATATATATATATATATGAGATTGGCTAATGTGCTAACGTTATAACTTCGGCCGAAGTTATAACGAGTCGTTTTTGCAATTTCAAAATCCAAACAACCGATCCGAACCGTTCAACATGTTCTCTATATTGAAATGTGCTTGGAGACCAAATTTTACATTTTTTGGAATTTTTTTACTATTTATTAAGCCACTTTGAAAATACTGATCCGGTGGTCCAGAAAATTTGCTGTTTTTTACTATTCACAGCAGATCTGCGATTTTCAAAGTGGCTTAATAAACAGTAAAAAAATTCCAAAAAATGTAAAATTTGGTCTCCAAGCACATTTCAATATTTAGAAAAAGTTGAACGGTTCGGATCGGTTGTTTGGATTTTAAAAACTAATAAACGACTCGTTATAACTTCGGCCGAAGTTATAACGTTAGCACATTAGCCAATCTCTATATATATATATATATATATATATATATGAGCTATGGTGAGACGTGGAGTAAAACCAAGTTTTTACTCCATGGCACTATATTTCCATTTTGAAAATTCAAACAACCGATCCGAACCGCTCAACATGTTCTCTGTATTGAAATGTGCTTGGAGACCAAATTTTACATTTTTTGGATTTTTTTTTACTATTTATTAAGCCACTTTGAAAATCGCTGATCCGTGGTCCAGAAATTTTTACTGTTCTCAGTGGATCAGCGATTTTCAAAGTGGCTTAATAAATAGTAAAAAAGTTCCAAAAAATGTAAAATTTAGTCTCCAAACACATTTCAATATAGAGAACATGTTGAGCTGTTCGGATCGGTTGTTTGAATTTTCAAAATAGAAATATGGCGTAGTGTACAAACTTGTTTTACTCCACGTCTCACCATAGCTCATCTATATATATATATATATATATATATATATATATATATATATATATATATATATATATATATATATATATATATATATATATATCTATATATAATGGCTAACATACAAACGTTTGTTCCTGGGCTCAGGAACAAACGATTTGGTTCTCCGATTTTCAAAGTCCAAACAACAAATCTAAACCGTTAGATGTTCAATCTATATTAAAATCTACTTGGAGACCAAATTTTACATTTTTTGGAATTTTTTTACTATTTATTAAGCTGGTTTGAAAACCGCTGTTTTTCAATGCTGCAGAAATTTAATAAAAACAGCGGTTTTCAAACCAGCTTAATAAATAGTAAAAAAATTCCAAAAAATGTAAAATTTGGTCTCTAAGTAGATTTTAATATAGATTGAACATCTAACGGTTTAGATTTGTTATTTGGACTTTAAAAATCAGAGAACCAAATCGTTTGTTCCTGAGCCCAGGAACAAACGTTTGTATGTTAGCCATTCTCTCTCTATATATATATATATATGAGTGAGGCTACGGTACTATGCATAGCACGGATTGGTCCGTGCTACGGCTCAATATTTGAGTTTTCAAAATCCTAACGGTCGATCCAAACCGTTCAACTTGATTATAAAATGAATATGTACTTGCAAACCAAATTTTACATTTTTTTCAATTTTTTTTACTATTTTTTTAGATAGGTAGAAAATCACTGTTTTTGGATGGTCCAGAATTTTCAAATCAAGTGATTTTCTACCTATCTCAAAAAATAGTAAAAAAATTCGAAAAAATGTAAAATTTGGTTTGCAAGTACATATTCAATTTATAATCATGTTGAACGGTTCGGATCGACCGTTAGAATTTTGAAAACTCAAATATTGAGCTGTAGCACGGACCAAACCGTGCTCTGCATAGTACCGTAGCCTCACTCTATATATAGAGAGAGAAAATGGCTAATATACAAACGTTTGTTCCTGGACTCAGGAACAAACGATTCGGTTCTCTGATTTTCAAAGTTCAAACAGTTGATCCAAACTGTTAGATATTTAATCTATATTAAAATGTGCTTGGAGACCAAATTTTTACATTTTTTAGAATTTTATATATATTTATTAAACTGGTTTGAAGGTCGTTGTTTTTCAATGGTGCAGAATTTTAATAAAATCAGCGATTTTCAAACCATCTTAATAAATAGTAAAAAAATTCTAAAAAATGTAAAATTTGGTCTCCAAGCACATTTTAATATAGATTAAATATCTAACAGTTTGGATCGACTGTTTGAACTTTGAAAATCAGAGAACCGAATCGTTTGTTCCTGAGTCCAGGAACAAACGTTTGTATATTAGCCATTCTCTCTCTCTCTATATATATATATTATATTATCGTAAGATAACGAATTATTTATTAATTATATTCATATTATATATTTGAACAATAAATTAAATTTAAGAAAGGAACTTTATCATAATTTTACGGATTCTAAATTTGTCATAGGAAAATATAACAGAGGAATTGACGTCCAACTTTTGGTCCACTGAAGGATGTTGAAGGTTTTTTTGTTCAAATTCTCCATAACTGCATTATTGACCACACCTGAAAGAAACGACGAATCATATGCTAATCTCACAAAATTAATTGCAATTTAAATATAGTAATTAATTGTAACAGATAAAATTAAGAGTTATTATTAGGTATATCTGCCAATTTTTAATTGTTTAATCATCAGAATTGTAACATGCGAGCAATGTGCTGAATTGCACTGTTAGAGAACTGACAGCAAAGAAGAATTGACAGCAAAGTTAATTGCACCGGTGCTAACTGAGACAACAAGCAAAGAAGAATATTAAAAGACCTTTTTGTGGTGCTATTTTATGAGACAACAAGCAAAGAAGAAAAAGCAAACAGGCGCCAAAAACTGGGAGGCCTCTTTGTGGTACTATTTTATGAGAGATGCAGATAGATGACAAATGGGAGATCATATTTACACGGCAAGCATAATTTGTTACTGAGTATCGTGCCCGTACGTGGGACATATTATAAGATTGAGTAGAATATGAAAAGACTTTTTTTTATTGATATTAATATGTTTAACTAATAAGGACATCTTTTTTGTAAGGAGGAATTTTATATATACCCCTCAAAAATCTCGAAATTGCATATTCCCCCCTCTAAATTCATAATATCATATTTATCCTTCTAAATTTAGAAACTAACAAATTTTCCCAACTTATTGACTTTTCTATTAAAACTCATTTCAAATTTATAAATTACCTATTTTACCCTCTATTAAAAATGAAAATCATGCCTCCCCTATATCTAGACCAAAATATGGGGAGTATAATCAAACAGTTTCTAATTAATGTACAACAGTAATGAAATATTTCATTCCAATTAAAATGTAGACCAGAAAAATAAAATGTGGATAAAGAAACAAATTACGCAAACCCCTCTTCACTACACCTATAACTGTACTGTATTCGCAGGAAGCTCTATCAAGGCCAACCCCTCAAAAATTTTTAACTAATTCATTTTATTTACTGATATTTAAGTACTGTTTTTTTTTTAAGGTCGGTAAGCTTGGCCTACCAACATTTAATATAGCTTTTTTTTTTTTTACAATCATCTATTTACATCTCAGGAAATTAAAATATAATCACCAATCTCCAGCCCCTTTGTAACCTAATTAGCCTCAATTACAATGAATATAGTACCGCAATAAAGTGCAAAATCTCCCAGCCTAGTCCCTGTGTCTAATCCCTGCCTGTTTCCTATAGTGTGGAGTGCCATTGTTGAAACTAGGGTACTTTTTTATTTTACCAGTTTCTCCGTGATTTTGTACTCCGCTGAGAACACTGTTCCTCTCTCCACAAGGCCCACATCCCAACCGCCCAAATTATGTCCCAGACTCCCAGTTAAGTCATGTTTTTTTACAATCATCTATTTACATCTCAGAAAATTAAAATAAAATCACCAATCTCCAGCCCCTTTGTAACCTAATTAGCCTCAATTACAATGAATATAGTACTGCAATAAAGTGCAAAATCTCCCAGCCTAGTCCCTGTGTCTAATCCCTGCCTGTTTCCTATAGTGTGGAATGTCATTGTTGAATCTAGGGTACTGTTTTATTTTACCAGTTTCTCCGTGATTTTGTACTCCGCTGAGAACACTGTTCCTCTCTCCACAAGGCCCACATCCCAACCGCCCAAATTATGTCCCAGTTAAGTCATGTTTGCAAGAAGGCTGTCTTGCTTTGTAACGTATCTATAATCGAGGCAACTGACTGATTTGGAACTCCCATACTAAATCTATTCATATTCACAAGTTCACAAGTCATGAAAATCTTCACCACCACCATACCATATGATTTACCAAAAGTTCACGAGTCATGAAAATTCACTTATGTGCTTTGTAATCTTCTTGTGGTTTCCTAATCTGGTCAACTCAAAGAATAATGTGACAGCGATACCAGATGCGACAGTACATGTCGATACTTAACTCTAATATGAGGCCTTGTATCAAATAAATTTGAATCATTCAAGTGGAATTGGAAATTAATTAAGGATCCCCAATTCTAATATAATAATGGACACAAAATGCTTATTCAATTTAGATGGAATAGGAAAAGAGATTAAAAGAAACAATCTTTGCATCTTGGGGACCTTGGGGTTGATGCGTCATGCCCTGACGGCATCTTTTGCAACGACCGTGATCTCAATTCAATCATAGAGTGCGACATTTGAACAAACACATAAGAAAATCGAACCAATTTCACTAATTTCTCAGAAGAGACACAAGAAGACCGAAAATGCCAAGTATTTATAGATGTGTCGATGAAAGAAAATAAAGAAATGAAGAGACCTTACTAATTGTTGATGAAGTGTAAAAAAATGTTAAAAATCAAAGCTTTCATTGGAGTTTTTTTTGTATTATTTTAATTTTATTGCTTGCTTTTCTTATTCTGTACTTAATTTCAGTCTTTAGATAAGTTATCACGCAATAATACACATGAAGCATAGAGAAGATAGAAGGAATTGTTCTATTGTTACTATCAAGGACAGTTTAGGGAATTTCCAATAATAATCATATATCCCAGAAGTTTTGAAACTAAGTTTGAATTTATACAGCATATAGAACATGCTTAGATGCACATATTTTTCATTTTTACAGATTTTCTTAAGTAATAGATTAAGAGAAATAATCAGATCAATTATGATCTGAAAAATAAAGAAAAAGGTTGAGTTTATAGTTGATCAGGGTTAAAGAAATTGAATTTTGATGGAGCAGAAACTTGTACCTTTACAGATGCGCATATGCACCTTTGTTACATACTTCTAAATTTTAGCTTTTCATTAGATAGTTATGAAAACAAAACGTAAAGAAAATCATTAAAAAAAAAAAAAAAAGATATGAGTCTGAAAACCAGTAAATAAGAAATGATCTATTTTTTTATTTTCAAAACCTTAATCTGATTGATATAAGTTCAGATACATAGTACATACATGATGCAAGATTAACACAATGTAAATTGCTAAAGATTTAGCTTGAAACCTTAAATAACATTTGTTACCACATCAATTGTCAGACCTTGTACCAGTTAGGTCATCTTCATATGCAACCTCATAAGCTGACTTAATCAATATTTTCTGAATTAAAAAACGATTATGTATGTAGCAGGAATTAATCTAATTCGTCAAGAAATGAGTTCAAACTGATAAAAAATCTTCAATCTAATGCCTACTTATAAGCAAAGAAAAAGGAAGGCAGTACGTTACCTCTGTATAGATAGAGACACACAAAGAAAGCATCGTAAGTATAGGTCACTCACGCTGCTCTTCTTCCTTGTAAAGTACAAAACTAACCTTCACGCCCAATAGGAGAGAGTTCAGCCTCCTCAAATGAGATGAAGCATATGTGAGACAATTCGACACCTACATGAAGAGTAAGAGCATATTAATCTTACTCATACAGGTTTGAAACAATGAAGAGAACATGATTTCATATACCTGTGATACCCTAGCTTTTATACCAGCTCGAATTGCTTGGCCCCAGTTTCCAGTAGCAAGGGAGTACATATTACCTGCATCATGGGTACATATTACATAAGTAATGCAAGAAACCCCTTTACTGCTATTATAACCCACGTTAAAATGAAGGACAAAAGAGGGCAAGCTATATATATGAAATAAAGGAAAATTATTTATAAAAATGTCAATTTAAAGGCAAATAAGGATGTAACGATTATGGAGTGTCTCGTCGGCCTTTCTTTTTTACAACTTGAAAGAAACTGATAAAAGTTCACAATAAATTTCCTACTCAGAAACTTAAGGTACAACGCAAAATAGAAATTAAACAAATTAAATTAGGTAATATCAAAAATTCATGAAACTATGTCTTTCCAATTGCATGCAAATCAGGTTATCATAAAAAGTGAGCTAAATGTGTATTTCCAAAAGGGAGACAACACTGTACTATTCGGGATATCTTTCAGCTTTGTTCTGGAACCCTATAAGACAGTAAAGACACAAATAAGTAAATTACCCAATTTCTCTATGTTAAATCTTAAAGAGATTTAATTTTTACAATTACTGGATAAAAGCCTTACACTACTGACAACAATTTCCATGTATCCGTATCTTTTAATCCAAAATGTTTAGTTTAGAAGACATGCTTTAAATCTGAAACTTAACTAATGATGCCCCCATAATATAAATTAACGTGTTCATACACTGCAAAGATTCAAGATCTACAATTTATCAATGTAGCGTTAAAAATGAATAACAGGTAATAAACAGAACAGATGAGAAAAGGTAACCCATGAAATGAAAAGGACAATACCTGAACAATAGAAATCCCCTTTTATCGTCTACCATTTTTTTTGTTTTTGTTTATAACAAAGATTTCTTATCCCATTTAACAGCAAGGTATGAACAAGCAAAACTCACAAAAACAAAATCTTAATAAAAAACAGAACCTACCAAATGACTTTCAGGTTTTAACCAAAACTGAATTAAAAACAAAACACGACCGAAATAACCTACCGTTAATTCATCAGTCTTTCTTCACTTCCCGCCTCTTCGGCCACCACCACCACCGTACTTGGCGCAGCCTGAACCACCTCTTGTTTCTCCACCCCTGGAAGATCTGCCATGCCGAGCGAGTGAGCATCTCTATCGTCTCCTTGTCGACCAAGATCTCGTTCACCTTCAGCGCCTCCTCATCTGGCACGAAATCCATGCGCCTCTCGCGCTCCTAACCCTGAAGCTTGAGCGAGATGCTTCGGAGGATCCGACGCATAAGGGGCGTCGTGAATCCAGTGATCTTGTTGTGCAAGCGCTTAGAGGAGATGATTGCGACTTTTTCAAGAACCGTTCTCTCCAGGGGTGCGATTGGAAGAGAGAAGGAAGCGAAGAGAATCTGAAAAAAAAAATCACTCAAAGGCAATCTATTCAATTTTAATGGTATCATAATCGTATAACCGTATGTACAGTGAATATATTTTTAACTAAATTTAAACGCATTTAATCAAAAGAAGAAAGATTATATAATTGGAGAGTTCATATTAAATCTGAATTTTCATCATTTAATCATAACTGTTGGTGAATAGGAACATCAACATGCTACCTGACAGGAATTAATTTCCGAATGGAAATTAAGACAAGAAGTAGAGACTGAGATCTCCTCTCTAAGCCGTGAGCCTCTCTTTTGAAAGCTTTCTCTAGGGTTTTGCTCTCTTGTGACAATCTACTGTATACACTTGAAAATCTCGTAGATTAGTGTATGAAATTGTAAGAGAGTGTGAGAGAAAGTATTAATAGCTTGTTAATTTCCTTTGTATTTATAAAGACTCCTTGATATAGTGAAGTTGTACCGTGTGCTCCGGTGATTTTTTTCCCAAAAGAGTTTTCACGTAAGAGCATCTACATCTCTGAAACTATCAGAGTTTCTAATCTGATGTGGCAGTTTCTAGACCAGTTTCAGGGATGTAGACCAGTTTCTTATTTAGCAACTGTGCTCAATAATTTCTTAATAAGAAATCGTTTATAAACTGTGAGTTGGCAAAATGATTGGCTGATGTTCGCTGAATTTTTTATTTTATTTTATTTTATTGCTGATGTGGCATTTTAGAAACTCTAAGATTAGTTTCAGGGATGTGAACCCTTAGAAACTCCATAGCCTATAATTTCTAAAAATTAGTTAATAGTTACTTAGAAACTCTAAGAGTTTTAGGGATGTAGATGCTCTAAAATGTTGTGTCACTCTTTTATTTTCTTGTGCTTAATTGCTTGTTTGGGTTGGCTTTTTGTTTTACTTTCACAATTCTCCATTTGATTGGATATTAGTGTATGCCTGCAAGGTGTTCGACGAAATCACTTCTTGAACGCTTTCACGTCTGAACCCAGCATAATTTGTAAAATTTCAAACTTTTAACTTTGGAATAATTCCATGACAGAACCAAGGACAGAACCAGCACACTTCGTTTTAGCACTGATATATGAGAAATACAGGATATATTGGATTTATGATGCACTATTCTACTATTGAAGGGAAAAATTTCCAGTAAGTATATCAATTCAAGCAAAGAGTATTAATTATGAAATATATTTGTGATATTTTCCTTCAAAACTGGTTTCATCTATACAAATCTTTTTATTTCTCATTCTTAGCCTGCTTACCTTTCATTTTTCTTTCAATTTTTGGTGTATACGAAGTTTTGTCTCCCTCTTCTGCGTACCGGCTTCCTTCGGATGCATTTGGATTTGGTTAAAATAAATCCAAGAACCACTATTTAGTTCAATCAAACCCTCTAACATTTTAGTTAAAACAAAGGCATGATTCGTTCCTTCCTTTCTCTTTTCTTCATCTCCACATGATACTTAGCTAAAAAAACTACGAATTCTCTTCGCGTTCCATTGGAATTTTATCGCAGTAGGTACTAGATAGATGCATGTTAATAGAGACACAACAACAACAACAATTAAGTTTTTAGTTTCAAACAAATTTGGATAGACTAGAAATAAAACCCAATCGTAGTCACAAGTTGAAATAGATAGTAATAAAATAATAATAATAGTAGTCTAATAGTAATAATGGTACCAAGAATAATACTAATAATACTAATAATATACTAATTATATCATGCCTATATTATAGATCGTATGGTCAAAGTCCTAAGCTCTACGTGGATGTTCGACAAGAGTAGATTAAGCTTCCTTAGAGCCCTTAGCACCCTAAGGAGTCTTAAACTTGATGAACAAGTGCTCATTTACAAAGTTTAAAACCACTTTCTTAGTCCTTCTTTTGTCCATTTTTCTTAAACTTGTTCAAGATTTTAAATCTTGATTCTACATGACTTAAAAACATTTTTTTTTCAAGTTTAAAGTCTTATTCAGAAAATGACTCTTCAACTTTATTACCAAATGAGATCTCTAGCTTAAATTTTAAGCTTGTGACTCTTGCCAAACACCTTCTATGTCCTTAACCCCAAATCTCATAGTCATGTAGCCTAAAGCCTATAATACTACCTGTAAACACGCCTAAACAATATTTCAGAACCGAGAACCGTTAATAGAGACACATTAGCTAAAAAATTTCCGTGTAATTTTCACCACTTATTAGTTCAATCAACCCCTATTAGTTAAAACAAAGGCTTGATTCGTTCCTTCCTTTCTCTATTCTCCATTTTCCATCTCCACACATTAGGTAAAATTATTCCGACCTGATTCATTAGCAGCTTAATTGATTGCAAAATAGAAGTAATAGATCATCTGTGGCTACATCGACATTTCATTGAATCAACATCCAGGCATACTTCCTTTTTTCTAGATTTTTGTTGCTGTCAGTAAACAGAAAAGGAGACTTAAATTCCTCACTTACAGTTCTAAAAATATGATTCTTCAGATCCTAAGTGTTTAATTTCATAATGAAATATCAGTAATTGGAAATAACTGAGCCACAAGGGCTACTTGCCAGATTCTCCATTGATGTAAAGGATAACCAAAAATCAATCCAATTACTAGCTAACCCAACATTTTATATAAATAGATGCAAATGATATTATATAACCACATGAAAACTGAAAAATTCCAATTGCTCATGCATTACTCTTACTTTGTCCAAACAAAAAGAAACTAACAAACCAGTCTTTAAACTGATACTCAACACTGCAATAACTCAAGTATCCGATTCTTAAACTGCAAAATTCTACCAGAAACAAAATCTGAAAATAACAAGACACTCCAAACAACCACAAAGATATTATAGTGTCTAAGTTCAGCGGTAGCGGCGGAGGGAGAGTGTCTGGTTCCTCTTCCAGGTGGCACGGCGTGATGGCCTCATCTTGTGGTGCCTGTGACCCTTGCCACGCAGACCACGGAATTTCTTGCCTGCCGAGGTAAGACCACGGAGCTCACGGTGCTTGTGGACTCCTTCACATATCCAGTTGATCCTAGGATCATTACGCACTGCTGCATGGGCAGCATCAACAAGGATAACCTCAAAGTACTTGTAGGAGGAATCCTGCAATCGTATGGAGGAGATACATTAGTGCATGATTACTACTTGTGCTCAACTGATAGGCAAAGACCTAAAACAAACAATACCCAGCAGATTGTGAAGTACCGTAACCAACATTTCACAGACTAAGAAATCAATACCCCAGGTTTGCTTTTTTTAAATAGTAACCAGGGGTCACCTACTTTCATTCCTTACTAAAAGGGTGGTAACCCAAGCTATGTACTAACACTTTAAACTGATAGACAGACATAAGAAAATTGTTTTGATTGAATTGTTGCAACCATGATAAACTAACCTCATTGACCCAATATGAGTTGAGCACACGAAGGCCACCGAGCTTGCGGCCAGCTCTCTCCTCAGCAACAGACCTCTTGTTCCTCTGGAACTTGAGCTGAGTAATACCCTGGTGTTTGGGCTTACCATACACAATACCCTTTGGAACAGGCCTCTTCCTGCCACCACGCCTTACTCGCACACGGTAGACCACATAACCCTGCACACAAGTATAATGCCATCTCCTTAAAAAAACATGAAATGGATTAAGGAGTCTATACAACCAAGAAAGAACTACAAGAACCCACATATATATACAATGTTGGACACATGGAATCAATAAAGTAATATTACATTTGATGTTTTAAATATTGACAAGTTGCATACTAATTCAAAATTTAAGCTGTTGTATAAGAAAATGTACAGACCATACAGTAATAGAAACACTTTGATATAACTAAAAATGACAGACAGCATAACATTCTATTGCAAGGAAATCAAATATTACATTTAGATGGGCAAATTTATCTGCCATTCTGATCTGAGGAATCATAAGAAGGTCTTAGTATCTCAAGTTAAACAGGTAATTTTCAATAACCCTACTTTGGCAAATAAAGTAAATGTTACCATTCTTTCATTAAGCAAACAAAAACACATCAGCTGGTATGAAGATGCAATTTAATTAAATTATACTAAACATTAATAAATTTATTTTGAATCAAAGTGCAAGAGGGAACGATGAGTTGTCCCAAAGTTTCAAAGAGTAATTTGTCACTTACGTCCAATAAGATAACTAATACATTTAAGAAACACATAATGCACAGCAGTCCAGGGAGAAACATTCATTCTAATTGAAGACAATAAATACCTAGGAATCTAGTTGCTTAAGTGAATACCTGCTTGGCTTTGTAGCCAAGGCGGCGTGCCTTGTCGGGTCGGGTTGGCCTGGTGACGCGCACGATGGACGGGTGCTGACGGTATTCCCAGCACCTGACACGCTGGAGAAACCTCATGACATCAGACTGTTTCTTCCTCCATAGCTCCGACACATACTTGTAAGCACCTGCTCAAACAACAAAAGCAGTAAAGACATTACAAATCAACGAAATCTAAAACGAAGAAGATGAAGAGAGAAGGATCGGTGGCTAACCCATCGTTAGTTGCCTCTCTCTCTACCAAGGAACGGAGGCGCTGAATGTCTAGGGTTTGCTCGGCCAGTATATGTATATTTATATAGGGTTTAAGATGCGGCTAAGCCTCTAATCCATGGCCCATTTATATTTTTAGGGAAAGCCCGTAGGTACGGCCCATTTGTAATTTCATATGTACAACGGGAAATTATATTAAATATATAATTTTTTTATTTCATCTTTACTTATGTTCTCTGCTTTCTTTTCTAATGTCGATATCTCTGAAATTGTAAATTTTGTTTTTTTTTCGTTACATCACTAATTTTAGCAATTATTTCTCAATTAATTTGATATTATCTTAATTCCTATAACTAAATCTATATATAATAGTAATTTAGCAATTTCAAGCTTTATATAAATTTCAGTTACAAATCAATTATGAAATATATATAAACATATTGTTAAATTATGCTAAATTAATAATTGATCAACATTTTAATTATAATTTTTACGTCAACATTAGTAATTTATATGTAAGTGGTATGGAGGTGTTCTGATATTTGAACCAAGCTCTCAATTAATTTATTTAAATAAGACCATAAAACACTTTGGGATTAGAGTCTAGTTAATTAATTTAAGCCTAACTTATCTCCAGTAAAGTAAACAAGAAAAACATGTGAATAGTGTCTGAGGGAAAAATACTCACACCTTTTTTATTTATTCAATCGTTTTGTGTTGTTTGTTCAATAAATCGTGAAAAATCATGTGTTATGTAGGAATCAATTTATGTTTTGACCTGTAAAATATTCATTGTAAGCACTTAAAATATTCTTGTGTATAGTTTATGTTAATAATTGAGAACTATGTATATGTAGACATTACAAATTGTTTGATATCGTAAACTCGATAAAATATAACTCGTATCGTATGGATTAGATATTGGAAGAAATCAAATGAATTGAACTTTCAACTAATTTGGACGTCTGGTTCATGTTTGATAACAAGTAAAGAAATATATAATTCTAGTTTTCTATTGAAAGAGAATGGGACCAGGATTTTACTTCATAGTGTGACCCATATTTATAGCGAGATATTCGGATAGAACCATCCGATTTCTCAACTTTTGATCCCAGTTGTTCGGTTCGTAGGGTTTTAACTTTTAATGTTTGCTTGCTGGCTGACCTGCTAATGAATGAGCTTCAGCTCATTCAGAAAAAATAGAAGTTCAACTCAGATTCGGCTTGGTTTTAAAGGAAAAAAGCCGATCCAGCTCACGAAACTCCTATTTGAGCTAAAGTCAGTTCAAACTTCAAACCATTTTTTTTTTTTTCAGTATGTCTGTATGTGAATTAAAGTCGCCTGCCTGGTGCCTATGCAAAAGAACTTCGGATCTTCTGTACCATAAGGCTATTGCCCTGTGACATTCTTTTAGTTTTTTTTTTTCTTATTTGCACGTAAAATAAAATAAATGGTTATACTCTTTTTAACAATCTTTTTTTCTCGTTTTCAGTTTCATTATAAGCTTTTAGCATAAAGCTTTAAAAAAAATACAACACACACATACACACAAACAATTATTAATTATAACATTAAAAATCAAAATTTGATACCACAATTTCATTTGAAAAAAATCCACTAAAATTCAAAATTCAAAATTTCACCACAGTTCCATTAAACAAAAAAACACACATAAAGAGTACAACAATTACATAATTACATAATCTGCCCCCAAATTCTAATACATGTAACAAAAATTAAAATACATCTCAATTACGGTAGGAGATGCGGTTCACCGGTTCCCCTAATCTCTCTACGAGAGCCTCAAAGTATTATATGTTTCCCTATAAGACAACACTTATAATTATTAAAATTTGGTACCACAGTTTCATTAGAAAGGTGTCTGAAGAAAGTAAAACAAATTTGTTTAGAAAAATATAAACTATATTCAATGCAAGTAATGATAAATATGTCTATACACCGAAATTTTTATTTATACCATTTTAAAAAAATCAATTAATAAAATAACCACCGTTTTGCTGACAATTCTAAATCTAACACGGCCGCAGAACACCGGAGCGGACCCATTTGGGGGCCGCCGCAGAATGCCGGAGCGGACCCTCATATGGGTCCGCACTATGCCGGAGCGGACCCTGTTCTTTATATCCCGAAAATGACAGGGAAATTTCATTCCACACTCTCACACATTCTCTCTCCTGAGTTAGCTCTCTGATCTGTAAGTTTTTTCTCTCTTCTTTTAAATTTTTTATTTTTATTTCAGTAGATTAATAATTTAATTAGAATAATTAATTTAGCAATAATTAAATTAGAATAATTAATTAGAATAATTAATTAGAATAATTAATTTAGTTAATTTTTAATTGTAGGTTTCTTCTGTATTGAATTGAAAAAATGGCTCTTATGGTATCCATCTACACTGGTGGGGATGTTTTAACAGGTCCTAATGGGGTTTACTATAGTATTGGACCTGTTACTGTGATTCCGGTATTGCCGGGTACTGATTATTTGGGACTTAAATCAAGTATATGTCAGAATTTGGGGTTGGATCAGGGTCAGTATGACCTTAAAATTGATGCCAAAATTAGCATGCCGACTAGTTCGGCACAAACCTGGTTCCAACTATTTCCAATTCAGAATGAGGGAGTCTGGCAGGTATTGTATAACCAAACCATGAGTTTTTCTGGGGGTGCATACAAGATAATTGACCTATATGTGGAGGTTACCAGAGCCCGACGTTCCAACCCAGTTATGAGGTTAATCCAGGGTCGTAGTCGGGGTAACTCATCCGGCTCTAGTCCATCCCCTGTCCAAATTGACCAACCGTCCAGTAGTCGGGCCCCAGTTCAGAGGGACCGACCCTCCCGTCGGGCCCCATCCCAGACTGACCAGCCTTCATCTAGTCGGACCGCTCATTGGGGTCAAACTTGTGATCCGGATGAATCCGATGAAGAAGTGGATCCGGAAATACTAGAGGCAGAGGAAAATTGGGGTCCTGTTGATCCTGAGGGTATGAGCGATTATTCTGACCAGGAAGATACCGGGCCTGTGCTCGGCAAACCAAGGACTTTCAAAATGGATCGCGGGTTTCGGATAATGGATCGCGGGTTTCAGCACCCGATTCATGCTTTCAACGACACATCAGGGTTTATGGAAGCCAATTCGGGTTTGTTTGGAAGTAGGGCAGAGTATGAGAATGAATTGTCCGAGGGACAAACATATGACTCAAAAGAGGCAATGAAGAGCGCAATTGCCAGGTTTCACATCCTTTGCAACAAAGAGGTAAAACCTACGCACAGTGACCGCACAAGAATGAGGTTCAAGTGCAAGGACAGTTACTGTGGGTGGTACATACTCGCAAGGGCCACCGGTTATGGAACACAATGGCGTGTCTCCAAGTGCCCAAAACAATATTCATGCCACGTGGATGCGACAAGAACAGATCACGCCCAGTTGTCAGCTACTATGGTTGCCGAGTGTATATCCGCTCACATGAGGAACGATGTCGACTTGAGTATTCAGGCTGTCCGAATTGCTGTTGCTGAAAGGTACAACGGTCAGATACCGGCGTACAACAAACTATGGCGTGGCCGTGAGTTGGCAATAGCCCGTCAATTTGGCAGTTGGGAGGGGTCATACTCTCTTGTAGTTCCATTGTTGGAGGCAATCAAAAGAAGCAACTCAAGTACTACATTGTTCCTTCAATTTTTACGTCATTTCATTATCAATCAAAAATTGAACTTATTTTTTTAAATTTATTGACAGAAACATTGTTTGAGGTGACCTCATATCCCACTGGTGAACCTGGACCATGGAGGTATTTTCATAGGGCGGCTTGGGCATTTGGACCGTGCATAGCTGCTTTTCAACATATCAGACCGGTCATCACAGTTGATGCATGTTTCCTGTCAGGCCGGTATAAAGGTAACTAATTTGATTGTTTTCACTTTCTTTATTTTAGTTGATTTCGGCTCTTACAAAATTTATTTTACCACAAGCAAGCTGTTGATTGCAACCGGGTACGATGCTGAAAACCAGCTCCTCCCGTTGGCTTTTTCACTGGTAGAATCAGAGAGTTATGACGATTGTGCGTGGTTCATGAAATGGTTGCGCCGTAATGTAATTCGCTCCAGATTCATGTGTGTCATCACTGATAGGGGAAAGGGTATCAAGAAGGTGTTCAGACAAGATGATATGGGGTGGAACGAGGAGGATGAGGATCAATGTGTTCACCGTCTTTGTGCTACTCACATAGCCGAGAACATGAAGAAGAACGGTTGCAGTGATAAGGCAATCCATTTTTTTAGAATATGTGTGGCTAAGAGGAAGATGAGGAGGTACGAGCAAGGAATGCAAGCAATGGGGCAGGCATGTGACATTGCCCTCAATTGGCTGGACGGTGTGGGTAAATATTTGGATCAAGATGAGAACGAGTGCCCCAAACCATGGAAGATATTCCAAGCACTGGACGGTGGTTACCGTTGGGGCATCATGACTACAAACGGGTCCGAGTCGCTTAATAAGGTCTTCAAGTCCTCTCGTAGGCTACCGGTTGCAGTAATAATTGAAGACACATTTTACAAATGTATGACATGGTTTGCGCAAATGAGGGCCAAAGGTCCGATAAAATGAAGACGCTGGGGGGCTTTGGAAACAACAACGAGTTCGAGGTAACCTCCACACAGGAGAGAGTTCACGCTTTCATACCTGACGATTCTGGTCGGTTTACCAAGGCCAATTACAAATACACGGTGATAATCGGGGATGATCACACGGTAACTTGCACGTGCCAGAAGCCTCAATTGGAGAGAATACCGTGCTCTCATGTTCTGTCCGTGTGTCGTCTCCGAGGCATCGACCCTGGCGTCTTTGTAACTCACTACTATCACATCCATACACTGATCAACACATGGAGCGCACAATGGCATGTCTATGGAAATCAGTCGGAATGGCCTCAACACGATGGCTCGGTCCTTGTTCCAGAGAAAAAAAATATTGCTGTGGGCAGAATACAGCACGACAGAATTCCAATGTGGATGGACGTTCTACATAATAGGAGAAGAGGACACCAAGCCGGCCGAGATACACAAGAAAGACAAAACAGAGCTGCTCGAGCTGCACGAGATTGAGAGTTAATGTTGTTTTTTTAATTGTACTCGTAAAAATGTTGTTTATTTTCGGTTAATTAGACGTATTTGTAATTTCCGATAACATTAGCATTGTTCTATTGTATGCTTCTTTATATGGCTCCTTGTTCTATCGTAATGTTTCTTTTGATCAAACAAACGACGAACAACAATTTCAGATTAAACGACATTTCAAACATAAGTAATTACACACAACTTCCAGTACAAACTTTACATTTTTGATAAAAATTTCCAAAACAAAATCATAATCAACTTCAGAATCAGATTAAAAAAAAAAAAACAGGGGCCGCTCCGGCATAGTGCGGACCCGGGTCCGCTCCGGCATTCTGCGGCGGCCCCCAAATGGGTCCGCTCCGGTGTTCTGCGGCCGTGTTAGATTTAGAATTGACCAGAAACGATGGTTATTTGGTTAATTTATTTTTTTAAAATGTTATAAATAAAAATTTCGGGTCTATACATACAGAAAAAGAAAGGGTTTTAATATACTAGGTTATTCTCATTGAAAGTTGTTTCACCAAATCAATAGCACCATAACTTCTGTAAAAGAGCAATTAAAACATACAAAATTAGTTTCAGTAAATAAAAACTAGACCAGAATGTTAATCTGGTGTTAATATGGTACTTGTAGCATAGAATGTTAATCTGGTATTTATAGCATGCACTTGCTTATTATTTTGATAATCCATTTTAGGTGGGGCAAACCAAGTTTTAACATCCAATGCAATAGCCAACTTAATTAAATAGCATTATTTTTGTATTACTCCTTAGACTATGAAAAAGCACCAATAATTGAATAACAAAATTTCAAAATTTATATTCTATATTTATTTGAAATGACGTGCTCCCTTAATCTCCTTCCGCAGAGGATTTGTCTCAAATCTCAATCCAATTCCAGACACTGCTGGATTTTAATTATATAGCGTGTCTGTCCGTGTCCAAGGAGTGTCCGAGTTGATCATGAAAGCCTGTGGCATGTCAATGCACATTTTAATCGCAGAAGTGTCCGTGTCATATAAAAACTTAACTTCCTTTTCCCGAATTTTTTTATTAATAACATTAAAATAAATCAAATTAAAGAAAATAATATCATTTTCTGAAAAATTTCAGAAACAATATTTGTACTAGATAATTAAGCGGAATGCATAGCCAATTCCGTTGAATTATTCAGCGGAATATAAGTCAATTCTACTAGAATAATTTAGCAAAATAATCAATTCCACTAAATTATTCAACAAAATCAGCGATTCATCCATAAAAAACATTCAAATATTACTCTTTTGTTTTTATATATTAAATTAGAGTAAATTTCACTGGAGGTCACTAAACTTTGTTATTTGTCACAAATTAGCAATGTTATTAAATGCGGTTTTCATGCGGTATGCGGAAGGCCGCCGCATACCGCATATACGGTATTCGGCCGCATATGCGGATTTTTATGCAGACTTACATATGCGGATTTTAAAAAAATAATAAAATAAAATAAAGCATAGTATGCAATTATTAATGTCATAATTTTTCTGTTAATTAAATAAATGAAAGTTTATAATGCAAATATGCAATTAAAACTTGATAGTGCATGAAATAATGATCATTAATTAATGCATGAAACAATATTATAATAAATTGGTACTGTGCAAAGTAAAAAAATATTATTTTATGGTCTTCCATTAGACGTTGACTGACTACCTTTATGAGTCACTGGTGGACAGATATTTTTTTTTTTTTTGCGTATTTCAAGCTCGTAGGTAAAAACCATTACAAGAACACATTTCCACTGGTGGACAGATATGGCCAGATATAAGTTGGAACAATATGACAGAATAGGACAGATATGGCCCAACTGGCCCAAGTGGCCGAGCGCCTAAGTAAATTTGCGGAAAAAGAAAGAAATCGTCTGTGTTCCGGTTTATAATCTCCTAGTCCCACATCACCTAAGAAACAAAAAAGCACTGCTCTCCTGCTTATAAAAGCAGCTAGAGATTAGCTTGAAAAACTACTCAACTGGACTCCGTCCGGATGGGTATTTGATATGGGTTTCGGTTATTACTGGATATCCAATCTGTTTTATTAATAAATTTTTTAGATCCGAATGAATTTGAATTTTTTAATAAATAATAAAATATTTGAATGGACTGCATAATATTATATGCGGACTGCACAAAGCAATATGTGGTTGCATATGCGGCCGCATATGCGAAACCGCATATTGGGACCGCATATTGATTTTCTATGCGGTTGCCAACCGCATACGCATATGCGGCCGCATGAACCGCATTTTACAACACTGCAAATTAGTCACTCAAGTTTGATTCCGTTAATGTTTTGAACGAAAAAGTTATATGGTGACTTGACTGAGACAAATTAAAAATTCAGTAACTATGAGTCACCGATTCATACAAAAGACAAAGTTTAGTTTACCCATTAAATTATTATCAAATGTTACGTTTGACTCGCTGAATCCAGTATGAATCCACTATTTTAATAAAAAAAAATTAATATAAAGGTAATCATGACTTTTTGTTTTTATTCATTATTACAAAAAAATTACGTCAGTTAAATTGCTTAAAAATTGCGATTTGTTGAAATAAATTACAATTTTGCTGGCTTCTTAAGTATAATTGGTCCATTCAATTTTGTTGGATTATTTAGCAAAAATATTATATTTGAAATTTTCAAAAATTAATATCATTTTCTTTAATTTGATTTATTTTAGTGTTATCAATAAAAGATTTGGGTTCCTTTTCTATCTATTTCTATTGTTTTCTTCTTCTTTTCTCTTCTTTTATTCCTTTTGTAGACACGACCTTAAATAAATTTTTTTAGAGTTAAATTCATTTTAAACTAAATTCTAAACACATATATGATACATGGGTAAAACACCATGGTGTTATATATATAAAAGCTTCGGATGCAATTGAACCAATAACGATTAAATTAATTACTCTACTTTTTTGTCAGTAACTTTATCATTAATTTTTCTAATTATGTATATTGAAATTTAACTAATTTTTTTTAAATTTAATATTGTTCAGTCCTTATAAATTATAAAAGAGGAGGGTTCAAATGCCTCCATCATACCTTCATTTTTAAAAACTTTAATAACTCAAAATTTAATACATAAATATCAAAATAAAACCGTTATATGTGACATCATTTTATCTATGCACTTGTAAAAAAATTATGATATTTCAACTTTGTGATATTTGTCATCAAGAACTTGTAAAAATGTACTGATGTGAAAAATTTCTAGACGTTCATTTTTCAACTTATTGATTTACATAAAAACAAAATCGAAATGTGTTAATTTTTTATGAACACGTAGTGAAAATCATATAGATGACACCTAATGGTTTTATTTTGACATTTATGTTTTAAATTTTGAGTAATTAATGTTTCAAAAATAGAGGCATGGTTGAGGCACAAAAAATGAAGGCATTTAAACTCTCCTCATTATAAAATATGTGTTTGTGGCTAATAATTATAATTCTTCATTATAGTTGTGGAAATTTGAGTTCAAATCCCACCATATTATATTTTTTTTATATTTTATGTTTCAGCCTTTCTATTTAGATTTTTTAGTTCTACCCTGATTAGCTTTATAAAATGGATAAAGTTTGTAACTAAAACTATATGCTAAAAACATAGTGTCCTGAAGCAATTTAGTGTTGGGATCGTTTAAAATCGCTCAGGGAATTTAGTTTAGTTCACACTTCATATTAATGGCAAAATAACATAAATTTCAAAATCCAATGGCAGAAAGCAAAATAAAACTGCCAAAGTCGTTCGATATATATTAATTTTTTTGCCTGCATATAATGTGTTTTTTTGTTATTATAAATTTATTTTATTGGACATTAAGAACACACAAAATGAATTGTTAGAAATTATCCATATGAAATTGTTACGAATCTCTTGATGCCATCAATACGAAACCAATGTACATATACAAAGAAAAGGGTCAAGCGAGTTTTAGCGATTGAAAGGGGCATTCCAATTCCAAGGGATGGGAAAGTTGTCCGATTCCGTTGGCAGCTATAGCTACTTGTTTGAGCAAGTTATTGATTCCGGCCACCCACTTTCTCTTGCTGTTTCCATTCTCACACTCAAATTCTATCAGGCCTTGCGCTGTTCTCAGCCCGAAGCTGCACCCGTATTTATTCCCTCTCTCCCTTTCCTGCCGCGGCCACGCCGGAAGTTCTTCGTACACACCATAAACAACACCTACTCAATTAATGTACACAATATATATACGTCAGTTTCAAAAACTCGGACCAAAGTAAAATTGTACCTAGAGGCCTATACAAGGCCCAAAAAGGCCCAATAAGCCACTTACAATCTTACATTGGACCCAAATATAAATATATAAGCATTGATGAGTGAAAGCAAAACGTACCTTTTCTTTTCTTGGAGATGGCACCCCCCATAAGCTTGCTTTTGAGCTTTACAATTACCTGCTATTTGAATAATTTTTCAGTTAAACCGGTAATTCTTTAATATTCTAACTTGTAATTTAAGTATTTTACCTGTGATTTTTTGTTTACGTAGACTGATACTTTCTTCCTGTGCAAAACCCCTGCAAAAAATGTTCAATTTGTTAAATATTTTGACCCTGTTACTGTATGCTCATGATCATGATCTGGTGTTGACGACAAATAAATAAATTATTACCTTTTCTTGTTCGCTTGAGTAGCTCTCCTTCCTTGCACCAAATATCAGGGCTACAACAAGTACTCTTCTCGTAAGGTATTACCGCAGCGTTGCTCCTAATTCCTTCTCTCTGTGATCTCTGCTTCAATGTTGCAGCTCCCCTCAAAGCTACCACCATACAATTCAATTCAACCATCCCTCTTTCAGATTTTTATATATAATATTTATTCAAAGTGATGAAATGAAATTAATTTGCCATCCTTAATTCTTTCTGACCTGTTGCAGCAGCAGCCGTTAAAGTCATCAAATCCCCTGGACTCGTCATATCAACGGCCGACTCAACGGCAGCCACCACCTGCTCGTGGTGGGCCCCAGATAGCTTGGCCATCTCGATGCAATGCGAAGCAAGCAACTCTGTTGCCAAGGCCATGGCAGCATTCATTTTTGTTGCATCAGTTTCAGTGTTAGCAACGGTCGTTGAAGCCACCGCAGCAACAGCCGCAGCAACCCCCGCCACAGAAATGGCGGCATGCAGTTGTGCTTGCTCTGCTCGCGCTCTCTCCTTAGTCTTTTCATTGCCTTGTCTGTGGTTATCCTTGTAATGGAACCAACCTCCAATTGAATGGTGATGGGTTGAGTTCCAGTTTCTGCAAGTCTGATAAGATGAAACTATATGCAGTAAGTTACTTTTTCATAATACCTCTTGCTTAATTGTTAATTTTAACTACATTTGGCAATTGCTTGCTTTTGTTTACTGGGTTAGTTATAAATTTGAATCTTACGCGCTTCTGACGACTGTTCCAATCATCACCGGAAACCGCTGCTGCGAGCGTAACAGTCTCTGGAGCCACCATCTCCGGCAGCCTCTCCACCACAAAATTCCTTTTTCGATTCCCAGAAATTAGCACCTTTGATAGTCCAGAAGTCGACGCACTCCACGATCTCGCGAGAAATTTCATTGGCTCCATGGATATCTCGGGCACTGCTATTTTGTTGACATCCCTGCTTTCTCTGTCCTCGTCTCCACTCTCTAAACTCATCACAAGGTGAAGGTGGTCTCCCCTCTTCTTTCTCCCAAACAAGTATCTATTCTCCATTGTTGACAGGTTTAATTAATTTCGTTACTACAAGTGGATTGTGGATTGATTGATTGTCTGAATTGCAATTGTATATTTATAGCTAGGGAAGGGAAGGAGGCTCCACTGAGCGCGGAATTCACATCCTCCCCGGTACCGTAAAAGATCAATTACTGGATCTGGACCGTTCTTTTTAACTTGGCACGAATCTCAAATCCCAATAATACTGCTCCTGCGCTAGTCCGAATTTCAAAGCAGCTGAGAGTTAATCTCAAACCGTAAAGTGAAGAGAATCTTTTACGGTAATGGAGAGAATACTTGTCCCTGAGCACGAGGAGGCAGAGAATGTGGGGGTTTGCAGGGGAACAAACTGTGGACAAAAGCTGCCTCTCTTTCAAATCTTTTCATTTTTATATATTCTCTCTGTAGTCTGTACTTCGTTTTAATTATTAGTGCTAATTTAATTAACGTTGCAAAATTCAAACTGTTGTGAGTTGTGAGACTGATGTGTACGAATTAGTCAAATTTATTTTTTTGGTGACCGTGTTAGAAAATGGAGCCTACCGCCTACGGGACAAAAGCTCCTGATAAAATGGCTTGAGCTCAGAGCCCGTTTAGGTTCCGAGTAAGCTTAGCTGGGGTACATTAATTAAGAGTTTAAAATATTTATAAGATAAATTTACTTTATGCGGTCAAACGTGTCGATGCTTCATTGCTTCATTGGGTTTAAGAAACCTTGTTACTTTACTACTTTGATCCCTGCGACTGCGAGGTCGGTTTGTTGCTTTCCATTACATGTACAGTAGGCAGTAGCTGTTCAAATTCAATGGATCTCTAATGAAGAACCATTAACCGACCTTTGTCTAACAGCTGATTCTGTGGTTAATTATATAATGACAATGCTTTATCCTGTTAACTTGAATGGAACAAAATTTTCTTGGATGATTTCTCCAGATCCTAATTTATAATTTTTTATTTCCACAGATTCTCCAAACTATGGTTTCATGAAAAACGGTACCCTCGCCCCGTATATTGGCCTCAGGGGCGGATCCAGGATTTTCGTCAGGGGGGGCAAAAAAATATCGAATCGGATTTAAATCCATTAACTAATTAGGTACTCGACAAAAAACAATGCTTTAACTTATACTTTTTAATGCTTTGACTTGTAATTTCTGATGATCTGACTTATAATTCTAATTACCAATTAAAATTCAACATATTTATTTCAATTTAAACCCTAAATTTAACTCGAATTACAAATTAAACGTCTAGAGGGGGCAAAAAAAATCCAGGGGGGACAAAGTCGGTCAGAACCGATAAATATCCGCTAAAACTCAAAATCCAGAGGGGGCAGCTGCCCCCTGGACTACACTGGGTCCGCCCCTGATTGGCCCAGACAATAATTAATTACTTCCTATTCCACTTTTGATCAATGCTCAATTTTTCCTTGTTCGGTGGTCAAAGCGGGGTCTCATTAATTTCTGAGGTTGGAATCAATAGGGTCCTTCCGTAATGAACTTTTCATTCCATGCTATATTTTCGAATTTGTTTTTGCTTGATTTGCAAGCAAAAAGTATAAGAAAAGGAGGTAGTAATAGTATGGGACCAAAATGTGGCATCATCGCTTCACGGTCACGCTCGTGGTCACAAGGTCGGACCAAGCCGCAGAATTTGTTCCCTTCAACGCTCTTGCTCAAAATTTTCTCTTTAGTTTTTTTTTTTTTTAGAATGATGACTAGAAGAGCCGAACAACCAATAAAAACAGAGTTTGTTTATAATAGTAATTTAGTTCAAAATATTATAAAAGAGAGAAATAGAAACGAGTGCGTGCATGCCTAGGCAACTGATTCCCTAACAATGTAAGCAGGTAACAGGGGAAAGAAAAAGCCACTTTTAGTTCTATCACAACTTTATTTCCGGGATGTAAAAGTTTATTTCTTATTTAAGAAAAGGCACTTTCAAGGAAATAGTTTGATTAATTTATATTTCATTTTAAATAGTTAAAAAATATTACTTTTTTATTTAGCGCGACTTTCAACAAATTTTTGGTGGTGATTTGACGAATTTTCAACACTGTTTTGCTAACTAAATGGTGCTCTTGCGAGGAAAAAAGAAGGGATTTTAGTCTTAAGAAAATTTTAAACCTACCGGATTGGTTCGGATTATGATATGTCGGCCGAGATGCATTAACTCAAAAGTTGAGTTATTGCAGAAGATGCGGACTCAAAAGGGGGCAGGGTGGTCAGTGACGGAGCCAGTGTAAAGACAGAAGAGCTGGACAAATATATTTAAAGTATATTTTTAAAAATATTTTTAGAAATATGTTAATTTGAAAATAATTACAATATTATGGTTTTATAAAAAAATTGTAAAATATTTCATAATAATTATAAGTACATAGTTAATTTATATAATTATAGAGGTTTGCTCCATTCTAAAAATCTCATGCGCAGTCTCCGTCATGGATGGTCTAAATTTAGATCACCCCAGTAGCATAAAAGAGAATCTATTAGAATTAGTGGATCCGGACTGTTCTTTTAATCTGGAACGAATCTTAGAGGAGACTCTTACATTTTCTATAGGCACCGAATTGAATTAAGCTTGATTGAGAGAAAATCTGAACCGTAAAATTGTGGACTCAATTTACAATAACAGAGAATACTTGTTGGGATGGTCTCGGGGCCTAAATGAGGATCTCCTTATGAAGATTGAAGAGTGTGTGGAAATTGGTCATAAATTACAATGCGCACCATGGGCCCATGGGTGATATGCATTGTGAATGGTAATTAGGAATGCTTGATGTTTGGGGAATCATGGTTAAAATTGACGACTGACTTGGAAAATTTGAGGCACAGTCAGGAGCAGAAAGAACTGTCCGGATGAGTGAGCTAGCTCATAGATGAAGAAGCGCATGCAAGTGTGGAATTTCGACGCATTAATTGTTAGCTGATTTTGGTTTTGCAACTGCGCGCTCTATGGAAACGTAGCATCTGACTCTAGTACTCTAAAGCCAATATATGATGACAAACTGATTTAATTTCACTAATTACTCTACAAATGTGCATGGTGGATGGGCTTATTACCTGAGCTAAGAAGGCCATACCAGTTGCTGAGTTGCTCAGGCAATAGCCAGAAGAATAATTGCACATGTCGAAGCCATATGCAAAGTTTTTGGGCAGGCAGAAAAGACGGTGATGAATGCAATTTTTCAATGTCAATTTGCGAGAACTGCGTGGTTGATTCCTCCCCTGGGACTTGGAACTGATAAAATACAAAGTGACTGTGTCTCGGTACACATCAGAGCAAATGAATCAGGTAATTGGTAAATCTATTTTTAGTTTTTTCGTGTGCATGATGTGGGCAATCCGGAGAGTAAGCAGTGACTTAGTGTAACTTTTACCTCTTAATTTTGTATATTGTCGAGTAAAATTTTTGAATGAATGATCCAGTTGCTTAATTTTTTCTCAGATGTAAATTAATGAATATTATCAATTAAGTTACTTTTACAAGCAAATGAAAGAAATTATCACAAAAACATACTTCCCAAACAAAGCATAATCTCCCATACAGAGCCTAAATCATCATTCATTTATATTATCTTATATAATTCTACAACCTAACACATATAGATACACAGCACAGTAAAAATCACACTAGCACTGCCTCCCCTGCTCCATTGCCGGGCTGTGGAACATCCGACTGAGGAGATATATATGGATACACCAGATTTTGGTGCACAAGCGCAGCCAGAGAAGCACCGAGAAAGGGGCCCACCCAATACACTGCCTGATTTTGGAAATCACCACTAATGACAGCAGGCCCGAAGGACCGAGCCGGGTTCATGGACCCACCAGTCAGAGAACCTGTCGCAAGCACCCCTGCACCTGCCACTAAGCCGATGGCAAGAAGACCTCCATTGCGTGATTTTTTGCTGCCATTTGTCAGTCTGGGATCACAGGCTACATGAATTGTATAGACTAGCATGAAAGTGGATACACATTCCAAAACAGCCGCCCCAAATCCGGTCATCTGTGTTGCTATCTTGGTTGTCGGAATGGCCTGAACAAAAACATTTTCTAAAATATATGTATGAACAATATAATTGAATAATAATTTAAAGTAATGCATATATCCATAGAAATTATTTCAAACTTTGAGAGAGATTTAATACTGTCAACAGCAGTGTAAGGATTAATTAGCTTGTATATTTGTAAAATATACTAGTGAATGGTGAAGTATGATCAGGAACAGAGAATAAGTATATACCATAAAATTACCATACCTGCATAGTATCACAAAAATAAATTAACCATACAAGATGAAACCGATATAATGGCATAATATTTAGTTTAAATAATATAACTAACAACTATTTATCCACTTACAACTAAAATTGTTTATTATTAATTACTAATAGGGCCCTTAAAACAGATATAATTAATTATTTATACAATAAAAAATATATCTTTCAGTTACCTCAGAAGGTTAAAATGGCCCTTTTGCTATAAGCATAATTTTAGAATATATGAGCAAGTTAATTGGATAAAATGAAAATGACACACCTAGAAAGGGTTAGACTGTGATGAATTTAGTAAGATTTACATGCTTTGAGCCCTTCCTGACTTTCTGTCAAGACTGCAATTCATTTTTCCTTCATTCTTCACTTTGTTTTGCGTTTTTATTTTGAGGAGTGTGAAAAATTATCATGTTACGTAATCTACTGAAGTATATCAGATCAACATAAATTCTAATTTTTGTACAATTAAATATTATTTTTCTGATTTGGAAGTTCTTAACTTGTAATAAATGCTTAATTTTTTTTCTTGAATTAAGAGTTTGATGTAATTGTGTAAGTTGCATTTTCTTTTATTTTTTTATTGCAACAATTCACACAATTTACTCGGAAAACAAGTGTTATACAGAAAGGATGTGGTTCTAACTTGGTCCGCAGAGGCAACCCGTAGGAGGAGGCAAGCAAGGGTGGCGGCCACCATTTGAGATATCCAATAAAAGATAGCAACAGGTACAGAGATATGGCCACCTAACGCGAATGCAAAGGTGACAGCCGGGTTGACATGGCCACCAGATACGTCAAACGCCATAAAAACAGCAACAAATAATGCAAACCCTTGAGCGGTCGCTGTTGCAATAAGCGAAGAAGCATCGGATGTGGCATCAGGATTAAGCATCCCTGTTAAAAATAAAAATAAAAATTTAGGAACCAGACACATCTCTTTTTGTGAAAATAGAAAAAAAAAATGATAAGATGCATGACGAACGAGCACAGATGGCAGAGCCGACAGCAATGAACACGAAGAAAAAGGTTGAAATAGACTCGGCAACATAGGAGCGGAGTGCAGGGGCAGAGAAGCACTGCTGAAAAATGGCCCGCATGTCAGAAGCCATTTTCTGAGATGAAGTTGTTGAGAGGTTTGAAATTTAATAAAATGGATTATGGATGAAAGAAACAAGGATATGTTTGCTGGATTTAATATTTGGGTAAAAGAGTGCGAAAAAGAGAAGCAAGGGATGCGACCAGGATAGATTTGAATGAATAGGCGCGATTTGTACTGGCTTCTAACAAATAAAACTTTTTATTCAAAAATAAATCATAAAATATATTCTAAAAATTTACGAAACGATCGAAAACTAAAAGGTGCATAAGAAAAGAGCAATTCCGGATTATTTATCTTATTTGAAAAGAGTGCATAAGAATATGCGCTCATCCGAAATTTCTTTTCCCGAAATGGGCTGAACTGAACTGAAGTACCCAGAAATACCGCTTCTTTTATTTAGTAATATAAATGTAAAATGCTATATAAATAAAATAATTGAAGAGCTTTAAAACTAAAAATATCGCAATTATTGTTCGCCGACATCTCAAGCTTAATGCAACGCATTATTTATATTCGTAGAGGATAGGAATAGTAGGGGTGAAAACAGGTCGGATATTATCCGATCGAATTCGGATCTGTATTCAAAAATTAGATATGGATATCTGATATTCGAATATTCCGATATGAGGAGGGTTCAAAAGCCTTTATTTTTTGTGCCTACACCATGCCTCCATTTTTAAAACGTTAATAACTCAAAATTTAAATCATAAATGTCAAAATAAAACTGTTAGATGTGATCTATTTTATTTTCTCTATGTGCTCATAAAAAATATCAAATTTCGGTTTTGTTTTTATGTGAATCAATAAGTTGAAAAATCAACGTTTAGAAATTATCCACATTAATACGTTTTAACAAGCTCTGGATGACAACCAAAACAAAGTTAAATTTTATAATTTTTTACACGTGCATAGATAAAATGATGTAGATCATATCCAATGGTTTTATTTTGACCTTTAAATTTTAAATTTTGAGTTATTAAAGTTTTTAAAAACGGAGGCATGATGGAAGCACTAAAAATGGAGGCATTTGAACCCTCCTCTTCGGATATATATAGATACAGATATAATTTTAAATTTTAATTATCCGTATTCAAATAGTAGATATATATCAAATAATTTAATATATATTATGAAAAAACATATGTTATTCATCATTATAATTAGAAAAATATTATGGACTTTTGTATATTTTAATAATAATTATATGTTTTTAATAAATAATAGTATTGAAAAACAGATATCCAATCCGTATCTGTATCCGTCTAATATCCGATTCGTATCTGTATTCGAAAAATAAAAACGGATACTTTCACTTCTAGATAGGAGCTACTGGTTGCAAAAAAAAAAAAAGGAATTGGAGTCGAAAGCTTTGAAACTGGAATAAATATATAATTTACATATATTTTTGGACCTTAGCAGTGATATATCTATCATTTGCTCATGCCAGAAAGGGAAAAAGATAGAACAATAACATGAACACAATATGTACCAATTTACAAAGAAGATACGTTACGATGATAATAAATTTATGTGACTGTCGGTTACGATTGTCAGAATATACAAAGTTATTAGTATTTTTTATGTTTAAATATATTGTGCAGAAAAGTTTCATGCAATTTAAATTTTGATTGTTATTCATCGAGCAAATTTGAAAAATTAATAATGCAATTTTATTGGTATTTTATTCATAACTAAATACTTTGGAAATAACATTAAATTTAATACACAACTTGTGTAAAATGTAGAAAATATACCTATAATTTTTTTAATTAATATTCGTTTTGTTCAATTGTTATTGTCAAATATTGTATTTCCTTTGGAAAGAAGGGAACACGATACCCATTAAGAATAATAATAATACTCATTTCGTGATTGACCTACTAACCTGAACCTAACCTTGTAGTGGTTTGGACTGAAATGAAATATCCTGACATGATAATCAATTTTTACCATATAAAAAGAAGAGTAATCAGCTGGTCAAAAAAATAATTGTCAAAATAATAGAATATAGAATGACAATCAATCTTTATTATACAAAAAATGAGTATTCAATTGATAAAAAAAAAGGAAGAATAAAAAAAGATAGAACATAGAATGATAATTATGGGTTGTACGTAGTATTGTCAACATGTTTTGTATTTACACTGCTACGTACGTACACTTAGCTTTATAAGATACTACCATTAAGAATAATAATACTCATTTGTAACACATTAAATTTTCAAAAGAGTTGATTTGGATAAATATAGTTCTACTTAATTAATGGTGGTATAAATTTGGAGAAACCTGGTTGCAAAGTACCGATCAAATTATTCATGTGACCTAAGTGAAATCTAAAATTAGAAAATAGACTCGAAATATTAATAAAATATAATAAGGACAAAGCTAGTAATTAAAAGCCACTAAGTAGCTATTTGTGTTTCTATTCACAATGAATAACGTTAACTAAATCTAATTTAGGTTAAATTAAACCTCAATTCTACTATTAGTGATTACTCTCAACTCTAATGTAATTATTAAACTGAAGATTGATTGAGATTCATTAGAGCTCAGACTAGACTTAAATTTCATTAAAAAGTTATGACCTGATTTATTTTGTAAAATCATAAAAAAAATCTCTAACTGAAAGGTTAACATTTGATTTACTCTCATACCTAAGATATAAATTACAAAAGTTATATTAAATGTATTTTTACATATATTATATCAATAGTCCTTAACAATTTAACATGAAGAACAATGTGAATTGGAAAATACAACTAAAATATATAAATAGTACATTTTTCACACACAATTCATTTTATTCATGACTTAAAAGTATGTATTGATTTTAAAATCACATCAAAATTATGAGAAGAATCTAACAATTGAAGAATAATACTGTGGAAAAGAATAACCACTCAAGTCTAAAAGTCCAGTTTCTTAACGGGTCAAATTTACATTTTTAGAGCTTGTTTGGCCAAACACTGTGCGCGTGGGAAAAAAAAAATTCACTCAGACTTTGCGAATTTCAGCCCACTCGCACAGTGTTTCGGCCATTCAGAAATTTCCATTCTCGTTCCCATTTCCGTTCCCTTTAGACGGCCGAACAGGCTCTTACTTCTTATGTTTTTTCTTCCTGATCGGTCATTTTTCTCACGAAATAGAATGAAAAAACATTTAAAATTAATGTTAAAATTAGGAGATGAGATAAATTAAATGATAAGCAGATCAAAGTTTATTAAGCCTTATGAGCACGACCCCTAGTTTATCACTGTGTCTTTGTATGTGTGATCAGAGTCAAAATAATGATGATTTACGTAGGATTTTGGCTTAGGTTTTACATATTTTCTCACACTTATGTTTAATTTATTAGAGAAAAAGGCTACTGTCACCCTTCTTTATGTTTTATTGTAGAAAACAGGTTTTGGGACTATTTTACACCAAATGGAGCTAGAATCGGGTCAATCGGATCAGCGACGCTCATCGACTAAGTCCCTGTTACGGCCAGTATTGACCAATACGGACTAGGCCTAGCACAGACCAGAAGATAGCGCTGGAAGCATTTAAACCCTAACTGCCAAGGTCCTAATACGGACCGTATCACCTGATACGGCCCGTATCCGAAGGCATCTCTTGGGAAATAACTGCCGACAGCTGTTTCCAGATCAGTTTCTTAGCCTCCAATCAACCTCTACACGTCCCTACACTCCTATATAAGGCCCCTGGGCAGAAGAATACATCATCTTTGTAATTAGGGTTAGATTTGATTAAAGTGAGAAGAGAGGAGTGCTTGTAACCATGCCGTTCCGCGGCTAAGTTCCCTTTCTTAGGGCTAGGCAGTAAACCTTGTTACTCTTGATGTTTTGATATATATATTTCTGTTGATTATGATTTCTTGTTGTTGTGCTAAAATACTTTTGTGATTTATTATCTTTTCATCTAATTTCAATGATCTAGTTTGAGTCCGTTAGGGTAGTGACAGTACTTTAATGGTAAGAGAAACTATTTGTATGAATTAGCCTCGTTGAGATCTATTAGATTTATGTGAAGAAAACCTTAGCGGGGAAACCATAACCAGACCAACAAAACGCGTACCAAATTCCATCACATGCGTAAAGTAAATCGCAGTGATCTATGTAGTAATTTGGGGTATTTGAGATATCAGACATTTGCGTAAGGTAAATCGCAGTGTCCTATGTAGAATCTCGGTGAAAGATCTGTCATTCTTGCGTAACATAAATCGCAGTGACCTATGTGGTGTCTTTCATTAAAACAACAACAGGAAATCAGACGCAACAGGAATATATTGTCAAGGCGGATTGAGTGGCAATGGTGTGCCGAAACCCTAGAAATCCTCATCTCTATCTTTATTTTAATTACTTTTAATTGTTTCCTAATTTACATTGATCGACAAACATCTCTCAATTCTTTGTCTAGCCTTTCGAAAGATTGTGATTCGATCGCTCAAAGCATTGAACCAATATTTCCTGTGGATCGACCTCGAATATACTACTCGATAGGATTGTGCGCTTGCAGTCCGAACCGATAGCATTTCCGAGTTTATAAATATTAAAAGAAACATTGCTCTCTTTTGAGTGATCAATGTGGCGCTAAAATTAATTAATTTATAACTCAAAATTCAGACATAATATTGAAGAATGAAAACATAGACATAATCCCAATTCGTAGTTATCATACAAAATTTTTATATTTACACCATAATTATATTAGAAATCTGACTTATAAAATAAATTTAGACTTATATGAGGTGAAATCTAAACATTTTTTTAAAGAGTACTCTTACAACATCTAAATTATCACAAATACCATTTCAATCAGAACAAAAATTAATGTGAAATATTAACCTCGTTCTCTACATTAAATATGTCGAATAATTTGTATTCATTCGAAACCATCGGCGTGGTCCTTTACTCCTTAATTTATTAATATAGAACGATGTATACATCTCGATGTCTTGTACTTACCGTTTTTTCCCCTTAAGAATGTGAGTTTATAATGCAACGGAAAAGAAACAAGTTCAATTTTTTTACATCTCAAATTATAAATGAATAAAATTATTAATTTTCTATGCACAGTTCACTCTCTTTCTTCTTCGCTCCCTTTCAATTTTTTTGATTTTGGAGTAATTTTTTTTTTTTTGGTTCTTACATGGCCCATAGGCCTACAAAATTTCTTCAAACTGAAAACTGGTTCTTTGCTACCCCAATTGTCCCACCCATACATTCTTCCATGTTTTGCTAGCCTATGTGCTATAACGAGATTTGGATGGTCTCTTGAGCAATGTACTGTAGCAAGTTTGTTAGTCCCGTTTTTTAAATTTTTTTCTCTTTTATCTTGTCCTTTTCAAGTTCACATCCTCTCAGGTATCTGAAAAGAAAATCTTTTAGAATTAGAGGATCCGGACCGTTCTTTTTAACTCGGCACGAACTCAAAGCCTAATAATACTGCCCTTTGTGCTAGCTCGAATCCCAAACCGGCTGAGAACAAATCTCAAACCGTAAAGTTAGGACAATCTTGTACCTGGGATGATATTGATCCGTCCTTTCCTTCCCTCCCTTCCTCTTCTCTAGCTAGATATGCAATTTTTGAAGCACAGTCTAACGCATGGTTCTAAAAATCAGAATCGGAATCGAAATCGGATAGTCGACCCTTGACACAAAATCGGAGGAATCGGTCGGAATCGGCCGAGTCAACTCGGAAACTCGGATTTTTATTAAAACACTTGTTTTGTATAATAAAAATAGGAAAAAAAATTATAAAAAAAATATTTGTTCAAAAATAATGCTTAGGAAACTTTTTACATTAATATAATCTACTAATAAAATAAAATATGAACATTTAAATTAAAAAAATCACAAAAATAAAAACTTAAAATTAAAAATAATCACGGGTTCATCACAGCTCACATCCTCAGTTCTTCACATTAGATTTTAGCTTGTATATTAAGTCCACTTTTTAGACAAAAATAATTCAATAATATAATATAAACATTGCCGATTAAAAAAATTCAGTCCATATTTTCTATTATTATTATTATTATTATCATCATTTTTTATTATCATTATTATTATCTTGCTCTAATTAAACAACGTAATAGTTCAAGTAATGTTCCCTTCAAATTATGTTTGTTATAGAGATTTGGCAATTAGTGTGGCAAGTCGTAATATGTTCCGTATTTTTGAATCCATATAGAAAAGAATACCGAAAAATTAATAATTGAAGAAAAATTTGGTGTTTTGCACGTATAATTAATTGAACAGGAATATTCTAGAATAATATTTGAAGAATCGTCTACTTATTTTTAAATTGCCGATATTTTTATTAATACCCCAAAAAAAAAAACAAATTATCAAATCTGCCCCCACCCCAAACTTATTTTTAAATCTACCCCAACCGCCCGTCCACTGGGCGGTCCAATTTTCCCACCTGACCGCCCAGCAGCTGGGCGGTCCGCTATTATTATTTTTTTTATGGCGGTTTTATGTTTTAATTTGTTTGAATGTTTTATATTAAATTGTTGTAATGATTTGTTTGATTGTTTACTATATTAAATTGTATGATATATATTTATTATTTGTTGACGATTATATTTTTATAATTGACGATTATTTTTATATGTTATGTAATTGTCTAGCTTTAATATAATTGATTAGTTTTATATTTAGTTTGTTAATGTTTAAATGTTTTTAAATGGTAAGTCTAAATGGTAAGTCTAAACAACAAAAGTAGGTAATCTAAATGGTAAGTCTAAACAAGAAACATAACAGTCCAAACATGAAATATAATAATCCAAACATAAAATACTAGAAACCTATCAAACTAAAAAAATATAAAAACCCTAACGGCGATGACGAGGGTGAGGTCCGGAGAGCTCCAACCTAGTAGGTGCATGGCGGTCCCTCTGCGACGGCGGACGCCTCTGGGGAACCTCATCCACCTGCATGTCATCGTGTACGGCCTCGTGCGCCCATGGGTCCTCCCCCAGGTGTAATGCATGCTCCCCATGGATCCCCGGCTGTGTACGCAACACCCACGGATCGGCCTCCCAAGTAGGAGGATACGTGGCCGGAGGTGGTGTGCCAAATATAGCAGAGGCAAAGCCATCTGCAGTCTGTGCCCCACTCCCACTGGCCTCGCCATCGTGCTGTCTGGGCTCCATATACTGCGGTATGTGGGAGCTAGCTGGCTCCCATCCGCCCTCATCTCCAGTGAGGTCATCCAATGAGAAAACGGCGGCGGCGGCGGCAGCTTCATCTTGTATGTAAACAATGTTAAATTAGAGACATAGAAGTAACGTGTAAATTAATTAAATAATGAACTTTTGCTACCTCGGTCTGCTGCACTGGAACTCCATGCTCGTTGTAGTACGCGTTCCACGCGTTGTTGTTCAACACTCATTGGTGGATCGCCCACCCCGAGTCATCATCTGTAGAAATGAAGATAAATTAATAAGAATGATCTTTTAAAGAGATGCTTAATAATGATCATTTGTATGACATATTATTACCTGTAGGAGGTGGCGGCATCTCCTCAGCGTAGATAGGAGCTCTAGGCTGCTTCGGATCTGGTGGTGGGGCCTTTATCTCGCGCCAATTGATGTCCTCTCCAGCATCGTGCAACATACCAACCAGGCGCCCGTCCCACCCAGAGTCCTCCACGATCGGTGCACTGTGTTGGAGCATTTGACATCCTATCGCTCTCCAACTTTTTCTCGCCATGCACACCAAGCTGTGTGCCACTCCTCTAATAGCGGTCAAAATCTGCACACAATGTATTTTCATTATTATTATTAGAAGATGAATAAATAACTACAATTTTTTAAGCATGTCAGTTTCATTTAAACATACCGAACGAGCATGGATCGGGCCGAAAGGCAAGTAAGTCCTAGATCCGTCACCCGTGAGTCTCCGTCGAAGAGCATCACCATAGTCCCCCTGTAGATAAACCGTCGGCATGCCCCATCTCTGGTACCAGACTAAGTATCGCAATCTCCAAGGCCCGACCGGCATAGGGGCATCTGGAGCTGGAGGCGGGGTCCATAAGTGATCCTCCGGCCTTGCAGCACGCTGGTAATGCTCCTAGAAACACGTGCTCCAGTCGACTTTGGGCTTGTTGTGTTTAGTGCTGCAATATAAATTAATTAGTAACGTGTATGGCTGAACAAGTAATAAAATAAACAAACAATAAGGCAGTGGGTAGTTACCTGTGCAGCTGGGTGGTCTGCTGCTCGCCCAACTCTGGAAAATCAGGGACATAGGCATCCAAGCCAAACTGACGGGGCACTCGATCAGGATAGTGATACTCAACTATCCAGAAGCATACGCATGGCCCCCGATAAAACGAGAGATATCTCTGCTCTAATGTCAGCTGGCACAGAAGGCCTCGATCGTAGAACAGACAATAGGGGTACCAGGTGATGCTCACCTCGTGAAGCATCTGGAGCTGACCCCGGACATACAAAATCCCCACGGACCTCCCCCTGCCCGTGTCCTCGTATGTGTGGGGAGTACCCCATATGGCACCGTACCCCGGACGTCTCTCGGGGTCATCTCCCATCCATAACCCCGCCTGAGCTGGAGGAACAGGTCGACACACCGGTATATGTGACCAGGACCACTGCTGGAGTAGAAGAAGCGGTCCGGCAATCTGCTTGTTCGTCGCCTAAATTTTGGACATGCGGTGCACTTCTGGTAAATATGGAACCCTAATATTTGTAATAAAAAAATTAAAATATTTGTACAAACTTACCAGACAAGCATGACACAAGCCCCGGTATAAGTGGGCGAGCACGGCTCTACCCTAGTTCCACTTCGACGGCCGCTGAATGTCCCTCAGCAGAGAGAGGAATATAATCAGGACTGCGTCACCGCTGGAATCGACAAACATGACGCTGCCACATAAATCCATGACAAACGCCCTCACGTACCTGTAATATAAATTAGAGACATAAATAATTACATTTTTTGTTGAATACATAACTCCATAATTTGCAACTGTTTGTGATTACCTCAGAATGACCCGCTCGTCAAGTGTATCGGGGGTGATCCTACGCCGGTGGAAGTAACTGCGGAGCGCCGCAAGACTAGTGCAGTATTGTGAATACCGGTACTCCTCCTCCTCCTCCTCCTCCTCCTCCTCCTCCTCCTCTCCTTTCTTCTTCTTCTGCAAGTCCGTCGGAGCGGCCCCCAGCAGCTCTAGTATCATGTGCAACAGGTCCGGATGGTCTGAGACACCACCGATGGGGTCGCCATCTATCCGTAAACCCCATAAGACGCTGACGTCACTTAGTGTGACTGTCATCTCCCCAACCGGAAGGTGAAATGTATGCGTCTCCAGTCGCTTGAATGGTGAAAGTTTGATTGTCACAGTGGAAAAATTAGTTGATTTGGGGATTTTGTGCGCAATGAATTGTTTATTCATACTTGTATTAAGATATTAATGTTGGTTTGGTTTATATGATTTGTTGTAGAATTTGAAGGCCTATGTGAATTTTTTTTTAGTTAATTGTTATTTTGATTGTACAAGTCTCTCTTGTATCAATGATATCGAATTAAGAATTAAGGTTTTATTTTTTAAATTTGTGTGAATTCAGATTAAGAATTTATTGTGGTATGAACACTTAGAATCAATAGTATTTATTGTTGTATGATGAGGTATAAATATATGATATATGAATTATTTACATTTGCATGACGATGTATGAATATTTGCAATACTTGATATTAATACTTATAAAGTTGATAGAATTTGTTAGATACAAACATTTGATACATGAACTATTCACACTTGCATAACGAGGTATAAATATTTGTAATGCTTGATATTAATACTTTCAGACATCATCCAGTGTCATATGGAAAAATAAATTGATAGAATTTGTTATATACAAACACTTGAAACATGAACTATTCACACTTGCATGATGAGGTATGAATACTTGCAATACTTGATATTAATATTTTTGGATGATAGTCATATGGAAAAAATAAATTGATAGAATTTGTTAGATACAAAACACTTGATACATGAACTATTCACACTTGCACGACGAGGAATGAATATTTGCTCAATGAGATATGAATACTTGCATGACGAGGTATGAATACTTGTGTGACGGACAACCCGAAAATATGTCATCATTTATCTCATTTGAAAAAGAAAATTGTGTAGAAGATGTTCCTCTTCCTCATGCAGTAGCGAGTTATTTGCAAAGAACAAAGCTTCATTAATGGTGAATTAGACCAGTGCGTACTAAATACTAAGAAATGACAGAAATTTTTTTTTTGAAAAAATTAGAGGTGTATGAATGAATACTTGATGTCTTAGGTATGAATACTTCAACGTGTATGAATGAATACTTGATATCTTAGGTATAAATACTTTAACGTATATGTATGAATACTTGATATCTTATGGATGAATACTTGAACGTATATGTATGAATACTTCAATGAAGTATGTTTTGTTTCATTTAAATGTTGTTTTTATTTTTTTGTTTGTAACATTTCAATTACATGATCTGTAAAATTTGATAGATTATTTTTGTTTCGACAGTGAAACATGTGGCAACTATTTTTTATTTTCAAAAAATAAAATTGAACTAGAAAACAATAAAGCAATGTTCAGTACTATTCGGCTGCTCTTGTAAAATTAATCGAGGTGTGCACATATGCTTGTAATACTCTTGATACATGAACTATTTACACTTATACGATGAGGATGAATACTTGCTCGATAAGGAATGAATACTTGCATGACGAGGTATGAATACTTGTGCAACGGACAACTCGAAAGTATGTCATCATGGATCTCATTTGAAAGAGAAAATTGTGTAGAAGACTGGTGGTTTTAGATTTGCAAAATTTCTCACGTCTCGTCAGAAATATTGGTTAGATTGAATGGAGAAAAAAAAAACCACATCTAAAAACGTGTAAAAAATGGGTGAGTGATGTGTCCAGGTTTTTTTTTTTAAATACTTGATATCTTAGGTGTGAATACTTGATGTATTATAGATGAATACTTGATTTATTATATGTGAATACTTGTGTGCGCCATTTGTACAATATTTCAGATATTAGGCGGTCCCCAAGTAGTTAGTAGTTATTAAAGTAGTTATTGACTGGGGATGAAACGGGAGATGGATTCCGGGGGATAGCTAGGCTCTAATTATAGCAAATTAGCAACCAATAGATGCGACTTAATTAACAGAAAGATAATTCATTATCCACTTCTCAGTTTGGTAAATCTTAAACCTGCAACATTCAAAATTATTTGTTAAATATTATGTGCTTATAATAATAATAAATCAAGCAACAAACCCCAAGAAAAATTAAGAGACAGAATGAACGAAGGAAATAAATCTTAATTACGCGATTTAGCAAAGGAAGAAAAGCGGATATTGCAAGAACAACATAATAATGTACACAATATGTACATTTATTAATTTAAACACAAGCACCAGATCAAACTTGAAAAGATATATAGGAGACCCATATCTATATATTAATTCCATGAAATGAAAACCGACTCATTCAACAAATCAACTGCTTCAAGGATACTCCTGTGCAACTGGTTGGTAAGATCCAATGAACACATCACCATAGATGAACCCAGCAAGGCCACCGCCGATCAGAGGCCCGACCCAGTAGATCCAGTTGCAGGCGAAGTTTCCAGCTGCCACAGCCGGGCCAAAGGAGCGAGCCGGGTTCATTGACCCACCGCTGAATGGTCCGGCAGCCAAAATGTTTGCTCCAACAATGAATCCAATTGCCATCGGGGCGATCGTGCCCAATGAGCCCTTCTTGGGGTCAGCAGCGGTTGCGTAGACGGTGTACACGAGTGCGAAGGTGATCACAATTTCCATTACCACTGCTTGAATCTCGAAACCGGCATCAACACCATGGGTTGGGATGGCCTGCACGAGAACATATATATCTCAGTTTAACTATCACCAATTTGTACCAGTTCACAAAGTACTTTGAGTATAGTTTACATGTTTAATTTTTGCATATGTTTGTTTCATTAAAAAGAGATGCCTAGTTATTTACATATCAATAATTGGGAGAGTTTCACTGGACTAATTGAACATTTATTATCAGAATGCATGCACTTGCAACTAATATATTCTTTGATTGGTCATCTAGCTAGAAGCTCACATTGACCTACTTTTAAAATATCAAATTTGGTTGATAATCTTAAAGTAATGATAATATAATTAATTATTGTAATTATTGGCACACAAACATGAGGTTTGAGTCTTCCAAAGCTCCTACATAATTTTCTCAAAAGCCAGTCTATAATGAATTAACTAGAATGCTAACTAACAGTAACAGGTATGTATTTAATCAATTAATTTATTTTATGATGAAACAAGCACATGCTAGCAAACAAACAATAACTTACCAAGCCGCCGGTAACATACTTCAAGAGGAGGCAGGCAACGGAGGCACCGAGGCACTGAGCGATCCAGTAGAAAATTCCGGTGAGGATAGTGATGTTGCCGCCGACGGCTAGACCGAAGGTGACAGCTGGGTTGAGGTGGCCACCGGAGATGTTAGCAGCCATTGAGACTCCAACAAAGAGTGCAAAAGCATGTGCTATGGCTATGGCCACAAGCCCGGCAGGGTCCAAGGCTGCATCTGATGTGAGCTTGCCTGTTATGTGTAAATAACAGTTTAACTTCTCTGATGAATTGACCATGTTATATATATATATATATATAGCAAATGAATGAGAATAGTTGACTAATTAGACAATAGATCAAGCAGGTTTAACTTTAATCAATGATGATAAATTAATCTACCGGCCGTGCCTTTCATTATAATAAACTTTCTAAATAAACACTATATACCTCACCAACTCAGCAAGACTATATCTCATATGTACGTGTTATTTAACATGTAATTCTACAATTTGGCTTAGTAACTCTATATATGATTTCAATTTTGAACCTAGCTATAGCTCTTTTAAATCGTGATATGAACTATTAATGTACGTAGACAATATATAAATGAAGAAATATAAATCTGATTACCATAAGCGATGGCGGAACCAACACCGGCAAAGACAAAGAGAAGGGTGGCAATGAACTCTGCCAAGTAGGACTTGATGGATGTGACACTGAAGGAATCACCTATGCTTCCAAATGTAAGCTTCACCATTTTTGCTAATATCTCTGTCTCTCTCTCTCTCTTTGTTAAGCTTGACTGTACGCTAATCAAGCTCATTAACTCTGCTTTATATACAAATGAAACTGGGCTTTTGCGCAATTGGTACATGGGCCAGGCCTGCTCATGGAACAGTCTAGATGATTTTTTAAAAGATTAAAAAATGATAAGACGGTGGGATATGACAACAGGGGAGGCTATAAGAAAATAGAAATCAAGTGATGATTGAGAGCCGGCCAACCGCCCCCCAATTTGATTAATAAGCTGCGGGATTAATGAGCTTCAACACAATTCTTAATCAACAATAATTTGCTTTTCATAATTATGCATTTTTTTTTTAGTTTTGTTCAGTATTGAGAGGTCGAAAGTTCAGCAAACCGATCAAGCAAATCATTTTTGTTTAACAAAGTGAGAATTATTTAAATTAGAGTGTTCATTTCATAAATTATTGAGATTTCTAATCTGACGTGACGATTTCTATTTCAATTTCAGAGATATACGTCATTTTTTTTATTTACAAATTATTCGGCAAAATTTCTTATTAAGAAACCATTTCTAATCACTATGTTGGCGAAATGATTCACTCAAATTCTTTCTTTCATGTTTCTTTGATGCTCTAAAATTAATTTTAAGGATGTGAAAGTTTAAAATTTAAGAGAGACTTTAATTTCTAAACAGTGATCGATAGTTATTTAGAAATTCATTTTAATTGCTGGATGGAGATGCTCTTATAATTTTAAAAGCATGGCGTATTAATAATAATATTACTAATGTTATTATATGACTTCTATTATATCAATTGTTATAATTTTGAGTAATTTTAAAAATACACAATCATAAGATTATTTTTTTTTAAATTATATATTACGACCAAGTAACTTTATATCAAACTAATTATTTAAGTATTTAAAAAGTATTACATATTTGTTTAAAAAATACTTAAATATATAAAAAAATAGATTTTAAATAAAACTTAATAAGTGAACTTATGACTTGGATGACTGGACCACATCCAGTGTCATATATTATCGGCTACATTTAGGTTTTTTTTTTTTTTAATCAACCTATATTTAATTGTACCCCCTTATGGAATTCTTCCCGCTTTTGGATAACCATATAAAAAAGCGGGCAATTTCTTGGCGAAACCAATGACAATGACATGTTACAAACAAGTTACATCCATAGTTACAAAATTTGCAAATTATTCACGAATAATTTGTTTTTTTGTGATGATGAACTGAATGCCGAATTATTCAGTTGACCGAACTTTGGCCGAATTATTCCCGAATAACTTTTCCCAAATTTTACGAATTATTCGTGAATTTTTCCCATAACATTTTTTTTTTGTTTTTTTGCTTCCTTGTAGGACTAAGATCTCTGATCCGGATAATTGTGAATTATTTCCGAACCCGAATAATTCATGTGTCACTATGGTTACATCTATTCTAATATATAACAATACTTACAATTTTTTATTTTAAGGTTTTTTTGCACTTTGGACCTTAAGTTGTGCAAAATTTGTAAACTACGTTATAGTGTTGTAAATAATGGTATGCACTCGTCGGACGGACAGGGTACCTCTAAGCGATTAATCGGAAATAATCGGAAATAATCGACCATAATTGAAAAAAATCGGCCGATTAATCGGGAAATTTCTTAACGGTTTGGTCACCGCCAATGACTAATCAGCTGATTAATCGGCCTAAACGGACTTTTTTTACAACACTGCTACGTCCTTTATGTCATTTGAGTTCTGATGAATTTGAAGAAGATTTTAGCAAGAAATTTTTTATTTAGATCAGGTAACAATTCTAGCATTCTATATGTCGAAATGTTCCTAGCGCGTTGACCGAGATGCATCTCTTAAAAAACACACAAACACAACGCACCCGGTGCACTCTCTCTGAATTTTAGCACAATGTGTTTATATCTGTAATAGTATATTTTTATATAAAGCATAAGGAGCTTTTAAAATTATGAAACATTTTATAGAAATGTAATGCCCAACCGGTTGTCATAATTATTTATACTAAAACAACAATTTAGAGTAGAACTAGGATGTTCTTAATTTCATTAAGTTATTTTATAAATTCAACTCTAAAATCTATTGAATTGACTTCAAATGACGAATTTGAATTGTTGAAACTCATCTACCTTACGAGATGCGTCTACATATGAAAATTTTAAACTTTGGAATTAATTTAGTATACAGTCAAGCGGTCAAAATTAGAAGGTTTATAAATTAATTTTAATGCATTTATTTTTTTAACGTTTCTTTACCACTTGACTCTATACAAAATTAATTCGAAAATTTAAAATTTTCGCATATAAACTCATTACTCGTAAGGTAGATGAATTTCAACGGTTTGAATTCGTCGTTTGAAATCAATCTGATAAATTTTAGAATTGAGTTTATATAATATAAACTGGCAGCTCCTGCCATGATTCCTCAAAAAAAAAAAAACCCAATTTATAATGAGTAAGGCTATAGTACTATACATAGTGCAGGTCCGTACTATGAACTAATATTTTCATATTCAAAATCTAAACAATCGATCATTATCGTTCAACATGATCTCCATATAAAAATACACTTGTATATCAAATTTGATATTATTTAGAATGTTTTTACTATTTGTTTTAGATAGGTAAAAAATCAGTTCACCTAATTAAAAATTCTCGACCATTCAAAAGAAGTGATTTTCTACCTATCTAAAACAAATAGTAAAAAATTAAAAAAAATTAAGAACGAACATATTGATTTATAATATGCTATTTCCTCCAGTTAAAAGGCAGAGACGGTAACAGAAATTAAATAAATTAAATAAAATTTTGCCTCTGTGCTGCATGCTCTGATTTACATTTTGATACCAGAGATCAAATGACCTACTATCTTTTTGTCTTTTACGTTGGACTATTTGTAAGTGGAGGAAACAGAGGAAGAAATTGACTCAATCTGATTCAATATAATTGAATGGATCCTCTAAGGAGGAAGAGATATATACGGTGCTAAGAATTTTAATAAACATATTATATATATATTTTTTAAAAAGAATATAATGGTTTTAGTTGGTGGGCTATTGATAGTACAGATACTTGTTGTGCTACTAACTCAAAAAATCTATTGGATATGTTTCAAATGATGATCTAAATTATTGAAACCGATATAATTCACAAGTGATGTGTTTACATGTTAAATATATACATTTTTTAATTCACATAGTATAAAGTTAAGTGGTAAAAAATTATAAAAAATGAATACATTAAAATTAACTTAATTTTTTTTTTATTTGACCACTTAAATTTATACTAAATGAATTATTTTTTTTCTATAAATTTTGCATGTAAAAAACATTAATCTTCAAATAGATTGATTTCAATGATTTGAATTAGTCATTGAAACTTAGATAGATTTTGAGACTGTAACACGACATGTCGCTATACTATAAATAACAACAAGCTTAGCCAAACTCAAAATATAATTGCAAATGTTTATTTGACACCACTTTGGTTGTTTTTCTTAAACTATTTTAGAAATCCTTTTAGTACAGATTCTGCATGCTTTTCACCAAAACCGGGTTCATCTAAATCTAATCTAAACAAGTCATTACGTATAAAGGGATAAGAACTTTTTGCATGTGGAGGGTCACATGCAAAGCAAATGCCTAATTAATTCTGCCTCGATCAATTTCCAAACATTCTCTTCATCCTAATCAATTAATTTGTTTTAGGTGTCAATACTCAACACTAACATGCTATGTTCTGTCCTTGTTAATTTCTTGCATGTTGTTTCATTAAATAATTAATTAATAAATTATATTGACATTATTTAATTCATAATACTATGGTTGTTAATTAATTACCAATTTTATATGAACCTAGCTAGTGTGGTAGGTTATTGTTGTTTTAATGTGACAATGTCCATCTAAAACATTAATTAGAGACTTCACCAGAACCAACAAATGGTGAATTCCAATATTAGGTGTCTTAAAGTGGAATTAATTTTGACAGCAAATTCATCTAATAAATAATAGGTTTCATAGCACTTTGGCCTTATTAGGAGGTTGGCTCAATGGTACAGATTCTCTGTGGATGAAAATTATATATATTTTATGTGCCTGTGCCACTGATAGAGTTGTCTACTGGTCTGTAAGTGTAACCACTAATTGCCTAATTCAGACATGATTTTGACTTTTCTTGTTAGATCTGTAACTTCCAATATTGATTAGGTCATCTTTTGACAGTTTATATAAAGTATGATTGATTTGAATATTAAATCATGTCTGTATACAATATTAACGTGCCAGATCAGGCTCTACGGCTCTTAGATCAAGTGTGTATAATGAGTTGGGCTATTGTGTTTTACGAAGGAAAGAACATGTTTTACTTCATACTCATATTTTGAATTTCAAAGTTTAAAAATTGATCTGAATCGTTCATCATAATATTCATTTTGAAATGTGTTTGAGGATTAAATTTTATATTTTTGAAATTTTTTTACTATTGTTTTCAACATTATATTCATATTGAAATGTGTTTGAGAATCAAATTTTATATTTTTTGAAAACTTTTACAGATTGTTTTAGAATTTTTGAAAATATATGTTTTTTAATGGTTCAGAATTTTTTTTAAAAACATTGATTTTAAAAAATTGTAAAAAAAAAGTAGATTTTTTTCCAAAAATATAAAATTTGATCTCCAAATACATTTTAATATAAAAATTATAATGAACAGTTCAGATCGACTTTTTAAACTTTAAATACAAACATATAAATGTGAAATAAAATATGTTCTTTATTTCATCAAGCACCGTAGCCTAACTCTATATATTATTAGTATTATAGGTGGTATATACATATGCCTGCCAGAAAGTTCTGAGCCACAAAAAGAAGAGAATCTTTTGGAGTGATTAGTGAGCGATTTGTTTATTGTTGGTCAAGAAAGTCATGAGGCACGGGAATTGATTATAATTCGGATTATATATAAGAAAGAATGCTTCATGATAATTAAATCATAAGAAACAGTTGTCCTGAACAAGTGGATGTGCATACGTGGCTCTTAAAATGCCAGCGCTAAACCACTTTAAGGCAATTTAATGAACTTTATGAGACCAAAATTGCCTTTAGTGGAACTGGCGTACATGGTCCAACTTTTTTTTTTTTTTTTTTATTATTTCATTTAAAACATCTGAACTGATAACTACAGTTATGGTTGTGTGACTAAGAAATTAAAAGAAAAAATTGTATACAATTTGTTCTCATTGATAATGATAAATGATTAATAATTTTGGTTACCCGGAATTTTGATTGTGGTCAAAGATGCCTTAAAAATTATAGCTTCGAACCTTTTAGAGTTTCAAATGATGAAATTGAGTTAAAAAAATACTATTAAGCCATTGACTAATAAAATACGGTCGAAAGTTTCAAATTCTACGTCTGTAATTAGAGATGAATTGCAGGGAAGACTCATAAATTATTTTTGAGGAAAAATAAGAATCTAGCCCATATTTAATTGATAATTGCGGTTATAAAAGTTTTGTAGTTGCAAAATTAAGAAAAATACAAGACACTCAAACAGACTTGCGCTGAAGTAAGATAAATAAGATAAAGTAAAAGCTCATAAAGTAAAATCTAAAATAAAATGGAAATAGTAAATATAAAATAAACAAAATGTTGGATGATCAATATTCTCCCGATGGTTGATTCCGGCTGTATAACAGTTGCTCCACTTTCTGTATCAACGGTTCGTGGATCTTTGTTTCGGGAGCAGCTTGGGTCCGATGCCCATCGGACCCAAAGTGGGTTCGATGGGCTCTATGACCGTCCGATCTGCTTTAAGATTCACTCCAGAACTTTCGCGGCTTCTTTAATTTACGTGCGCACGGATCTTAAAGCAGATCGGACGGTCATAGAGCCCATCGAACCCACTTTGAGTCCGATGGGCATCGGATCCAAGCTGCTCCCCTTTGTTTCATCTTTGAAAATCTATGTACATCTTTCTCTCTAAATGACAAACACTCTCACAAGTAGAAATCCTTTCGGCTTTTTGCCATAATGTAGCCGCAAAATGGCCTCACTCATCCGGATAAGCATAGCCCAAAAGTCCGAATTTGTTGTTCCAGAAAGTAAAAATAAATAGCCCAAGATCGAACTTGATGGCCCACCAGGTTCAAAGACATCCCTTCCAGAGTTCTAGTGTTCCACTTGAGAGTAACAAATATTTATGTTAGGATCGAACCGTCCGATCAGAATCTACATGAATAACAATCTGCTGTCAAACCGTTGATTTTTATTGAGATTCGCGCAGGGAAAAATTTGACTGGTTGGATCGGAATAACAACAGAGTTATTTCCGAATATTAAAGGGATTCTGGGCATTATACCTTAATTCCAAATTTGCCCGAATTCAGATCGGACGGTGATGATTTAAACAGAAATATTGTGTTACCTCAGAGGATATGGATTGGTCAAAACCCTCAAAAGGTAGAATTCTGATCCCATGAATTAACCCAAATTTTGAGTTTTGATCCAAACCGTCCAAGATGCTCTAACACAAATCTTAAAGGGCCTGGACCCCACAAATAATTCTGGCCCCCTGCGCTACCACCGAATAGGCACCGGAGACGTCTAAGCTCAAAAATTGGGTTACTTTAAGGGATCCGGACTCCAAAAGGTGCACACTGCGCAAGAAATGCGCATTCATTCGCATTCTGTTCTCCTTCTGTTCCTTCCTACAGTTCCTACTGTTCTCCCACAGATAGAAGTAAGAGAGAAGTAGAGAGAGAGAGACTAGTAATAGTAACAGCAGTAGTACAAGCGCCGATCAGATGGCATCAGCGGCATTCAATGTCTCCATTCAATTCTCCAACGAATCCTGGTCCCCACACCATTTGCTCCTCCTTTCATATTCTCTTCATATTGGTAAATGCTAAACCTACCCACCACCAATTCAATTCTCCCCCTCTACATCTACATAGCGCCAATTGCAAAATTAATCAACATTGGGTTGGGGTCACCTCCCCCACGGCACTAGTTGTTAGCGTCATGGTGTACTATTGTCTCCCTTTTGCTTCACCACCTGTTTTCTTTGCACGACGGGGGGAATAAATAGGTGCATGGGGCTTCTGAGGAAATAACCAAGGATATGGACGGAGTCGGAGAGTACGCTGCTTCCTGCGCGGTGCGCGCTGCAACATAGACGTTCAAAAAGGTGATCTTATTTTTTTACTTTTGAGATTATATTCAATTGCTTTTTGCAAACTCATTTGCAGTTGAGGATTTTTTTCTTAAATCATCAAAGGTGGATCATTATAAACTTTTAATTAAATATGTAGGGCTTACTTGTTACCTAAGGTATGCATTTTGCATATATTCATGTGAGATGGGCACAGCTTATCCTTGATAATTACAGCAATGCAATTGTTCATTGGCACGGTGATTGTATGACAATTACAGTAGGATGAAATTCTATTAAAATTTAATTAACTAAACAGTCTTGACAGATTGTATATAAAGTTTCCAAATTCATAATCCTGATTTTTCATCAATGAGGCCCATAGTTTGAATTACGGAATATGCTGTAAATGGTAAATCTTTTTACCAATGAGGCCCATAGGATTTTGCTCTGAACTGAATGAATAGCTTGAAAACACAAACTTTAACTAAAAGATATAATGTTCAAGGAATAAATTTAAAAAAAGGATTTTTTTTGCAACTGATTAATTGAAAATGCAAAACTGTAAGAGCTCTAGTTAACCTTACTGGCAAAGGGGTCGTTTAGTGTTTAACGCTGATAAAAATCTATAAACCAATATGATGCTTAATTTTATACAACAAATAGTTCACGTTTTATAAGCCCCAAATTTCTTAACTAAAGATCTATAAAAATAACATTATAACAAAATATCATATCCTGCAATCTTAATAGAACCTCTACTAAGCCTAATAAAAATATAAAACATATCACACTTCAAGTTCTGCAATTTGCCTAATCTTCTAAATTTCAACATGTATAATGAAAGCATCACAAAACTACGAATGGTTCTAGCAAACTTCAAGTACAATTTTTTTTTAAAAAGAATAACATTATCTTAGAAGTAACAAATTTTTCACAAAAAATAGCATTCTATCACTAATTTAAACCGAAAGATGAAGTTCTCAAGTCATTCATTTCAACATCCTCATCATCTACATTTTCACATTTATGTGGTTTGGGTTTCTCATTTTTTTCCCTGTTTTTGTTTTATCTTTGGTCTGGGTTGATAAATTGAAGTATATGAACACTTTCCTATAATGTCCTTGCATGCTCTTCAAATAATTTGTCCAATCTTAGACCAAATTCAGAGATTGCTAAGTTATATGCATGTATCCTCATAGTTCATATGGTTCTAAACTAGTTTTATCGCCCATCTTAGAACTATAATTGCTGGACAAGATGTAGCATGTCATAATCTTCTAGAAGTGCATTGATCCGTCTCAACACTCGTGCATATAATTGGCAAGAAGAACGATTCTTCCGCTACAAGAAAGAATTAAATACTCCTTTTTTTCTTCTTTAAATTGATCTGTTAGTGTTGTTTCTTTTCTAAGTCAATGTTACTTTTACCAAGGCACATTTTTTATTCTGCATGGTTGTTCATAATTTCCTTATTAATTATTCCCAGCCAAATTCAGTTTGCATTAATTGCCGGGTATTATATTTTGCATGGTTATATTGATACTAATTCAAGTAAATCTAAATTTAATGCTCTTGCACTAGTATAAATTACACATTACAATTCAACCCTGCATCAAATGGCCAAATTTGACGGGTACAGTATCTAGCCATTACCATAGTCATTACGAAACCAACACGGAGTGGCCTTTTTAAGTGCTTTATGAACTGAAGTAAGCATCAATTATTTGTTAATATCTGTTTTTTTTTTCCAATGAATGATAATTAATACAAACAATTTGGTGTTGATTACTTTGTCGGATTCCTATCACCAGATAAGATTGTTTCTAAGAGAAACTGGCTTTTTATTTCTTAGTCTTCTTCACCAGAAGTTGTTGCCCAACTATTTGCTTTGATTATATCCTATAGCACCTTTTCGCTTCCTGGCCTTTATTGGTTTATTATTTTATGATTTTGCAGTGTCTCTGATAGAAACTCAGACTTGAGCAAACACAAGACTTTTCAGAGCATGGAAGCAGAATTCTGTGAATCTCAATCTCAAGTAGAAAACACCAGATTTCCTTTCTCTCTATATAGAGTATTTGTTATCTTTTATTAGAACTTTGTACTGTACATGGACCTGTCTGATCACAGCTTTCCCCCTATTTAAATGGATTCCATTTCCTTCTTTTGATTGGTGGGTACTTGCTCAATTAAAAAATAATCCGCACCAAATTGCTCAACTGTGAGTTTTAGGGTTAAACTCTGTGCAAAATTGGTCTATTTGCGAAATTGAGGGGTGCCATGTATAAAAGATTGGATTCATTATTAAAGTAATGAATTTTTGTTGCAGAGCTCATTACATACAATGAGATCTTATGAAACTGGAGGGTCACTTACTCAAGATTCAGGCAGTAATACGACTAATGCTTCACCTAGCCACCGGGTATCATTGGAGAATGATGTAAGAATTTTGACCACACCATGCCTAATGTCTTGGTTAGTCTATGAAGCAGAAATTTCATAACTTAATATAATAATCGTGTAACATTTTCTCAGCAGATAAAGAAACTTCAATTAGACTTGCATCAGGAAAAATCCACCCATTATATGCTTGAGAAAGCGATTGGTCGAGTATCTAGTACATTGTCTCCGGGCCATAAGAATTTTTCTGCTCAGGTTCTTTCTTACAACTAGTAGATTAACTTTATGAGACATACACAAAGCAGATTTACAAACTATATCCTCAAGGAAAAGGCTCATGCATTGTGTTATTTTGGAAATTTTTAGGATAAAAATTACAAAAGTAGGCATAAACTTGCCCAAGATAAAAGGGAATGTCCACAATAGCCATGAGATCTGTTGTCTTTCTCTTTTTATTTTTTATTTTTTTATTGATTGCACCTGTTGTAGTCGTATCCTGGAACTTAAGTACTGTCTGTCATATTACTAGTTTGCATTTTTCTTGTGAAAATGCTGATAAGGCTCAGATAACTTGTTACAGTGAAGAATTGTATTTTTTTTTTTACAAAATAAGATGTCTCTTTTGAAAACTTATTGGGTGATATTATCAAATTTCCTTGCATAGCCATACACAGAGGCGGAGCCAGACTTTCGAACTATGGGGGATCAAATATATATGAATTTCATGTGGAGAATGGGGGTCAATCGTATAAAATTTTCATGTGGAGAATGGGGGTCAATTTTACAATTTTTTGACATTTTACTCTAAATTATATAGAAAATCATACATAAATATAAAAAAAAATGGGGGTCAGTTGACCCCCATACTTCCTCTTTAGCTCCGCCTCTGGCCATACAATGCATTTTTTAACTCTTTCTCTTTTTGACAGACCAGGGAGCTGATAGAAGAGATTGAGATGCTTGAAGAAGAAATCGCCAACCGAGAACAACATGTCCTCTCTCTCTATAGAAGCATCTTTGATGAATGCACGAGTCTACCGTCATCTTTGCAGAGCTCAGGCGTGACGTCGCCAGCTCATGCCAAGGTGCGAAAGCACCCGAGTGTGATTTCGAGTGCATTCTGCTCTTCAAAAAAATTTCCACTTCAGCACTTCCAGGTTCTGACTTCAATAAAGGAGTCTGTAAAAGGAGGTGGGAGTGGTAGTTGTGTTGGTCCTGTGAAGAGTAAGATTAGGGGTGAATTCTCTGATTCTGCTAAGGTAAGGCTGTTCTTGGAAATGCATTTGCAAAAGATTTAATTGTTAGTTTTGAAATTATGAGGGAAGAATTATTTGTTATTTTTGTTCCACTGGTATTATGAAATTTAGAAGATTGGAGACTAGTTTTTTTTTTTTTTTTCCAACTTTTTCTCCATGAAACAAAATTTGAGAGGAATACTAATTCAGAAAGATTTCCATACTAACACAAAATCATAGATGACTTTGTTATTTTTTCAATTAACTTAAAAAAGTTAAGACTGAAAGAGTTTATATTTTGTTGTGACAAGCTGTCAAATTATGGAAGTAATTCTGGAAGGAGCAGCATCGGGTGTACCCTGAAAGAGCATCTTTACCAATGTCCGAACAAAATTTCAGAGGAAATGGTCAAGTGCTTGGCAGCACTATATTGCAAGTCTTCACCTACCAATAACTCAAACGAACAAGGACCACTCAATGCACAATCCACTGTTTTATCAAGATCAGCTACAAGCGTCACCTTTCCTAGGAGAAGCAAAGACGAACAATTTTGTTTATTCTCTAATGGTGCTTCTGTTGAGGTACCTGCAGGCGAGTACCAACCTCTTAGTGCTCCACATGCCTTGAGCAACTACAGGTGAAATTAAGTGTTCTTTTTGGTCTTAGCTATGCAAATAAACACCCAATAAAACCCAAATACTAATAATAAATAAAGAAAATATATTGTTTTGTGTATGGTACAACAACAACAACAATCAAGCCTTCAGTCCCAATCATGTTGTGGTAGGCTAGAAATAAAACCCAACTGGAGTCACAAAGTCAAGGTAGATAGCAATAACATAATAATAAAAATAATAATAATGATAATAATAATAACAATAGTAGTACTACTAATAGTAATAATGGTGCCACTAATAATAGTAATAATACTACTAATAATACTAACTATATTATGCATACACTATAGATCGTAGGGCCGAAGTCCTAAGCCCTACGTCATTGACCCCGAATCACCAGCCCTATGACCTTTAAAGCCTATAACACTAACCCCTAAACAATATTTCCTAGGTCATGATTCTGGTACGTAGATCGCTAACTTCCACGTGCTCCTGTCCGAAGCCAACTCTTTGGGTACATTCCATTCCTTCAAGTTCTTTTTTACTGCTTCCTCCCATGTCAATCTTGGCCGACCTCTGCCTAAATCTACTTCCCTTTTGTGTATGGTACTTGCATAAATCTACTTTCTCAGCATTGTCCTGTGATTACTTGATTTTTTATTTTACAATTTTAGGATGCTAGTTGAACAACTCGAAGGAGTGGATTTCTCTTCACTTCAGGACAGTGCTAAGACAGCATTTTGGATCAATGTTTACAACTCTCTCATTATGCATGTAAATCTATAAAGCTTGGTTTTTTATACTCTCTTACTCTGAAATGCACATAGCTTTATTTTATTAATTTGTCTTTGCAGACATATTTAGTGTGTGGTACTTCCCAGAGTCCTCTAAGGAGAATGGCAGTATTTCATAAGGTTGTAACTCTTTTCTTCTCTTCTTTAGAGACAACTGTACTAATTTTATAACAAAAGTTCACCTTTTACTCTCACTTTTACTTCCGACCATCTTTGGAAACCTTAGTTATTACTATATCTTTTGTTAGGCAGCGTATAACATTGGAGGGCACATGGTGACAGCTGATTCCATAGAAAACTCTTTCCTTGGCTTCCGCACACCCCGCATAGGCCGTGTATGTTATAAGCTCTTTCTCCACAACTTATATGTAATATGATAAAATAGTGATTAACTTGTTTATAATTTCTTTGCAGTGGTTTGAGAATATTCTCTCAAATACAATGAAAAAGAGATACAAGGATGAAAAACACATTCTGGAATCAAAACTTTGCCTCCATAATTCTGAGCCGCTTGTTTTCTTTGCGCTTTGTACTGGTGCTTCTTCCGATCCAATGGTACTAGATATGCAAAAGTTATTTCTTTTTTTGTCAATAACTACCTACCTCACATTCCTCTGTGATAGCCAAACTTTGATTGGTGCAGATGCGAATGTATACGGCAAAGAATGTAGCAAGTGAACTGGAGAAAGCAAAAATAGAATTTCTCCAAGCCTCTATCATGGTTAAGAATCAGAGGAAAGTTCTTCTTCCGAGAATTCTTGAAAGATACGCTAAAGAGGCTTCTCTCAGTAACCAGGATCTGCTCCAATTTGCATCTGAAAATGTGGAGACTGAACTGGGAGAGGCAATCAAGAGATGTGTGGAGTTGAATAAAAGAAAGAAGACTTCACAGATAATTGAGTGGTTGCCTTATAATACCAGGTTCATGTATATCTTTTCCAAAGACCTTATTGAAAAACCATAGGTGGTATTTATATTATATTTTCATAAGAAATCAGGAGCAAAAATTGCAACTGGAGGTGTAAATTGTTGGGCTGTACTGCCTAATGCTTTGGCAATATCAACTTAACATATTGTCATATCATACATGAGCTAACTTTTGCTATCATATACCTATGGTAATAGTTTGTTGATTTTTATTTTCATTTAAACCCTCTACGAAAAGGGGAAGAATCTTCTGTGAGCTATAATTTGGATATTAGCCTAGCTAGTAGGTACTCTAATATATTGTAACACAAGAACATGCACGCCAAGTAGTTCCATTCCTAGATAATATAAACAAGGTTTGAGTTTTGGGTATATTTGATATATCATAGTTTTTGAATGGTATACATGAAATTCTTCCATAAATTAAATTCTTTCTCAAGCAGATGTGCCAGCCGAAAACTGAAACAATCTTAATTAAGATAGTCATAAAGATATCACGAGAAAATCAAACTGTTATCAAACAGGGGCTGACCAAAAAAAAATACTATAATGGAGGTTAAATTTGACAAAAGTAGAGATATATTTAAAGCAAAACATATTTGTTGTTACAATGAAGAGTGAGACAAACTTTAGAATTTTATTAAAATAATAGAAATTATACATAAAATTTGTAACTTTTTTTAATCATAGACAAGCGTAACAGAAGTATTGTTCATATATATGTTATTGGTGCGTAGTCAAACTAGGAAATGCATAGACAAATTAAAAAGCGAAGTATCTAGATCATGGTTTTAATTAAACTCTGAGCATATCTACCATGCTCTTTCCGTCTAATTTCCGATCAAAAAACACTTTCATAAACTCTTGGTAATTCATGCTCCCGAAATTCGGCTTGCCATTGCCTATGATCTCTGCCAGAGGCTCAACCATTAAGGAATTGTCAGGGCCATGAAAGGCCACCAGAGAGATCCGCTCTTTCTCGGTGTTTATCATGCCTCTGTGCTCTATGCTTTTGTATAATCCATTACTTAGCACCTAATTAAGAAAAGCAAAAATAAAAATTAATTACCAGGTCAATTGAGCTGAGCCCGTTCTATAATTTCAAAGCATTACCCCTGGGTCAATGCCCATTTAGTCACGCAGTAACAAAAGATACTCCAATATCTTTGAAATTATTATACACTAGACGATTAAGATAATCTTTTTCAAAGATGCTAAACATTTAATTTACCTCAGTGATGTCACCTAAATTGACTATGAAGGAATTAGGTAGCGCACTAACAGCAATCCATTCTCCATCTTTTCTTATCTGCAACCCTTGAACATCATTTATTTGAAGAAGAATTGAAAAACCTGTGGGGTCCGAATGGGGAGAGATTCCTATAACTTTATCGGATTCCGGGCACGGTGGGTAGTAGTTGAACCGCAGCCCCTGAGGGTGATCTTTGAATATTTGTTCGAAAACCTCTGTTGCGACACCTAAGTTTTTGGAGATATACTGCCACAGGTAACTTGCAACCTTAGTAAGTTCAAGAGAGTATCGCTCAATATTATCTCTGCAAGTAACAAGTGTAATACATGTTATGTAAAGGAAAAGACTAGTTAACAACAGTATTAAGCTTGTACTTTATGGGATCAAGTGCATTACTGCTAATTAAGTGCTAATTCATTACAGTACAATAACATGGGCAGAGCCTAACTTTCGAACTATGGAGGTCAAACACATAGTGAGAATCAATCAAATAAAATTTTCATGCTGAGAATGAACTCAAATTTATAGTATTCGTTACATTTTATTCTAAATCATATAGAAAATCATCTGTAAATAAAAAATAAAATGGGAGTCAATCCACTCCCTATTTATATAATAAGAATTACTTCGTAGTGAAAAATAGTTGAAATTTTTAAATGAATTGTGGATCTTCCAGAGGAGATAAGGTTTTAGAAACAGTGAGTTTCTTGACAATATTTCTGAAGCAATTATTGCCGATTTTTTTTTATTAATATTCATAAATAAATAAAAATTACAAAAATATCCAAGGTTTTTGAGGATTTTTAAAAATACCCAAACAGTCAGAAATCTTGACTTTCCTTTTTCTTTCAGGGCTGTCAGGAACCTTGACGGTTCCGAAAGAAAAATGAAAGCCAAGAATCCTGATGGTTCTGGGTATATATTGTCTTTTTTTATTTGACATCATTCGACATAGCCGAACATTAAATTGTAAGATTTTTTATTTTTCTATTTTAATTAAATAGAAAATTTATGATTTTTTTTTCTATTTAAATATTAGCAACATTTTTATATTTCTTTGAAAATAGATGGAATACTATAGAATTTAATTTAACCCGGATCAACATTTTTCAGTTAGGATTTTTTTGCGGCTGTAAGAAAAATTACAATATTTCTTTGTGTTACTGGAAAAAATTAAAATATTTTGGATCTGAGTTATTGATCCTGGTTCAAAAGTCACTTCTGGGTAAATAAAAAAATTAGTCCTTCTAGTATATTCTAAGGTACTCAATCTATTTCTCAAGAAGCTATTTTATATTTTTAATATTTTAATATTTTTCTAAAATCACTTCTAGAGAAATATATAAAGTACCTTAGAATTTGAATGTATTAGAAGGACCACGATAATTTCTTTATTTACTAGAAGTGACTTTTTAACTGTGATCAATAACTCAGATCCAAAATATTTTTACTTTTTTCCAGTAACAAACAAAGAAATATTTTATTTTTCTTACAGTTGCAAAAATTCTGACTGAAAAATATTGATCCGGGTTATTTGTCGCAGTCTTTCTACTAAATGCAATTCTATAATATTCCATTTATTTTTAAAGAAATATATATATTTCTAGTATTTAAATAGAAAAAAGTAAAAAAGTCATAACATCTTCTATTAATTGAAATAGAAAAATCAAACATCATACATTTAATGTTCGGCAATGTCAAATGATATCAAATTAAAAAAAATCATATATATCCAGAACCGTCAGGATTTCTGGCTTTTTTTTTCTTTCAGAACCGCTAGGATTCTTGACGGTCCTGAAAGAAAAAAAGAAAGCTAGGAATTATGGTGGTTTGGACATTTTTAAAAATCCTCAAAAACCTTGGATATTTTTGTAATTTTTTATTTATTTATGGATATTAATAAAAAAAAATCGGCAATTATTGTATGTACAATCTAATTAACATAAACAAGAGTATAATTTTCGATTTTGCACAAAAAAATAGTTAGGGAATTAATACCCATTTTACCTCGGCTTCTTTTTGCCGAAATTGAGTAAGATAAAGAGTTAATTTTACTACATAAAAATGATTCTGCGACATTTTATTTTATAAGACCCAATTTTGCAATCTTGTTACTCTGTTAATTCCAGTTTTATTTGCCAAGTAAGAGAAGGTTCTGAGTTCTAACACTATTTTGAATACTGTTTGCTTACTGAAAATTTCCCCATTTGAAGCTATATATATATATGATTCTCACCTGAAGGTGGAAGGGCTAGTGGGCCAAAATTTCATGTTTCGAAGAGCTATCGGTCGGGTCATGACGTAAAGCAAGTCGGACCAATCAAGCTTTTGTTCGTCGGATTTGACGAAGGCTTGACCATAGCCTTGCAGAGCTCCATCTGAACCTAGCTTGTACTCCATCTTCTCTTCCAAGGGTTTGTTGAAGAACTCAATGGTATCCGCCTTTAAGCCCTCAATCAACTCATCCGGTACCCCATGGTTTACCAGCTACAGTGTAATTATCTCAGGATCGGATCAGGGTGATCGATCGGTTTAATCATGCATATATGGGTTGTAATTAAATGCATAAAATAATCTTTTAATTGAAATTAAGCTGACCTGGAAAAAGCTCCAGTGTTGGCATGCCGAGTGGAGCTTTGCGGCTTCTTCTTTGGAGAAGGCTGGATGAATCAATTTTGCTAAATCTATGACAGGTAACTCGATCTGGTTTGTAGGAGAGATTGGATAGAGCTTGGCAGGTCTGACATATCTTTCAGGGATTGGAGTTGATGCATCAAGTGATGCAGCAAGAGCTTGCACGTTTGGTACCGAGAGGCTGTCACCTGCGCACTGAGAGTGCACTTCACTTTTTGCCATTAAACAACTCTTCTCCTATATATATTCCTAGCTAGTAAAAGAGAGAGACGGAGTTTCCTTTGTTTCAGGGATGGATTTATTCATTTATACATCAACTGGTCGCTGTTAGAGATAGGGATCGACTATCTAATATCTATTTCGCTTACAGCTTTTTTCACATGTGGCGTATGCTATGCTGCTAGTTATCTTGTAATGAATTTTGGATAAGCAACATTTCTAAGAAAAAAAATAATTGTCAGCAACGGTTTATAATTTTCTCTTTATGTCTGAATGAAGTCAGTTTTTTTATTCTTATAACGGACAGATTTAGAAATTAATTATACAGTAAGAGATTTTTTTTTGTCATTTTGAATGTCATAAGCTGAAGGAAAATCTCGTAAAGGAACCCTAATTCTTTCTTATCAGGTAAAAATTAAATAGGTCTCTCACCCCAATTTTTTTTTATGTTTTTTTTTTCTGAATTATAAAAAATAAAAATAAAACACGAGAGAGAAGTGTCAACCCGCACCAATTTTAATATATAATATTCGGCCATGGAAATATATTCTAAAATAAAGTAGAATTTGTGTGCTTGCGTGCTGGACCAGTTAGTTTGCTAATTTTGTTTGTTAGCTGAGATGTCCCCAAAAGTTGTCATCTCCGCTATATATTGTGTATGTCAAAGTCATGATGCCACGTTTGATATTTTTCTGTCGTTTTCTTTTCTTTAGATCAAACATTTCCGAGACTTATCCATCTTGTCATTTCTATTTGTATTGTGCATTATTATTGTTCAATCCGATTTATGGATTAAAAATTATAGATTTAAAGGAGTGAGTTTTGAAGTTATGATACTTGCCGATATGGCGAGATTTTTTTGAGTAAAGTTGGAGGTAGGACGGCGAGATTTTTTTGAGTAAAGTTGGAGGTCAAGGTTTCCTACATACTAATTAAACTATTTAATACTCTTGTTATTACAATAAATTTTTTTCTCTATTTAGATTTCAAACCCATAACCTTCTATATAAATATCATGTTCCTTTGCCACTAGATCAAATGCTAGTTTTTAATATGGCGAGATTTGAAGCTATGCCTATCCTATATGATTTTACAATAAAAAACACTAAAGCATTTTTTTTCCAAGAAATATCCCCAAATAGAACGTATTTTAATCAGTTAACCAAGTATCTAAAAATACTGGAAAATACCTAGAATTTATATAAAGGCAACAGTTGAGACAAAATCTTTAAACTAGCTAGTCACAAATCGTTGAATTCACATCCTCCCCGGTACCGTAAAAGGGAATCTTTTAGAATTATTGGATCCGGACCGTTCTTTTTAACTTTGCACGAATCTCAAAGCTCAATAATACTGCCCCTGCGCTGTCACAATGTTAGAAATAAATAAATAACACACAACTTCCGTGAAACTCCCTTCCCACCCTAGTTTTATTTCATTGGTAACACTTTTACATGAGAAAATATTTTCTGATAATCACTAGAAGAAGAAGAGACCTAACTATATATGATGCCACCTTGCATAGAGAAAAACAGAAAGCAATAAATAAAAAATAACTTTCCTATTCTCTCTTACACAAGAAATAAAAATAGAAACATATACAAATAAAAATAACTTTTGCTAAAACACAAGATTTCTTTAGCTAATTATTTGTTGCCAAGTTCAGCACACGCCAACACTCCCCCTCAAGCGGGCACATACAAATCTGTCATGCCAAGCTTGTCAAGTGTGCTTTCAAAGAACTTGCTTGACACCCCTTTCGTAAGTATATCTGCCAGTTGACTTTCAAATTTAACAAACAAAAGCTTTAGTATCTTTGAGTCGATCTTCTCTTTTAATCTACTTCAACATGATTTGTCCTATCATGTTGGACCGAGTTATGGGACATGTCAAGTGCTGCTTTGTTGTCCGAGAATAGTTCCATCTCTTCCTGTGGTTCAAACCCAAGTTCACTCACTAACTTCCTTAACCACAAAAGTTCACATATTCCTTTTGAGATTTCTCGAAACTCAGCTTCTGCACTCGAAAGGACCACTACATTTTGCTTCTTGCTCCTCCATGTAACTAAGTTTCCTCCTATAAAGATAAAGTACCCAGAGGTAGATCTTCGGTCACTTAGGCTGCCTGCCCAGTTAGCGTCTGTATACCCTGCAATCCTTAGATGTTCATTTTTCCGGAATCGTAACCCTTTTCCAGGTGTTCCTTTCAAGTACCTAATTATACGCATAACTGCCTCTAGATGTTCTTCTTTTGGAGAGTGCATGAACTGGTTCACAACACTCACAGCATATGCCTACCAATCTTTGGTACATTTCTTTATTCGTGGGAACTCCATCTAGTAACTCTCCCAATTTCTGGTTTTGACTTATTGGTGTATCAACCGGTTTGCACTCAATCATTCCAATCTCATATAACATATCAAGAATATATTTTCTTTGAGACAAGACTATACCTTGCTAGGATCGAAAACTCCTTTGAGAGTCGGTCTTCAAGCTTCTGTATCTCCTCTCGGTCATCTCCTGTAATGATCATATCATCTACATAAATAATCAAAACAGTTAGTTTCCTTTGGTTCCTCTTAAAGAACAGAGTGTGATCCGAGTCACTCTGCATAAAGCCATATTTCACCATGGCATTTCTAAACCTTCCAAACCAGGCTTGGAGATTGCTTTAAATCATAAAGTGCCTTTTCCAGTTTACACACGGATCCTTGGTTTCCCAAGCCTTCATGTCCAGGGGGAAGATCCATGTAAATTTCTTCTTCAAGGTCTCCATGTAGGAATGCGTTCTTTACATCAAATTGATTAAGAGGCCAGTCTAGATTAGCTACAAAAGAGAGTAAAACTCGAACAATATTTAGTTTTGCCACTGGGAAAAAGTTTATTGGAAATCAATGCCATAAGTCTGAGTGTACCCTTTTGCAACCAGTCTCGCTTTATATCTCTACACTGCCATCAACACCATAAATTATGCATGCATATTTAACCAGCGATAACACTTGGGTCTAAGTTATCGGTAAAACAACTCACACAGATTTCACACAGTTGGAACCATGCTTACAAGTGATTCTCAACTTCCATAACACAGTTCCATCACATCACAAAACAAATTCCAACCTCAGACCCACTATTCCGTTAAATATGTCATCATAATCTAATACCCAATACCAATATCCAAATCAACCATACAATTCGAAAAACACAGATTATAGAGAAGTTTAGTTATCTTATAGCGAGATATTCAAATGCAACAACAACTCAGAATCACTGCGACGTAGTCAGAATTCAAACTGAACATTAAATTGAATAATTATCGATATCACAAATTTTATTTACAAAACATTTTTTTTTCTCTTTCGTGGTTGTGGAGAAAGTGGAGAGAACGAGAGTGCGGCATGGAAATAAAAATAAAGGGGCGGTTAAATCAAAACATAGGGGAGGGAATTAAAAAGGGATTGAGATCTGCTGCGATCCGACTATTGAGCACAGTAACCCTGCAATTCATGCTTTTTCAAATCCAGCCGTCCAACTTTTTAGTACACGCATCTCAAAACAGCTGGTTTTTCTGTGCACGCATCTCGAAACAATTCGACAGCTGGATTTAGAAAAGCAGGAATTGCAGGGTACTGTTCACAGTACCCGGATCGCAGCAGATTCTCACCCATTAAAAAGGGGGTTGATTTAATTTATAGGGTTGCGTTACTTGCGTACAGGAGAGAGGGGCGGGAAAAATAGAGGGGGTTTACATAACTTTACAAGGGTTAGGGGGAACGAATTCAGATCCTCCCCGGTGGTACCGTAATAGGGAATCTTTTAGAATTAGCGGATCTGGACTATTTTTTAACTTGATACGAATCTCAAAACCCAATAATATTGCCTTTGCACTAGTCCGAATCTTAAAGCGGCTGAGAGTTAATCTCAAACAGTAAAGTGAGGAGAATCTTTTACGGTACCGGAGCGGAGAGGATACTTTTCTTAGGAGGAACGCACTCAAGAAAGGTGCGTTCAAGGTAGGGGTGAGTAAATTGCTCATAACTCGTAACTCACTCATAACTCCCTCGCTAAATGCTCACTAACAACTCGCTCATTATCAACTCGCTCATTAACTTAATGAGTCGAACATGAGCATACCCCAACTCGCTCATTAAGAACTGAGTTACATAAATCCTGCCACATCTAATCCCTTGAATATTATTTGGTTTTGTAGCTGAAAATTTTGAAAATATTTGGGCGCAACAGCAAAAGCTAAAGTCACAGACCAAAACCTAGTCTCAAAATATAATCCAAAATTTGATCATTAATACACCGTTCTGAATTTGTATATTTCTAAATTCTACATTTTATTATTGTTTTGATAATGCAAATTTGTAGGTACGTGACAAGGAGATAGCTTTGAGTATGTGACATGTAGGGCTGTGAGAACGACAAAAAGATAGTTGTTTGATTTTGTTAAATTTGCTTATGGATAATTTTTTGTCAAATTATGTATTGTTTAATTAGATTGGATTATGACAATTTATTGAATTCTATAAATGAAAAAAAGTTTTTTAATGATGTATTTTAAATAACTCGGCAACTCGCTCATTATCAACATGCTCATTAACAACTCGTTCTAACTCGCTCATTAACAACTCGCTCATTAAGCTAATGAGTGGAGCATGAGCATACCCCAACTCGCTCATGCTCGCTCATTAATCACCCCTACTTCAAGGGGCTGGGTTGTACTTGTACGCGGAAGGGAAGGTAAATTGGTATCCAAGTTTAGTTAATTTTGATAGTTTTGGACTGTATGTTTAATTAAATTTGAGTGAGTAGAAATATATAGACTGCTGAATTTTTTCAACGAATTGGGCTGAATCGGGCTTCTATTGTATTGGATATATATTTAATTAATTTTATTGTGATTTCCTACTCAATTATATTTTATTTTATTATGAAAGAAAATTGTAAACATAGATAATAATGACTCAATTTTTAAAAATGTTACACATCTTGATATAAACTCTCAGAAATATAAACTTCTGAAACAACTTATGTTGTTCACCTATACATGATTTACAAATGAGAAGGAATCCACTTACAACATTTGTAAGTTACAACATCTTACAACAATTTGATTTTGTGATTTTCAAAGTCTAAATTGTCAATCCAAACCGTTTAATATGATATCTATATTAAAATGTGCTTGGAGATCAAATTTTACATTTTTATTTATTAAGTATTTTACAAAACTGCTGTTTTTAGACAATTCTGGACCACTAAATTAAAAAAAATATAAAATGTGATCTCCAAGCACATTTTAATATAGATTTCATGCTGAATGATTTGAATCGACTGTTTGAACTTTAAAAATCACAAAACTGAATTGTTATAAAATGTTGTAACTTACAAATATTGTAAGTAGATCCCTACTCTTTACAAATAACCTTTGTACAAGACCGACTGACATGAGACTTTCTTTTTTTTTCTTTTTAGAAATCCACCGACTGATAAGATTACCACCATTACTTCGCATCAACTTCACCATGATTGAGAATCAAATTTTAATTTAGTTGCTAAGGCAATGCAATGTTCTTCGCGTAAAAACTTAAAGATTCCTTATAAATATTTGATATTGCGAGACTCCATCTCTTAATTTATTTAGAAAAATATTGCTGCTGTTTTTTTCATTTAAGAAATAAAAGAATATATATTTAAATTCTTAGGAAACTATCATGGATTCTTGAACAAGGCGTTCATTTGAAATTATAGTACTTGAAAGTTTGCGGATACAAATAAGAATATGGTTTTAAATTTTGAAAGTGCATCCTAATAACTTTGTTGTAAAAGCCGCAGTTTAAAAACCGAAATTTTTATTAATAATATTTTAAAAAAATAATAAATCAAATAACCACCGTTTTCTGACAATTATAAATCTAGCACGGCCGCAGAACACCAGAGCGGATCCATTTGAGGGAGGCCGCAGTATGCCGGAGCGGACCCCCATATGGGGCCGCACTATGCCGGAGCAGACCCAGGGCCGCACTATGTCGGAGCGGCCCCTGTTCTTTATAGCCCGAAAATGACAGCGAAATTTCATTCCACACTCTCACACCTTCTCTCTCCTGGGTTAGCTCTCTGATCTGTAAGTTTTTTCTCTCTTCTTTTAAATTTTTTATTTTTATTTCAGTAGATTAATAATTAAATTAGAATAATTAATTTAGAATAATTAAATTAGAATAATAATTAATTGAAATAATTAATTTAGTTAATTTTTAATTGTAGGTTTCTTCTGTATTGGATTGAAAAAATGGCTCTTATGGTATCTATATACACTGGTGGGGATGTTTTAACTCCTAATGGGGTTTACTATAGTATTGGACCTGTTACTGTGATTCCGGTTGATGCGCCCCTTCCCAAGAGGGCCGGGCCGTACTTGGACTGGGTCCAGTAAGGTGCATGCACGTCCTATTCCAAGGAAACAGGCCGCGCGGAGGCTGGCTACCGAAAATGTAACTCGCCCCGGTTCGAGCGAATCGGGGCGAGAGGGTGGACACGCGGGGTGTCGGAGGGGTATTAATGCTCTAACCCTTTTTAATACCTCCTCTGGTTGTAATGCAAAAAATGCGGTCCCTCTCTCTGGGGATTTCTCTGCCTTAAATAGGGTCGCCTTTACTGTATCGGGGTCTTGTCATCATTAATGACGGGGGCCCGCGTAACTGTTTTGGAAGCGTCCGCATAGTAGGCGATAATATCCGCATAATCTGTCACAAGCCGGGTCAGCGAGGCCGTATGTCGGCCTTCTCTGGCTGTTCGGCATGTTTGGGCTTTGAGCCTCGTTTTATTTGACTCTGAGCTGGCCCCTATGAGGGGTCCGAGTCCCAGGTTTTTAGCCTCGGGTTGGCCCCGGGAGGGGGTCTGAATCCCGGGCTGTTTTTGACCTCGGGCTGGCCCCATGAAAGGGGTCCAAATCCCGGGCAGTTCTTGACCTCGGGCTGGCCCCATGAAAGGGGTCCGAATCCCGGGCAGTTCTTGACCTCGGGCTGGCCCCATGAAAGGGGTCCGAATCCCGGGCAGTTCTTGACCTCGGGCTGGCCCCGGAAGGGGGTCCGAATCCCGGGCTGCTTCTGGGTCGTGGCCTGTTTTTGCAGGGGGAGGGGCCTATTCTGTTTTGTTCTATTTTGGGCCGGCCTTTTGTGTATTTAAATCTGGGAGTGCTCTATTGGGCCAGGCCTGGCTTTTTAAGGGCCATTGGTATATGGACCTATCATTAGCCCCCGAAGCTGAAATGCATCAGTATGATGCTTTCGGGTTCTTGACTCCTGTGATGAAGGCGGCTTTGGTCCTATCGTGGGAGTTTCCTCGGCTTATCTCGGCTTTTAAACTTATTTTTAATGTTTACGAGTGTTGGCCCCCGAGTTGATTCTGGGGAATTTTTGTGAGGTATTTGTTTGTTGTCAGCCCCCGAGTTATCCGTCGGGGGTTTTATCTGTTCATATTTTGGTTATTTTGAAGTTTTTGTTTATATGATCTCGCGTTGCGCCGTTTATTGGTTACACATAGTATGTGCCGATTTTGCTTTATCGTTTATATCTCGTAACTTTTGTAGTTGACGGCCCTCGAGTTGTTCTCGGGGTTTTTGCGTTTTCAAGATAGTTATAACCTGTGTTATCGTCTTTTCCCTGTAAGGTCGTAATTTTGTTATTTACAAAGTTTGCGAACCTTTGGTCCGACTACTTGTGTTGGCGTGTAATTTTGTTATTTCCCTGTAAGGTCCGACTACTTGTGTTGGCGTGTTAGATGGCTTTGGGTAGCCGAGTGTTTTTTGAGCGAGCTACGCTTGATGTTCCGCGTCGTTGTCTCTTTTTTTTTTTTTTTTGGTAACGGAGGGTATGGCGAAAATCATAAGCAGTTGTTGATATTAAAATATTCTTAAATAGCATGAAGCCCAAATACGACATGACATCGAGATCATACAATGCTTATAGATAAGTAAATATTGAAGTCAGACCACGCGCTCGTTATCGGTGTCCTAAAAAAGGTTATCCGCGTGGATTTCTTCTGGAGTGGCGGTATGCAGGCTCGGGCCTCCGGAGTTGCGGGATAAACATCCAGGGCATTTCCAGAACCGGCGTCGGGGGTCCGCGCGGCCTCGGATGTCGTAGTGTTCGAAGCAGCTCCATTCATAGCACATCCGGCATTTCGCCATCTCGTGCTTGGGCCCCTGATCGTGGCATATGACACACCAACGCAGCTTGGGCTCGAAGTCGACGTCGTCATAGATGTTGTTCTCGTCCTCCTTAGTGAATGAAGGTACGCCGGCGAGGAGGAGGTCGATAAAGTCGCAGATTTGGAGGTCCTCGTTATGAAGCATCCATTCCAAATTCTCCTCGGAGAATCGTTGGCGGAGGGCCCATCTCTCTGCAGGAGAGAGGACTTGTCGTGGGTTATAAGAGCGACGAGTTTTGGGAGGAGGTTGGTCGCGGCTACTCTGACCTTGGTCCGCGGGCCTCTTAGATTTTGAAACCACTTGTTTGAAAGGCATTTTTGTTTAGAGGGGTTGACTGAGAATGAGGAAGATGGTTGTCCCCTCTTACGTAATGTTAGGTTGGTATTTATAGATGTAAAGTGCTACTGTGGCCATAAATGATGTGGGTCCCCGGCAACCCGTGATGTATAGTCGATTGGCGTTAGGCCTCGGGGAATATTGCCGACAAGAATGGCAGTGTGTATCCGGAGGAAACTACGCGGGGCCGAAGTTTGGCCAACGTGATATGGTAAAGGTGGACTGTTTGATACCAGAAGAAGTTTTGTCAACGAGTTCAACTGTTTGTTTTTATAAATTTAATAATGTTACATCGGCATGATACATATTTTGTAGACAACATGTGTCTTTAGTTGATACACGACAACAGATACATTTGTTCTAGTGAGCTACGATGGGCAGGGCAACTCGTTCCCTGTATACCCGCATGGCTGCCGAGGTGGGACCTGAGGCAGGCAGAAGAGACATTTTCCCTTCGGTCAGTTGCACTCCGGGGTCCTGCTCGGCAAAGAGACGGGTGTGATGTCGTTACTTAAGGAGCCTTCAGGCGAGGACCTCGTTATCGGTGTCCTCATATACGTTGTCCGCTTCGAGCTCCTCCTTGGTAGCGGTATATAAGGTTGGTCCTCCGTAGTTGAGTTCGATGCAGCTAGGGCATCGCCAAAACCGGCGGCGGGGATCTGAGCGGCCCTTGATGTTGTAATGATACATGTGGCGCCACTCGAAACATGTTCGGCATTTGACCATCTCGGTCTTGGGATCTTGATCGTCGCATACGAAGCATGTGCGCAACGATGGTGCCGTAGGTTGGATGGTATTCTCGTCCTCCGGGGTGAATTTCGGGCATGAGTTAAGTTTGAAGTCGAGGAAATCTCGGATTCGAAGGTTTTCGTGGGTTAGCATCCATCCTAAGTCCGAGTGGGATATGTCCTGTAACAGTACCCACCTTTCGCCTTCCGACAGTGTTCGCCGTGGTGGTTGCGTAGGGTTAGGCCGGGGTCGGTGGGGAGGCGAATCGCGGGGGAGGGTAATGTTGAGACGTCGCTGCTCGGGTTTGTTAACCGAGTCGTTCGACGACATTGTAAGGGTAGATGTGGTGAGGGTTAGTTTACGGAATGGAGACTTTGGTTGGTGGGGAATGATCTTCTTCAGGCTGAATGGGTCAATATATAGGCGGGGTGGTGCCATTGGTTATCGCGTCCGGGCCCCACCGACTCATAAAAGCTGGGGCTAGGTGACTTGACTGGACGGGCGTAGGCCTGTTGTTTGACCGGTGTCAATTTCGAAGTGTTTTGGACTGACGGGGCGGTTGTTTCGAGGCGTTTTTAGGAGTTATTGAACGGCTATTTCGAGGTGTTATTAGTAAGAGATTTATTATTTCCGGAGCGGGTGCGCTAAATTAAGGGCTATCCGCTGTCGGTTAGCCGATATTTGGGGAATGTGCGTAGTAGCATATACGAGGTGCATGAGTTGGAGTCGAGAATGTCTCTATGCCGCGAGGGCGGGTCGTGGCACAGTTATGCCGGTGATTTGTCGAGATTTATTCCTTTGTCCAAGTTATCCCGAGTCGTGCCCTTTAGAATAAGGGGAGGGTGGTTTCATTGCCTGTTCTGACATGGAATGTGCGATTATTGCTTACAAGGTAGCTTTGTTTTTATGCTATTGGTAAGATTAGAAGTGAGACATGTGTCCCCGGGACTGTCCTGAGACAGGGGGTGTACCAACTTGTGTTGGTGACGGATGGGGTTGGTGTCGCTAGGTGGCTAGCTTCAGATAGTGTGTCCGTTAATGTTTCGCGATCTACCTCGGACCGAGGGGTCGTGAGGTAGATGGTGCCAGTTGGTTTAGCGATATGGTAAATTAGCATCGTGACGTAGCGTACTGCCGGGCTGCGAAGGGATTGCAATACAAGCGACGTGAATATTCTGGCTTAGTGTGCCGTTATACGAACATGCTTTTAGGAACTTTGCAACGTAGAAAAGACTATAACTACAGGTAATGTGATGTGGTTTATAGAGTTTTCCTTCTCAACAAAACATAGTAGTTCGCGGGGTTATCATCAAAATAAAAATAAAACCCATCCCCATGTCGGGGAACAACAGAGATAGTAATAAACATCCGGCCAGGTGGATGGGGCGACATCGCGCAGCGCATCAATCGCTGAAGAAGCCGTCTGCGGAGGATTCGTCCTCGGGGTCGGTGTTGTCAGACCTAGTGGGGTGATACTGCGGGCCCTCATCATCGCCGTCCTGATGGTCGTCTTCGTCGCTGTCCTCATTCATATCGTTCAGGGAGTTGAGGATGGCGGTGCACTCGTCGCAATGCCAGCTCTCGAGACCCGGGATATGGAACAGGTAGTGAGTCTCCTCGGGTTGGCAGGCCTGGTGGAACCTCTGCCGGCATCGGTGGCATCGGGGCATCTCGGATCGGTCGCCCGCCTTGCCGCATACGGGGCAGGTACTGCGAATTATCGGCTTGGGTGGGGGATGTGGGGGAGGAGCAGGTGGGGGTGCATTGCGGCGAGACTTCGGGCAACAGGGGCAATGTTCGGAGGATCGCCTCTCCAGATCCAGGAGGTACTCTACGAACTCGTGAAGCTTGTGGCTCGGGTTTGACAACATCTGGTCGAGACGGTGTCGGGGGAAAAAACGGAGCCAGCTTGCCCGGACTTGGGGTGGTAGGTCTCGAACGGAAGTCGGGCGTCTCGGGGCGGGGTTACTAGGTTGACCCTTGTCCATCGGTTGCTTGCCACGATTGTTAGAAGGTTTTGGTGCCATGGCGCCGAGGCTTTTGTTAGACAGAAATATGGTGGTTAGGTACGGATGGCCTGTACATATATAACGGGGGGGGTTACTGTAGGTGCCATAAATGCGTGTGTCAGACCGTCATGAATGCTTAAACTTGCTGACGTCATGGGGATCCGCTGCTATTTTGACCATGCTACCCCCCGCTTCGGGTAAACGGTAATCCTAGCGTGGGGTCAGGATTCACTTGTTGGGACGGCGTGGGATTGATGTCTTGAGGGGCAGCATGCTTCAAGGTTGTAGAGGATCTACGTCATGGGGATTTTTTGCGCAGACGAAGCCGAAGAGACGCGACGGTTTAATATACCATCGGATTTTGGCGCCAAAGGGCTGAACGACGCGACGTTTTGGGTTTTTGAAGCGGCTGATCGAAGGGGAGCGAGACACGTGTCGAGAGTTGTTCCTTGAGATTGGTGTTGATTCTTACGGTTCTTTACGGGGGTCCTATATAAAGGTAGGCGGGCCCGTGCGGATGTCCGCTTTCAGCAAGTTCCATTGTCGGAGTAGTCTCGCTCATCGCTCTCGCTGATAAGGACAATTGGCGGGGACGACTGTACGAATATCTTGCGGGAACGTCGCTTGCTATTCGTAAGTATTACTGTCGCAAACATTTCGTTCGGGATCCGGTATCTCGATCGATACCGTGAGCCACCAGGTCGGTATTGTTCTACCCTTGTTTGTCTGTCCTACGCGAGGTCCTACGGTCGGTCCGTAAGACAGTTTCTGGGTGGGTTCTTTTTAAATGTCGGAAACAGGCGGTAATTCGGGTTCCGAGGGAAATTTCTTTGATTGGGAGGCGGCCGTGGATTGGGATGATATAGGCCCGGAGTCGTCCGTTGATTGGAAGGCGGCACAGCCGGAGTCTTCTATTGACGGGGCCGCAGCGGAGCCGGGTTCTCCCGACGAGCTCGTTAATTGGAGCGACCCGGCGATGTGGGATTACGGCATAGAGGGTGAAGGTGCCGGGAAGTCGAGAGCTGCCCTGGAAAGGGCCTTCGCTGCGTCGGGTAAGAGGATAGTGCCCTCTGTAATGTCTCCCATTGCTGACCATCTTGTTAACTTGCCTTTGCAGTCATCGAAGATGGGGGGGAAGAAAAAGGTAGCTCGGGAACGAGTTCCGTTGGGGAAGACTGACCCTTCGTACTATTCTTCCGGCTATAGCGATAGTCGCTCAGTCGAAGAAGATGGGGCGTCGGAGGAAGCTGAGGTGCGTGATCGCCAGGGGTCTTCTCGGGAGACGTCAGTTTCAGCGCCCTTGCGGGCGCCGAAAAAGAAGAAGAATTCTGAGGAACTCCCCTCATCGAAGAGGAGGCGCCCCGGGCACGCGCGCGACGGGCAATTCGTGGAAGTTAGTCTTCTGTTCCCATCAGCGACAGGTTGTCGTAGTCAGGGTTGGTGGTTTGATGTTTTTTATGGTGAGTTCGTAAAAAAGGACGCCAGGGGGCGCATTTCTTTGGATCAGTTGAAGTTTTTGTTGCCGCAGGCAGACGATCGAGCTCATGATGACGAGAAAGGGCTCTGCATTTACTGGAAGATGCCCCGATGCGGATTCCAGCTGCCTTTGACTCCATTCCAGGTTACTTTTTTGACGGCGCTGAACATAACCCCTGCCCAGCTGACAGGTGTAGGATGGTGCTATCTTATTAGTTTCGAGAGGCTATTCGACGAATTTCGGGTTTGTTTTGACGGGCTGCAGCCAAGTGTGGCCCTGTTCGCACATTATTTTAGTCTGTGCATGGCTTCGTCGGATTTTGTCGCTGTGAAGAGGAGAAATGACGCGCCGGAAATTTTCGACTATGAAACGCATAAGAAGATCTTGAGGAAAATCGACAGTTGGAATAGGGGCTGGGTGTACTTGACTAAGCCCGAGGAAGTTGAGTCGCTGCAAGGTATTCGTCGCTCGTGGCGACAGATTAAGAAGGGTGAAGATGACAGTTTGTGGGAGGGGAAACCCGAGATGAGCGGCTTCAAGATGAGTGCTGACGATAAACGGGCCATCGGAGTTATCGAGGATTTGTCGCGAGGTAGTTTTTGCGCATATATATTTCTTTTAATGACGAATCTTAACTGTTTCCCTATATATATGACCCTTGAGTGCATATTTTTGATGCAGCTTACGGCCTGATGGATTTCTCTTTTAATGGGCTGAAGGCGATCCCCGAATTGGTGTGCTCGCATGCGGAGGGGTTGTATTCTGGGCTACCGGGGGCCAAGGCGGCTCCTGCTCAACCGCCCGCTGGTGTCGCGGAGCGTACGGTCAAGAAGGGGGCCGGGGGTGCAGAGTCGAAGAAGCGGAGGGCGACACACGACATTGATAGCAGTGAGAATGGGAAAGGGCCAGTTACAACTAAGAAGAGGAACGTGACTCGGCCACCTTTAGCCCCGAGCCCGAGGGACGTCGCCACTATCCCTTCGTCGGAGGCAGCAGTCCCTCCTTTGGGTGCGGCTTCAGTCGTGATGGCCCAAGAAGTTCCGGTATCAGCCGGGGGGCAAGGTGGGGGCGGGAGTTCGAGCACGACCGCTTCTCCTGAGGCAGTACCTACGCCGTCCGAGAGTTCTCGTAAGGCTAGTCTTCCGGGCAAGGTTGGGGTAGGGACCATTTGTAAGACTCCCTTCCCGTTAAGTCAACCGGACGGGTGCCTCGCCTTGTTCCCCCACTTGGCTAAGATGCAGAGCGCCAAGGAGCGGCCTCTCGAGAGCGCGACGTTTTATAGGGAGGCTTTCCGCGCTTTGGAGCCTCCTTATTTGGGTCGACTTATCCAAAAACGCGGGGCTGGTATGATGCTGGACGCGGTTGGTCGTCTTTTCGAGATAGGCTGCTTGTTTGGTCGTGCGGCGGAGGCGATGGTCGCCAAGAATTTGACTGTGGCCCAATCTCCTGTAGAACCGGCGGATTTGACAGCGGCCCTTGTGGAGAGGGACTACTGGATGGAGAAGCACAAGTCCTTGAGTGACGACTACCAAAAGCTTCGGGGTTCGGTGGTGGGCAGCAGTGACGAAGTTGAGAAGCTAAGGAGCGAGGTCGACGCAAAGGCCCGCGCGTTAGAGGAAAGCGAGACCAGTGCTAAGAGGAGCACGGAATTGCTCGAGGAGGCCGTGTCTAAGCTCGTTGACAGTGAAGCGGAGGTAGAGGAGCTAAAACGGGCAAAGGAGGGACAGGCCCGGGAGTTGACGCTTGTGCGGGAGCAGTTATCCCAGGCCTTACGTGCAATTAAGAACTCGCAAGCGGAGCGTCTTGATCATGAGAAGGAGGTGATTCGGGAATTCCTGGTTAGCGATCCTTTTAAGATCGCTGCGATGTTGTCGCTAACTGGGATGGTTAAGAAGCAGGTTCATACAGAATTATCTGTTTTGGCCGGTCTCTATCCGTTCGCCCCTGAGGACCTCGGGTACCCGCCTGTTGCGGACGAGGATGGGGCTCCTCAAGGTCTGGTGGAATATGAGTGGGATAAAGCTGGAGGCCAGCTGCTCAACCCCGAGGGTAAGCCTATTCTCCCGAGCATGAACCTGCTGAGCTGTACGCCGAAGACGCCTTTTCATACCTGGCGTAAGATTGCGCCGTGGCCTCGTCATTTGGACAGAGAGGATACACCGTCGCAGTCCCCTCGAGACCACGCGGAAGGCAGCGAGGGTCCTACGGTCCAAGAGACTGTCTCGGGTACTGTCGACGGAGAGGCTTCGCTGGATAAGGTGGATTACAATCAAGAGTCGGGAGACGACCCTTCAGGAAACCTTGAAGTGAACCAGGTATAACTCTTTCCCCTCTATACATATATCGTGACACGAGGTGTAATCTGGATAGTCACCTGACATTATTTTGTTCGTTGCAGGACAAAGACGAGTAGGTATGTCGCGGCAGGAAGGTTGGGCGGAGCACATCCTTCTTTGTTTTTATTATTATGATTATCTTTTATTTTTATTTGAGCGTATCTTGTGTGAGGAACCCTCCGAGGTGTGGAGGTGTTAACAAAATTTGTTGTATGCTTTTGCTCGGGTGGTTTGCTGAGGGATGTTTCTCAGCCACCCGAGATAACAGTTGACCTGACAATATTTATGTTTATGTGTTCTCCTTACTTTGACGTATAATTGTTGTGACATAAGTCTTATGGCCGTGTGGGTTCGGGGTTGGCGCCGTGATGGCGGGCCGGTACTTTATTTGTGTCACTTTGCCTTATTCGGCGATGTGTCTGTCAATTTTTCTTTGGTTCGGGGTACGCGGGATACCTTTCTTATACGTGTTTGTAGCGCGGATATAAAGAAATGGATAGTTTTCTTACCTTGTGAGGCGTGCTTCCGCGACTTCCCGAAGTGGGTGATGTCCTCGACCCTCTTTTTCCTATGGCTCGTCTCGAGGAGATGCCTGCTTTGCGGGTTGGTCGTGTTTGCGTGCTGTTTTTTGCGCGTTGTCCCTAAGGGTTTGTCCTTTTGACTTCTTCAAGTTCGCAAATTACTGGGCAACTCCTTGTTTGGTCGCCCTGCTGTATCGCAAGGCTGGTAGGGATGTTCTTGCGAGATTTTTTATTCAGGCATGTTATGCCAGCTCTTTTGTCTTACGAGGCCAGTAGATGTATTCCTGCGAGACTTTGTTCGGACATGTTGCCATGCCTACTTTTCGTCTCGCGAGGCCAGTAGATATATTCCTGCGAGACTTTGTTCGGACATGTTGTCATGCCTACTTTTCGTCTCGCGAGGCCAGTAGATTATTCACGCTCATCCCGCAGGACTTTCGTTTGTACCTATTGCATAGGCAAGCTCGTTGTCTTTTGCGGAATGGCGGAATGTTTTGTCCGGTTTTGCGTGTTCGTTGCCCCGTCGGGCTTTCGTTTACGCTGTGTTTCGGGATCCTTGGAGAGATTTTTTCGTTACCCTACGGGTTTTCGCTATTATCTTTCCAAAGCAGAGTTATGCGCATTCGTTATCCTTTTGGGATTTTCGTTCGCTTTTTGCATAACTGTCCCTTTTGATTTCGCTAGTCAAGTGTATTTGTTGCTCTTTGCAGAGTTTTTGTTTACACTGTCATGACTCGCGCCTGTGTTGCCTTGTTCGAGAGTCATGTGTACTTGTTGCTCTTTGCAGAGCTTTTGTTCACACTTCTGTGACTCTCTTCCTGTGTTGCCATGGAAAACTGTTTTGCTGCTTCGTGCTTCAGGTCGTTTGGCCCGAGATTAGCGCGAATTTCCCTCGCGAGGCGCCTCGTGTGTACTCGTCATCTTTTCAGAGTATTCGTTCGTACTTTGCACGACTAGCGCACGCTCGCTATCATGGAAAAGTTGTTTCGGGCTGTTTTATGCTCAAGGGCCCTTGGGCTGAAGTTATGGTAGTAATTTCCAGTTTTGTCGGTTAAAGCATATGTTGCCCCTAGGCTTTTTATCTTTGAGAAGCGCTTTTGTCTTATTGCGGAGGCGTTCGTTGCCCGTTGGGCTTTGGGTTATCCTCTTAACGCAATAAAAAAATTTTATAGAGGCATTTATTGCCCGTAGGCTTTTGTTTGCCTTTGTGATAATCAGTTGTTTTTGTGAGGTGGTCCCGGCGGCAATTTTGTGTCGCCGGGCCTCAAATTTGTTAGTCAGACATCGCACACCAGGGCCGTGCTTATAATATCGCACCGGCGCCCTTGACCACTCACGGGCATTCCCGTGTTGGTCCAAAAAGAGAGACGCAAAAGACAGTGATTACATTTTTGCAGACGGCCCCGCTGCTGTACCTGTTCCCCGCCCCCTTTTTTTTTTTTTTTTTTTTTTAAAGATAAAATTTGCGGAGATGGACAACGTTCCAGGGCCGGGCGAGCATTCGCCCATCGGGACCTTCGAGCTCGTAAGCTCCCTTGCCGCAGGTGCGAATTATCCGGAAGGGGCCTTCCCAATTGGGTTGAAGCTTACCAACATGCTGTCCGGTAGCTTCTACCTTTTTTAACACCAGGTCGCCTGGTTCAAACGCACGGGGTGACACGCGTTTATCGAAGGTGCGCTTCACCCTCCGCTGATATTCTGTGGTCCGGATGCGGGCCTTGTCCCGGAGTTCTTGCGCTAACTCGAGGTCCACTGCTCGTGCTTCGGGGTTGCTTTCTGTGGAATAGGCCGTCATCCGGAGGGAAGGTGCAATGAGTTCGAGAGGTGTGACAGCCTCCATGCCATATACTAGGGAGTATGGTGTTTGCTGGGTGGCCTCACGGGGAGTAGTTCTGTATGCCCAAAGGATTTCATCTAGTTTATCGGGCCAATTTTTCCTGTTAGAGGCCACCTTCTTTCTTAGACCATCCAGAATGGTCCTGTTGGTGACTTCGGCCAGGCCGTTGCTAGCAGGGTGACTCACCGAGGTGAAGTTGCTGCGAATGCCTAGCCTTTTGAGGAAGGACAGGGTGACATCTGCGTTAAATTGTGTGCCATTGTCAGAAATGAGTGCGTGCGGAATGCCGAAGCGACACACGATGTTGCGCCAGATGAAGTTTTTGGCGGCTTCTGCCGTAATGTGGGCTAATGCCTTGGCCTCGACCCATTTCGTAAAGTACTCCACGGCCACGATGATCCATTTCTGCTGTTGGACGGCCATGGGGAAAGGGCCCAGGATATCAATCCCCCATAGGTCGAAGGGCCAAGCTCCCGAGATTGTGATCATATCGTAACCTGGGACGCTGGATAATCGGCAATGGTATTGGCATCTTTCGCATTTTCGCGCCAGGTTGGCCGCGTCTTGCTGCATCGTGGGCCAATAATATCCTGCGCGCAGGACCCTCTTGGCCAAAGTTTTTGCCCCTTGATGGCTACCACAAAGTCCCTCATGGGCTTCCTCCAGCATTGCCTGGGCGTCTCTTTCTCCGATGCATTTAAGCCATGGGCGGGCATATCCCCTTTTGTATAATTGGTGGTTGTGTACCGAGTATAAGGGGGCGATCTTCTTCAGTCTCCTGGATTCCAGCGGGTCCTCGGGCAACGTCCCCGAGGTGAGGTATCTCCATATGGGAGCGTACCAAGCATTCCCGGGTTCGTTAATGACATGGATTCCCTTCGCGTCATCCGATATACTCGACTCGGGTACGTCCATGACTATCACTGGACGATCTTTGTCAAGGTTTCCCGCCGCTCCTAGTTTTGAGAGGGCGTCTGCCTGACAATTTTTGTTTCTGGGCACATGCTCGATCACCACTCTATCGAATTGTCCCTTTAAGGAATGGAACTGCTCACGGTATCGTCGTAATCGGTCGTCGTGCACACGGCACTCTTCGTTAATTTGCCTAACCGCGAGCTCTGAGTCACTATGTAGATGGACCTCTCGGGCACCCAGCCCCGCGGCTAATTTGAGGCCAGCTATCATGGCCTCGTACTCAGCGGTATTGTTGGTTACAGGGAACTGGAAATGGAGCGCGTAGTTGAGTGCTTCCCCCTAGGGGCCTGTGAGAGCTACTCCTGCTCCTGCTCCTAGGTGGGAGGAGGCGCCATCTACGTAAAGTGTCCACTTGCCGTCCAATTCGTCCGGCGCTCCCGAGTACTCCGCGATAAAGTCCGCGAACACTTGTGATTGGATGGCACTTTGAGGATGGAACGCGACATCGAATTCGGTCAACTCTAGCGCCCAGGCCAACACGCGGCCCGAGGAGTCAAAGTTCGCAAAGGCTTTCTTCAAGGGTACACCTGTATATACTTTGATTGGGTGGGACTGGAAGTACGGTCTCAGTTTTCGTGCCGCGATTATAAGAGCATAGGCCGCTTTTTCTATCTGCGTGTATCGGGTCTCGGCATCTCGGAGCACGTGTGACACAAAATATATGGGCTTTTGTTCCCTTCCTTCTTCTCTTACCAGGGCGGCGCTGACCGCGTGGTTGGTCGTGGCCAGGTATACAGCCAGTGTGTCTCCGTTTATGGGTCGGCTGAGGCAAGGTGGGCTGGCCAGGTATTCTTTGACTTTGTCGAAAGCTGTCGCGCATTCCTCGGTCCACTCAAATCTGGCGGATTTGCGCATTGCTTTGAAGAAAGGGAAGCAAACGTCGCCGGATTTGGCGATGAATCGGTTCAATGCTGCAAGTCGGCCTGTAAGTGATTGAAGTTCCTTGAGGTTTCGGGGGGGTTTCATATCTAGAATGGCCTGCGACTTGGAGGGGTGTATCTCTATGCCTCTCATGGACACCATGAATCCGAGGAACTTTCCTCCTGCGAGACCGAAGAAGCTCTTCTTTGGATTGAGTTTCATATCAGCCTGATTGAGCGTCGCGAATGTCTCGCGCAGGTCCTGCACGTGGTCCAGGTCGGACATGCTCTTCACTAGGAGGTCATCTACGTAGGCCTCTACATTCCGACCTATCTGCTCGTGGAATACCTTATTCACCATTCTTTGAAAAGTAGCCCCCGCATTCTTCAGCCCAAAGGGCATCACTCGGTAACAGTATAACCCGGAGTGAGTCGTGAAAGCTGTTTTGTCTTCATCTTCTGGGCACATCCTGATTTGGTTGTACCCCGAGAACGCATCCATGAAGCTCAGGAATGCGTGTCCGGAGGTAGAATCTACCAACTGGTCGATCTTTGGCAGAGGGAAAGGGTCCATAGGGCACGCCTTGTTCAAGTCAGTGTAGTCGATACACATTCTCCAGTCTCCGTTCGCTTTTCTCACAAGCACAGGGTTCGCCAACCATTCCGGACAAGTCACATTTCTGATAAAGCCGGCTTCTAACAGCTTGGCTACCTCGGCCTTTACTACCGAACGCCTTTCGGCTCCCATGTTCCTTCTCCTCTGTATAACAGGTTTCGCCCCCGACTTGATGTGTAGCCGGTGCTCCGCTATGGATCCTGGGATACCGGGCATGTCTGCGGCAGTCCATGCAAACACGGCCTGGTTTTCACGGAGGAAATTAATCAACTTCTCCCTTGCGTTTCCCTGAACTGCCTTGCCAATATTCAGGAACTTGTCATTGCCGAGGTCAACTTGGTCGACTTCATCGGCCGGTTCGGCAAACGCGTTTAATTCCCCCCTGTCGATGGGATCCAAGACCATGGGCGTGTGCGGGGGTAAAAACTCTCTGCTGGACCGCAAGCGCGGGCCAGTGAGACCCGACCTCGTTACTGCTTTCGTATCTACTTGATGAACCGCTCCTCCTCGCCCTTCGAGGGAGGTTTGATAGCACTCTTGGGCCACCTGCTGTTGCCCGCGTTCCTCTCCCACCCCATGGTTGGTAGGGAACTTGATCTTCAGGTGGGGGGAGGACACTATGGCTCCAATTTTGTTTAGGGTGCCCCTGCCAATGATCGCATTGTATGCGGAGGGGGCATCCACCACAAGGAAGTCGACCATGACTTCAGCGATGCGAGGCGAGGACCCGAACGCTACCTTCAGTCGGACGATCCCTTTAGGTCGGAGGGAGTCGCCAGTGAATCCAACTAGCGGTGTCACCTTCTTCTGGGACTCAAGCTGTATTCCCATCTTTTCGAAAGCTGAGAAGTACAAGATGTCGGCCGAGCTTCCCGTATCTACAAGGATCCTCTTTACCCCGAACTCCTCTATTTTGAGCCTTAGCACTATGGGGTCGTCGTGGGGCCACGCAACGGTGCCAAAGTCTTTCTCGGTAAAGCATATGGCCTCGTCCATCCGGGGCCTCTTTCTCTCAAGGGGCCTTTCAACGTTCAGCATGGTAGGGTACGGCTTGGTGGTGCTTCGGTTACGTTTCTCAGGGATCGGCACCTCGTGCCCTCCGCTGATAACACTGATCTTCACGCTTGGCCGCCTGCCGGAGGTTCCCGGTCCTTTTCCCTTTCCCTCTCCGGGTTTCGGTCCCGCATACCCAGGCTCCTTATAGTCGTCTCGGTAGGAGGCCTTCTTTTTGTGCTCAACTTCCCCATTGTACTCCTTTGTAAACTTTTGAAAAAATTCTGGCTTGATGTACTCGATTAGTTTCCCCTCTCTGGCCAGTCTTTCTAACACATCCTTCAGCTGGAGGCAGTCCCCCGTAGAGTGCCCATTGAAACGGTGAAATAGGCATTTTACGGCCTCGTCTTTTTTCTCGAAAATACTCTTGCGCAGCGGCCTTGGGACTTCGGGCATGTCTTTTATGACATGATACATCTCGCTCCTCTTCTTGATAAAGGGGGCGTATCGCACATAGTGGGGTCGATAGCCCTCTCTGCCATCTTCGCGCCGTTCCTCTTGTGGCGCAGACAGGATGTTTCTTTTTGGCGGCTCCCGTCTTCGGGACGGACCGCCACCGGGCTGCCGGTCACGCGGCTGCGGTTTCGGTGACCTGGACCGCGGCCTGGCGAATTGGACAGCGTCCTCCTCAGCCCGGATGTATCCTTCGGCAAAAGCCAAGAACTCCGGCAAACTCTTAAACTCTCTTTTCCTGGCATCGTACCGGAGGGTGCCCGGTCCTCCCTGCCAGAGCCCATTCTGTACAGCCGCCAGGGCGATGTCCTCGCTGTAGTTTCGGACCTCCCTAGAAGCCTTGACGAATCTATTCACAAAGGTCCGGGTAGTCTCCTGGTGTCCTTGGACATACTTCAGGAGGGAGTCGCATGTCGCCCGCGGGGGTCGGAGCATGTCGTAGCGGACCAGGAAGGCTCTCGCTAATTGGTCAAAGGTTTTTATGGATCCTTGCCTTAGCCTCATGTACCATTCCCATGCTTCCCCCGCCAGACAAGTGGTGAAAATGCGGCACGCGACGGCGTCCGATGCCCCGTGTAGTCGAAGTCTTTCGTAGAACCCGTACACAAAGTTCTGCGGGTCCTGAGCGTCGCCGCTTCCTTGGAAGCACGGGAGGCCGACAGGGTATTTAAAGTCGCCCATGGGGGCTTTGTAAAGTTCCGGGGCTAATGGTCCTTCCAAAATATTCGTCGACCCGGAGCGTGTCCCTGTTCTCCTTCTTTCCCTCTTAGCTATCTCTTTCTCCACCCCTTTCTTGATCATCGTGTTTATCATTGCCATATTTACTCCTGCCGCTTCTGGTGGGGTAAGTGGCCTTCGCCGCCTCTTAGGGGGTGTTTGGCGACGCTCTTCTCGCGAGTGACGAGACTGATCGTCTTTTCTCGAGTGGTGGGATTGTTCCTCGGTTGGTTTGACGGGACCCTCTCGAGTCCACTCCGTTCTTGCTCGACCAGCACTCCTTCTCGAGCTGGCCGCCGCGGATGAGCCTTCGCTTTCTTGCCGTTCAGCCCCAAAGGATAACCTCCGCCGTGATCCACCACCCTGCCTCGTTTCCCTCTCGCCTACAAGGGTCTCAAGTTCGGGGTCAGGGTTGTCGAAGTCGCCTTCTGTGTTGCGCAGACTGGGCTCCGGGTTATTCGATCCAGGCCCGGTTCGGATTAGTTGCACTGCGGGCGGTGGGGGGTGAATCATTCGTACCCCGGGGGCTGAGGTGGGGGTTTGGGGATAGTAGGGCAGGTTGGGGTCAGCCTGTGGGGGGTAGTGTGCTAAGGGGGTGACTGGATACGGTGAGCATGGAGGAGCGTACTGCTGGTACGGGGGATAGTTGTAGGGAGGTGGGTACACGTACTGGGGGACGTACGGAGAATGGTATTGGGCATAGATCATCTGGTTTTGTGTATTTTGAGGGGTGGACCCGATCGGCCCGGTGGCCTGGGCGGTCACTATAGTCGAGTCGATCGGCCTTACAATTGGTGTGGAAACTCCGAGGGATTCCAAGTTCATCCCGGATGGGTTAACCGGTACCCCGTCGGGTGGCATGCCAAGGGAGGGGTTCGGCGAGATGATCGGGTTGGAAGTCTTCTGACCCAGTTTGTCGAGGGGGTTTTTGCTCGTTGCCCCCACAGTCGGGTCATATCGGGGAGTTTTCTTCGAGGACGCTTTGGGTTGAACGCCCGAGATTAGGTCGGTCGGGGCTTCACGTTCTCAGTTCGTCGGTTAGATTGTTCCGCCCGGCGGGCTTCCTCCTCGGGGGCGGTCTTGCCCATGTCGGTTTGTTTGGTTGCGGAAGTCATCTTGCTCAGTTGAGGCTGGGGGCCCCACGGTGGTTGATACGTCCCTTCCCAAGAGGGCCGGGCCGTACTTGGACTGGGTCCAGTAAGGTGCATGCACGTCCTGTTCCAAGGAAACAGGCCGCGCGGAGGCTGGCTACCGAAAATGTAACTCGCCCCGGTTCGAGCGAATCGGGCCGAGAGGGTGGACACGCAGGGTGTCGGAGGGGTATTAACGCTCTAACCCTTTTTAATACCTCCTCTGGTTGTAATGCAAAAAATGCGGTCCCTCTCTCTGGGGATTTCTCTGCCTTAAATAGGGTCGCCTTTACTGTATCGGGGTCTTGTCGTCATTAATGACGGGGGCCCGCATAACTGTTTTGGAGGCGTCCGCATAGTAGGCGATAATATCCGCATAATCTGTCACAAGCCGGGTCAGCGAGGCCGTATGTCGGCCTTCTCTGGCTGTTCGGCATGTTTGGGCTTTGAGCCTCGTTTTATTTGACTCTGAGCTGGCCCCTGTGAGGGGTCCGAGTCCCAGGTTTTTAGCCTCGGGTTGGCCCCGGGAGGGGGTCTGAATCCCGGGCTGTTTTTGACCTCGGGCTGGCCCCATGAAAGGGGTCCGAATCCCGGGCTGTTTTTGACCTCGGGCTGGCCCCATGAAAGGGGTCTGAATCCCGGGCAGTTCTTGGCCTCGGGCTGGCCCCATGAAAGGGGTCTGAATCCCGGGCAGTTCTTGACCTCGGGCTGGCCCCGGAAGGGGGTCCGAATCCCGGGCTGTTTCTGGGTCGTGGCCTGTTTTTGCAAGGGGAGGGGCCTATTCTGTTTTGTTCTATTTTGGGCCGGCCTTTTGTGTATTTAAATTTGGGAGTGCTCTATTGGGCCAGGCCTGGCTTTTTAAGGGCCATTGGTATATGGACCTATCACCGGTATTGCCGGGTACTGATTATTTAGGACTTAAATCAAGTATATGTCAGAATTTGGGGTTGGTCAGGGTCAGTATGACCTTAAAATTGATGCCAAAATTAGCATGCCAACTAGTTCATCACAAACCTGGTTCCAACTATTTCCAATTCAAAATGAGGGAGTCTGACAGGTATTGTACAACCAAACCATGAGTTTTTCTGGGGGTGCATACAAGATAATTGACCTATATGTGGAGGTTACCAGAGCCCGGCGTTCGAACCTAGCTATGAGATTAATCTAGGGTCGTAGTCGGGGTAACTCATCCGGCTCTAGTCCGTCCCCTGTCCAAATTGACCAACCGTCCAGTAGTCGGGCCCCAGTTCAAAGGGACCGACCCTCCCGTCGGGCCCCATCCCAGACTGACCAGCCTTCATCTAGTCGGACTGCTCATTGGGGTCAAACTTGTGATCCGAATGAAACTGATGAAGAAGTGGATCCGGAAATACTAGAGGCAGAGGAAAATTAAGTTGATAGTGATCCGGAGGGTATGAGCGATCAGTTTGACCAGGAAGATACCGGGCCTGTGCTCGGACTACCAAGGACTTTCAAGATGGATCGCGGGTTTCAGCACCCGATTCATGCTTTCAACGACACATCAGGGTTTATGGAAGCCAATTCGGGTTTGTTTGGAAGGAGGGCAGAGTATGAGAATGAATTGTCTGAAGGACAAACATATGACTCAAAAGAGGCAATGAAGAGCGCAATTGCCAGGTTTCACATCCTTTGCAACAAAGAGATAAAACCTACGCACAGTGACCGCACAAGAATCAGGTTCAAGTGTAAGGACAGTTACTGTGGGTGGTACATACTCGTAAAGGCCACCAGTTATGGAACAAAATGGCGTGTCTCCAAGTGCCCAACACAACATTCATGCCACGCGGATGCGATAAGAACAGATCACGCCCAGTTGTCAGCTACTATGGTTGCCGAGTGTATATCCGCTCACATGAGGAACGATGTCGACTTGAGTATTCAAGCTGTCCGAATTGCTGTTGCTGAAAGGTACAACGGTCAGATACCGGCGTACAACAAACTGTGGCGTGGCCGTGAGTTGGCAATAGCCCGTCAATTTGGTAGTTGGGAGGGGTCATACTCTCTTGTAGTTCCATTGTTGGAGGCAATCAAAAGAAGCAACCCAGGTACTACATTGTTCCTTCATTTTTTACGTCATTTCATTATCAATAAAAAAATAAACTTATTTTTTTAAATTTATTGACAGAAACATTATTTGAGGTGACCTCATATCCCACTGGTAAACCTGAACTATACAAGTATTTTCATAGGGCGGCTTGGGCATTTGGACCGTGCATAGCTGCTTTTCAACATATCAGACCGGTCATCACCGTTGATGCATGTTTCCTGTCAGGCCGGTATAAAGGTAACTAATTTGATTGTTTTCACTTTATTTATTTTAGTTGATTTCGGCTCTTACGAAATTAATTTGATTGTTTTACCACAGGCAAGCTGTTGATTGCAACCGGGTACGATGCTGAAAACCAGCTCCTCCCGTTAGCTTTTTCACTAGTAGAATCAGAGAGTTATGACGATTGTGCGTGGTTCATGAAATGGTTGCGCCGTAATGTAATCTGCTCCAGATTCATGTGTGTCATCACTGATAGGGGAAAGGGTATCAAGAAGGTGTTCAGACAAGATGATATGGGGTGGAACGAGGATGATGAGGATCAATGTGTTCACCGTCTTTGTGCTACTCACATAGCCGAGAACATGAAGAAGAACGGTTGCAGTGATAAGGCAATCCGTTTTTTTAGAATATGTGTGGCTAAGAGGAAGATGAGGAGATACGAGCAAGGAATGCAAGCAATGGAACAGTCATGTGACATTGCCCTCAATTGGCTGGACGGTGTGGGTAAATATTTGGATCAAGATGAGAACGAGTGCCCCAAACCATGAAAGATATTCCAAGCACTGGACGGTGGTTACCGTTGGGGCATCATGACTACAAACGGGTCCGAGTCGCTTAATAATGTCTTCAAGTCCTCTCGTAAGTTACCGGTTGCAGCAATAATTGAAGACACATTTTACAAATGTATGACATGGTTTGCGCAAAGGAGGGCCAAAGCGGAATGGGAAGTCAGTCAAGGTCAACAATTCTCGTGTCGTGTGCATCAGGTACTTTTATTTGTAGTTCTTTCTTCACAATTTTTAATGAACTTCAAATTCTCGTGTCGTGTGCATCAGGGGGAATTTCACGTATACCCCTCAAAAACTTCAAATTACGTATTTTCCCTCCAAAGTTTGAAATTACGTATTTTCCCCTCTAAAACTTCAAAAACTCACAAATTTATCCATTTTATTGTCTTTTATATTAAAACTCATTCTAAATTTATAAAATACCCATTTTACCCTTTATTAAAAGCATAAAATGCCAATCATACTCAAATTTAAATCTGAAGGATTCCTCTACTGTCCGAACTTCTTTAAGATTTGTGCATGCTAGATCAGCACGAATCTTGAAGTGAACACACGCGGATATTGAAGCGACGTGCACATATCTCAATGCGATGCACGCATATCAAAATTGCTTTAAAATGCGTGCGCACTAGATCAGCACGAATCTTAAAGCCAACGCACACATATATTGAAGCTACACACACAGGTCTTAATGTGATGTGCGTGGATCGGACGATAGAGGAACTCTTCATATTCAAATTTGAGTCTGATGGACTTTTTATGCTTTTAATAAAAGGTAAAATGGATATTCTATAAATTTAGAATGAGTTTTAATATAAAAACAAATTCCCCCTTTAAAAATGGATCCTTGCAAATCAAAGGTTTAAATAGCGTTTATCGCGTCATAGCGGAACGGCTGAAAAAATGACGCTATGGCCATATAGCGCCGCTATAGCGCGAAATAGCGCGCTATAGCGGCGTTATATGGCCATAGCATCGTAGTTTTTTTGGTCCGAAAACGCTATAGCGCGCTATTTAGAACATTGCTGCAAATATAATTTCCTAACTGCTGAGAAGTCACAAGAGAATAACAACCCTGGGCTGCTGTATTCAGTTGTCTGTTCAGGCCCTATCCTTGTAAAGTACAAATGCTGCTTAGTGGGCCGAATGAATTTTATCTTTAATCGTTTTCTCCTTTTTTTGTCCCATATATAGCCCTTAAGCTCTCTGTTATCTTCTTTATAACCAGTCCAATCCATTCCCTTTTTGGATCTATCAATTTTCCGATTCTTCTCATATTCCGCTCGTTAATTTCTATAACAAATTAACAACACGTCATCGAAATATCTCAGAGTAAAGTTAGTATAAGTTTGGGCTCACAAGAGACTTCAGATTCTAAATCGTTATCAAATAATGAATGTCATCATATTTATTCCGCCAAGTTATTTTTGTTAAGATAAAACAAACAATAAAGCATATTCTTACAAGCCTACTTATTTTGAATTTTCTAATTGATTTTGATTGGCTAATAGTAAAAAATAATTCATGGACCGAGTAACGTAATAACCGAGTTCGATGTTTGTTAAAATGATTTTCTTGATGTCAGAGGTGCAAAACTTAATAGAGACGAGATTAATATATGAGACTCTTATTAGCCTTTGTAATTTATTAAAAAAGATATAGCAAATAACCTAGCATAAAAATTTGGAGTTGCTCCATATCAAACACTATAATTGTATCTGTTTTCATTTAAAGTTGACTTGAAAAGATATCTCACGCAAAGGAACACTTGGGTCAATAACTGATGAAAACAAATGCTTTTCATTTTTCCTTTTTCCTTTCTGACCACAGAAACACAAGTCATTAAATTGTAATCTGTAGGTTAGGCTCAACAAAGCAGCCATGCATATATGTATATATATTAACAAAAGCTAATTTAATAGGATTCCCCAGAACAATCACCTAATAATTCCCACAAAAATTTGCCCCACGAATCCACTTAAATCACCATTAACCCCCAAAACAAAACCTCAAACCATAAAAAGGAAAATAAAAATAAAAAATAGTACTACTAGTAGGTTGAATCACACAACATGTGTACCCTCCAAAGATTTCCAAATCTCAGAACAATCTTCTTCATCATTCCTAACCACCACTCGCTCAAGTGAACTCCCGGGCGCTTGCATGAGGTCAAGAGTGACATGGCCACTGGCATCATTTAAGTGAGCCCAACCATCATCCAGATGGCGTGGTGGTACAGTGACCTGGATCTGGTGCGGCCAATGCTGAGTCGGGTGCGGATGGATCCTTGCACCGGTGTTCGGCCACACTGAACGATCTGAACATATCTGGTGAGTGAGAACAGCCGCACGGTTTTCAGCAATCAGCTCGTATAGAGCAGCACTGGAACGGGAGGAGAGGTCAGGTGTCAAGCACCAAGGCGAGGCCTTCGATGACAGAAGAGAGAGAGCACGCCCAGGTGATGTCGGTATGTTAGAGAACCCATGACCCGCTGCTCCACCTGCGAAAAATTGTGCAATTGTTATACTAGGGAAACAATTAGATCTTTGTTAATTTCTATAGTTTACATTTATTTTATGTCTCTTTTTCCTCTACTGACTACTGCTCAATAGTCTATAAGTTAACAAAGAAGTATCGTACAATTTGCTGTTTGTTCGAATATAACAAAGGAAACTACAGTTTTTTTTAGAGATATATTTTTGTTTGGTACTTCAGGTTTATAGAATGTACAACTATAAAAATGATTTAGAAATAGAAGGTTTGATTCAATTTTCATGTATTGAACAAACTACATTTACACTTAATATTTCATAATAATGTACTAATAACTACCCTAAAAGTGGTCCAACTTCCTAAGCACAAAATAAATAGAAATGAGAACCAGCTAAAGAGAAATAACTACAAATTTTAAAAATCACATTCACAACAGATAGCGCTTACTAAGACTGAACGACTGACAAAAGGTGAGATCTACCATGTAAAACTTGTCATGCAGCAAGTCTCCTAGGTATTATAGAGTAAAATTATAACACATAAAGTAACATAATTTATAATCACAGAGAAATATGCCATAATTGATCAGATGGTCTAGAATATTTGTGCCACCATAAAATACTTCACTACTGCAGGTGTTTAGAGGAACTTATTGGTGTTTGGGAAGTGAATAAAGAAAAAAGATCCTCAAACAATAATTAAATCAGCAATAACATTATACTCTATCAAACTCTAATTAAATGGAGGCAACATTTCCTACAAAACACTTGAGCAACAATAAATGACCTATAAAATGCACATGCAATGATTATAGCGAAAGTAACATCAGCCAAGTTTGCCCGCTAAGAGTTGGAGCTGTTGGAACCTTAGACAACAGTCAAGTAATTATGAAATGTAAAGGCAACTACTCAAAGAATATGGAAACACAACAAAAGGCGAAGCTGGAAAAATGAAAAGTGTCAGAATTAAATAATATACACTCCTAAATCCTAATAAAAAAAAATTACACCAAGAGGCAAAATTAATTTTCCAATATTAACACGAACACATCTCGCTACAATGAAATATGAGGTTGTAAGTGCAGTGCAGATGACACATGCGTAAAATCAATGTAGTAAAGACATTTATTTACTTTGGTTCTGCCATACGTAAAATCAAAGTGCAGTGCAGAGTACTGCATGCAGAAAACATTTAAATCAAAGACATTTTTCTTTGGTCGGCCATAAGACCACTGTATAATTATCAGCTGCAATTAGGCACAAATGAACTATACCGGGTAAAGTTATAATATTTATCATACACAAATGCCAATAAACATCTTCTGGCAATTATATAATTAACAACTGTGCAATTTGCCTTAAAAGAATTATATAATAGCATTTATACAATAGCATTAGCTCACGCACAAAAAGATTGCCTTGTTAAGAGAATTATTTGTATAGCAAATTGAATTGACAAAAGTGAAATCATCAACCTTGAAGATTATTTAATGTGATGCTAATGTAACCATGAACTTATAGCTATAAACATTTACTGTTTCTTAATAATATGAGATCCAATTCGGAACATTCTCTCTTATGGATATGGCATTCTATGTTAATACGATTAAATAGCTTGCAACATGTAAAGCTAGTTGACTAACTACCAAAGAAGATTCTCCCATTCACATTTAATGAATAAAAGGAGATATGACTAGTTAAAAAGGCGCCATTAAAAGCATTAACAATTTTGATGTAGATTTTCTTATATTTAACAAAGAAGGTTCATGCTACTGTCTGATTAAATTTGACATTTTGCATGTATATATGCACATGCATTACTAGACCATTGCAAAGATATGATATGCTTTTTATGGTTGGTAATAGAGCAGATAAATTCTTACTTTTGGGTGTACTATAGGTTCATGCAAAGTATTCAACAATTATTGGGACAATGGGGGCCAAACACCAACTACACCATGTATATGGTGTGTGTGCTAACCAAACAGCAGATTCCAGCAAAAAAATATATATTCTGCTGCAAGAATGCAGATTCCAGCAGCATATTGGCACTATTAACAGGCATAGCCTCACTTTTCTCTTACTATTTAACACCTTTTAACAACTTAAAAGAGGTTTATATCAAACATCAAAGACATTCTTGTATGTTACAGAATGTCCAAATTTTTAAATGGAAAGGTAAAATTGACTAGTTATAAAATTTAATTGACTCCAAACAAAGTGAGTTGCGGAGGACACATCATATGGGCTAGAACAGTTTAATCCTGACAGAAGTCAAATGGATGTTGGGCATTGTCTAACCACCAGGTGTCTTCAGAGACAACTTTCCCTGTTGTTCTACATTAGAAGATACTATTGAAAAGATTTATTCTCTCATGAGTTTGCTTCTATTAACATTAAAAACATAACTGCAAGAATAAACATGCATCTGTGGACTATTTTCAACACTATTAAAGCTCCCAAGTTGTTTCCTAAATTAGTGAAGTAACAGTACGACTTTGGAAATATATATCACAACCAGCCGCAAATAATTATGTCATTAGAAGCGGGTGCCTTTTGTGCAACATAAAATGATGGCATATAGATGTTTATTTATGAAATTATCACTCGAAAAGGGAGAAAATTTTGCTTTTTTAGAGGTAAAAAAAAATATAAGTTGACATGGTCATTGAAGGAGCTGGTCATCCCGACAAGTCGGTATAGGTTTTCTTTCAATTGACAATTAAAATGTTTTTTAAGCTGACCCTTTTGTTTCTGGAGTTTACAACAAACTCTATCTTACTACACTCTATGGCCAGTAAACTTGCAAGGAACAAATCAAGTAGATAAACTCACAGAGAGTAAATTTAATATCTGCCTCTTCTTGGTTTATGAAACACTATATATGAAGAGTAAGACTTAGTGCTATGGATAGCATAAGGCCTTCCGTGCTACGGCCTCAAAAACCTATCATATAAACTTCAAACTTCAATCTAAGTAGCTCAATAAATTGGTTATATAATGAACTTGTAGAATACCAATTTTTACTATTTTTGAATTTTTTTTACTATTTTTGATGATTTATGAAAGAGGACAAAAAATGACTTAAAAATAAAAAATAAAATTGCCAATGTTTTAGGCCATTTAAATATTTTTACAATTTTATTATATAACCAATTTATTGAGCTACTTACATTGAAGTTTGAAGTTTATACGATAGATTTTTGAGCCTTACAAATATATGAATATGGGAAAGAATATGCACCATAAAGTAAACTTTCTGATCTAACACTTGAGGTAGGATCGGGAACATAGATATGATATATGTATTAGTAAGGGCAATTAGTCATATGGAGGATGGGCAAAGAGCATGCTCATGTAATGTGGGACTGATAGTCCAAATCAACACGTCCCAATTAAACCAGGTTCGCTGTTAATTGCAGTGTGAGTATTTATACAAAAAGCAGAGATTAACACAATCAGGTGTAATTAATTGAAAACAAGTGGCCAAAATGATAAAACTTGAATATGCCAAAAATATTCAACTACATAATTTCTGTCTAATCAAAAGGCCAAAATATGTAAAACTTCGGTCCGAAAGTAGGATAAGGCACCATTACTGATTAACAAAACCCATTCAATTCAAATCAAAATATTCAACTACATAATTTCTGTCTAATCAAAAGGCCAAAATATGTAAAACTTCGGTCCGAAAGTAGGATAAGGCACCATAAAGTAAACCTTCTGTGCATCTATTAATTTTCTTTGCTGACAGTGACCGGAGTTGAATGAACATTCATGATTTTGACAACAAACGAACTCTACCCAATAAAAAATTGTGTAATTGTATCCGGTATCCCTATCTTTTGTGTAGACCCTTTTACCGTTACAGAGAGAGCACAAACCCTAACCGCTAAGGCGCTAACCCTACCAAAAATAAAATATATACCTAAATCCTAATCTAGTCCGCCTATATTAAATTATCACCAACAATGCTATTCATTTGCGGCTTTATGTCCAATCAGCATCCTTTTCACTATTTTTTTGGTTACCCAACCCGAATTCTTTATAACTATTTTATTGTATTTGTATCTCAACACATGTTGGCTCCTTTATTTATTACTGATTTGGGCAGTTTAAAAATTTAGGATACCTGATTCCAATTCCAAATGCCAAAATTCTAAGCAAATGAATTGATTAGACAGAATGAAATTGAAGAAACGAACCTATGGCTAGAGAATGAATGGAGTTTCTCAAAATTGATTCATGCGCATTGCTCTTTCTCCTGCGCTCATTGTGCCCTGCTAACCTCCTCCTACAACTCCTCTTCGCATCATCAAACTCAGATGTCACATGAAACCTGCAATTACAAATTACAAGGAAATATGTATTAATAGATTAGAAATGAATTGCTGAGAAATAAGAAATGAGATGCCGTACGTACTACATTGTTGACAGAACCGCTGTTCAACGCCTTGTACGGTGACACGTGGCGCCTTGGAGTGAAGCTCGCACACCTTGTGCCTCCTGTGGTACTCCTTCGCGTCAGAGAGAGACCTGTTACATCCCTCCACCTGGCACCTGGGGACCGAAGTTGGAGGCAGTGGCAATTGCTTGTCCCGTTTTGCCACGTGGATTTCTGGCGCCTCCTCCACGCAGGATGGCCTCTTGCCCAGCTTGAGACAGGTTAAATGATGATGGTTTTGACGTTGGGGGACGTGGTAATGCTGCAGCTGGATTGGCTGCGTTTGTAGATGCACTGCTGAAGAGGAGGAGGAGGAGGAGGAGGAGGGGCAACTGAAATTGCTGTAACTGGAGCTACCGAAATCGTAGAAGCCTAATTCCCAAGGCCTTGTATTTGCATTAGTGCCTGCATTACCGTTCTCCATAACCGAATAGAGATCTCTTTTCTTTTCTCTACAGTTATTGGGATGTCTCCTAAAAGGGGGAAGAAAATGGGAGTGTTATATCAAGTGCTGTGACCGGTACGACCGGTGAGTAAGAGAGTACGGTGCACGGGTGAGGCATTAAAAATAAGGGCAAGTCACGTGATAAGGAACTGTATTACGGGCGCATCGCACGTGGCGTGAGAGGTGGGGCCATGTCCTTGAGTTTTTTTTTTTTTTTTTTTTTTTTGCTTTCAACCATGTCATTGAGTGGTTCCATCGAAAGGGAGTGAAGTGACAAGACCTCAGCGGCGTTTGAGATAGAGAGAGGGGGGGGGGGGGGGGGGGGGGGGGGTCATTAGTAGGTCTGACCGGAGTACTGTAGGTTTAGATAGGCTTGGTGGGTAGGGTTCCCTTTGTTTGTAGAAATTAGAAATCCTGCGGTCGTCCTTTTTATTAGCAAAATTAGATTTGTTTCTAGTGGAGTAACAATGTAAGTAGGAGTCAAAACGGTATGGATAATATTCAATATGTATTCTATATGTATTTAAAAAAATTAGATATGAATATCTGATATTTGAATATTTGTATGGATAAGAATACTGATACAGTTTTACATTTTAATTATCCGTATTCGAACAGTAAATATATATTATATATTTTAATATATATTATGAAAAAATTATGTTATTTATCATTATAATTAGATAAATATTATGAATTTTAGTATTTTTTTAATATTTTTATATTATTTTAATAAATATTTGATCCGATCCGGATCCGTATTCATATACGTCTGATATCCGCTCTGTATCCGTATCCAGAAAATAAAAAAGAAATATGAATATATTTTACCACTATCCACTCCGTTTTTACCCCTATATGATACAATGATAAGATTTTATTTTCCAATGGAATACGGAAAACAGCACGGAACTGATAAAGAATTTAGTCACAAAAATGAGTGAATTCTTCTTTTTTAAATTAATTTATATAATATTTTATCATTTTATTTAATTTTAATATATATCTTTTAAAATAATAGAATCAGGAGTTATAAATGGGATAACAAAATTATATTTTTTATATATTTTGTAATATTATAACGTACATGATATATTTAATATATATATATATATATATAGTGGCTAATATCAAAACGTTTGCACTAAGGCCCTCGTGCAACCAAGTCGTTTTTGGATTTTCAAAGTCCAAACGGTCGATCTAAACCGTTAGATGTGATCTCTATATTAAAATCTGCTTGGAGACCAAATTTTACATTTTTTGGAATTTTTTTACTATTTATTAAGCCACTTTGAAAATTGCTGATCACATGGTCCAGAATTTGGTTGCACTGTTTTTACTGTTCACCCGGATCAGCAATTTTCAAAGTGGCTTAATAAATAGTAAAAAAATTCCAAAAAATGTAAAATTTGGTCTCCAAGCAGATTTTAATATAGATTGAACATCTAACGGTTTGGATCGACTGTTTGGACTTTGAAAATCCAAAAACGACTTGGTTGCACGAGGGCCTTGGTGCAAACGTTTTGATATTAGCCTCTCTCTATATATATATATATAGAGAGAGAGAGTGGCTAAGGTCAAAGTGGTATGACCAAGGTCTTGGTGCTACCAATTAGTTTTTGTAATTTTAAAGTTCAAATAGTCGATTCAAACCGTTAGATGTTCAATCTATATTAAAATATGCTTGGAGACCAAATTTTACATTTTTTGGAATTTTTTTACTATTTTTTAAGCCACTTTGAAAATGGCAGATCCGGGTGAACAGTAAAAACAGTGCAACCAAATTCTGGATCATGTGATCAGCAATTTTCAAAGTGGCTTAAAAAATAGTAAAAAAATTCCAAAAAATGTAAAATTTGGTCTCCAAGCAGATTTTAATATAGAGATCACATCTAACGGTTTAGATCGACCGTTTGGACTTTGAAAATCCAAAAACGATTTGGTAGCACCAAAGGCCTTGGTCATACCACTTTGATCTTAGCCACTCTCTATATATATATATATATATATATATATATATATATAGTAGAACTAGGGTGCTCTCGAGTTCACCAAGCCCTTGGTGAACTCAAGTCCAAAACTTATCGGATCGGCTTCAAACGACGAATCCGACCGTTGAAACCCGTCTACCTTACGAGTGATGCGTCTACATGCAAAAAATTTTAATTTTGAAATTAATTTTGCATAGAGTCAAGTGGTCAAAATTAGAAGGTTAATAAATTAATTTTAATGCATTCATTTTTTGACGTTTTTTGACCACTTGACTCTATGCAAAATTAATTTCAAAATTTTAAATTTTTACATGTAGACGCATCACTCGTAAGGTAGACGGGTTTCAACGGTCGGATTCGTCGTTTGAAGCCGATCCGATGAGTTTTGGACTTAAGTTCACCAAGGGCTTGGTGAACTCGAGAGCACCCTAGTTCTACTATATATATATATATAGAGATGTTGGCTATTGTGCTTCCATAAGCATATGCCCACATATGCTTATAACTCATTTTTGCGTTTCCAATGTTCAAATGGTCGATCCGAACCGTGGGCATATTCTCCATATTAATATGTGCTTGGAGACCAAATTTTACATTTTCTGAATTTTTTTACTATTTATTAAGCCACTTTGAAAATTGCTGATCTGGGTGAACAGTAAAAACAGTGCAACAAAATTCTGGACCATATGATCAGCAATTTTCAAAGTGGCTTAATAAATAGTAAAAAAATTCAAAAAAATGTAAAATTTGGTCTCCAAGCACATATTAATATGAAGAATATGCCCACGGTTCGGATCGACCATTTGAACATTGGAAACACAAAAATGAGTTATAAGCATATGTGAGCATATGCTTATGGAAGCACAATAGCCAACCTCTATATATATATACAGAGAGAGAGAGAGAGAGGGGCTAATATCAAAACGTTTGCATCAAGGCCCTCGTGCAACCAAGTCATTTTTGGATTTTCAAAGTCCAAACAGTCGATGCAAACCGTTAGATGTTCAATCTATATTAAAATCTGCTTGAAGACCAAATTTTACATTTTTTGGAATTTTTTTACTATTTATTAAGCCACTTTGAAAATTGCTGATCACATGGTCCAGAATTTGGTTGCACTGTTTTTACTGTTCACCCGGATCAGTAATTTTCAAAGTGGCTTAATAAATAGTAAAAAAAAATCCAAAAAATGTATAATTTGGTCTCCAAGCAGATTTTAATATAGATTGATCATCTAACGGTTTGGATCGACTGTTTGGACTTTGAAAATCCGAAAACGATTTGGTTGCACGAGAGCCTTGGTGCAAACATTTTGATATTAGCCACTCTCTCTCTCTATATATATATTTATTTTTTATAGTTTTTGATATAGTTATATATACTATCAATTTATTTCTTAATTATCATTCTTTGTTTCGTTATCTGTTATCTTGATAGATAAAGATAGAATATAAATGAGATCAATTTTAAATGAATAAGAATATGAGAATACCTCTATTTGAGGCCCCTACTTGTAATTTACATGTTCATCAAATCGTCTAGAGGTTCGCTGAAAGCTGGACATATTTTATTGCTTTCCAAACTTGTTAGTTAACAATGCACAGTGAAAAAAATATTTGAGTTCAGTGTATTTTTTTAACTAATATATTTTCAAAATATATGAGATAAAACTTGAGTTTTTTCAACTCACGCTTTTATTATGAACACTAAGTTTCAATTTTATATTCTAAAATAATATTGTACTTATTAAAATCGTACTTAATTTGTTTGTGTCCATTATTTATCAGAAACTTTTACAAATTGTCTTATCTTTCAAAAAATTTAAACAAAAAGTTTCTCCTCTAAAATAATTAACAAAATATTTTTGTGGACCTTCATTTCCCCTCTCTATCCCTACTTTATATTTACTCTCATCAAGTTTGACACCTCCTTATCTTTCATTAGACTTTAATGAGTGCATAATTTTTCTTAAAGAATATGTTATTCAAACAACAAATTTTTCAGTTATATAGTATATATATCAAATACATATTTATTTAAGTATTTATACTAATCAACATCATGATGAAATTATTTATACGCTATTAGAAAGATAAACTCTTAAATTTGTATTTTACTCATTTGACAGCTATGTTGCACGGATACGCCTAAACAGGCGGCGTATCGGTATCGGACACGTATCGGATACCGATACGCGCCCGATACGGCACCGATACGCCAGCTGACGTATTCGCCTACGTGGCGTATCCTAACTCGGCCGATACGGTCGCCGATACTCCGTTGAAACAGCTGGATACGCCTGGAAACGTCTGGATACGCCCGGATACGCCTGGACCCGTGAGCCGCCCGTGAACCAGCGCTGCACCCGTGAGCCGCGCGTGAACCGGCTAATTTTTTCTGGGTGAGGCGGGATTCGAACTCGGGCTGTGGCTGTGAGGGTCAAAAGCTTTGACCACTACACCAAAGTATCATTTGTGATATATTTTAGTAATTATAGTACTTAATATATTCTTATGTTATGCTTTAATTTTTTATACAAATTTGATTTAAGTTATGATTATCTAAATACAATATATAAAATAATAAAAAATAATATATATAATAAACGTATCGTATCCTTGATTTTTGAAAATTGTCGTATCGCCGTATCCGTATCGTATCCGATACGATACCCGTACCCGTATCCATGCAACATAGTTTGACAGTGTTTCATTTAAACTTTCTTATAATCATTCAAAAAAAATTAAGAGTAAAAACTTTACATAAAAAATATATATACTTTTGAGATGTAAATAAGTAGTACAAAATATGAGATACAAAAATAATTTATCTCCATATTTTAACACAAAAAAGTTTATATATTGTCAAGATATTTTTTTCTCCGTTTGCTTACAATATAATACATCTAAGACAATTATCACCGGTACTGATGGTCTAATTAGTAGATGAAAATTGGAATATATATATATTAGTGTTTGATTCTTGCATTCAAGACATATTCGTTTTGTTTTGAATCGCAATACATCAAATTAATGTAGATATGCTCATCAGTGTTAAAAAATAAAATCTTCAAAATATGATTATTATAATGAGCCTTCTTAAAAAAAATAACAAACATATGATTCTATTTATAAAACTCCAACCTAACTGGTTTCTATATAAATTTATTGTCGTTTGTAATTTTAAATGACTTGGCCAGAGATACTAGTAGCAACCAGTATAATCGTGTAAATAATTTCATCATGGTGTAGATTAGTATAAATATTTAAAAAAAATATGTATTAGATATATATACTATCCAACTGAAAAATTTGTTACATGTCTGCAAAAAAAATTGTTGTTTAAATTACATATTCTTTAAATCTTTTATGCACTCATTAAAGACTAATGAAATATAAGGATGTGTCAAACTTGATCAGAGTAAATAGGAGGTAGAAAAAAAGAGGAGGGAGATAGGAGAAATGAGGGTCCCACAAAAATATTTTATTAATTATTATAGATGAGGAATATTTTATTTGAAAATTTTGAGAAGTAGGATAATTTGTAAAATTTTCCATTTATATCTGTGATTTTCGATTCCTATATCGTAAAACGACCTCTGAGTAATTTAAATAAATAGTCGTATGTTAAGATGGTGAGCAATTTTTAATTCCACGACATAAACAGTTCACACCCTGACATGAATTAATGCGTTTGTGACTCGTCAAATAAGAATTGGAAACAAAAATTTTGCGCTCCACCTGATCGGAAAAGAAGAAAATAACATGCCACGAGTTTATTCGGCGCAATAATGATACCATATTTTATTTTATTGGGTAAATTTCGCTGGAGGTCACTAAACATTGTCCTTTGTCACGAATTGGTCACTCAACTTTGATTTGTCTCTCCATAGCCACTGAATTTTTATTTTGTCCCAATCAAGTCACCCTATAACTTTTCCATCCAAATTTAACGGAATATGCTCATTCCGTCCAAAATACTAACGGAAAAGTTATAGGGTGACTTGATTGGGACAAAATAAAAGTTCAGTGGCTATGGAGGGACAAATCAAAGTTGAGTGACCAATTCGTGACAAAGGACAAAGTTTAGTGACCTCTAGCGAAATTTACCCTATTTTATTTCTCAAATTATCATTCTCCTTCTTTCGTTTTTTCTGATCTCAGATTACTCAAAAGTCAAAATCCAAAATTTACGATTTTAGTACTATGATGATAACTTATTGAAATTAGAGATTACTTGAAATCCATTTTTTGTTAAGGTCAGTGAGCGGACTCACTTGATAATTTCATTGATAATGAAAAAAAAAAGGTTATCTACATAGTCTCATTATATATGTACATAAATAGGAAAAGGAATCAAATCATTTATACTACGCCAATACTCGGTCACTCCACTTACAGGGTGCTGTACCAGCAACTGATCTCCAAAAAAACATAATTTATCAGTTATGTCACCGTCTTGTGCTGATGTGTGAAGAGAAGTCTGCTACATTCACGCCATAATGTCACTCTGCGAACCATATCGTGTCCCACAGTCTCAGGATCGACTGAGAAAAAACTTGCCTAGAATTCCACCATAAATCAAGAATGGTCTCCTGGTATGTCATGTTAATTTGGAGATTGTACCGAAATAGCAAAATTCTCTAGAATCCCATCGCATAGGCGCAATTATACAGGATGTGCTCTGTCGTCTTTACTCCAGCATCATGACATAGATGACAAGCTTCCTCGACATTGCATCCTCTCATCCTTAGGACATGTTGAATGAGAAGCTTATTCTGAATGCTAATTCAAAGGAGGACCCTCACCTTGAGAGGTATCTTTAATTTCCAAAGCACCTTTAAGAACAAACTTCCCCTATGTTATGAAGTACTTTGTATGCTGAGGCTGTAGTGAAAACTTCCATAGCTGTCCATTTCCACTATGTCAGCCCGCTTGACTCATCAAATATTGTTGAAACCGAATAAAATGGTCTCAAGGAGTTGAGGGACCGTACAAAGCATGAAAGAATTGGGTCCTCATGTGCATCAGAAACACTATTTATCCCATATAAGAGTGACATAGTTTGGGCCCATAGTCCATTGGAGTCTCTATCTAACTTCCACATCCACTTTGTTAGCAAATCATTGTTCTGCGTCTCAAGGTCTAGCAACCCCATTCCCCTGTTCTGCTTCAATGTGCAAACTATTTTCTAACTTACGAGATAATTTATTTCTTTGCACGTGCCATTTCCATAGGAAAGACCTTCTGGCCCTCTCTATATGTTTGATAATCCATTTCAGTATCTTTATTGCCTGCATGTAAGAAGACCATGAATGTTTTTCGGATATCTTTATATGTAATGTTCTTCGTATAAAAAGATTGTGAATTTGAAATATGATACCGTCTAATCAGACTTGTAAAAAAGAAGAGGCTGTAACCATTCCTTTTCTAAAAGAGTTACACGTTTACTATGTTTCATGGTTAATAAATTTGAAAATTTCACATCATTCCAATGATCCAATCATATCTGACAAAGTTTAAAATGGTGAGAGAGTGAAATTAGATTATCTTTTTGCGATTCATGAAAAAAGTACATTTTTTTAATATACAAAAAAAATCTATTTCACACATAGAGATGGGGTTAAAGTGCAGAAACGAGAAACTACTTATTTTGGGATTGTTCAAGTCTTTTTTTAAGATATGTAGGATTAAAAAATTATCCCTCGTACAGAGGATGTGTTATGTAATACGGTAGAATTAAAAGTGAAGACTTAATATGAATAAATTATTGATTGCTTTATGTAATCATGAAATCACCATATATTTGTGGTCACTTGAATGATTTACTAAAAATAAAATATTCACGGATAGAATGATTGATATTCACATGAAGTAAAAAAAAATCTCTCATGTTAATATGTGCAAGAAAACTATAACCGACTAGTATCAGCACTATAGTGACAAATAAATAGTTCGGGTTCGGTTTAGCGGGGTCAAAAATTCGTGATTCGGGTATAATTCAGAAATGATTCGGTACAATAAGGAAGCAAAAAAAAACCCAAAAAAAACACCCCAAAAGAAAATTTTGCATTTTCTTGAGAATAATTCGTGATTCGCGAATAAAAAATATATTATACGTTTTTTTACGTTTTATTCAGAGTTCAGTTTGAAAACATCAAAAAAAGAAAAAAAATACGAATTATTCACGTATAGTGTGACTATGATCAGCACTAGAACAAAACCATCAGAAGGAAGCACAAGTGAAATATTGTTAAATACATGCTCACGATACACCCCAAAATACAACATATACACAATCTATTTGAAGCAACCCCTATTATTATTGAAAGTGAATGACCATATTAGTTTCTAATCTCCATTATCAAAGTCAGAACTAAACTAAACTAAACTAAAATAAAATGAGAAGAATCAGTTTTTTTAGTTTACAAAATTTTAAACTTACAATCAGACCGATACAGTTGAGAATAAGCAAATAGGCATAAATTGACAAAAAATCATAATCAATAAACATAATTATTTGGTATGGAAAATGATGGTTGTTCTTTTGTTAGAAAGACAAAAATCAATAAACATAATTATTACATAGAAGAGAACTAAGTATTACAAAGAAATCTGGAACAATCATTTTTTTTTTTTTTTCAATAACCCTCCTTGATCCTATAAAAATAATTCGAATTACACAAGTTACCATAAATCAAAACAAGTGCATCTCATCTCGAGAACGAATCTCATACTTCAACATTTTTTCAAAGTAAACTTTTGTTCTCAATTATTGTGAATTTTGAGAAAAAAAAAGACACTGATAATTCAAATCTCTGACCATAAATAGTACAAAAAGAAACAAAAAATCTTAGACAAAATTAAGAAGCTAAAAAAACACGCTTTTTTGAAAATTCACGAAGTGAAGCGAATTCCAATCAAAATAGAGATGAAAAAATAGATCATTATGGTGTGGAACTTCCAGTGGTGTTAGATTTACAAGCTCGTCGCCAGAGGACCTTCGATTTAAGCCTGAAGGAGAATGAGGTGTTCTTCCAAACTTGAAATTTTGTGCAAGCACGAAAAAGAAAGAACATAAGAATTTTAGAGAAATGGAAGCTCCTTAAGAAGCAGAGATAAAGCTGTCAATAAAAAACATTTAATGAAATCTTTTAATCAAGACTAAGGAGATGTCCTTTGACGGAATTAGCGCAGATTATAATGCAAAGGAGGCTAAAGCTCTCTTGCCGAACATGTACTTTATGATTTCATTTCATTCCGATTGCAATTCCGATTCTGTTGGGCATACAAATTAACCATAATTCTTCTATTCTTTTTTTACAAACCAAGCGTTTGGTGTCTCATAATATTGCTCTATTGTTTGAATTATATCTATCATTGCAGTTTGATTATATGCTATATTGTTCAGAACATGTAGCTGGAATGATTGGTATGCCAAAAATAATTTTGCGAGATCACAATTTACAAGTACAAATACAGTCTTCTAAATTCTAATGTAAACGTAGGAAATATAAAGAAAGTGCGAACGCTTTTGAGTAAAAAAGGACGTACAGGAGAACCGTATTCATATTTCTCTTTCTAGTTTCTACTTTCTAGGCAGCCCGACCTCTGACTTATCTCTCTCTACAGCCTGTCCGAATGACAGGAAGAGAGAAGGAAGAGATCTAAAGAAAAGAATCCATCTAGGACTAAACGTTGTATTTTGGGTAATAATATCTCATGCTGCAGTGCAGCAGTTGGTCGATGCGGTTGTATCTTTCTGTACCAAGCAGTACTTTTCACGGAAGATCTTACGTACTGTATGTACAGTACTTCCGTATAACTATGGGTTGAATAATTGGAAACCCAAATTATACTTTGTTGCCAATTGGCATGACACAATTTAATCTAAAATCTTGTACACTGCCTTCTCAACACTGAATTGTACAAGCACAAAGCGTCGAAGACATGGCACAATTCTGATTGAAAGATAATTAAGAACGCTTGTATTTAAGGAAAAAAATGTCCCAAAAGGAAAATAATGAGGGAAAACATACAATCATCACAGTGCGGCATAGACACGGCTCGTGCGGCATGGAAACTTAGTCTATTTTTCTAAATTTTCTCCCGAAATCATTCTACCCTATACCGTGTACAGCATTGGCACGACGTACGCGGCATCAACAAAGTTTTCCAACATTCTCTGATGAAGGGTTGGTCTGGTTGAATGTCGTACAAGATTAGACATTATACCGCGCACTGTATGGAATGATATCGCACTGGTTAATACTTAACAGAAAATAGTTTTTCTTGTTCTCGGTTTCTTCCATAATATCAATCTCTAGATGGTTCCTATCAATTCTAGTTTTGTAAGTTTCCCATGACTAGGCTGGACTGGACTTAAATGAAATCTAAAATGCATAAAAGTAAAAAGGTCGTGGGTTGCCCCCGCTTTTAGGTCGTTAGTTTGACCTTGTCTCGCTTAATTGGATGATGGTGGAAAAGACGTTCCCTCGGATGGAGGGTGTACGTTGCAGCAGTGATTGTCCTTAGTCGTGATGCATCGGCATGATTCTCTTGGATTGACCTCTGGATTTCTAGCAAGTTTGCCTTTACCTCGTGAAAAGTTCGAAAAATCGTTCGCTAATTGAGCTACTTGATTTTCAAGGGTTTTGGTTAGTTCCCCTAGTGCATTAATGCTAGTGTTGATGTCGTTGGCGGTCTTTTCCTGCTTCTCGAAGAGGTTGTTGTTTAAGGTATGTCTTGCGAGGAGGTTGTTGTTCGAATTCCCTTGGTGGATAGGATTGTTATGGCCGATATTGCTGATAGTTCGGTTGATAGTTAGGCGGATTTGCAGCTACTTGATCGTTCTTGTAGGAGAGGTTCAGATTATTCCTCAAACTTGAGTTATAAGTGTTAGCATTTAAATTATCAGGTTTGTAGGAATTGTTCACCGCATTGACTTATTCCGCTTTTACTTCCGTAAGAATTGGACACATGTCGTCGGGGTTGTGAATTTCTCCGCAAGATTGACACAACACAACGCTTGCCATGGTCGCCTTCTGCTTGGAAAGGTCACTGATGAGCTTGTGTAAAGCATCAAATTTAGCATCAAGAGCGGTGGTGTTGCTGACTTCATATTTGCTCGGTGTGGTGCTTCTACGTTACGGCCTAATGTCGAATAGTTCTGACTTTGGTATAAGTTTGTGATTATCTTTGTTGCATTCTTGGGCATTCAGGTTCGTAAATGCTCCTCCGGTGGATGAGTCTAGTGCTTGTCTCGCATAGGCTAGTAGTATGTCATAGAAAGATTAAAACGTGAACCACTTTTCTAGTCCATGATAAGGACATTATATCTCAAGATATCTGAAATGGTCACATGCATCGCTCAAGGATTCTCCATCATTTTACGTGAAAGTCGTGATTCGGCTTCGGTATTAGGCAATTTTGGTAGGAGGAAAATACTTAGTGAGAAAGGTTGTAGTTATTTGAGTCTACTACTCGATTGAACCAAACTCTAATTATTCCAATCATGCTTGCGGTCGCTCTCCTAAAGAGAATGGAAAGAGACAGAGCCCGGCGTTGTCTTGCGTGACTTTGTTCACTTTGATGGCGTCACATGCGTTTCTGAATCTGTTGAGGGTAATATGAGGATTTTCATTGAATCTTCAAAAATACTCCTTTGCACCAGGTTAATGTAGGATTTCTTGATGTCAAAATTGTTAGCCTCGATGTCGAGCATCCTGATGCTGTTTTGATCCTCATGTTTGTGTAGTTGGGCGAAGTCTCTCAACGATCTTGACATCTTCTCATCTGCTCTCGCAGTTTGGGTGTGTAATGGATGATTTTGTTGTTCTATGCAATTCTCTAATTACCGTGGTTGACTAATTTGCAAAATATTGAATTTAACTATTTCATTGTATGAGTGAGTTTGCAGGTTCAAGAACATTATAATTGCAAGATTAAAGTTGAAGAACCAATGAAATCAACAAGACTTTACGAAGATCAAGAATATAGATTGTAATATCAAATAAATTAGTAAAACAATTTGAGATTGTTGATTTCAGGAACTATCCGTTCAGTACGGAATGTATTGATACGATACTGGATGGATATGTTTGTGAAGCGTAGCAGTACGGAAGAATTATTCCGTCTGACTACCGTTCGAAATGGAACATTCTGTTTCAAGTCAGAGGACTCCTTTTGGTGTTCCGTTCTGAACGGATACAGTCCGTACTGTACTAGGTGGTACCTGGTCCTGGATCGATGATGAGTAGTGTGTAGGTGGGGTATACTCAGTGTATGGGATTGATAGTGTGTAGGTGGGGTATACGCTATTTGAGAAATACAAAATTAGGAAAAAGACACTATTCGTTATATACAGACCTAAATGTATTGAACAAAAAGTGTAATGTTCAAAGGCAAAATTCAAACTGTAATACATTTGAATTATCCGTTCCATACGAAAAGTGTAATGTTCCATATGGAAGATTACCTAATTCTGGAGCTCCCTTTATAAATATAGTAAATACTCTCACTCCAGAATTAATCAAGCTGCCCCTAATTTCAAAAAGCACAAATTCTATGTTCTTGAGAGCTTCCTTCTTTGAGAGAGCTTAAACTTCAAAATTTCATGAATAATCTCAAATCCACTTGACAAATCTTCGCTAGATTTAGTTAGAGTGTTGGTTCTTATTCGATAGTGTGAAGATATACTTTAGTGCTTCTTTGTTATAGTCGAGTGACTTCCCTGCTTGTAGGACATTGAGGGGCTCACCGGCTCGAGCATTTTCGCTGACATATAAACATAGTTGTTTGACTATCCTCTGCGTAGAACTCTCCAGCTCGAGCTTCTAGGCTCAACTTTGTACATGAGTTAGGCCGTGAGTGATGAGTCCAAAGTGAACTACTACTTTTAAAGATTTATAAACCCTAATTTCTACTTACGTTCAGATTACAAGCGTATGATCCTTCCATGTAAAAAAGATTGGGGTGTCGATCACAGGGATAGTGTATTAGATTGTAAACAATTTTCACTAGTCTAGGTTATTGGGTTTTTTGAAGGTTTGAGGTGGTGGTGATAATTGCAATCAAGATAAAGGTTAAATAGTAGATAGAAAGCCTTTAGGGTTCAGGTTTCTTGTCCTTCTTAATTATGTAAGTACAAGTTTCGACGTTTCTCTACGTCGCATGCGACAACATGCGGCCTAGATTGCCCCCACAGCTAGACCGCATGCGACACTGTCACTACCCGCAGGGCATGCTGGGTGTTTGTTTATGCGATTTGAAAGATTTTTCGATCTTGCGATCGACTTTTGGGCTACCAAGACTAAGGTATTTTAGGTATACAATTATATTTTTTCCCTATACTATCCCGTAGTTGAAATATCCCAAAGACTCTACTTAATCTATGTGCTTTCTAATGTTATTTAAAGTAATTTACATTATCCTGCCAAGGGAGCCCACTGGATTCTAACCCTATTCTTTGAACCGCTGCCAAGCCTCGTTAGCTAAAGTGTTTGGAGTACTTACATGCATTATCCTTCTCACACAAGGATGCAACGACTTAACACCTATTGGTATGTGGAGATCATTAGCATATAGTAGACATAACTATGTATGCAAGGATACAATAAAAAATAATTTAAAATGCAAAGGAAAACTCAAACCAAAACATAAACACACTAGTGGAGAATCAAACATCAAGAACGGTTAAAAATGGACATCAGGAACGGACCTACGGGCGATACTGATCCAGGCATTACTGATAGTACCACTAATCAGGATCAGTCAAATAACCGATACTGATTCCATAATCAGGAGCGGTCGTTTGAATTAGCCGATACTGATATTGACAATCAAGAATGGTCGTTTACTTTAGCCGTTACTAATTCGGACAATCAAGAACGGTCATTTACTTTTAGCCGTTACTAATTATCTATCAAGATCGGACGTTTACTTGTAGCCGTTACTGATTATACTATCAAGATCGGACTTATAATTGTAGCTGACACTGATTCATTCCTATCAAGATTGGATTTTTATAATAGTCCGACCCTGATTCTTTTTCTTTTCTTTTTTTTTGGCAGAACCAAAATTTTGTGAATCCTGATACAACGCACTATTGATATTTATATATTGATATCTATATAGTCTATTTAACTCCAAGAAATATAATATTATATATCAGGATAAAAAGAAAGAGGCCAGGATGACCCATTTCATTTACCAGTAAAGTAATACATGACTAATTCTTACTAATGACACAAGCCAAGTAAAATACTAATTCTTAAACCAACTAAAAACCCAGTCTATACTACTAACTGAACTCTGAGACTTCAATGTGACTTCATTTTTCAATCTACAAAAACAAGCACCACAAGTTGAAGACAAAGTATCAACCTACAAAAACAAAAGGGAATAAATTTAGATAAAAGCGTATAGTTCAAAACTTGTATGCACCCATTGACTTCATAAAATCACAACTAAACAAGTTGCTTCATAAAATCACAACAGAAGAGAAGCTAGAGAGCAACCTATCGAAGATAGTTGTTATAATATGGGTCTTTGTTCTCCTTGTATTGGCATCAAGTTGCTGCAATTGTCCATGAAATACCCTACATCAAGTTGTTCCTTGCCAAAAATTGCAAGTCATATACAATGGTTGGACCGATTTACAAGACAGCAGGGTTTACATTTGTAAGTTTAATGTTAATTATATTTATTCATATGCTAGAAACTTACGAGTAGTATGCAAGACATCACAATTTTGATCACATTTTCATCACAATTTCATCACAATTTTTGTAAAAGTATCACTTACATCATCATCAGTAGTGCCAGTGCGATCATAATTGGATCTTTTCTCTTCATCTCCAAGTAGTGTCAGTAGTGCCAGTTCGGTCAGTACCTTTGTACCTGTTCATATTGCCTTTGAATTTTGCATAGAGTTCCTTGAGATCATTTTCTCTGAATCTGAGCCTCTGTAGTTAGCTTCAAACTCTTCAATATACTCCTCAGTGACCTAAAATAGGAAAAGAGAAACATTCATTTAAGAAGGTATTCCTTCTCAGTGACCTAAGATAGTTCTCTCAACACGTCAGAAAAGAAATCACTTATGCCTCCATCTCCAAGTTTTAATGTACCAAAATTAAACCTTGATTATGCCTTACTGAATGTATAAAGAACACAAGATGGTGGTTTCCTGTTTGATAGGGCTACACCTTTTTTTTTGAGGTATTGCAGAGTGCACTTGAAAATGACTCTTTATCACATTGTTATTCAGGCGTGCTCATCAGAACATCTTATTGTATATTTTAGAATGACTCTTCCTTACCAAAAATGGTTGCAGGTCAAATTTCAAAAACATCTTATTGTATATTTTAGATATGGGAAATAAAGAACAGACCAATGAAACCTTCAACAAAATAGAAGAGGCAACTAAAAATTTAATGATCTACTTAGATGAAACAAACCTTTTTGAACGTCCTTTTAAAATAATCTCGGAGATCATTTTGTGATAGTTGTTTCAATTGCTAAATTGTATGCCGTGTGTGCATGTTATGATTGATTGATCAAAATTGGATGATGGAGTGCATGTTATGATTGATTGATCAAAATTGAATTGTTAGGTGTTGTGCAAATATGCGAGATCAATCAACATGCATTCATACGCTATATGACTTGATTTTGATATATTTATTTTTGGGAAAATACTTGAATTGCTATAATTGTTTAGTGCAATAATTATCGAATCGATTGAATTGTCATTAGCTTTTATCAAACTCACATACAATAAAATTTCACAATGTTTTACAATTGCAAAATTCTATTAATTCAGAAATTTATACTTGTGAAATTTACATGCATACTACACATTATTTTCATTAAAAATATGTTGTAAATTCGCATGCATGCCCAATTGCCATTTCTTACATCTAATAGACCGTTAACTTGCTTATTGGATCCTATTGTTATTGGATCTTACCTTATTTAGATGTAAAGTTACAATTACAACCCCCAAATTTATTAGAGTGATACATGCTTAAATTGCAATATTTTTACTAAATTGAGGGGAGCACTTCGTAATTGTAAATGAAGTGCACAATTTGAGGGGGAGCACTTCTTCCTTGTTATTTTCACCCCTTTCGTCGATTTCCAAAAAGGGAGATAAATAGCAAGAGATGCAAAAATATTTGCTTGGCAAGTTAAATTGGGAACCAAATCGGTTTATGCACCAACTTGCTTTGTATGTTTTGCAAATCGTCAAGAGAGGAGATTGTTGTTCTATGCAATTCTCTAATTACCGTGTTTGACTAATTTGCAAAATATACAATGATTGAATTTAACAATTTCATTGTATGAGTGAGTTTGCAGGTTCAAGAACATTATAATTGCAAGATTAAAGTTGAACCAATGGAACAAGACTTTACGAAGATCAAGAATATAGATTGTAATATCAAATAGATTAGTAAAGTAAATTTGAGATTGTTGATTTTTGGAACTATCTGTTTGAAACAGAAGCAAATCGTTTAGTATGGAATGTATTGACATTGTACCGGTCGGATACAGTATCAGGCGTTACAATGCGGAAAAATTATTCCGTCTAACTATCGTTCGGAACATAATGTTCTGTTTCAAGTCAGAGGACTCCCTTTGGTGTTCCATTCTGAACGGATATAGTCCGTACTGTACGCTACTCGAGAAATATAGATTTGGGGAAAATACATTATCCATTTTGTACAGACCTAAACGTACTAAATAGATAGTGTAATGTTTAAGGGCGAAATTTAAATTGAAATACATTTAAACTATCCGTTCCATACGGAAGATTACCGTTCTGAACGGAATAGTTTAAATACCTAATTTTGGAGCTCTCTTTATAAATAGAGTAATTACTCTCACTCCAGAATTAAGCAAGCCGTCCCTAATTTCAAATAGCACAAATTCTGTGTTCTTAAGAGTTTCCTTCTTTGAGAGAGCTTAAACTTCAAACTCCATTGATAATCTCAAATCTACTTGACAAATCTTCTCTAGATTTAGTTAGAGTGTTGTTTCTTGTTCGATCGTGTGGAGATCTACTTTAGTGCTCCCTTGTCATAGTCGAGTGACTTCTCCGCTTGTAGGGCATTAAGGGCTCACCGGCTCGGACGTTTCCGCTCACATATAAACATAGTTGTGTGACGATCCTCTGCGCAGAACTCTCTAGCTCAAGCTTCTAGGCTCAACATTGTAAATGAGTTAGGCCGTGACTTCCCACTGTTGTTGGGATCACGGGTCATGAGTTGTATCCTTTCTTTTTGGGTAATAGGAAAGGGACACTGATGAGGTTGCTCTACCTCGGAGACGCAGGCATTTTACGCCGAACTCCGTTATCATCCCGCATGTCAAATTTCTCTAACTCTACTCTATTTACTATATTTGCACACGCTTGCTTGTTGAATTGATTGCTTGTTGATTTAGAGGGTTAAACAGAAAAACGACTATAAGTCTTTAAGACTACCTATTCACCCCTCTCTAGGTGCAGTTAGGGACAATAGTTATATTGGTACTTTGATCTTTAGGAAATATGCCATGCTTTAATTGTTCTTGGTTTGTGATAATTGTTTTCAATTGCAAAATTGTATGCCGTGTGTGCATAATTGATTGGATCACAAATGAATTGGATGATGGAGTGAATGCTATGGTTGATTGATCAAAATTGAATTGTTAGGTGTTGTGCAAATGTGCAAGATCAATCAACATGCATCAATATGCTATATGACATGATTTCGATATCTTTATTTTTTTGGGAAAATATTGAATTGCTACAATGGTTTAGGTCAAGAATTATTGAATCTATTGAATTGTCATTAGCTTATATCAAACTCACATACAATAAAATTTCATAATGTTTTACAATTGCAAAACTCTATTAATTTAGAAATTTATACTTGTGAAATTTACATGCATACTACACATTATTTTCATCAAAAATATGTTGTAAATTCGCATGCATGCCCAATTGCCATTTCTTACATCTAATAGACCATTAACTTGCTTATTGGATCCTATTGTTATTGGATCTTACCTTGATTAGATGTAAAGTTACAATTACAACCCTCACTTTTTTTTTATAGTAATACATGTTTAAATTGCAATATTTTTACTAAATTGAGGGGAGTGCATAAATTGAGGGGGAACACTTAGTAATTGTAAATGAAGAAAGTGCACAATTGAGGCACTTCTTCCTTGTTATTTTTCACCCCTTTCATCGATTTCCAAAAACACAATAATAGATGAAAGAAAATTAGTAGAACATGAAAGACCACTGGTACAAGATGAAAGACAATGAGAAGGAGATGGAATACAACTATAAGATGATGAAATACAGTCGAACATGAATGACAACCAACACAAGATTAAAAACAACCAATACAAGAGGAAAAACAACAAGATGAAGATGAAAAACAACTATTAGAAGATGAAATACAACCAGTAGTAGATGAAACCAATAGAACATGTAAGACAACCAGTACGAGACAACTATAAAAGATGAAAAACAATCAGTAGATGGTGAATGAAAATAAGAACATGAAATACAATTAGTAGTATAACTTGAAAGACAACTAGTACAAGATGAAAGACAAGTAGAAGAAGTTCAAAAACAATTAGTAGAAGATGAAAGACAACCAGTAAAACATGAAAGACAACTCATTGAACATGAAAGACAACCGTACGAGATGAAATACAACTAGTACAAGATGAAAGACAACTAGAAGAGGATTAAAAACAAATAGTTGAAGGTGAAAGACAACTAGAAGAAGATGAAGTACAACCAGTAGAACATGAAAGAAAATCAGTAGAATATAAAAGACAACCAGTACAAGATGAAAGATAACTAGAAGAAGATGAAAAACCACTAATATAACTTGAAAGACAACTAGAAGAATATCAAAAACATAAAACATGAGTAACAACCAGTACCAGATGAAAAACAACCAGTACAACATAAAAGACAACGAGAAGAATATGAAAAACTAGTAGAAGGTGAAAGGCAACTAAAAGAAAATGAAATACAACTAACGGTAAATGAAAGACAACCAGTCGAACACTAAAGGCAACCAGTACAGGCTGCAAGACAACTAGAAGAAGATAAAACAACTAGTAGAAGATGAATGAAAACTAGAAAAAGATGAAATACAACAAGCAGTAAATGAAAGACAACCAGTAGAATGTTATAGCCAGCCAGTAGAACACGAAAGACAACCAGTACAAGATGAAAGACAAACATAAGAAGATGAAAAACAACTAATAGAAGATGAAAAAGAACTAGTAGAAGAGGAAAGACAACTAGAAGAAGATGAATAACAAACAGTAGTGGATAAAAGACAACCAATACAAGATCAAAGACAACTACAATAAAATGAAATACAACTTAAAAATGTGAAAAACAATCAGTACACGATTAAAGACAACTTGAAGAAGATGAAAGACAACAAGAAGTAGATGAAATACAACCAGCAGAACATTAAAGACAACTAGTACAAGATGAAAGATGACAAGAATAAGATAAAATTCAACTAGAAGAATATCAAATACAACAGGTAAAACAAGAAAGATAATCAGTACAATATGAAAGACAATCATTACAAGTTGAAAGACAACTAGAACAACATGAAATAAACAAAAAGTAGATGAAAACCAGTCAAACATGAAAGACAACTAGTAGCCGATGAAAGACAACCTGTGCAGGATGAAAGACAATTAGAGAAGGTGAAAGACAACTAGAAGAAATGAAAGACAATAAGTAGAACATGAAAGAAAACCAGTACAAGATGAAAGGCAACTAGAAAAATGTGAAATACAACGAGAAGTAGACGAAATTCAGCTAGTTGTAGATGAAAAACAACCATTAAAACATGAAATACAACCAGTACAAGATGAAAGACGACTAGAAGAAGATGAAAAACAACTAGTAGAAGATGAAAGACAACTAGTAGTAAATAAAAAAGAAGAAGTATAACATGAAAGACAACCGGTAGAACAGGAAAGACAACCGGTAGAACAGTAAAGACAACTAGAAGAAGATGAAAAACAACTAGTAGAATAGGAAAGACAACTAGAAGAGGATGAAAAACAACAGTAATTGGTGAAATACAACTTAAAGAAGATGAAATACAATAGAACATGAAGAAAACAAATACAAGATGAAAACAACCAGTACAAGAGGAAAGACAACAATATGAAAATGAAAAACAACTATTAGAAGATGAAGGACTACCAACAGAAGATGAAATACAACCAGTAGTAGATGAAACCAATAGAACATGTAAGACAACTAGTACGAGACAATTAGAAAAATGAAAAATAATCACAAGAACATGAAAGACAACCAGTACAAGATTAAAGACAACTAAAAAAATATAAAATACAATGAGACGTAGATGAAATTCAACTAGTAGAGGATGAAAGACAATAGTAGTAAATAAAAAAGAAGCAATAGAACACGAAAGACAACCAGTAGAACACGAAAAACAACTAGTACCAGATAAAAGACAACTAGAAGAAGATGAAAAACAACTAGTAGAAGATTGTTTTTCATGAAAGACAACCAGTAGAACATGAAAGACAACCAGTAGAACACGAAAGACAACCAGTACAAGATGAAAGACGACTAAAAGAATATGAAAAACTAGTAGAAGATGAAAAACATCAAGTAGAAGAGGAAAGACAACTAGTATAAGATGAAAGACAACCAGTATAAGATGAAAGACAACTAGAAGAAGATGAAAACAACTAGTAGAAGAGGAAGGACAACTAAAAGAAGATGGAAAAAACAATGGAACATGAAAGGCAACCAGTAGAACACGAAAGACAAGCAGTACAACATATAAGACAACCTGTACGAAATGAAAGACAACTAGGACAAGATGAAAGACAATTTGTAGAAGATGAATGACAACCAGTAAAAGATGATAGACAACCAGAAGAAAATAAAAGACAACCAGTATATGATGAAAGACAACCAGAAAAAAGATGAAAAACAACTAGTTGAAGATGAAAGACAACTAGAAGAAGATGAAATACAACCAGCAGTGGATCAAAGACAACCAGTAAAACATGAAACACTACTAGGAGCCGATGAAGGACAATCAGTAGAAAGACAACCTGTACAGGATAAAAGACAACTAGAAGAAGGTGAAAGACAACTAAAACAAACCGAAATTTTTATTTTTAACATTTTAATAAAATCAATTATTAAATTGACCATCGTTTTCGGTCAATTCTAAATCTAGCACGGCCGCACCGGCATTCTGCTGACCCATTTGAGCGGGGCCGCAGAATACCGCTGCGGACCCTTAAATGGGTCCGCAGAACCATTCTGCGGACCCCTTTCTTTTTTCTTTATTCTTTGAATTTAATTTAAGGAGGCATCCCAGGGTCAAAGGCCCCCGGTCAAAAATTATTTTCATTTCTGTTATAGGGATGCGTGCAGAACTATATTAAAAAAAACTGGATTAAAAAAAAGAAAAGAAAGGGTCCGCAGAATGGTTCTGCGGACCCATTTAGGGGTCCGCAGCGGTATTCTGCGGCCCCGCTCAAATGGGTCCGCAGAATGCCGGTGCGGCCGTGCTAGATTTAGAATTGACCGAAAACGATGGTCAATTTAATAATTGATTTTATTAAAATGTTAAAAATAAAAATCTCGGTAAAACAAACTGAATGACAATAAGTAGTACATGAAAGACAACTAGTATAAAATGAAAGACAACTAGAAGAAAATGAAAAACAACTAGTTGAAGATGAAAGACAACTAGAAGAAGATGAAATATACAACCATTAGTAGATGAAAGACAACCAGTATAACATGAAAGACAACTAGCCGATGAAGACAACCGGTACAGGATGCAAGATAACTAGAAGAAGATAAAAGACAACTAGAAGAAAATGAATGACAACAAATAAAACATGAAAGACAACTAGTATAAGATAAAAGACAACTACAAAAAGATGGAAAACATCTAGTTGAAGATGAAAGACAACTAGAAGAAGATGAAATACAACCATTAGTGAATGAAAGACAACTAGCCGATGAAAGACAACCAGTACAGGATGTAAGACAACTAGAAGAAGGTGAAAGACAACTAGAAGAAAATTAAAGAGAACAAGTAGAAGATGAAAAACAACTAGTAGTAAATAAAAAAAAACTGTAGAACATGAAAGACAACCAATATAACACTAAAGACAACTAGTACAAGATGAAAGACAACTAGAAGAAGATGAAAAACAACTAGTAGAAGATGAAAAACAACTAGTAGAAGAAGAAAGACAACTAGAAGAAGATGAAAAACAAACAATAGTTGATGAAATACAACCAGTAGAACATAAAAAACAACCAGTACAAGATGAAAGAGAAATAGAATAAGATGAAAAACAACTAATAGAACATGAAAGATAACTCGAAGAAGATCAATGACTACCAGTTGAATACGAAAGACAACCTGTAAAATATGAGTGACAACCAGTACGAGATGAATGACAACTAGTACAACATGAAAGACAACTAGAATAAGATGAAAAACAATTAGTAGAAGGAGAAAGTAAACTAGAAGAAGATGGTAGATGAAAGACAGCCAGTAGAACATTAAAGACAACCAGTACAAGATGCAAAACAACTAGAAGGAGACAAAATACAACTAGTAGAAGATGAAAGACAACCAGTAGAACATGAAAGAAAACTAGTACAAGATGAAAGACAGTATGAGATGAAAGACAACCAGTACAAGATGTAAAACAACTAGAAGAAGACAAAATACAACTAGTAAAAGATGAAAGACAACCAGTATGAGATGAAAGACAATTAGAAGGAGATAAAAAACAACCAGTACGAGATGAAAGACAACCAGTAGAACATTAAAGACAACCAATACAAGATGCAAAACAACTAGAAGAAGACAAAATACAACTAGTAGAAGACGAAAGACAACCAGTAGAATATGAAAGAAAACTAGTAAGATAAAAGATAACCAGTACGAGATGAAAGGCAACCAGTACGAGATGAAAGGCAACTAGTACAAGATGCAAAACAACTAGAAGAAGACAAAATACAAGTAGTAGAAGATGAAATACAACCAGTAGAACATGAAAGAAAACTAGTACAAGATGAAAGACAACTAGTACGAGATGAAAGATAACTAGAAGAAGATGAAAGACAACTTCAAGAAGATGAAAAACAACCAGTAGTGCATGAAAGACAAACTCTACAAGATGAAAGACAATTAGAACAATAAGAAATACAATAGAACATGAAAGACAATAAGTACAAGATGAATGACAATCAGTATAAGATGAAAAACATCTAGAAGAAGAGGAAAAACAACTATTAGAAAATGAAAGACAACTAGCAGAAGATGAAATACAACCGGTAGTAGATTAAAGACAACATGTAGATTATGAAAGACAACTAGTAGAACACGGAATAGAAAACAAAGACAACCGATAGAAAAGAAAGACAACCAGTACAAGATTAAAGACAACTTGAAGAAGATGAAAACAACTATTAGAATATGAAAGACAACTAGAAGAACATGAAAGACAACCAGTACAAGATTAAAAACAACAAGAAGAAAATTAAACACAACTAGGAAAAAGATGAAATACAACCAATTGAACAAGAAAGACATGCATAATATGAAAGACAACCATTACAAGATGAAATACAAGGAGAAGTAGATGAAATACAACCAGTAGTAGATAAAAGACCATGAAAGACTACCAGTAGAACATGAAATACACCCAGAAGAACATGAAAGACAAAGTACAAGATAAAAAACATCTAGAAAAAGATGAAAAACAACTGTTTAAAATGAAACACAACTAGAAAAAGATGAAATACAACCAATAGTGGATAAAAGACCACCAGTAGAACATGAAATACAACCAGTAGAACACGAAATAGAACCTGTATAGGATGAAAGACAACCAATACAGGATGTAAAACAACCATTGAAACATGAAAGATAACTCGTTGAACATGAAAGACAACCATTACGCAATGAAATACACGTCCCACAAGATGAAGGACAACTAGAAGAAGATTAAAAACAAATAGTTGATGGTGAAAGACAACTAGAAGAAGATGAAGTACAACCAGTAATGGATGAAAGACAACAATAGAACATGAAAGAAAACCAGCAGAACATAAAAAACAACCAGTACAAGATGAAAAATAACTAAAAGAATATGAAAAACAACCAATAGAACACGAAAGACAACTAGAAGAAGATCAAAGACAGCCAGTAGAACATGAAAGACAACATGTAAAACATGAGTAACAACCAGTACGTGATGAAAGACAACCACTACAACATGAAAGACAACGAAAAGAATATGAAAAACAACAAGTAGAATGTGAAAAACAACTAGAAGAAGATCTAATACAACCAACGGTAAATGAAAGACAACCAGTCGAACGTTAAAGACAACCAGTACAAGCTGCAAGACAACTAGAAGAAGACAAAACAACTAGTAAAAAATGAAATACAACTCGTTGAAAGACAATATGAAAGACAAGTAGCAGTAAATGAAGATATGAAAGACAAGTAGAAGAAGATCAAAAAAATTAGTAGAAGATGAAAGACAACCAGTAAAACATAAAAGACAACTCGTTGAACATGAAAGACAACCAGTACGAGATGAAATGCAACTAGTATTAGATGAAAGACAACTAAAAGAAGATTAAAAACAAATAGTTGAAGGTGAAAGACAACTAGAAGAAGATGAAGCACAACCAGTAATAGATGAAAGACAACTAGTAGAACATGAAAGAAAACCAGTAGAACATAAAAGACAACCAGTACAAGATGAAAGATAACTAGAAGAAGATGAAAAACAACTAATAACATGAAAGACAACTAGCAGAAGATCAATGACAACTAGTAGAACATGAAGGACAACATGTAAAATTTGAGTAACAACCAGTACGTGATGAAAGACAACCAGTACAATATGAAACACAACTAGAAGAAGATGAAAACAACTAGTAGAAGATGAAAGACAACCAGTACAAGATGCAAGGCAACTAGAAGAACATAAAAAGCAACTAGTAGAAGATGAAATACAACTAGAAAAAGATGAAATACAACTAGTAGTAAATGAAAAAGAACCAGCAGAACGTGAAAGCCAGCCTGTATAATACGAAAGACAACCAGTATATAACGAAAGACAAAGAGAAGAAGATGCAAACAACTAGTAGAAGATTAAAAACAACAAGTAGAAGAGGAAATACAACTAGAAGAAGTTGAAGAACAAACAGTAGAGTATGAAAGAAAACCAATACAAGATGCAAGACAACTAGAATAAGATGAAATACAACCTAAAGAAGGTGAAATACAATCAGTACAAGATGAAAGACAACTTCAAGGAGATGAAAACAACTAGTATAAGATGAAAGACAACTACAAGTATATGAAATACAAACAATAATATATGAAAGATAACAAGTAGATTATTAAAGACAACCAGTACAAGATGAAAGACAACAAGAAAAAGATTAAATTCAACTAAAAGAAGATGAAATACAACCGGTAGAACAAGAAAGACAATCAGTACAATATGAAAGACAACCATTACAACTGAAAGACAACTAGAAGAAGTTGAAATACAACAAGAAGTAGATGAAAAACTACTAGTAGAAGATGAAAGGCAACTAGCAGTAAATAAAAAAAAACATTAGAACATGAAAGACAACCAATATAAGATGAAAAACAACTAGTAAAAGATGAAAAAAGTTGAAGATAAAAGACAACTAAAAGAAGATGAAATACAACCAGTAGTGGATCAAAGACAACCAGTAGAACATGAAAGACAGTAGAAAGACAACTAGAATAAGGTGAAAGACAACTAGAAGAAAATGAAAGACAACAAGTAGAACATGAAAGACAACCAGTACAAGATGAAAGACAACTAGAAAAATACAAAATACAACGAGAAATAGATGAAATTCAACTAGTAGTAGATGCAAGACAACCACTAGAACATGAAATACAACCAATACAAGATGAAAGACAACTAGATGAAGATGAAAAATAACTAGTAGAAGATGAAAGACAACTAGTAGTAAATAAAAAAAAAACAGTAGAACATGAAAGACAACAGTAGAACACGAAAGCCAACCAGTACAAGATAAAAGACAACTAGAAGAAGATGGAAAACAACCAGTAGAAGATGAAAAACAACTAGCAGAGAGGAAAAACAACTAGAAGAAGATGAAAAATAAAAAGTAGTTGATGAAATACAACTTAAAGAAGGTGAAATACAATATAACATGAAAGAAACAAATACAAGATGAGGACAACCAATAAAAGATGAAAGACAACTAGAAGAAGATGAAAACAACAAGTAGAAGAGGAATGACAACTAGAAGAAGATGGAAAACAAACAGTAGAACATGAAAGACAAGCAGTACAACAGTACAACATATAAGACAACCTATACAAAATGAAAGACAACCAGTAAAAGATGATAGACAACTAGAAGAACATGAAAAACAACTATTTGAAGATGAAAGACAATTAGAAGAAGATGAAAAACAACCTTAGTATATGAAAAACAATAAGTAAAAGACATCAATAAAACATGAAAGACAACTGGTACAAGATGAAAGGTGAGAAGGAGATGGAATACAACTATAAGATGATGAAATACAGTCGAGTATGAAAGACAACCAGTACAAGATAAAAAACAACTAATGCATGATGAAAGACAACAGGATGAAGATGAAAAACAACTATTAGAGGATGAAGGACTACCAGCAGAAGATGAAAGACAACCAGTAGTAGATGAAACCAATAGAACATGTAAGACAACCAATATGAGACAACTAGAACCAGTGAAAAACAACCAGTAGATGGTGAAAGAAAAGTAGAAGAACATAAATACAATTAGTAGCAAAACATGAAAGACAATTGGAACCTATGAAAAACAACCAGTAGATGTTGAAAGAAAATTAGAAGAACAGAAATACAATTAGTAGTAAAACATGAAAGACAACTGATACAAGGATGAAAGACAATGAGAAGGAGATGGAATACAACTATAAGACGATGAAATACAGTCAAGCATGAAAGACAACCAGTACAAGATGAAAAACAACCAATGCATGATGAAAGACGACAAGATGAAGATGAAAAACAACTATTAGAGGATGAAGGACTACCAGCAGAAGATGAAATACAACCAGTAGTAGATGAAACCAATAGAACATGTAAGACAACCAATACGAGACAACTAGAACCTATGAAAAACAACCAGTAGATGGTGAAAGAAAATTAGAAGAACAGAAATACAATTAGTAGTAGAACTTGAAAGACAACTAGTACAAGATGAAAAGACAAGTAGAAGAAGATAAAAAACAATTAGTAGAAGATGAAGACAACCAATAAAACATGAAAGACAACACGTTGAACATGAAAGACAACCAGTACGAGATGAAATACAACTAGTACTAGATGAAAGACAACTAGAAGAAGATTAAAAAAAATAGTTGAAGGTGAAATACAACTAGAAGAAGATGAAGTACAACTAGTAATGGATGAAAGACAACCAATACAAGATGAAAGATAACTAGAAGAAGATGAAATACAACTAATAGAACATGAAATACAACTAGAACAAGATCAAAGACAACCAGTAGAACATGAAAGACTACATGTAAGTCATGAGTTACAACCAGTACGTGATGAAAGATAACTAGTACAACATGAAAGACAATGAGAAGAAGATGAAAAACAACCAGTAGAAGGTGAAAGGCAACTAGAAGATGAAGAAATACAACCAACAGTAAATGAAAGACAACAAGTCGAACATAAAAAACAACTAGAAGAACATAAAAAATAACTAGTAGAAGAGGAAAGACAACATGAAAATGATGAAATACAACTAGTAGTAAATGAAAGATAACCAGTAGAACACGAAAGACAGCCAGTAGAATACGAAAGACAACCAGTACAAGATGAAAGACAAACAGAAGAAGATGAAAAATAACTAATAGAAGATGAAAAACAACTAGTAGAAGAGGAAAGACAAACTAGAATAAGATGAAGAACAAACATTAGTGGATGAAAGAAAACCAATACAAGATCAAAGACAACTACAATAAAATGAAATACAAGTAAAAGAAGGTGAAAAACAATAAGTACAAGATTAAAGACAACTTGAATTGGATGGAAACAATTAGTAGAAGATGAAAAACAACCAGTACGACACAACTAGAAAAGATGAAAAACAACCAGCATATGGTGAAAGAAAATTAGAAGAAAATGAAATACAGTTAGTAGTATAACATGAAAGACATCTAGTACAATATGAAAGACAAGTAGAAGAAGATAAAAAATAATTAGTAGAAGATGAAAGACAACCAGTATTAGATAAAAGACAACTAAAACATGAAAAACAACCAGTACGAGATGAAAGACAACTAGAAGAAAATTAAAAGACAACTAAAAGAAGATTAAAAACAAATAGTTGAAGGTGAAAGACAACTAGAAGAAAATAAAGTACAACCAGTAGTAGATGAAAAACAATCAGTAGAACATGAAAGAAAACCAGCAGAATGACATCCAGTAGAAGATGAAAGATAACTAGAAGAAGATGAAAAACAACTAATAGAACATGAAAGACAACTAGAAGAAGATCAAAGACAACCAGTAGAACATGAAAGACAACATGTAAAACATGATTAACAACCAGTACGAGATGAAAACAACTTGTAGAAGAAGAAAGACAACTAGAAGAAGATGAAATACAACCACCGGTAGATGAACGACAACCAGTCGAACATTAAAGACAAACAGTACAAGATGCAAAACATTTAGAAGAATATAAAAAATTACTAGTAGAAGCTGAAAGAAACTAGAAGAAGATGAAGTACAACCAGTAGTAGAGGAAAGACAACCAGTAGAACATAAAAGAAAACCAGTAGAACATAAAAGATAACAAGTACAAGATTTTGATGACTATAAGAAGATGAAGAACAACTAATCGACCATGAAAGACAACTAGAAGAAGATCAAAGACAACCAGTAGAATATGAAGATAACATGTAAAACATGAGTAACAACCAGTAAGAGATGAAAGAAAAAAAATACAACATTAAAGACAACTAGAAGAAGATGAAAAACAACCAATAGAAGGTGAAAGGCGACTTGAAGAAGATGAAATACAAGTTGTAAGACAATTAGAAGAAGATAATAAACTAGTAGAAGATGAAATACAACCAGCACGAGATGAAAGACAACGAGTACAAAGATCAAAGACAACTAGAAGAAGATGAAAGACAACAGGTAGAACATGAAAGACAACCAGTATAAGATGAAAGTTAACTAGAAAAATGTGAAATACAACAACTACTATATGAAAGACAACCACTAGAAGAGAATGAAATACATAGTGGATGAAAGACAACCAGTATAACATGAAAGACAATAATTAAACATGAAAGACAACCCGTGGAACACGTAAGACAACTAGAAAAAGATGAAATTCAATAAGTAGTAGATGCAAGACAACTAGAAGAGGATGGAATACACAATAGTGGACGAAAGACAACTAGAAGATGATGAAATACACAATAGTGGATGAAAGACAATAATTAAACATGAAAGACAACCGTAGAACTTGAAAGTCAACTAGAAGAAGATGAAATACAACTAGAAAAATATGAAATACAACTAGTAGATGAAAGACAACCAGTATTATATGAAAAACAACCAATAGAACATGAGAGACAACCAGGACAAGATGAAAGTCAATTAGAAGAAGATGAATACAACTCGAATAAGAAGAAAAACTAGTAGAACATGAAAGAAAATTAGTACAAGATGAACGACAAGTAGAAGTAGATAAAAAAATAATTAGTAGAAGATGAAAGACAACCAGTAAAACATGAAAGACAACTCGTTGAACATGAAAGACAACCAGTATGAGATGAAATACAACTAGTACTAGATGAAAGACAACTAGAAGAAGATTAAAATTAACTAGTTGAAGGTGAAAGACAACCAGTATAACATGAAAGAAAACTTGTAGAAAATAAAAGACAACCGGTACAAGATGAAAGATAACTAGAACAAAATGAAAAATAACTAATAGAACATGAAAGACAACTAGAATAAGATCAAAGACAACTAGTAGGAAAAGACAACATGTAAAACATGAGTAACAACGAGTACGAGATGAAAGACAACCACTAGAAGGTGAAATGCAACTAGAAGAAGATGAAAAACAACCAGTAGAAGGTGAAAGGCAACTAGAAGAATATGAAATACAACCAATGGTAAATGAAAGACAACCAGTCGAACGTTAAAGACAACTAGTACAGCTGCAAGACAACTAGAAGAAGATAAAACAACTAGTAAAAGATGAAATACAACAAGTAGTAATTAAAGACAACCAGTATGAGATGAATGACAACTAGTACAAGATCAAATACAACTAGAAGAAGATGAAAGACAACAAGTGGAACTTGAAAGACATCTAATACAAGATGAAACTCAACTAGGAAAATGTGAAATACAACGAGAAGTAGATGAAATACAACCACTAGTAGTTGAAAGACAACCACTAAAACAAGAAAGACAACCAGTAGAAGGGGAAAGACAACTAGAAGAAGATGAAAAATAACCAGTTGAAGGTGAAAGACAACTAGAAGAAGATGAAGTACAACCAATAGTAGATGAAAGACAACCAGTAGAACATGAAATACAACCTGTAAAACATGAAAGACAATAATAAAACATAAAAGACAATCCGTAGAACATGAAAGACAACTAGTAGAAGATGAAAAACAATTAGAATAAGATATAAATACAACTAGAAAAATATGAAATACAACGAGTAGTAAATGAAAGACAACTAGTAGAACATGAAAGACAACATGTAAAATGTGAAATACAGTTATAAGAAGATGAAATACAACTAGACTAAGATGAAATACAACTAGAAGAATATGAAATACAACATGTAGTAAATGAAAGACAACCAGTTGAACATGAAAGACAATTAGTACAAGATGAAATACAACTAGTACAAAATGAAAGACAACTAGAAGAAGATGAAAAACAACTAGTAGAAAAATAAAAACAACTAGTAGAAGATGATAAACAACTAGTAGAAAAGGAAAGTCAACTATATTAAAATGAAAAACAAACAGTAGTGGATGAACATGAAAGACAACAAGTACAAGATGAAAAACAACTAGTAGAAGAGGCAAGACAATTAGAAAAAGATAAAAGACAAACAGTAGAACATGAAAGACAGGTCTTACCTACAAAGGGATACATTGGTTGGCTTATCTTTATATTCTAGACGTAGGTCTAAAATCTGTAACTCTCTCCATGAATGCTATAACAGGCCACTTCAGAAAGAGAAGAAAAGGAAACCAGTAGAATATGAAAGACAAGTAGTAAAACAAAAAAGACAACCTGTATGCAATAAAAGACAACTAGTACAAGATGATAGACAGCTTGAAGAAGATGAAAGACAACTAGTAGAAGATGAAAGACAATCAGTAAAAGATGATAGACAACTACAAAAACATGAAAAAACAACTATTTGAAGACGAAAGACAACTAAATGAAGATGAAAAACAACCAGTAGTAGATGAAAGACAATTAGTAGAACATGAAAGACAATAGTAAAACATGAAAGACAACCGGTACAAGAGGAGAGACAATGAGAAGGAGATGGAATACAACTGTAAGAAGATGAAATACAGTCGAACATGAAAGACAACTAGTAGAACATTAAAGACAACCAATACATGATGAAAGACAATTAGAAGAAGATGAATACAACTAGAGAAAATTCATATATATCAAATAGAGAAACTGTAAAATTCAATAATTATATGTTTTGCAAATTAGTCAAACAACACAAAAGATTGCTTACAACAACACTCACAATCAATAAACTCTCTCGATTACCGATCATGAACAGTAAGCCATCGAGAGTGAACCGAAAGGAAGTAGAAATGTTCAACGCTCCCATGTCTCTCCCATGTCTCCACAAAGCCTCGACCTTCTCAGTTTCAAAGAAGCAGACATAATACCAAATTGACATCCGAGGTTTAGGACATAAATTTTTCTGCACCCCATAGCCACATCAGTAATAAATTGAAAAGAAGAAATAATTTGTGCCAATCATTTGGCCAGCGTGAAGTTTATAAACAGTTTCTTAATGAGAAACTTTCATACATAGTTTCTAAATAAGAAACTCTCCCACATCCCGAAAACTAGATTAGAAACTGTCATCTCATATTAGAACCTCTAATAATAACAGGAATATAGATACTCTAACTCATTCTCAGGTTTTAATTCCAATCTTTTTATTCAATTAGGTCCTCAAATTATGTTTCCAATAATTCAATACATTACTGGTAGTCATTTTCAATATTGTACCTCAAGAAGTGATGACTCCAAAATATATTGATGTTGATCCCGCAAGTTTTCACTACAACAAAACCGGTCTTCAGCGACCGGCATTAGCGACCGGTTCTGTCGCCGGTCACTGAAGACCCCCTACAAAAAAAAAAAAATATATTTTCGGCGATGACACCTTTAGCGACTGGCGCCCACAGCCTTCAGCAACCGATTTGTCCCGGTCGCTGAAGGGTATCTGTAAAAAAACCCGTGACGCCAAGACACAATAATAAACTACGATGATATCACGATCTGAATAGTATAATTTCAATTTGAATTTATTTCAATTAAATTTTATTAATAGCATGAAAGTAGGGCGTAGGTCTTGAAGAGCAAGATGAAGTCAGTCTCGAAAAAAAAAAGTGTATATATATATAGAGACTACAGTTGCAGAACAGTGCAATATTGTAAAGTATACATATGGCCTTTTTCTTTCAGTTATGGCACCAGTTTTTGTGCAAGTTATGGTAAAAGTTCCCTACCTGAATTTCTGAATTTTATTCCATCATAATTAAAAATTAAATATGTTTATACGTCTAATAGGCTCCCTTCAAATCGTATCCACTAAATAATGAGACAATAAAAACTAACATGTGTTAAGCCGGCTAATATGTTTACATTAGAATTTCGAATAATTATTTTAGTACCCGCGCTACAGTACCCGCACTTAGAGGAATAATGTACTATGATCCCCACTAATTATATGGTCCCCACTAATTATTATTCTAAAAATATATTATATGTTCCCCACTAATTATTATTCTAAAATTCCAGCAACACCCTTCCTCTATGATCCGTGTCAACCTTCCTCTAATGAAGTAGACCCCATATCACCGCATCAACCTTACCCAATCATCACCGCGTCAACCTTCCTCTAACAAAAATAGTTGACCACATAGGTAAAAATACTTTAGTGCAGAGGTATAAATACTTGCAGTACTTGATATTAATACTTTCAGACGTCATCTAGTGTCATATGTAGAAAATATTTGAGTGGTCCCCTAATGCGGGTACGACGCGAGGATTTTTCAAGAAAATGTGCGGGTATGGTTATTTAAGGAAAATTCATATATCATATATGTAGTTCATTGTATAGATATAAATACTTATCTTGTTTGAGCTATATACTTCACAATGTTACTATTAATATTTGTAAAACAAAATTACAGTTTTGTAACGGTTGTGTGGTCCCCTAATGCGGGTACAACGCAATGATTTTTCAAAAAAAGGTGCGGGTACAGTTATTTAAGGAAAATCCATATATCATATATGTAGTTCATTGTATAGATATAAATACTTGTCTTGTATAGATATAAATACTTCACAATGTTACTATTAATATTTGTAAAATAAAATTACAGTTTTGGGACGGTTGTGTGGTCCCCTAATGCGGGTACGACGTGAGAATTTTTCAAAAAAAGATGCGGGTATGGTTATTTAAGAAAAATTAATATATCATATATGTAGTTCATGTATAGATATAAATACTTGTCTTGTATAGATATAAATACTTCACAATGTTACTATTAATATTTGTAAAACAAAATTATAATTTTGGAACGGTTGTGTGGTCCCCTAATGCGGGTACGACGCGAGAATTTTTCAAAAAAAGGTGCGGGTACGGATATTTAAGGAAAATTCATATATCATATATGTAGTTCATTGTATAGATATAAATACTTCACAATGTTACTATTAATATTTGTAAAACAAAATTACAGTTTTGGAACGGTTGTGTGGTCCCCTAATGCGGTACGACGCGAGGATTTTTCAAAAAAAGGTGCGGGTACGATTATTTAAGGAAAATTCATATATCATATATGTAGTTTATTGTATAGATATAAATACTTCACAATGTTACTTTTAATATTGTAAACAAAATTACAGTTTGGAACGGTTGCGGTCCCCACAAACAGTTATGGCAGTTTAGGTGCGGGTACAGTGCGGGTACTCAACTGCGGGTACTCATATCAGCTTCCTAGAATTTTAGCTGCTTCTGGCTTCTAAAACTTATTGAATTAGTTTCAAATAACGATTCAAATCATTCAAACCGACCTTCTTCATGAGTGACGTATTTACATACAAAATCTATAAATTTTCAAATTCATTTATCTTCAAGTCAAATTCTCAACAAAATGAAGTGTTTCTATGAAAACCAATACACTAAGATTAACTTAAAAAAATTCATTTTTTGACCGCTTAACTTTATACGAAATGAATTTGAAATTTATAAATTTGCATTTAAATGAAGCTCTCGTGATCGGTTTGAATAATTTGAATTCGTCGTTTGAATCCGATCCGATATATTTTGAAAATTAGAAACACTTGGCTAAAAATATAATAGAACCATACTAACCGAACTCTATATATCTCCTATTTGCACTGATTGATTAATTACGTAACCACAACCAAAACACCAACAATATAACAAATAATAACCATGAGAAATAAACTCAACATAAAACCCACTTCCCTGCTGTAAAAATTGTACTACGAGGTCATCAGTAACAATTATCCATGTCATCACGTATGTCCGTATAATCACACTATTATTTTTTATTTAATAGAGTATTATAATTAAAATAAATTTAAAAAAATATTTATTGAAAGAATTAAACCAAATTCCGGTACCAATTAATTAAAAAAGACAAAATTGATAAGCTAAAGACAGTTTTATCCCACATAATAACTCTCTTTTGAACCCCCTGACAAGTTGGAACTGGACCAGACAGAGTGTTTGTTGTTTTGTGGTCCAGGTTGCACACACTAAGTTAATGTATCCATTCGCATTCGGCCTATTGCAATTATTTTGGTACTTTTGATTTGCCATCTTTTAATTGGGGACCTTGTCAGCCCAAATCGGACCTAGCCTAGACCAGAAGGCCGGGCAAAGGGACCTATCAGAAAAAAAGGCTCAGGCTCATGCTAATGCTGGTCCATGATTAATTAAGTCCCTTCAAGTTATTGCCTTTGTTAATCGTTACCTCGGGAGTCGGATGAGATTAATTACAGTATGCTGAAGCAAAAAAAAAAATTACGGTATGTGGATTATGTAAAACAACGTTAAAAAAAAGTAACATGTATCGGTAAAAATAAAGATCATAGTATGTCATTGATACGGTCTAACTCAGGAGAGATTAAGTCGCGGTAAGTCTAAGCACGTTCTAATTCGAGTGAGATTAGTCCGTGCGGGTATGTGTGTATTTATTACGTGTCCGAGTAAGAACTGAGTGTAGATCCAATAGGTACGTAACTCTATTCTCTCTGTACCGTGTATGTTTGAATCGTGGTGCCCGAGCTCATTGAATTTCAGAGTATTTATAGGCCTATAGGTCGGTTTTGGGTCTCATACGGACACTCGACTGGGTTTATCTCGCAGGCCAGTGAGTCGGTTAGAGTTGCGTACGGAGAACTCGAACATGCCTGCTTCTTGGGCTTGTTATCTAGTCTTAGTACTCAGCTTATAATGGTTTTATGGAGCATTTAGTACATGACCCTATCAGTCATTAAAGAATTTCTTGAGCTTTACATTTGTATGCGAATATGTTAATTTATTTTTTATTGTTGAATATTTTTTTTATTGATCTATTTTTTCTTTTAAAAACATGTCATTTTGTATGAGAATTTATTTTTATTCTCTTATAATATATTTCAGTTGCAACGTACGGGCACATGAAGATAGCCCCTCATAATAACTGTCAACATTATCATCGTTGAGAGGGATATAAGTACGCATTTAGTTTATATAAAAGACGCTAGATTAAGATTACCGAAATGCATATAAAGACCATGCATCGATTATTTGCAATCAAATATTTTCAATTTTCTCAAATTACTAGACTAATGGTGGATTTAAATAATATGAATATGGATCAATTAATCTCTATTTTTGTTTAATTATGTATTTAACTATTTATGTATGATTTTTTTATATAATTTAGAGTAGAATATTATAATATTGTAAAATTGACTTTCATTTTTTTACAAGAATATTTTATACGATTGACTTCCCGATATATATTTGATCCTCATAGTTCAAAAATCTGCTCTCGTCTTGCCTAGAACTACATAGTTTTATTTTCTTTACACAAACTCAATAAAAGAAGTTGTAGGCGCTTATCCAAACAACAGGGTACGTGTTTGATGAAATGCCCTAGTAAAGATATATTTTGTCAGGTGCATGTATCCAAAGTTATCGTAAGTCCTGAATAAAAAGAAAAAAGGGGAGCATAGCTATTTGCTTGGTGGGTTGTTGGGCCCTAATTAATGTTAATCTATCTAGGCCCAATAATGATGACTGCTGAATCAATGGTTCAAAAGGTCCACACAAAAAAAAAAATACATGTAACCGATTATAGAAAATCAGTGGGAACAAGAAGGAAAATCAGTGGAACATCTTTTAAGGAAAACAAAATAGTGGTAACTCATCAAGTCAGAATTTTGTACCTATCCATTAGAGCATCTACAACAGCGATTGTTTATAAATTGCTAATATGATGTTGAAGATTGCTAATCTAATTGCTGGGTTGTACCATAATTGCTTAATTAGCAAATTTGCTTTAAAAGAAAACGTTTTGTTAATGACACCCTGGCTAATTGATTGGTTAAAAATTTTCTTCCGTATCTGTACTGCTCTCAATTGCTAATTGCTGCGTTGGAGTGGTTTGCAAAATTTGGCGGAGTGGTTTGCAAATTAAAGTGACGTGGTTTGCTAAACGTTTGGTCAATTGTAGATGCTCTTAGCACAGAATCATTGTTCTTTCATGACATCAGATTCTAACAAACAACGAGGTTATTAAATTTCAGGATATTCAAATTTAAAACTTGATTAAATTGGGAAATATTAGTGTAAACAATTATGGAAATCAAATTATTAATAAATGATCATAATATTAATTACATTATCGAAAGATAGGATAATTGATAAGATATTTAAAGAGAGTTAAAATTATCCATGCATATTTTTAATATGTTGTGTTCATATAAGATTGGGAGCGCCTAACAGTCCCCTTCATTCTGTCCTCTAAACGTCCATTCGGCTAACTGATGTGTAAAGTATGACGGGGACCACTAACTATCTGGGGGACCTCTAACTATTTGGGGGACCGCTTATATTTGAAAAAATTAACAACTGGCGCGCATGCAATACTTATGTGCGCAAGTATTACTATATAATATATTAAGTATTCATACCTAACACATCAAGTATTTAACAAAAAAAAACTTGACATCAACTTTCTTTTCTTTCTAATCACACATCAATCTTTTACACATTTTTAGAAGTGGTTTTTTTTTTTTCATTTAATCTCGTCAATATTTATGACGATCTGTGAGGAATTTTGCAAATCTAAAACCACGAACGTCTTCTACGTAATTTTTTCTTTCAAATGAGATCCATGATGAAGTGCTTTTGGGTTTTTCGTCGTTCAAGCATTCATACCTCGGCGTGCAAGTATTGATACCTCGTCGAGCAAGTATTCATACATTGTCAAGTATTCATTTCTAAAATGTTAAGTATTCTTCTTTAAAATGTCGAGTATTCATACTTACTATAATAAAGTGTGAATATTTAAATTGTAAAGTATTTATGACAAACCCACAGATGTGTCTTGGGCTTTAACTACCTGGGGGACCACTACCGACCTGGGGGGACCGCAAACGTCGCTTGAAAGTGACCGCGATAGGGACCACACGCATAAATCTAAGGACAAGTTGATGCGTACCGACCATCGCAAGTGTCAGCGCTGTAATTGTTGTAAACGTTCATTTCTAAAATATCAATATTCATACTTACGATTTGAAGTGTGATATTTTTATATTGTAACATATTCCTGAGAAACTCCTAAATGTTCTCCGTGCATTAACTACCTGAGGGGACCACAACCTACATGGGGGGACCGCAAACGTCACTTGAAAGCAACACCTACGGAGACCACAAGCACAAAAGCACATGCGTAACCACCGCACAATCACCAACACTGTAGTTTTAGTAAAATATTAATATCTAAAATTTTAAGTATTCATACTTAAAAAATTGAAGTGTGAATTGTTATGGTGTAAAATAACTTAAATCAGTTAATCTGTTTGGTGCTTGAATGTAGAGTCCGGCTACTATACCACTAGTGTCATTCCAAACTAAATAACACCACATCTTAAACCATTAGATCTACTTTAATATTCGTGTACAAGATAGCGCTAGAATGACACTAGTGTCTTGTACGAATATTAAAGTAGATCTAATGGTTTAAGATGTGGTGTTATTTAGTTTGGAATGCAACTAGTGGTATAGTAGCCGGACTCTTGAATGTATTGATAGGTACTGAAGAAAGTATTCATAATTATAACTGAAATAGGAATAGTTATGTTGTAAAGTATGTTAATTTAACATTTTTTTGGCGCTCGATTGTATTAATATGTAATATGAAAGTATTGACACATGTGCATTAATGTGTGCATATTTACGTTGTACAGTATTTTTTTTTATCAACTTATTGATAGAGAAATGTATTTTGGTACAAATCTTTTTATGAAGATTGATGGTATTAACATGTAATCTAGAAAATATTCATACCTATACATTGACGTAGGAATATTTATATTGTAAAATATATTATAAAGTAATACTAATATTTAACAAATTAAGAAAATAACAAATCAAATTTTCATACAAATACTAAACACATTTAATCACAATTGAAAAATATTGATATTTATGAAGCCAACTCCTCATTATATGTAGTTAAAGTGTTGATAACTACATCTCCAAGTATTGATACCTATGTAAAGAAATGTTGTTACGTAAGAAACCAATTCTTCCTAGCATAATTTTACATTGCATCAATTTTGCAAGTGTTCAAGCATTCATACATATATTTATAAACAAGAATATACATACATAAGATGTAAAGTATTCATACTATCTAATAAATAATCATGGAAATACTATACATTATTTAAATTAAGTGCCTAAAACTGATATCAACTACTTCCTAAGAAAAAACATCCAAACATAAAACTAAATGAAAAACTGAAGACAATGCCTCTCTGACATGGCATTGTAGTTTTGTTCCCTGTATTTGCTGGTAAGACAATTGTTCTCCTTCCATAATTCTACTTCCCTTTCTCAAACAATTAAAATTTACCATTTAGTCCCTGATTTCTCCAAATTTAAAATGTTATCCTACTCCTACTATCATGGCAGCTTGAGTTGACAACTCGCATTTCTCACAATCATTAGACGGTTCATCACCCTTTGCCTTCAAGCACCTGCATAAATAATTTGCATTCAATTTCACAAGCCAGAGGCGCAAATCCATGGGAACTAGGCTCAAATCCTGTTTTAGTATGCCATGGTGTTATCTTTTAGCTGTTACTCTTAAAAATGCAAAATCAATGCTTGTGAGAAATGCTCCAGATCTTGATCATGACATATAAATTACTCCATGATCATTAAGAGTGTCCGAAGCAAGTTTACAGAAGTTTGGTTGAGCATCAGATACCATATCACATGTAGACGATACAGAGTCAAGAAACTCTTTCACGCCCTTCGCATCTTGATCCTGACAAATTGGACATCGTAGCAAAACAAACAAAGGGGATAATAATCTAGATAGAATCATAAACATAAACAAGTACAAGAATGTTCAGCCAGAATCAAAGAGGCCTTTAATAGAATTTCAATATAAAATCACGAGCTTGTTGTTTACAAAAGATGTTCTTTATACACTGAATTTCAAGTAATTGAAAGAAGTAGAGTGTACCTTGCATTCACATAGAGATAGCTCTAGGGTTATTCTAAGCACGTCAAGGAAGATTGAAGGACCATTATCTCAATTTACAACCTGAGAACATATCTTTCAAGCACTCTGAAACGGTGAATCCAGTATAAAATGCAGTTTGTCAAACCAAATTTCCCCGTAACAGGGGCAAAAAATATGCCAGAGTTACAATGTAACATCCTAACCAGTTGACAATGATGCATAGGTACTAGTATCTACAATTAACTTAAAGAAACATTTATGAACTTAAAGCATCTAAGTTTCAGAGATGCACACGACGTTCAATCAGTCAACTAAACTAAAATTAAATTGAAACATGAAACAAAATTATACTGACTTCAAGTTCTTGATCAAGCCAAAACATATAGCAAAAATCACTATCTTTTCTTCCGGAAAATAACGAAAAGCGAATGCAAAGTAACAATTTTCCCGATTTATTTATCGCAAACATGTTTTTAGGTCTATTTGGCAGGTTTTTGAGAAAGTTGCGTATTTATGGCAAAAACAGAGCAAAAATGTCGTATTTAGGCGATTTCCGAATAAGACGTCAAAATGGGACATTACATGGAGTATGCAACACCTCACACGAAGTGCACAACATGCAAAATGGCAAAAATACAAGAAAATCCCTGCGGCCTCCTCTATGCCGCACGATCTGTGGACTGTCCTAAAAATAGGTGGACCCCACGTCCCCCATTACTTCCACTACTCCACCTCTCATTTAGGAATACTATAAATACCCCTCTTGTAATAGAATTTTGTGTGCGTGTTTAATTGTGTCAAATCCAGAAATAATAGACTAGCAATCCTCATTGTTATGTTAGGTTATAGAGTTACTTAGAGAGAGAAGGGTAGCCATCGAAAGTCAAGCAAAAGAAGAAGACGTCATCTAAGGAGACAGAGATTCTTCCATCTTCAATTGGGTTGTAATTTATGTTCTCCTTATTTTATTTCTTCTATTTTGCCATGGCCATGAGAAGCTAAACTTCTCATCTCTAGGGTTAGTGTTATACTTGAATTCTTAATTATATTTTTGTAGATGTTTATGTTTTGTTTGTGTTATGGTTTGAGTTTTCCTTTGCACTTTGATCACTCAAAAGAGAGCAATGTTTCTTTTAATATTTATAAACTCGGAAATGCTATCGGTTCGGACTGCAAGCGCACAATCCTATCGAGTAGTATGTTCGAGGACGATCCACAGGGAATATTGGTTCAATGCTTTGAGCGATCGAATCACAATCTTTCGAAAGGCTAGACGAAATCTGAAAATTGAGAGATGTTGTTTTGATCAATGTAAATTAGGAAGCAATTAAAAGTAATTAAAATAAAGATAGAGATGAGAATTCCTAGAGTTTCGGCACACCATTGCCACTCAATCCGCCTTGACAATATATTCCTGTTGCGTCTGATTTCCTGTTGTTGTTTTAATGAAAGACACCACATAGGTCACTGCGATTTATGTTACGCAAGAATGACAGATCTTTCACCGAGATTCTACATAGGACACTGCGATTTACCTTACACAAATGTCTGATCTCTCAAATATCCCAAATTACTACACATATCATTGTGATTTACTTTACGCATGTGATGGAATTTGGTACGCGTTTTGTTGGTATGGTTTATGGTTTCCCCGCTAAGGTTTTCTTCACATAAACCTAATAAATCTCAACGAGGCTAATTCATACAAATAGTTTCTCTTACCATTAAAGTACTGTCACTACCCTAACAGACTCAAACTAGATCATTGAAATTAGATGAAGAGATAATAAATCACAAAAGCATTTTAGTACAACAACAAGAAACCATAATCAACAGAAATATATATATCAAAACATCAAGAGTAACAAGGTTTACTGCCTAGCCCTAAGAAAAGGAACTTAGCCGCGGAACGGCATTGTTACAAGCACTCCTCTCTTCTCACTTTAATCAAATCTAACCCTAATTACAAAGATAACTATTCCTTCTGCCCAGGGGCCTTATATAGGAGTGTAGGGACGTGTAGAGGTTGAGTAGGGGCTAAGAAACTGATCTGGAAACAGCTGTTGGCAGTTATTCCCCAAGAGATGCCTTCGGATACGGGCCGTATCAGGTGATACGGTCCGTATTAGGACCTTGGCAGTTAGGGTTTGATGCTTCCAGCGCTATCTCCTAGTCTGTGCTAGGCCTGGTCCGTATTAGTCAATACTGGCCGTAACAGGGACTTAGTCGATGAGCGTCGCTGATCCGATTGACCCGATTCTAGCTCCATTTGGTGTAAAATAGTCCCAAAACCTGTTTTCTACAATAAAACATAAAGAAGGGTGACAGTAGCCTTTTTCTCTAATTAATTAAACATAAATGTGAGAAAATATGTAAAACCTAAGCCAAAACCCTACGTAAATCATCATTATTTTGACTCTGATCATGCCTCCCAACTTGAATTGTTGCTTGTTCTCAAGCAACGACATCCCAGCTGGTCAAAGATTCGGTCTAGGTTAAACCATACAATCTCAAGGTCTTGTTTAAAATTAAATTAGGGCTTAGGTTTGGTACAATTGACATGACAATAAAAATTTAGAACTTTAAAAATATTCACGATCTCTCCCTTGAACAATTTATTCACCCCATGATTGACCTCATTGTGCTTACCCTAGAAAAATTATTATCGAACAATCTATTTCACAAATATCCTTAAAATTGAGAGTATTAATTTCCCCTTCGATTATAAATAGATCCCTTCCAATCAATATGAATTCTAATGATATAAATTTTGATTTTCCTTCCCAATTGATTGGAGCAAAGTATGACAACTAAGTGTGTTGGTACTTGTGACTAATTTTTGAAAAATTAAATATGTACAAGAATTTAAATTTGGGAGGTTTTCTCGATCCTATTGGTAACTGTTTGACCCTAAAAAGTCGGGATTAAAAAAAAAAAAAAAAAATAATAATAATAATAAAAAAAATGGCAGAAATGGAGGAGTCCATTAATTGGCCGAATGGTGAAGGATAATGGAAATAGAAAAAATAAAAAAATGTTGCATAGCCGAATTCATACAGCAGATGAGTTAATGGCCGAATAAAAAATATCAAATTGATTTGAGTGATTGAGCTACTTCAATTAGATGTATATGGCCAAATTAAATTAAGTCCAAGCTGCTGTTGACCGAACAAAGAAAGGGAAAATGAATTGTCGGCCGATTAAATTAAGTGAGTTGCTGCTGGGCCGAATAAATAAATTAAGAAAGATGATTGGGCCGAATCAATTAGGTTGATGCATGGGCCAAGCTAATATATATTTGATTGAATAAGAGAGCTGCGGCAACAGAGACAAAAAAAAGGGAATCTGCTGTCGGATTGAAGCAGCTGGCGCCTCTGCCTCTCCTGCGCTTCAAGCCTCAACCACACGATTAAAAGAAATGGATGGATGATATCAATGCCAGCACACCTATACAAACCCTAGGGCTCCCATGCCTCTATGCCTATATATACCATGCCCTTTGATGAAGAAAGCAAGACCGATATACAGCAGAGAGCAGCCATAATACCTTGCGCCTCTATACTCTCCTCTAGCAAACTACAAAAAAAACAAAAAATACCATATCTCCTTCCGATACCAAAGAAAACAGCAGCGAAATTGCTGTTAAAACCCACTCAAATCTAGATAGGAATTATCTACAAATTCATCAATGTAACGCCTAAAAAGGCCACTGTTTGTAAGGTCACCATGGATCAATAAAATCAGTTTACTTGAAGCTTGAATTTGAGTCTTTTGCTTTTCTTCTTATCGTCATATCTTTCCTTTCCTTTGTTCTTTAAATTGTTGCATTTGGTATATCTCTTCCTTTGATTGATCTGCTTTCTTCTTGTAAATAAGTAATAAGAAAAGGGGTTTAGATTGTGGTTTCGACTATGGCCATTAATCTAAACCTCTTGATAAAATAAATATCTCCACTGTGGTAGTCAATATCACAACAAGAGTGATAATAAAAATAATTAAGATGAGGCAAATGCTGCTCCATAGCTGATATGTACATAAGGCCTATGATTCTATAAAAATATAAAATGTCACTTTCTTCCTCTTCTTCTCTGCCTTTTTCGGCCTTCTCCCTTTTCTTTTTCTTTTTTATTTAAAATTCTTTAATCCTTGTATAAAATGAGTAAATGATGTCTAATAAGGGTGTTTGAGCTGGATAGCTCCACCTTTATTTAATTCATTTAGTTATTTTATTGATAGGATTAAAGAATAAAAAAATATGTGTATGAAAGGGTTATTGAAGTTTGAGCTGGATAGCTCCTTCTTTAATTTCTATTAAGAGGTCATTTTGCACATTAAAAGATACTTAATTTTCTTATGCATGAATATGCTCATGTATGATCAAGTCAAGAAAGGAAATTAAGTGATTTAATGTGTAAATAGTGAGAAATTGAGGTTTAAAATGTAAAAGGCAGTAGCATTGTCTATAGTATGCCATTTACATTCTAAATCTATGATATTTCAATGACTTCTCCTTTTGGACCTATTTGTATATGAGAAAATATTTGATTTCTTGAGCAAAGATGCTAAAAAGAAGTTAAATATCTCAAATATATAAATGGTGAGAGATAGAAGGTTTAAAATGCAAATAAACAACAAGTTATACTTGTTCATGGCATTTGCATATCTAAATCTAAGGAAATCTCAATGATATGTCCTTCAAAACATCAAAACATGATTTTTGACAAAAGCAGGGACTTTTCTGCATAAAACCAAGTTCTTGACAGATTTCTAGTGTTTTAAATTAAAATGATGATTTTTGGAGCTTTCTTTTCCTTTTATTACTTGTTGGCACCAAACAATAGCCTAAAAGCTATGAAAAGTCATGCAAAAATAATGGATAACTTATGAATTTAGTTGTAAATGCTCTAAACCAGCCCCTAATGTTTCCAGGAACAGTGAACCAGCAACATAGTGCTTGGTATGTACCACTGGTACAAGGAAAGCACTCAAAAGTGCTAAAATGACCCTATCTGGTAAACAGAACAATCTGAACTGACACAGGGACCAAAATGAAAAATGGACTTCACCATCAGACAGAGGACTTCAAAACACACAAAATGGACACAAGTTTCATATTTTTCTGATTTTATTTTGATTTTATATGAATTTTCAAAGTTCAGTTTTAAAAACAGAAAAATCAGCATTTTTATAATAAAAGACATCTGCTGGTAAAATGAACAGTACAGATCGGCTAAAAATTCAAATCAAAGAACAAACATAATTATTAAATAAAAGACTTCAAAATACATAAAATAGACATAAATTTCATATTTTTCTGATTATATTTCAATTTAATATGAATTTTTGAAGTTCAGACCTAAATACAAGCAAAAATCAGTTAAAATACCCTTCATATCCCAGCTGTATGGATTTTAAAGCAATATGAGCCCTTTGATTCCGGCGCCAAAACAAAGCTTAAATGGAAACACAGATCTTGAAGCTTAAAGCACACATCTCAAAGCCCAATACAAATCTCAAAACCCAGATAATCAATAAAATCATTAAATTAAAAATCTTTTGCAAATAAGCCCCTCTGACAAATTGTAACCACACCGCGGCCCCCCAATAATTTGCAAATAGGTCCCTGACAGCCTAAAACATTGTCAAACAAGCCCTTAAAGGCCCAACTTTCATACAAAACCCCATCAAAACTCCAAATCACAAAGCCCAGTCCTCCATAATTTATAAACAAGTTCTTGAAAGATTAAAACTCTTACAAATAAGTCCTTTTTGGCCATAACTTCTTCATTTCAAGTCCAAATTGACTCAAACCACCTCCAAATGAACCCAAATTAGATTCCCTACATTCTTAAATCAAAATTAAACATGTTTAAACATCAGCCAAAATATAAAATGACCAAAATACCCTTTCTTCAAAATTAAATGATTTCATCTTTTAATAGAATGTAAATAATTAATAAAATAAATAAATATGTCATAAATCAAATATAAAATAGTGTATATACACTTCTCAAATATTCCAATTCATATTTCAAAATATAATAAACATTATTTTTAATATGAAATCACATACATACACACATATCAAAGCATACAAAATCAACCAAATCCAATATGCGAGTCCCCTTTTAGCCCCATTATTCAATTCACATAAAATATGCACAAATCCCGGAATGGACGAGGTGTTCAGTATGGCTTGGAAGGGTCATCTGATGTAATTAACAGCGGGGGCTTGCGCCCGCTGGGAGTTAAACGTCCCCACAATCAATAAACTCTCTCGATAGACTGATTATGAACAGTAGGTCTGTCGAGGGTGAACCGAAGGAATTGTAGAAAGAAGTTGAATGTTTCAAGTTCGATGTTCTCTCCATGTCTTGAAAACCGAGAGCATTGAACCCTGAGACATTTCATACACATGCACACACCTTCCACCGCTGTGCAACTTTCTGCGCCCTACAGTAACCAGTCTTGCGTAGGCACCCGTACTCTTTTTATTCTCCATCTTTTATTCTATTTTTTTCTTTTTCTGAAATTTTCTATTTTTTTTTTTGGATTTTTCTCATTTTTGATTTTTTTTTTTGTATTTTTGTATTTTTCTGAAAATAAAATAAAATATTTTTGTGTCACAAGCACCATGATTACACACAATTTCAAGTATTCATTCATACAAGAAATTATTGCATAGTTTCGCTAGGGGTCTATCTATAATAAATGGGTATTCTAAAACACTATCAAGCTTAAGAGACTTTGCAAAAATAATTTACTCAATATAAAAATTCTAGGGTTTGCAATTTTGGTCAACTCTCATGGTTAGCAATTAATTGTTCACTTTGAGATTACAAATAATTTTAACAATTCCGAATTTTTGGTATCATGGCCAATTGTCTAAACCTTAGTCTAATTCAATTTAAAACAATTCCTATATGATTAACCTACTCCTAAAGATAAAATAAAAATGCAAGCTAGCTAAAAAGCTCAATCTAATCATTCTAGGATTTTCGGTAAAGCCTCTAACCCTAGTCAAAAATTGAGTAAAACTACTAGCACCTAAGAATTTAAATTGCGAAATTTTTTAAAGATACATGGTCAATTTAAAGATACATGGTCAATTTACTTTCCTACCCCCCGAATAAAATTGAGCATTGTCCCCAATGCTCGAGAGATAAAAATAAAGGAAGTAATAAAGTAAAAAGACCAGGGAAAGATACAACTCACTGCACCTCAATCCTGAGGTGGTGGAGGTGGTGGTGGGCGCTGGATCTCCTCGTAGAATGACGGGTCGAAGAGTCCATATGGTGGCGGCTAGTACGGCAAACCGGTGGTGAGGGCATGCTGGTAGTACTGCTGTGATATGTAGCGGGCCTGCTGTGCCTCCCGCTTGTTGTTGGCAGCGTGCCCTCGTAGCTCGTCCATGCCCTGACGAACCTGGCTTGTATAGTGACGTGTCTCGTCACACTGCTGGTCAAGCCGGGCATAGGTGGTCCTGGTGTCGATGGAGAACCTCTCCATGTTCGCGTTGACCCTTTGGACGGCTTGGAGAACTCGGTTGTATCCACTTTGAGGGGCATCAGATGGTCCCGCCCCTTGTCGCGCTGCTTCTGCCGCGAGCGCCTCTTGTCGAGCCCTTTACTCATTCGCTGCCATTTCTTGCATGTATGCGGCGGCTGCTGCGGTTTCGGCCCTATCCTCTTCTTCAGCCTCGGCCTCTAGGGCATCAAAATCGACCTCATCATCGCTCTCCTGGGCGGCCTGTCTGCCGGTAGGGTCCACTTGCCTCTATTTTTGCTGGTTTTTGAGAGGTAGCGGTTTGCAGGGCATCTGAACCCTCCTCTTTTCGATGTGGTATAGGTATGGCTCGGGAGGTCTGCCGCTGATCATCCTTATGGCGGTGAGGCACTCGATATTTAAGAATTTCATACCGGTGCCTTCTTTCAAGAAGTCTACCTCGAGTCTGAGTTACCGAGCGAGGATTGTTGCGATGGCACCAATGGAGATGTTTCCTCTGCCCCTTTTGTTTTGGCCAATTGTGTGGATGTGGTTGCAGAGGAAATGACCGAGGTGCGGAGGCTCTTCCGGTGTGATGAGCATGCACTTGAGAATGTAAAGCTCGGGGAAGGTGACTTTCGCGCATGTCTCGCCTCGAGCGAAAAGAGAGTTGCTGAGAGCCGCTTGCATGTAACGGAGCACCGGATGGACAATGTGGCTTGCGACTCTCGGATCACTGATGCGGTCATTGGTGATCATCTTCTAGAAATTCCGGTCATCATTGTACGCCTGTACGCCCTCATCTTTAAAGCCAAAGATGTCGCAGAAATCGCTCATTGACATCTCCTGCTCTATATTCATCAGCTGGAACTTGATTATGTCATTTTCGGAGGAGAAGGTGGCGATGAACTCGCGGGTGAGGTCATCATAGGTTGGGATATCCACCAGCTTGTTGAGGAAGTCCCAGATGTGAACCCTTCTTGCTAGGGTTTTGAATTGGGCGAGGAGGCCGAGCTCTTGAAGGGTTTCGATGTGGATGGCCTTGTGGTTGACAATTTTGTTGTCATCCAGTTTTTCGAAGATCTTGGCGTGTGCCCTGTAAGTGAATTTTATGTCCAGGGGGTTATGTTGTTGCCCCTCCATTGGTTGCGGTTCTTCTTGAGGAGGAGATTCCGGCAATTCTTCTCGTTCGGGGCTCCGTTCGGGTGATTCAGGTTGTGGATTTTGAGAAGACTCCCCCCTCTTTTTCTTGCCTAGACCTGTCAAAGCTTTGAGAAGACCTCGTGTTTTCGGGGCCATTTTGGAAATTTATTGGTCACTATTGCGGGCCGTATTGGGTTGATACGGTTCTGTTATGGACTCGTGTGCTGGAGAGATTCGGCCAAGTACAGGACTTAATACGGACCGTAATATACTGGTACTGGTTCTGGTGAAAAACTGAAAAACCCTAATATTTTTGTATTTTTCGTAATTTTTGGTTTTAACTAGATCTAAAAACGGAAAATTAACTCTAAAACTAATTTGTAAAAAGAAATAAAAGACTAATTTAAGAAACTAAAATTGAAATTGAAGATTAAAGAGAAAAATGGGAAAGGAAAACCGAAAATGGTGGAGATCGGTGTTCTCGGTGGATACGGGTCGTGCGAGAGGTTGTTGACGCGATATCCCTTGGTTGCCGGCGGTGTTTTGCGAGGTTGGCCCGGATTTTTGCAAGAGGGAGAGAAGGAGGAGAGGAAGGAGGAAGAGAGGGAGATAAGGAAGAGAAGAGGAGAAGAGAAACGGGAGAGGGAGAGGCTCAAAAATAGAGAAGTTTCTATTTTGAACGGTTACCCGACTTCGCGCCTCTTCGTTAACGGGTTTTAATTTCACAGATCGGCTTTGATTACGGACCGTATTGGCTGATACGGTCCGTATTGGCTGATACGGTCCGTATCCGATCCAAATTTTTTGAATCCTGATAACTGTTTCTTCAACTCTTCCTCTGAATACGGTCCGCATTGGCTGATACGGGCCGTATTCTCTACTGTCTTCCTTGTTCATTCAACTCCTTGCTCCGCATTCACTGTCCTAGTCCGTATTGGCTGATACGGTCAGTAACAGAGAATATTTTCTTGACTTTTCCAATGTTTTTAACCGAGCCCCTCATCTAGCATGTTCACCTAGTCATGAAAAATAAGTGGATGTGATTCGTTCCCCAGTTAGAGTCCTAATTAAACTGAAAATAAATAAGTATAAGAAAATATAAAAGTGGCCTTGGGTTGCCTCCCAAGAAGCGCTTGTTTAAAGTCGTTAGCTTGACTTTGTGTTGTATCAGTTTCTTCCGGATATCCTCCCGTCAATGCAAGGGGGTTGCTTGTCGGGTGGCTTGCCTTCAGCGTCTTCTGTGGTTTCATCATTACTGCCCTTCTCGAACAAGTCGGTTGGTGTTTGAGGTCCGGGGTCGAATGCCAGACTCGCACCGAGTACTGCTTCGACCTCGTCCAGTCTTTGAGAAATTGCATCGAGTTCTTCGCGTAGGTTTCTGACTAATGCAAGGGCTAAGAGAGAATAATTCCTGTTGTTTGTGATATTGGGGCTCTTGTTCAGATCATCGGTTTGTTGTGTCACGGAGGTTGGATGGATCTGACTGTTATCTTGTACAATGAACAATCTCTCCATTTCTGCTCCGTGCATCATCTCCTCGATATCTTCAAATTCATCCATTCACAATTCATCATTGCCATACTCATCCGTTGTTTCCAAATTGTACACAAGATTTATGTCAGGTGGGACTTTGGTCTCATTCATGTGGAAGATCATCTTGTTCTCGCCAACATTGAGTGAAATCTTTCCATTCTTAACATCAATCATTGCCCCACATGTGGCGAGGAATGGCCTTCCAAGGATGATCGGAATCTGCTAATCTTCTTCCATATCAACTACCACAAAATCTGCTGGTATCCAGAATTTACCAACTTTGATTGGGATATCAAGCAACATTCCTTCAGGATATCGAATTGATCGGTCAGCTAGTTGCAATGAAATCCTTGTTGGTGATAGGTCTCCACATTCCAATTTATCAAATACTACCTTAGCCATCAGACTCACACTTGCCCCCATATCACATAAAACTCTCTTAAAATCGGTTGTGCCAATGGTACATGGTATCGAGAAGCTTCCCGGATCTTTCAGCTTTGTCGGTAATTTGCTTTGCACGAGCGCACTACATTCCACATTGAGCGGAACTGTTGAGAATTCTTAGAGTCTATTGCGGTTTGAGAGAATCTCCTTCAGAAATTTAGCATACGAGGGTATGCTTGCAATTGCTTCTGTGAAGGGGATTGTGACTTGTAATTGCTTGAGTGTCTTCATGAATCTCGCGAATTGCTGCTCTACCTTGTGCTTGGCAGGCCTTGGAGGGAATGGCAGAGGTGGCTTGTAGGGTGGTGGTGAAATGTATTCAGGTTCGGGTTGTCGCTCGTCTCCACCTACGGTGTCATTCTGCTCCTTACTAAGGTCTGTCTGCAGTTCAAACACGGGTGGCTCCGGTGGTTGCAGCTCGTACTCTTCGGAATGCGATGGCTCTGCATACATCTCATCGGAAGTTTGATCGGGCATGGGAGGTCCCTGATAAGCTGTACCGCTCCTTAGTGTTATGCTCTTGCAAGTCTCTCTCGGGTTTTCTTCCGGTTGGCCCGGAAATTTGCCTTTTCCGCGTGTAATACTCGAGAGTTCTTTAGCCATCTTAGAGACATTGTCTTCTAAGTCTTTGTTGCGGTTTGTTAAGGATTCGATCTTTTGCGCGATTTCGGCGTTAACCTTGTCTTGCTTCTCTAAGAATCTCTCTATTAAAGATGTGATGTCAGGTTGCTGTGGTTGGTTGTATTGCCTTGGTTGATAATTCTGTTGAGGATTGTTGTATCTCGGTTGATAATTGGGCTGTGGTTGGTAGTTCTGTTGGGGTGCAGCAGGCCTTTGATTATTTGCGTATGAGAGATTTGGATGGTTTCGGTTGTTCGGATGGTATGTATTGTAAGCGGGCTGAGGTCGAAAGCTGTTGTCGATTGCGTTTGCTTGCTCCATTTCTTCCTCAGTTTCCATCACATTCATACATTCGGTCATCTCATGCACTCCTCCACAATAGCCACAGGCTGTTGCGGCATTGACTGCTGCTACCGTTCGCTGCTTGGTTTGCTTGTTGAGTGTCATTTGCAAAGCATCAATCTTTGCGCTCATCATTGATATATCATCTACTCGGTGCATGCCAGGTGTTGGAGTTGGCTTCTTTCGCTCAGGGATCCAGTAGTGTTGGTTGATTGCAATCTCTTCAATTAGGTTATAAGCCTCGTCAGGTTCCTTGTTCATGATTGCTCCTCCTGCGGAAGCATCAATAGACAACCTATCGGTAGGGTTTAGACCATTATAAAAAGTTTGGACAATCAGCTATCTTTCTAGACCATGATGTGGACAACACCTTAACATATCCTTATATCTATCCCATGCCTCACACAATGTTTCACCATCCCTTTGTTCAAAATTAGTAATTGCATTTCTAAACCTCGAAGTTTTGGATGGTGGAAAATATTTTGCAATAAACACATTAAACAATTGGTCCCAAGTTTGAATGGAATTGGCCGGTAAGGAAAACAACCATGCTCTTGCTTTATCTTTTAATGAAAATTGAAATAGCCTTAGCCTGATTGCTTCATCGGTAACTCTGTTGATCTTTATCGTCTCGCATATCCCTAGGAAAATTGACAGATGAAGATGTGGATCTTCATGTGGAAATCCTCCAAATTGCTGTTGCGAAACCATATTTATGAGAGCAGGTTTGATCTCAAAATTACGGTTCGTAACAGTTGGCGGGTTTATACTAGAATTAGGATCATTCGCGCGCGGTACGCAATAGTCTCGTAGAAGTTTGGGTCTTGCTGCATCGTGAACTCCATGATCACCATTGTCTTGTCTTCCATTGTTGATCGGTTCGTTTGGTGGTATATTCATGTTGATCGAATCCGATTCTCTTCGCTTTCATAATTGATGAAGAACTATGATTGGTTCTTATCGGTGATGTGGAAGCGAATTGTCCTCTCCTACTAGCAATCCTCTCGGATCTTCGTACGGATGATTCGGCCAGCGTGCAGTTTCCTACAAAGAAAAGAAAATCTGAAAATTAAACTAAAAACTAAAGATAAAAAGAAAATAAAAATAAAAACGAAATTGAAAAATAAAAGAAAAGTAAAAATACAGAAAATAAAAAGAAATCTAGGCGTTTCTAATTAATTTGATTCAATGGTCAAAGCAAGGGCGTCTTGCGAGGCCTTGCATAATGAACCGTTATTCCCCGGCAACGGCGCCAAAAAGCTTGATCACTCAAAAGAGAGCAATGTTTCTTTTAATATTTATAAACTCGGAAATGCTATCGGTTCGGACTGCAAGCGCACAATCCTATCGAGTAGTATGTTCGAGGTCGATCCACAGGGAATATTGGTTCAATGCTTTGAGCGATCGAATCACAATATTTCGAAAGGCTAGACGAAATATGAAAATTGAGAGATGTTGTTTTGATCAATGTAAATTAGGAAGCAATTAAAAGTAATTAAAATAAAGATAGAGATGAGAATTCCTAGGGTTTCGGTACACCATTGCCACTCAATCCGCCTTGACAATATATTCCTGTTGCGTCTGATTTCCTGTTGTTGTTTTAATGAAAGACACCACATAGGTCACTGCGATTTATGTTACGCAAGAATGACAGATCTTTCACCGAGATTCTACATAGGACACTGCGATTTACCTTACGTAAATGTCTGATCTCTCAAATACCCCAAATTACTACACAGATTACCGCGATTTACTTTACGCATGTGATGGAATTTAGTACGCGTTTTGTTGGTCTGGTTTATGGTTTCCCCGCTAAGGTTTTCTTCACATAAACCTAATAAATCTCAACGAGGCTAATTCATACAAATAGTTTCTCTTACCATTAAAGTACTGTCACTACCCTAACGGACTCAAACTAGATCATTGAAATTAGATGAAGAGATAATAAATCACAAAAGCATTTTAGTACAACAACAAGAAACCATAATCAACAGAAATATATATATAAAAACATCAAGAGTAACAAGGTTTACTGCCTAGCCCTAAGAAAATGAACTTAGCCGCGGAACAATATTGTTACAAGCACTCCTCTCTTCTCACTTTAATCAAATCTAACCCTAATTACAAAGATAACTATTCCTTCTGCCCAGGGGCCTTATATAGGAGTGTAGGGACATGTAGAGGTTGAATAGGGGCTAAGAAACTGATCTGGAAACAGCTGTCAGCAGTTATTCCCCAAGAGATGTCTTCGGATACGGGCCGTATCAGGTGATACGGTCCGTATTAGGACCTTGGCAGTTAGGGTTTGATGCTTCCAGCGCTATCTCCTGGTCTGTGCTAGGCCTGGTCCGTATTAGTCAATACTGGCCGTAACATGGACTTAGTCGATGAGCGTCGCTGATTCGATTGACCCGATTCTAGCTCTATTTGGTGTAAAATAGTCCCAAAACCTGTTTTCTACAATAAAACATAAAGAAGGGTGACAATAGCCTTTTTCTCTAATTAATTAAACATAAATGTGAGAAAATATGTAAAACCTAAGTCAAAACCCTACGTAAATCATCATTATTTTGACTCTGATCACACTTTAAATTCTTTTTTATTGTATCATTGCATACATAGTTCTTTCTACTATATGCCAATGATCTCCACGTACCAATAGGTGTTAAGTCGTTGCATCTTTGTGTGAGAAGGATAATGCATGTAAGTACTCCAAACACTTCGGCTAACGAGGCTTAGCAGCGGTTCAAAGACTAGGGTTAGAACCCAGTGGGCTCCCTTGACAGGATAACGTAAATTGTATATTTAAATAACATTAGAAGACACTTAGATTAAGTAGGGTCTTTGGGATATTTCAACTACGGGGTAGTATAGGGAAATAATATAATTGCGTACTTAAAATACTTTAGTCTTGATAGCTCAAAAGCCGATCGCAAGATCAGAAAACCTTTCAAATTGCATAAACAAACATCCAGCTCATCCTACGCATAGTGACAGTACTGCATGCGGGGTAGCTATGGGGTAATCTAGGCCGCATGTGATAGTGACAGTGCCGCATGCGACATAGAGAGACGTCAAAAACTTATACTTACATGATTAAGAAAGACAAAAAACTGAACCCTAAAGGCTCTCTATCTACTGTTTAACCTTTACTTTGATTGCAATTAACACCACCACCTCAAACTTTTAAGAAACTCGATAACCTAGAGTAGTAAAAATTGTTTAAAATCTAATACACTATCCCTGTGGATCGACACCCCAATCATACAACATGATAGGATTATGCGCTTGTGATCTGAACGTAGGTAGAAATTAGGATTTATAAATCTTTAAAAGTAGTAGTTCACTTTGGACTCATCAGTTCTCTAGATATGTACAGGCCTGAATGTGCATAGATGACAGGAAATTAAATGAGGAGACAGTGAAAAACAAGTTTCCAATACCTATAATCGATGATCTCCTTAATGAGCTAAATAGAGCTAAATATTTCTTTAAGCTGGATTTAAGATCTGGTTATCATCAGATTTTGATGGCCGAAGAAGATGTATCCAAAATGGCATTTTACACACACGAGGGCCTTAACGAATTCAAGGTCATGCCATTCGGGCTGAAAAATGCTCCTGCCACCTTTCAAGCAATGATGAACAGGATTTTTCAAACCTTATCTAAGGAAATTCATTCTCGTTTTTTTTATGATATCCTTATTTTTAATAGGGACTTGGAGGCCCATGTTGAGCACTTAAAGCTGACCTTTCAAACCTTAAAAGAGCATCACCTGTATGTGATGTTGGGTTTTGACTGTTCAAACCCATTGATCTCGAGTTTTGACTGTTCAAACCCGTTCATTAGCTTAAGATGCGGAAAGAACGTAAAATAAAAATTTGTACTTCTAATTTAAGCTACGGATTAAACGGGGTATGTCAGGAAACTTTCCAAGGCGGTCCACCTTCAGTATTCCTTTGGCATCAAAACCCGATTTAATCCTTTTATAGATCTAGTCCATAATTGATTTCTAAAGTTTTAGTCTATTTACAAATTAAACAGATTAATATAACAAGTTTATACCTTGTATCCAAATTTCAATTGGATTGTAGTCGCGTCTCATAGCACCAGACGTCTGATGCCTCTATCGGTTGTCCATAGGAATAACTAGAGAGCGGTTATTTCTTTTGCCAGAAATACTATAACCGCGTTATTCACAAAAACACTATTCACAAAAAAGGCGAAAACACTATTCATAGTTTCGCAAAAGATGATTCACGATCGACGGCAAAAATACCGCGTACTTCGCAAAAACACTATTCACAAATCCTGAGAACACTATTCACCGCAAACACTATTCACGACTCGCAAGATATACGTAATCAAATTACGTATTCTTTCTTTTCTCACGAAAACATTATTTGGGAGAGAAAATATTATAACCGAATCGAATCGAGTCGAATCTGATTTCTATATTTTTCTCTACCCCTACCCCTCTATTTATAGCATTTGAAATGTTATGAAAAGACCAAAATACCCCATGAATAGTAAGGAGGTTGTGAATAGTAAGGAGGTTTGTTGAGGTGCTTGTAAGCAGCTTGCAAGGAGGTGCTTGTTGCGATAAATTTATACAACGTGTCGTACACGCTTATAAATTTAATGTGTTTAAACTTGTCATCTCTATGACATTTATTTATTAATTATAACATTTATAATTAATCAAATAAATTAATTCTCTGATTACTTTCATATTGGTGTGACCTGATAGGATTTGTGTTATGTTGGTAAATAGAATTAAAACTGTTTTTAACTTCTATAATCATGAGAGGCATCTGGAAAAACTCATCATGACCATCCAATTACACAGATGATGTTGTACTGTACAATATCACGATCTAGTAAACTATTTTACTTGTGTTTAATTCTTTCGTTTCATAGCTGTCAGATTAATTTCAAGGTAGGTTTGTGTCATCCTTGTAAATTAATCTTTTCTTGATCTTGAACAGATTATCAAATATGATTAACTCTTGTTAATCATACCGCATGCAGATAATCTTATTCTATCTAGGAGCCCAGTGACGTTATAACTCGTATAATAAATACGAGGAACAATAGTACGTTTGGTAGATCATCACTTCCTCAGCATAAGTTATGTATACCGAAGAGCTACCGTCATAGCTACTTTTTACGGATAGCGTTAGGTAACAGTCACATATACATTTCTTATGTAGGAACGATGAATACCTCATACTTTAGAATTTAACACTGAATGAAAGCATTAATGACACGAACACAATTCCGTATAATGTTTCATTCGGGGTCTGTCAAATACCATGTTCCTGGAACATGTATCTATGTGATTAAAATGACAACTCTGTGTCTATGGTCTGTAAAACTTGACCATCTTTTAATCCACATATTAACCTTGTAGCGGTAATTAGTGTTCCTGCTAATTACCTCGGTCAGTGACTTTTTAAGAGTATATATCATCTGTATTATGAAGTTTCACAATTCCAGTCATTAACTCGAAATGATTCATAAATTCAATAATACTCAAGGAAACAAAATGACATTTTATTAATCATTCAATTCATGAACATATAGAATAAAATTATCCTATGATTGACTTCTAGATTATTACACTAACATGTGAAGGAGTCTAAATTTGAATTTGGTGTTCAGCAAGTACACTACCTGGGCCACATCATTTCAAATGAAGGTGTATCAACTGATCCCTCAAAAGGTGGAAGCAATGGTGCAATGGCCAACACCTAAAGACATCAAAGGGCTAAGGGGCTTTCTAGGCCTCACATGATACTACAGGAAATTCATTAAAGGGTATGGTACTATATCTAAACCTTTAACTGAATTGTTGAAAAATGGAGCATTCAAGTGGAAACCGTCAGCCTAGCAGGCTTTTGAAGAGCTAAAGAAGGCAATGGTGGCTGCTCCAGTTCTTATTTTACCAGATTTTAAACAACCTTTTTTGGTAGAGGTGGATGCAAGCCAAGAAGGGATAGGAGCAGTATTGATGCAGTGCAAGAGGTCTATTGCAATTTTGAGTAAGAAGTTAGGGGTTAAGAGTCAAGATCTCTCGACTTACGAAAAGGAGCTGCTTGCATTAATTACAACAGTTTCTAAATGGAAGCATTATCTGTTAGGAGGTGAGTTTGTGATCAGAACTGATCAAGTCAGCCTAAAATACTTGTTGAAACAAAAGGTCAATACGCCTATGCAACATAAGGGGTTGATCAAGCTTTTAGGTATGAATTACAAGATTGAATACAAAAAGGGAGTTATATAGGAGTGAGGGGGCGCCTGGAGATGAGTGGAGTCCAAGAAATCTGATCTGGATACAGCTGGAGCAGTTATTCACCAAAGAGCGCCTCATATACGGACCGTATTGGCTGATACAGTCCGTTTTGAAACTGTGTCACTGAGGGACTTAATGCGTATCACGCCATCTCTGGTCCGTATTAGCTAATACGGTCCGTAACACACTAGTGGAAAAAGTACAATTAGTATCGGCCCATCAGTGTCGGATTTAACCTTAAACCGATACTGATATATATCATGAACGGGCATATTAAACAGCCGACCTTGATTGTGCTTATCAGGAACAGTTGTATTTTAAAGACCGTTCTTGATAGTGCTGGCCGAATCAGGAACGGCTCTTTACAAAGAACCGTTCCTGATTGTGTGTTATTAGTATCGCCTCTTTAAAACAACCGTTCCTAAAGGTTTTAGAAACGGCCTTTTATTTAACCGACCCTGATTGTGTGTTATTAGTATCGCCTCTTTAAAAAACCGTTCCTGATAAGCCACTATTAGGAACGGTCGTTTATAAACGGCCGTTCCTGTTAGTCTTGAACTTTTAAGAACGGTTATTTATAAATGGCCGTTCCTGATATATAAACATCAAGAACGGTCGTTAATGAATGACCGTTCCTAATAGTTTCACCATTTTAGCGCTATTTCATTCCCGCTCACATTTTGGCCTCTCTCAAATTACGCAGCTCATACCATTAGGGTTTAAATATCTCTCAAAGTAGCCACTCACATTTTTCCCTTTCTCGTGCTCACTCCGAGAGGTGCGTCGCACGACCCGAGCAAGACACCAGGCGCGTCACACCAGGTGCGTCGCTCAAATTACGGCCATGAGCGGAGGCGACTCTTCCGGGTAAACCCTAACCCTAGACAACAATTTATCTCCACTCTCAAGCTCGTAAGCCTCTGATTTATCTTTCCTGTTAAACCCTAACCCTAGACAACGATTTGATTGAATTAGTTTTGATTTGCTTGATTTCCTTTTTAGATTGGGCAGAGCCATCCGATTGGTCTCACTCCAAATCTCTTGATTGTATCGTCCTATCAGTCCTTTTGATTTAATTATACAGAAATTGTGGACAAATATGTATAAGCAACTTGTTATGGAAGTTTGAGACGTCTTCTTTTGGGTTACTTTCTCAATTTGGTTAGATTCTTTTTCTTCTTCTTCATAATTATATGGTTTTGGTTAAAAAATTTCATCACATTGTATTGTGCCATTTTTGTGAAAAACATTCAAGGTATATAGATGTACAAAGTGTATTTGCAAAATGATTTTACTGAATATGAGTTGATCTTTTATATCTTATCGTTTGGTCTACCTTGGTGATTTTCCAGTTGTAGCAACCAAGGTGTTCGACAAAATTTCCCATAGAGTATGAAATGACTTTGACTTGGTAGAGCAGGTTGTCATTTTGGGCTGCGACATGAGTTTGCAGATATTGCCTCATGTACCATCTTGATGACCGCGTACCAGTGAAGAAATCAGAGTTGCTCACTTACTGGCCAATACGGTAAGAATACTGGGTTGGGATAGGCATGGGGTAGATTTTACAAATTTAGCAATTGAGTGATCCATGTATGAAGCCTACGGGCATTGAAATAGCCAAAACAAAAAAAAATTTAATGCAAATTTACTAGCGCTTCACTAAGTCATTGGTACTTGTCTTTTTGAGCAGCATATAAAGACGATAATTATTGCTGAAGAGGTAAACATAAATGAACTTTATTACTGTAATTATTTAATTGTGCTACCGCTCTCAACAGACTAAGCCTTTTGTTATTCTGAAAGAAAATTAGACTAAGCCTTTGTTTTGAAAAGAATTTAGTAGAGAGATTGGATTATGCCTTTATTTAGCCTCAAATATGTAGCTCCCTAGATGAACGCATTACTGAGCTTGAGACTGCTGCCTACCCGGCTTTAGATGAACTACTTCAAAGGTCTCTTTTTCTCTATTTATATATCTCTGTGTGTGTTTGTGATTTTCCTTTATATTGGGCTTCTTTGCAAATCACTAAAACAAAATGTCATCTCTGCGGATGGATGATTTTGTTTTACCACCATGTGAATCGACAAGCTTTTTCAAAGAAAAGGATATGGTAAGGTAATTTTGTTGATTCCGCATGTTTTACTGTTCCGCTTTGAGTGAAATGGCATTTCTCTATGTTTTATCATTGTGAGTATCAGGTATGAAGTAAATGTTTGTTAGTCCCAAGTATTTTCCCTGACTGCACCTACTTGTTTTCTTTAATTTACTTAATTCTTGAAATTGATGTTTGATTACCAAGTCTATAAAAGGACATGCAAGAAGAAAAAATCAGATTGTAGATCGATCTTGTGTAGATTGATCTTGTGTAGATTGATCTAAGAGTCAGACCTGCACTAGAAGCAGTTTCTTCATCAAAGAAGTAAGCTTTTCCTTTCTTGGCTTGACATATTTAGTAAACAAATGCAGGTAAGGGATTACCAGTAAGTATTCTTTAATTTATATTCTTGGTAATATGATAGAGTCGGGATACCAGGAAGCTCACATTCATCATCTGTTACTCCCCTAGTTTCAATGTCTTTCACATAAATGAGGGAGACATAAGGAGGTAGTTTGTATACTTTATAAAGATATTAAATTTAGTGGCACAGATTCTAATTTTCACTAATTGCTATTCGTAGGTTGTACTAGGTGAAGTGGCAATGTGAGGTTGATTACGTTGAATAGGTCTCGTCAATTGAATGGCATTTCTTCTCGGGTGGTACTATCCTTCATATTAGTTATAGGTTGTAAGAAAGAGAAGCATTTTTAATTTAAGCCAAGTAAATAGATTTTTTATGACAATTAACTTGGATAATTTTGTGTCTTTTGTGGATATATGGAATAAAATTTGGATTTTTTTTATGGCAATTAACTTGTTTGATGTCTTTTGTTTGTGATTGTGGCATATTAATTATTGATCTAAATGTGATATTTGAATTAGCTCATGCGAATACCCACATTTTGCAAAAATAAATAAATATATATATATATATATATATATATATATATATATATATATATGAACAGTAACGGTTGTTTATTAAAAGGCCATTCCTGATTGTTAAAATCAGTATCGGTTGTTCTTAAAGGCCGTTCCTGATTATCAACATCAGTATCGGCTAATAACAAACAACCGCTCCTGATTGTCCATATCAGTATCGGCTATATCAAACAACTGTTCCTGATTATGGGATTTAGTGTCGGTTATTTAACCGTTCCTGATTAGTTATACTATCTGTAACAGCTGGGTCAGTGTCGCCTCTAGGTCCGTTCCTGATGCGTGTTTTTAACCGTTCCTGATGTGTGTTTTTCCACTAGTGACAGAGCCTTAGTCAATGAGCTATGCTTATCCAATTGACCTGATTCTTGCTCCAAATGATGTAGAATAGCCCCAAAACATGTTTCCTACATTAAAACATAAAGTAGAGCAACAGTAACATTTTTATCTAATTAATTGAACATAAAGGTGAGATAATAAGGCAAAATCTTACGTAATTCACTATCATTTTGACGTTGATCAAAGTGGCACAACCGTACACGGTTCCTTATTAACGAACCGTGTACAAATAAATGTAACTTACGGACACGGTTCGAAACTTTCAGACCGTGTGTGTATGTGGGAACTTTTTTTCATGCTAGCGCTTCCTCCCATTACACACTGTTAATTTTGACATCTATGTATGATATGTCGTGTATGGTCACATTTTTTGTACTAGTGATTGATTAATACCCAAATATATTAATTTGTCCAAATGACTTGTTAAAAAATATCTCCAATTTCATCCTAGAATGATAAAAAAAACCGAAATTTTATTAATATCTAAAAAATCATCAAATTTAAAAAAGTACTCCAGCTTTCAGCAAAATTCCAAAAATAACCTTCCGTTGAATAATTCAGTGGTTTTGATTTTTTTTCTGTGGTTTTTTAGATGCTTTAATTGTTTGAATATGTTATGTGAAGTTTTATTTGTTAATTGTTGGAATATTTGAATATGTTGGTAAAATAGGAATTAAGACGTACAAGATTATTGAAGATTGAATTACAAACAATAATCAAATTGTTCCAGCAAACAAGACATAAATTAAACAACTAATAATAAATGTCATAAATGAAAATTGGAACAACATAAAAATTAAAATTAAAATTTAATTGTCACTACAAATTTCTAAGCATAAAATTAAATATTGTTACTACAAATTAAAATTAGAATAAAATAAAAATTTAAAAACATTAGCATCTGTTTGAAAAATAGCCTCTTGCTGAATAATTCAAAAACACTAGTCAATTGAATTTCCGTTGAATAATTCAGCGCAAAACTCTAAATCCACTAAATTATTCAACGGAAAGTTATTTTCCGAATCTGTCAAATAATTCAGCGGAAATTCAGAGTCTTTCAGCTAAATTATTCAGCGGATTGGTTATTTTTGGAATTTTGTTGAATACTGGAGTTTCGGTTTGAAATTTGATTATTTTTTTTTTGGATATTAATACAAATTTCGGAAAAAAGGTGCTAATATATTAATATAATTTATTTTTCTGTTTTATCGCCGTTAAATTGCACTCGCTTGACTGTCTGAGCATTGAATGGAGAATAAATATATGGCTTAATTAGGCGTCTATATATAGAAGTTATTTTAATGTAAAAATTGACATGGAAAGAAAATATATTTGGAGCTGACAACCTCTGACTGTACCCCCACCTTTCGTTTTCCTCACATGCAGCTGTTAGCTCACTAATTAAATTTTTTGACCAAAGAAAGAAAATATTGGTTGAGATGTTATAATCTAGGAGTACCTATATATTTTCCTTTAGCAAATACACTGAAGAAACTGCCAAAACTCAGTACATATTCAATCAACATCAAACTATACATATATAGAATTGATACCCATCACGAAACTTACTTTCATCTCCTACGTACGTCTGGAATATTGTCTTCATCAGTCATCACCTCCTTTTGCTAACATAATTAATTAAGTACCTAAGGCAGTTACATGAACTTCCCAAGTAATAATTATCTTCACCAGATTTATATGATAATTAAATTAGCTATTTAGTACAATAAGGATATGCAATTATGCATCATGCCATATTGCCAATCATAAGGAATGAAAATATATGTATATATGCACACAAAATTTCTGAGATAAAAGAAATATATTAATGAAATAATGGAAAGAGTTGACGGAAATGGATCGAAATAAATAGAGCATCCATGTGGAGGGATAACAACGATATGATCCCTTCCCTTGTATTTGCATGTGTCTTAGGTCTTAGGTACCATAAATTATTAATTTATGCCAAGGGTATAGTCGAATTCAATGCCTATTGTAAATGCATGAATTAACGCAATTAATATAGGACAACGCACTCTGACTGTAGTTTGGATCCTCTCCAGTTATACTCTGCGAATGTGGGAGTCGATCGAGAGAGATATTGTACATGGAACTTATTTTTTCTTTTCTGCATTTTAAGAAAATAGTTCAAACATTCCCACATTTTTATAAAATAAAACCTCTATAATCAGAACATGAACATTATAGGCAGCACACGTATATGAATTGGATGCATCATGCATGCTATGTACGAGTACCATATATGTATATTGTAAATACATGATTTCTAAGTTTAGATTGAATACATGCATATATGCATGTATTAAATGAAAGACTTTCTGTTCCAGCGTTCATTCAGTACTTGAGTTTTTGAAAGTACTTTTCAGTAGTAACCTCTGCTAAAAAATTGTATAGGTCATGGATGATTTCTGAATGGACTGAGGTTGCTCACAGTTTGGTTCTGGAGTTTGTAGTTTATGGAAAATATCCTGTTCAGAAACCGCGTGATGATTAGCTAGGAAGATCTCGATTGTTCTATCTAAAACGGGCGATTCAGATATTCTCAGAACAACAAAATTGTATACGTGCGATTGGAGAAGATCAAAGTTTCATTAACTGTAATGGGAATACTTTTGGAGAGCGACTCTTATCCGTTTCCATTCAATGAATGCGGGTAGATACAAGATGAGATTGATGGTCTCTCTCTCTAAAATTTAAAGCACGTATAGTTAGCCTCTATATATCTATCCATGTAGATAGATCTAGGCTTTTGTTGCTGTTAAGAGGAGAGGAGAGGTTACCCCACGCTGGAAAGAAGCAACGCACTGTTTGGTCTTTTTGGTTACATGACACCTAAAAAAGGACGACCTCTCTATTTTTGCATGGTAGGGTCAACTCATAGGGCAGCTAATTAACTATGCACTCTCTCATTCTCTCCTCTCCATTTTAATCTCAATACGGATATCTCCTCTTTCCTTTACCTACCTCGTTTTACCTGTTTCTAATTTCTATACTAGAGGTCAGTTGAGATCAGTTTTTTGTGGGGCAGTGTGTCGTACGGTCACGTGCATGCCCACCCCCTATCATGGAGAAGGAGAACGAGAACGAGAACTCCGATGAGGAATGCGTATCCTCTGCGTTAACTCAAAAGAAAAACTTTTGAGCTAATGAATCTCAACCGTTTGATTTTAAACGGAAACAATCTGACTTCTGCCTATAGCATAGGGGGCCTTTCAATATTAGTGCAGATTTAGTTTGTATGAATCTTAAAACAGATTAGACGGTTGAGATTCATTAAATCAAAAGATTCTCTTTTGAGTCAATGCAAAGGATACGAATTCCTCCGATGAGGAGGTGAGACTAATCGATTGGAGATGAAATGGAGGAGAGAGGGACTTAATGTTGTGTTTATTTTTTGCTTCCAACAAATGCAATCTTCGTGTCCCCTTTAAAGAGGTAAAATAACATGGGGTGGGTCCTTTGCATCTTGCGTTAATCATTAAACTATACTCTGATACTTAGTTAAAAAGCCGTGCCACATAGAAGTTTGAGTACACAAGATCAATGGTAACCAAATATAGGATTTTGTTCAATGGAAGAACATGTGCTTGTCGGCCACTTTCTCTCTCTTTCTTTCTCCCTCTGAACTCAATACAATGTTCATGAATCATCATGGGTATTGGGTAACATAGCAAAAGCATAAAACCTTGAGTCTGATTACTCCAACGATGGTTCAAACTTCAAATGTCAATAAATAAATAAATAAATAAAAACAAAACTTCGAACGTCAAAGAAATGTTTAACATATATAGGGGCAGGTACTATGTACATAATCTAATACATGCATGACCTAATTAATATAAACTATCTATCTTACATACTTCCTTTCTTTTCACATCATGCCAACATACATATATAATTAAGATGCCATGCATACTAATCTCTAGCTAGGCTATCTTGCTCAACACAAAACATCCTTTAGCAGCTTGTACCGGCGACCGGTTGCCTTAGACGACGAAGAAGAAGAAGAACCCGGGGTGATGCTTTTTCCACGGCAAACGATCTCTTCTGGGTCCATAACCTTAATTTGTTTTTCCTTTTCGGTATGAATTACAAGCTTCTTGCTTTGGGTAATTCCCTGCTTGGAGTTGCTTCGTTCTTCCGTGATACACCAGTCGCATACTTGAGCATCCTCTGAACCTTTCTGGCTGTAATAGTTGGTGCAGTAACTGTGCATCCCAAAAGTTTAAGTCAGTAACATTTTATGTATCAAATTAATGCTGCCAACTATTTACATAGCTATAGATATAACCCTACTTTGATCTTTTTTTTACATAAATTGATTTGATGGATACGGGTTATTCACTTATTCTGATGGAAAACAATAGATTGATTCTATCACTCTAATATATTACTATGACAATAATCTCAAGTCTTCATATGCAAAAAGAGGAACAAAGAAATTGCAAAAAAACCTAATTAGTGAGCAACACATGCGTTAAGTTAAACAGCCATTAATTCAAACCCTGAACCAATATGATTAATGAAACGTTTTTCCATACTCATGAGCTCTAATCCTAAACATTGACCTAGTTTAGTATAGATTTTTTTACAAAGGGATAAAAAAATAAAAAAATGCTTATTTAGGAGAGTGGAAAATATTCATACGAGTGTTGAAAGCGAAATTGGCAGCGCCTACACTGAAAGAGATTTTCCGGGAAGCCTATGTCGCCGCACATACAACAAACTGTATCGTTAGATTTTGCCATGGATTGAGAGAGAGAGAGAGAGGCCAGCTTGGTAGCTACTACCAAGGATTTTTCTTTAAAAAAAAAAAAAACAGAGAGAGAGAGAGAGGGGTCTGAGATGATGAGAACAAGAGAGTGGAAAGGAAGTGGGGGTATTTATAAAGGAAAAGTTAGTGGTGAAATGTAAATGTAGTGCACGTGGTTTGAGCAGACCTTTTGGATTTTTTATGGTTACATACTTGATAGTTTAATGTTTTTGCTTTAGAGTGATCGGAGTGTTGCAGAAGTTTGGAGGTTTAAGAAATATTGAATACTAGAAGTGTGATTGTAAGAATAGTTTAAGTGAATAATAAAATTAGTACAAATATACTCTCTACTCAACAGATGACAATATGTTTGATCTTTGTATACAAGTAGTTTCCTATCTAGATCTTCATTTGTATTACCATTTTTTTTAATTTACCTTCTTTATTTTTTTAAAGAACAAAGTTCTTGAAATTTTGGAACTTGGTTTTACAACTTATTTAATTAGCAAATATTTGTTGTCGATAATTTTGATAAAAATTTGTCAATGTAGTTTTTAACGATACAACTTTCTCTTATATATATTAGAAATTTAATACTATAAATTATCATGATGTTGTGTTGATTCTTTTGTTTATTAACTTCATTCGATCATATTAAAAATATTGACATGAATGCAGTCAAACTCTATAATGGATGAATTAGGAATTTAATTACTATGCATAGTTAAGATATATTTTATGAATGGAATATAATTATATATTTCATAACATTGCTTTTTTAAGGGTTCCGATCACACAATAATTGGCACGTACATAAAAATATGCGTGTCGTGGCCACATTGAATCTAGACCAGTACTTGGGTGACCGGACCAATACCTGTACGAGTGGTCGTTTTGGTGTTCACACGTGTACCTAGATATGGCTTTGCTGAGACAGAAAAAGAAGCAAAAGCTGCAAGTCGAGTTGGAATGACAAACCAATCTACCGCCTTCGTCGAACTATGTAGACCTGGTCCACAGTGCAAATGATTCACGGCATTCTGGGTCCACCTTTATAGATATGCACCAGACATACTGATCTCTAGCGGATATTTAATAGGAAAAGCAACAAAAAAATGGTTCCTTCCTTGTGTCATCATTTCCTAACGAGCTTGACCCACTTAATTGTTTCGTTGAACCAGCCATCTTCTACCTCGTGAGTACTTGCTACAAATGCTACAATACCGCTTGCAAAGAAAACTGAATAAAAGAATTTGAAATATGAGAAATGCTACAAATGCTACATTTCCTTCCTCTTCTTAGTTTATAGCTAGGATTACGTACATATCTTGTATATTTTTGTCATCTTCTAGTATATGTTTATGAGTGAGTCTATGCATGGTACTATGCATATATATCACGGGTTATTCAGTAATACGGATTAATATTTCGTTTCTAAAATTCTAAGGGTCGATCCGAACTGTTCAATGTGATCCTCATATGAATATGTATTTGCAGACCGAATTTTATATTTTTTAAAATACTTTTTACTATCTTTTAATTACTTGATCTGAAAATTCTGCACCATTCAAAAATAGTGATTTTCTATCTATTTTTAAAAATAGTAAAAAAAATTCTAAAAATATAAAATTTGGTCTTTAAGTACATATTCATATGAAAATCAAGTTGAACGGTTCAGATCGATGGTTAGAATATTTAAAAAGGAAATATTGATTTATATTACAGACTAAATCGTACTATGCATAGTACCATAGACTCACTTAGTGGTTTGACACTACCCGTTAGGGGCTGCCCGAACCCGGTCCGCCCGTGCCCGGTGCCCGGTGCCCGGGGTACCCGTACCCGTGCCCGGGTATACCCGGGTAAACGGGTACACGGGTACGGGTCTCAAACGGGCAGGGCACCTATTTTTGGCAAAAGACCCGGGTGTACCCGTACCCGCCGTACCCGCTACCCGTGTACCCGAACCCGTCCCGGGTGTACCCGCACCCGTTTACCCGTGTACTGTAGCACCCGTTTACCCGTGTACTGTAGCACCCGAACCCCTTTATTTCAAATTTTCTTCCCCCGGTTCTACAGTAACCGTGATTTTAACATATCAGTTTTGGCTACACGCAGCGCACGGAGTACAGAAATTTGACAACGCTGCATATGATTAGTGCGCTGCATGAAGCTAAAACTGTTCTGTTAAAATATGTACCCGTTTTTTAAAATTCGGCAGAGGCTGAAATGGTTTTTTTTTTTTTTTAAAATTCGGCAGAGGCTGAAATGCCTTGTTTTCTTTTTTTTCTTTTATTTAATTTAATTTAGATTTAAGTTAGATTTGGATTCAATTTAAATTTAATTTAGATTTACATTTATATTCAATTTAGATTTAATTTAATTTGCATCTAAATTTAGATTTGAATTTAGATTTATATTTAATTTATATTTAATTTAGATTTGAATTTAGATTTAGATTTATATTATCAATTTAAAATGAACGTTTACAAAATATATTATCAATTTAAAATGTAAACTACAAATTTCGAGATATAAATAAATTATGAAACTATATAATTAAAATGCCGACATTTTTATTAATACCCAAAGTTTAATACAAATTATTAATTATGTTGAATATTAATATCCAAAGTTTATTAATAGCCAAAGTTATATTACTTCTTTTGAGTTTTGATATATAATTAGCATATTTATACTAAAATACGCTAGATTAATTGAAATTATGTTGAATAACACTATATTATGTTAAATTACGCTAAATTACATTACATTACGCTAAAATACGGTAAATTACGCTAAATTACAAATGAATAGGGAGGATATTTTTCACTGAAAAGGCGAAAAATGACGATGAAACTTCAAACGGTCATAAAACGGCGCTCGAGTGTCCGATTTCAGCAAATGACCACTTTTCGGAAAGCTTGCGAAAATGCGCATGCATCTGTGCCAGCTATCTAAGATTGCAAAATTCAGAATCGCCAAAAAACAAAGAGAAGTGCCTCAAAACTTGAGTTGAAGTTTCCGATTAAGATTTTCATTTCTATCATTCAATCCAAGTAGCTCAGTAAATTAGTTACATAATGAACTTGCAGATTACCAATTTTTACTATTTTTGGAATTTTTTTACTATTTTTTATTATTCATGAAAGATGAGCAAAATCAGTCTACTATAGCGTAATTTTGTGTAGTTTAGTGTTTTTTTTACCGTATTTCAGCATAATTAGCGAAGTTATTGTAATTTAACGTAATTTAGTATAATTGAACATAATTTATTGTAATATAGTGTAATTCAACATAATTTCAAGTAATCTAGCGTATTTAGTATAAAATTACTCGTGTAAAGAAATAAATAATTAGACTTGTGACTTGATAAGTTACAAATTTTCGAACAAATAATTTTTAAATATAAGTTACAAATTTTATTTATTTAGGAATTATAAAGATGTGACTTGATAATTTTATGTATATATATATACAATATTTGATATTGAACTATTCAGATTTTAAAAGTCGAATTATAAACACGTAATAATATTCGTACGACACGGTAAAAAAAATAAGAAAACAAAACAGAAAACAGAAAAGAAAAAAAAAAAAAAAAACCCGTCTACCCGTGCCCGTTGTACCCGTCTACCCGGGACGAGCACGGGTTTGAGACGGGCAGGGCGGAGTTTTAAAAAAAAAAACCCGCCTACCCGTGCCCGTTGTACCCGGGTACCCGCTGTACCCGTACCCGTCCTGCCCGCTGCCCGGGACGGGTTCTGCCCTGCCCTGCCCGAGGTACCCGGGAGCAAACCACTAGACTCACTCTATGTTTATTCCTCGTGTATAGTCATATAGAGATGAAAGTAATTAAACACTTGAAATTATTACAACTCAGGTCCTCATGAATTAAAAAGCTTCTTATGTAAACACTTAAATTAATACGGCTTGTGCATGGGATTTGAATTCCTTAATTAATTTCCATTTCATAAAATGTAAGATTTTTTTGTGGAAATAAAATATGCTTTTATACGTACATTCAAAATGTAGAACCGCACTGCAATTTACATACATGGGATCACATATATGTTGTAATTGTGGAAATCAATTACGAGCCGATATAGATATATGCATGTGTGTGTATGTAAGGCAGTAGCAAAAAGTCCTAATGGTTGGATTAGAACCATAAGGATAGCGAGCTATATATATATAGCTATAAGCAAAGTTCTTGGACATGATTTATTCGTGGAAATCTCCTGCTTAATTGGTCCTGATCATGTGGGCATGTAAGTCACCACATTAATGGAGTTATGCCAAGAGCTAGCTAGTCACAGATAGAGATGCAAAAACTATATATCTCATATACATCTGATCGATGAACATATGCATCTTTGGTCTTGCGTCTTGAATGGAGATTTAAGTTTTACACATAAATTTTACATGCATGCATACATGTTGCGTCTGTAGAAATTAATCAACTTGCCAGGCAAGTTTACACAAGCTACAGTAGCTGTACCTCCGTCAAACAGAGATTTTTTTGGTTGAATAGGAAGACCTGGGGCCTAGCTAGGCAGCTAGGAGAGGCGCGCGCAATACTACTTAATTAATTAGTCTCTATCTATTTGTATTGAATAGATAGATACTTGGAAGGCAAGAAAAGTATGATAATATATACATAAATACAGATATAATAATTAAAGAGACAGATCGTGTGGTAAACTGAGGGGCGCCCCACTGAAACTAGAATTCACATCCTCCCCGGTACCGTAAAAGGGAATCTTTTACAATTACTTGATCTGGACCGTTCTTTTTAACTTGGCACGAATCTCAAAGCCCAATAATACTGCCTCCTCCGTCAGCCCGAATCTCAAAGCAGCTGAGAGTTAATCTCAAACCGTAAAGTGAAGGGAATCTTTTACAGTAATGGAGAGGATACTTGTCCCTGAAACTAGGTGACTCTAATTAAGCGAGTGGTGATCTCTCTTTGGAATTGGATGTGCGTGTCATACTGTCATGTCGATCATGGTCACGCGTACTGCCAATTTCTTTATGGCCACCAATTAATTAGTTTGGTTCGGGACCGCGTCATCGAGGTGGATCCATTTATTGTCCCTCACTCCCCCCTCAATTTACTATTTCTATTTCCTAATGCAAAAAAAAAAAAAGTTTACTATATCTATATTTTGTCATACTACATTCAATTAAGGATCATCGTCTGTCTTTGTATACCATATTAGTAATGTAATCGTCCCTTCTTTTTTTCTTCATGAGCCTTTCAGAGATCTTTTGTGAACCAGAAAAGAATAAAACATTATTTGGTTTGATTTTTTTAATGTTGTATATTTTTGTTTATCCTTACTGATTTTTCTTCTTCTTCTTCTTCTTCTTCGCTTCTTTTCATTTTGAGTAATTGAAAAACATGCAAGTTTTTTTTTCTTTGCCATTTTATGACCACTTAATTATTAATTAATTTAAAATTTTCAAATTATTATTCCAATAACTTTTCTTATACTTTAAAAAAAAAAAGGCATAAGCCCATTCCATTAACATGAAATCATAATTACATAGTCATGCAACACTACTACAGAATAAGTGATTGTACACGGACATAAACAGGGGAGCTACACGGATTTTTTGCCGTGTGGGATGTAAGGGTGTAGAAATCCCTGAATAAACAACCGTGTACAATTCCTTGCCAGTGGCGCTCTCCATAACCGAGCTACACGGATAATTACATAAACAGCCGTGTACGATTACTCTTTCTACACGGACATTTAGCTAAATGTCCGTGTACGATTACGCTTTCTACACGGATATTTAGCTAAATGTCCGTGTAGCTCTCTTATTTTTTTTTTTAATGTTTAAATACCTTTCTACACGGACTTTAGTTAAATGTCCGTGTAGAATTTTTTTTTTTGTGTGTGTGTGTGTGTGTGTGACTAGCCTCCAGTTTTGCTACCCATTTAAAATCAGAATTTCAAAACAGAGAAACATTAAACAGAGGCCTTTTAAACTTAGAATTCCAAAACTATACAACAGTATAAATAATTCATGTACACTACATTATACAAAATTATACAAATCCATATTTAGCATTACAAAATTCTTCTTGAAACCACCGTGCCTACATACATCTGAGATCGTCGATATGCTCCTTAGTGTAACACTTTTGCTTTGGTCCATACTACAATTATAATTTGGTATTAGTTAGTAACAATAAAAGGTAGATGCAAGCCACTCGCAAATATCAATTGCTATTAATAAAATGAAAAGTATAAGTAAGCACAATATGAAAACCATAGAAAATATTAACATATTACAATTCATGCAACATATATAGATATTGCCTTTTGTACATATGCAATTCCATGGGATCCAACATATAACATATACTCTTTCAGATCCAATACAATGTTTGTATAGAAGTTATGTCCTTACCACTTAGTAACCATGTGATCAAGCTCTGGCCCAAAATTCGCTAAGTTGGGCTCATGTTGCCAAAACTCTTGGTTATGATCTAGTTTGGACCGAAAATTCATACAAACTAAGGCGTATTAGATCCAACATATCAAAAAAGGAGCTCTCATGTGATCCATGACATGATGTCTCTTGGTTAAAGGTCTCCAACATATTGCATCTCCAATAAGAATCAATTGATCAACATATATGTGCATACATAATAGTGAATAAAAATTCTCCTTTAAATTTCATCCAAACTTATAAGAAAATATTTATATATAAAATTAGTTGAATCTGTATAGCTTTTATACGAACCATTGAAAATCAATTTTGTAAAAAAAAAATTATTGCATCTTATATGAATTTACGATGGCTCTGATACCAAATGATAGTCTTAATAATTCATGACGTGTTTTGCAATTAAAAAACGCAAGCAATCCAGAATCTGTAAATCCAAAATAAAATAGCAAAGTAATTTAAATCTTACAGTTCTGAAGTGCAGACATCTTTAGGCGAAAGCATTAGTACTGATCTTCAACGGTTTTCCTCAGATCTGATGATGGAGACCTTAGGAGTTTTCTTTACTTCTCACTTTCAAAAAATGGTCCACAATACACTAATTATTTACATTATCTTAACAGAAAATTAGAGGAAGAAAAGAGAAATATATATATACATGACTAACCTTAGTAAGATAGAGAGGAGAAATACAAATTAACTTCAAAGATCTCAGATTCGGCCTCCTTGTGCGTAGAAATCAAACCAACATTCAATACAGAGAGAGAGAGTATTAATTGATCAAAACGGCGCTGGAAGGAGAAGGCCTTTTATATAACCAAAACCCTAGAATAACCTTTCTACACGGCTCTTTATTAAAAGTCCGTGTAGCTCTCTCAAGGCTTTCTACACTGTTATTTAAACAAAAAACCGTGTACAATTTCTACCTTTCGACACGGCTCTTTATTAAACGTCCGTGTAGCTCTCTCAAGCTTTCTACACTGTTATTTAAATAATAATCCGTGTACAATTCCTACCTTTCTACACGGTTCTTTATATAAAGGTCCGTGTAGCTCTCTCAAGGCTTTCTACACTGTTATTTAAACAATAATCCGTGTACAATTCCTAATAAACGTCCGTGTAGCTTTCTCAAGGCTTTCTACACTGATTCTTTAATAAATATCCGTGTAGAGATCCCACAGATATTTCGGGCCTCCAAAAAATTGCAATTTCTCCACGGTTTTTATATAAAATTGTCAAATCCGTGTACAATGTGCAGTGTACAATGACCATTTTTGTAGTAGTGCAACAAAAGAAAGGCAACATGTATGCCAGTTAGCCTGCAGTACAGAGCTCAAAAGAACTAGAAAACAGCAGAAGATGCATAATAGCCAAGCTATATACCAAGCTTGCGATGAGTCTAAGTACTAAACCGCACAGTAATGGGCTAAGGATATACTCTAAATACAAAAATTGGAACTTTGCTGACTTTGCTGCGAGTTAGGCGACACTAGCGGCTGATAGACCACCATTTCCATAGGCATGTACTGAGCAATTGGTATTGCATCCTCAATCACCGGCATCCAGTCAGCAACTTCTTGCTGCACCTGTGTGGTGACATTACCTGCCCAATAACCAAGCAATGACTTAATTAGAAAGATAAGAGTGCGGGCTGACTTAGTTGGACAGTTGTTAAAACATCTACCATTTCTATGTCTCCATAGTGACCAACAAACTGCACTAACGACTAATAGGAAACCTATTTTCTTAATGGCTGGTAAGTGCATAGAAAAATCCAGTATATCCCAAAAGGTTTGCCATTGTTGCATATACTCTTGACTTTTACCTAGCCAAAACCACACCCTTTGAGCCAATGAACAATTTAGGAATATATGAGTAATGGTTTCAGGTTCTGTACAGAATTGGCAGGTTTGGTCCCCCCATCCAGCCTCGAATTACTAAATTATCTTTTGTTAAGATGGAGTTATGAGTGACTAACCACATAAACACTCTTATTTTTGGTGGGACAGGTAAATTCCACCAAATCAGTTCTAGTAACAAAGGTAAAACCCCTCGAAAGTTTAGAAATTTATATAAAGAGTGTGTGTTAAACTTCCATGTATGGTCTCATCTCCATGCTAGATGGTCCTGAGGTGTAGTAAAGGAAACTGAACTTATGATGTGTAGGATTTCTGCCCAATCAATCAAATCAAACCCTTCAAATGGTCGTCTAAAACGAACTCTCATCCCTTGAGAATCAATAACTTCACTAAAAAGAATGTGTTTATTGCTACATTTACGATATATTACAGGATAACTAGTCGCTAATGAACATTCTTTATACCATATATCGGTCCAAAATCTACATTGTGATTGACTTCCTGGAACATACTTGACACTAATAGTTCCAATTTTTTCTAGGTTAGAAATACTTCTCAAGAATGGAGAAGAAGGAGTATGATGTTCCTGATATTTATGTATGATAATGCTTTTCCAAGTTGCATGATATTCATTATTTTTAAATCTCCACCATCATTTTAGTAATAAGGTTATATTCATTTCTTTAAGATCTAATACTCCCATCCCCCCAAATTGTTTAGCTAAGCATACATTTTCCCAACTAACTAACTAACGCATATTTTCTTTTTGTTTCTATCCCTTGCCATAAGAATCTCCTTCTAATTTTATCTATTTGGTGAAGGACAGTAAGTGAAATTTTAAACACTAAGAGGGCATACAAGGGAATTGTAGATAGAACTGAATTCACTAAGGTAATCATATCACCTATAGAAAGGAGTTGGCTGTGCCAACTAGGTAATCTTGCTTCAATTTTATCTACTAAAAATTGCCAATTACTAAATGCAAGTTTTTTAATGTGTAAAGGAAGACCTAAGTATTTTAGGGGAAATGCTCTCCATTGACACCTAAAAGTTGATTAAGATGTGAGTGTTGGGGATCTACATGTATGGGATACATCTCAGTTTTCTCATAGTTCATTCTAATTCCTGATAAGGCCTCAAAGGCCATCATTGCCCACCAGGCAGATTCAACATTCTCATCCTGTGCAGTTAGAAAAAGAATAGTGTCATCTGCATAGTGGTAGTTTGTGATGGCTTTGTTTTCTATACAAGTTGGACCTAACCCAGTGATTATTGCTGCTGTTCTTCCTTTATTAAAAATTTTACTTAATGTGTCAGCAGCTAGAATATAAAGAAAAGGGGATAGAGCATCCCCTTGCCTAACTCCTCTCTTACAATAAAAGTACTCAATTAATTCTCCATTAATTGTCAAACAAGATTGGGAGCTATACAACCAGTGAGTAATCCATTGAATCCATTTTGTACCAAAATTTCTACTGTGTAATACTTCTAATAAGTAGTCCCAATGGATTTTGTCATAAGCTTTCTCAAAGTCCACTTTAATGACAACACCTGGTTGCTGCTTTTGTTGACAAGAATGCAGAATTTCCTGACTAACAATCATATTATCTAAGATATATCTATTCTTAATAAATGTTGCTTGACTAGAGTCAATTAGTCTAGGCATTACTTGTTCTAGTCTAATTGTAAGTAATTTAGAGAGCATCTTAAATCTACAATTAACTAAACTAATTGGTCTAAATTTCTTAATTAAAGTTGCATCTTTTTCTTTGGGTATTAGGCAAATGCAGGATTTGTTGATTTTATGCAAATCAAGTGTGTTTTCATAGAAGAAGTGAGTGAGAAGCAATACATCATCCTTAACTAAATCCCAAAAGAATTGGTAAAATTTAAATGTGAATCCATCTGGACCAGGTGCTCCATTTGGTTCAGATGCAAATACTGCATGTTTTAATTCAATTTCAGTAAAAGGTCTTTCTAATTCCCATTGTTCTATAGGTAGTAACTTATCTTCTAAATCCCAAAAATCAGGTTGTAAATGAGCAAATTTATATCCAGTGGAGCCTAGCAAGTCTTTATAATATGCAACTATATGCGATTTTATTTCTGGGATAGATTGAGTAAGGTGGCCATCTATTTCCAAAGCATTTATCCTATTTTTTTTTTGGATCTATGGGTTGCTAGGATATGAAAGTATTTTGTGTTTGCATCCCCTTCTGCTAGCCATTTCTGTTTAGATTTCATTTTCCATTGGGTTTCCTCTTCTTGATAAATTTCTTCTAATTTTTGTGTAATGTGTACCCACTGTTCCCCTTCCTCACTGGTGAGTTCTCTATTATCCCTAATAATCTCTAAATCATGTAACAAGGCTGTTAATTGAGTTTTTTCTCTCCTTTTTTGACCAGAAAAGTTATAAGACCATCCTTTAATACGTTTTCTAATGTGTTTTAATTTTTGGTTCCAACTTTTAGCTATATCTGGTAAGGAAAGAGGGTATTTATGCCACCATTTATGAATAAGTTGAACAAAGTCAGGTTGATCAGTCCAACTAGGGTCAAATCTAAATAGGGGTGGAGTGTGTGAGATAGTAGAAGATGTATGTACTAGTAATGGGCAGTGGTCAGAACCATGGCTACTAAGGTCTTTTATTAAACTAGAATGATACTGTTGTTCCCAAGCAAGGGTGGTGAATACTCTATCTAAAAGTGCAAATCTAGTGCCATTAGACCAAGTGAACTTCCTAGTGTGAAGTTTGTGTTCTATTAAATGGAAAGTATTAACAAAAGAGTTGAACAGTGTGCTAATTGGAACATCAAAATTGGGTCCTGTTTTTTCCTAATAGCATTGAAGTCTCCACATAAAAACCAAATATCTAACCTAGGGTTCCTGAGTTGGATTAATTCTTCCCAAAAAGATTTTTTCAGATTTCTAAGTACTGGGCCATATACCACAGTCATTTGCCATTTAGTATTATCAAGTTTATTTTCTAAGATGATATCTAAACAAAAAAGATGAACTGTATGTTGAACAAATCTAATTTTATTGCTATCACATCCTACCAAGGTACCTCCTGAATTACCTATGGAAGGAACCCACAACCAAGAATCTAGCTTGTGGGAAATACTTTTTAGACATCTATTAGTGAATGTTTCTTTTTTAGTTTCCTGAATTGCTAATAGATCTATTTTATTAATCTCAACTAGATCTTTAACTATTTGTCTCTTCCTACTAGAATTTAACCCTCTACAATTCCAATTGAGGATATTCATGGATTAACTAAAGAGACACTAGAATGAAGAATATTATCTACATTAGTTGTATCTACTGATCTAGGTGAAGTGACTACCATATCTACATCAGTACTAACTATTGAATTAAGATGATGAATTTGTTCTAGAGTTACAGTAGTAGACTGTCTATTTTTACTATCTTGTAGCAATTTTTTTATGACCTTTTCAAAATTATTCCTATCTAAAGATCTAAGACAATCAACAATGAGTGGTCTATCATCAGCATTAGTACCTAAATCAATTTGATATACTTGAAATAAGGCTACAATTTGCTCTAAGCTAAGTCTATTATAAGGAAAACTACTAATAATACTAATACCTGAAGAGCTGCTGTTGTTTGCCATTTTCCTGTTCTGTGCTTTGCTCAGGGTAGAGGCAGGGTCACCTTGAACTATGACCCGGAGACTGCGGCGGGGTTCTGCTGGTGCTTTTCGGGCAGGTGTATCAGCCACTTCAGGGGTTGGCACTTCTGTGTCAGAGAGATTTATTGCATGGGCTGGTGAAGCACCAGGCCCTTCTCTGGCTTGTTGGGTAACACTACGAAGTCTTTTACCTATCCCTGTTGCCTTGTCAGAAACCCTCTTTTTAGGTTTGATTATACCAGATTGGGGAGTTTTTATGGCTAGAGGTTTGGGTTTTTTCCTCCCCCAAGTATATTTCTTTTTGGGGGTAGGTCTCATTGCCTGAGTTGGGTTATCAGAAACCCACTTCTTAGATGGTTTTGCAGGAGCACTTGCTGGTTTTGGTGGAATGAGGTTTAATCTCACAGCTCTTTCTAAGATAGGTTCATCTTCCTCAGTCTCATATTGGGTAGGGTTAGGAAATTGTGTAGCTGTCACTGAAGGAGCTGGCACTGGCATAGTAAGTGAATCTGTCCCTGGGACAGGAGAAGCTAGGTTTGGTACCATAGGTTCTGCCACTGGCGTTGGCATTGCCACTGGCACAGTAAGTGGTGTCACTGTCACAGTAGGTTTCAGTTCTGGTCCAAAAGGTTCTGCCACTGGTACAGTAGGTGTCACTGTTACTGGATGAGGGATGTCAATTTTCTCTACAATTACTGGAACCGTAGGGGCTGCTGGATGAGCCCCGGTACTGGTGCCAGCCTCATCACCAAAGCGGCATTGTTGCACATAATTTTCCCAGTCAGTTAAATCCATGTCTTCACTAATTAACTCTTCCTCTAAAAAAACATTTAGTCCCTGCATTGGGCTTTTACCAGAATATACTATTCTGAGGCTAATTGGGTTGGAGGGAAGATCTGTATTGAGCATTCGAATGCTCCCTCCCCCTTGTATCACTGGAGTGTGGTTAGAGTGGTTGGAATTGCCCCTGATATTGGTATTTTGAGGACCTAAATCACGTCGCTCGCTTTCACCAAACTTAGTACCGTTTGGATACGGTCTCCCCTTCTTCCTACCAGCCCAAGCATTCAACGGCTCGGTTTGTTCAGTTTCTATTTCAATATCTATTTCAAACATGGTCATTGTGCCAGTAAGATCTCGGTAAGGCACCACATGGGTTTTAGGTAAGAGTTTGAGGTCACAGACTACAAGTTTAAGACGGACAAATCGAACATCATAGCCGCTCTGGGTAGCGCTATCTATTTCTTGCACATAAGCCCCAAACGGGTTTAAAACCCGATCATATTCAGAAAATTCATCAAAGAAGATAGGAAAATTATAGATCCGAACCCAGATATTTTGTAAGGGAATACCTTCACTGAAGCTTCTCTCCCAAGCGATGATCGAAAATTGAACGTCTCCCAGCCGAAGGTATCCTCTAGAAGCAACAGAATCTAGCCAGGTAGCATTGGGGGCTTTGATAAGGTATTTATACTCATCAAAGACCGAGGCAACCCACCGATGGTACTCGAACCGGCTTCTGAGTACATTCTCCACCTTTTCCGGCCCCCATGCCGCAATATCATCTAAGACGAAGCTCATCATCAAATTTGCTTCAATAGCCTGTGACCGAGGGGTAGCTTGAAGAACAACTAACGGAGGTGTGATCGCCATTTTTGTATGAGAGGAATTTCTAGGTTTCAGAAGAGCTAGAGGAGGGGGATTAGTGGATCTAGGTTTAGCATTTGGGGAGACATTCGGATGGAGTGTCGAAGCGCAGCAGTCAGTGGCTCTGTGACCTAGCTGATTGCACGCGAAGCACAATTGTTTATTCCGACAATTTTTGGCTAAATGACCTCTATCACCACAGCGCATACATATCGGACGGTTGGCGGTGGAATGCATCCGAATCTCCGCAATGCGTTTGCGGACGAGCGAAGATCTTGATTCAACAGGCTTCGTTGATTGTCTCTCACGCCAGATTGTGGTAGGATGTTGAACCACGTGACTATATGATCTACGCAGGCCGTCGATTGGGCTTGGATCCGCCATTAATGGAGCTTGGGGAACTCCATATCTCTTACAAAAACTTTCCCTTAAAAGGCCCAATCTGCGTTGCTGGGCTGTCCGAGGCAATAGAGAAGTCATGCTAGAGGACTTTTGTGTTTTGATTTCTTTTTTTCGCTATTTTTTTTTGTTTTTTCTGTTCTATTTTTCAATCTCTTTTTTCTTTTTCTTAATCGCTTTTTCAATCGCCTTTTTTGCCTTTTTTAGTACTGGTATCTTCTTGTTCTACTCTTCCTTAGTTCAGTAATTATCAGATGCATGTTATTGAACTTTATTGTTATTGAACTTTGCTTGTACTATTTGAAACTTTCTTTTGATTTATTTTGGGATCAGTTCTATTGTTATTATTTACCATATATGTGCTCTGAGAGACATGCTGATGCAACTATATATATATATATATATTTTGGTTCAAAGACTTGCAGTTAGTTGTCTTGGCAGTTTTGGTACGTACGTGGTAGCAGACTAGCAGGTGTCTGATCAGTAGTGCTGCCTGGACAATAAACAGATAATATATACAGCCTCTTTTATTAGTGATGCCTTTTTTTTCCATATTAATCTTTCAAGTCTTCACCGTCCTAGCAAGTAGCTAGGAAGACATATCAGTTCCAAAATAGTAAAATGCTGTCTTGTTAGACCGAGAGGCCAAATCACCAGACCTGTTTTATGTGTACGGACGGATATCAACCTAATCTTTCCACTTGACTGATTGCTATCTCAAGAGCCCCTCTCTCTCTCTCTCTCTCTCTCTCTCTCTCTCTCTCTCTATATATATATATATATATATATATCTGCGGGGTGTGATTTAGAAGCTCAAAGCAGTGCAACACAAGGACAGAGTTGACAGTTTGAGTGACACCAATAGCATACAAGTACACTGGTCTCATTTGGTCTTTGATGTACCAGTCAAATCAACCGTTGTACATCTCGTTGGATCATCTGCAACCTGAGTTGCACAAATTTAATTTAACTGCATCTCCTTTGTCAAATTAGTTCATCTTGATCGAAATTTAGTTTACTAAAGTCTCAAATTTTAATTTTGAATTAATTACTAGACCTTAGATTGCGAGACTCAATAGGTTGACCATGCAGCGAGTCCCATGTCAACAACTTCGGCCCAATTTAAACCAGTCCATCAATTTATCAACTGGCCCAGATTAAGTTGTAAATGGTGATAGTAAAAAACAAGGCCCATTGGAGCCTAAACTAGGTACAATAAAAGGCCGGGGGTGGACTTATGTAAGCTTCTATTTGGGCCTAGATTTCTGTTCTTCGTATAAAGTCTTATTAAGGTTCAAATTTATTTCTTTATCTAGTCGTCAGCATCTTACAGGAAAGTGAATAAAATAATAAATTATAATAATCACAAAAACGTCAACGAAGCTGCTAAAAGTAGACATGAAGGAAAGTTTGCACTGTTGAAAAGTGTAAATAGAGAGAAGAGAAATATATATTTATTTTACAAACCATTCCATCAGGCATCTCTCTCTACATGCGCTCCTCAATTCATTCGTTCCATGAATACGGAGCGCGCTCTACAACCAAATAGTCTCCTCTTATGTCCTTGGCCACTCTTATATCATCGTCTAGATATACCGATTCAAACCTGTGAGCAGAGCACAAGGCACTTTGATACATTAATTAAAAATTAAAAATTGAAAACTAACAGGTAAATTAAGTTGTTGCAATGGATGAAAATCATACCATCCCTGACCAAAAGGCGGTAAAGGAATCTCCCAGCTACTCCCCCTCAGCACAGCACTTGTGAATCTGAAAATAAGTTGGTTAATTAACTACAATTAAAACCATTAATTCTTCAAAAAAAGGAAGATAAAAAATGATTAAAACCTTACTTAAAATTAACCCTCTGAGGTGGCTCTGTCTCAATTGTGGATCGAACAAAGAACACACCCGAAGGAGGAAATGTAATGACATTATTCAGTCTTTTATTCTCCACATCAATCACTTGTAACACGTCTCCTGCCTCAGTGCCAAACAAACCAGCATTTTTTACAATAAAAAGCTGCTCCTTTTCAGTGGTCCACAGCATCCGCCACGTGGCAGATAATGATTTGCCAGTCGTGACTGTTCCTTCACCGAGAAACGCTAGTGTATCGATGGCTGATATGATCTCGGCACGCCTTGATGGATTGGATTGTGTCTTGAGACCACGATCTTGATCAGTGATTAAGTCGAGAAGGTCCGATTTGGCACGTGCTGATTTGGATTTGGCTGGTCGGAGAAATGAAAGGATGCAAGTTGGGGATCGGAATCGGCTTCTAGGAGGTCTGGGACTGGCAGCAATGTCGTAACGGAGAGTAGCTGCCATAGACTGCTTAGCTGATGAGTGGATTTGTTTTGCTTGGCGCAGAGAAATTAAAGAGAGGAATCAATTTCTTCCTCTATTTAGTATATGTTGGAAGAATTCATATTACCTGAGGTAACAGAAATTTTGACCGTCCGATATGCCTTGGCACGATTATTAAAGGACCCCCTGCATGGCCAGATTGGCCCGGATTCTTATTGGACGGTCCATATCTAAATTTAAATATTATGTTAGTTGAGAGTATGCTAACTTCTTTGTTGGGCCTGTAAATACCAGTTATTATAATATAAGGCTGATTTTCACAAAATCGGGCTCATTTTATGGCCTTGTAAGAATTTTCTACTGCTATACTGAGATTTGAATCAACGGTTCGGATACGCTTGAAAAAACCCTACATCGTACAAACCTCTCTAGTTCGGTCTGACAACCTAAGCATCCTCCATCTCTCCTCCGATGGCGTCTCTCGGCGCCAGATCCGTTACCCGTTCTCTCCGTTCCTTCGTTGCTCGTTCAACCACCTCCTCCCGCTCTACCTCGTTTCCCACGGCGGCGACTCCGTCCCAAACTCGTCGCATCGCATCATTCTCTAGGTAAACATTCTCTCTTCTTATCATTTGGTGGATTTTAAACTCTGTTTTTCAGCGATTAATTTTAATGATTTTACTGTATCAAGGATGCCAGTGGAGCTTGCAGCACTGGCAGGTGGGTCCCTCATACCACTACACAGCGCAGTTGCTGCAGCGAGGTTGACGTCACGGCTGAGCGATGCGTCCAGGAGCTGTCGCGCTCTTTCACAGGGTATCCTCTGCTGCACCTATCCCGGACTTTAATCCATGTACTTTCTACTCTTTAATAAAACCTGGATGCGTATGCACTTAGTGTGGCCTAATTTTTTTTTTTTCCAATTGTACCATGTTTTGCATTTGCATTAAAAGTATGGTTTTTTCAGAGAAAAACATTATTCATTCGTAGGGCTCATTTAAAATTTAGGATAAATACAGTTGGCACGTTGATTTGCATATATGATAGTCATAATGTGTTGAGAAACCAAGAATTTTGTTTTTGCATTGGGAGAGAATTGAACATGAAAGAGCATGTTTTGGTCCTAGAGGATGTTTAAAAAATGCGATTAATCCTGCATGCAGGCACATGAATTTCGCTAGTGATTGATTGGAGCTTTCAACTTCCAGTTTTATCTTCACTGATTAATCAAGTATGATTGATTGTTTATTGTTTAACAATACATGCATTTCCATCATTATCTGATCTGAATTTTTTGTCATGAGTTGATTGTCATTTTTTCTAATTCTTGCATAAGAATCTTACAAACAAATATGCATACACAAATGGTTTTAGGTTTGTACTCAACAATAAGTGATTTGCTCAATAGGTTGCATTTCGCACTTAAATTTCTGTCCTTGTATGGCTGATTACTTTTTTTTTCCCAGTATTTCTGTACGGTCTAAACTTAGCCACACTGTGTCGAATTTTGTTACTACACATGCATTGTTATATGTATTTTCCACAGGCAATCTGTATTTAGGATTTGCTCTGTACTGTACCAGTATAGGTTCAAAAGGGTAACCTAGAACTGCATTGGTATCATAAGCTTCTACCAATGATTTGCTTGGCTAAACTTAAAAAGAGGAATCAAATAAAAACACAGAGAAATGAATGAACCATATAATCAGGTATTTCTTGGTAAGTTAAGGTCCTGGAGGCTTCCCTTAATTAAACAATTCGTTTTGAGTTAATTCATATAAAATTTACATGCAACTTAAGCAAATATTCGTTTTTAATGAATCAATTATGCTATTTTCTCAGATAATTATGATGGCACGTGAAATATTTTTGCTTCATCTCTTAGCTTTTACTTGAAGTTGGGCTACAATTCTTGCTGCCAAGCTGCCTTTTGTGTACTTATTAAGAAAATGATAGGAAATCTCTGCTAAATCTTGTTTTTTTTTTTTTTTGAAATTATCACCTGTGGTGTAATTTTTTTTTTTTCTTAAAGTTGCATTATTTTGATAGAATTTAAGTCATTGTTCTTATGTAATTTTATTTTGTTTGTCTTCTCTAGAGATGGGTCTGTCTGTTCGAAGGTGACAAATTAAAGCTGATTACTTCATGGTGTCTGGCTGATACTTTTGGGATGAAATTTTGTATAACTATTGTCTCGACTCATATTGTCGAGAATGATTTTTTTTAATGTTTTTTTGTTTAATTTCTACGTTTCGGAATAAGAAAGGAGATCAGCAATTTTTTTTACATTGCCACGTCTGTTTGCAATTTTGTATCATTGAGGTAATGTTTAGGATGCTTTCTGACTTGTTTCCACCTGATAGTGTGTATTCTACCTCTTGTGTTGCTTGTTGATATGCAATTTTTTGAACATAGCAGAGGGCATGTTTTTTTTTTTTGGGAAAACTAAGGACTATTATATGGAAGTCGTCTAATCTATTACAAAAATTTGATTTAGAAACTTTTTTTACAAATTCCATCATTACAACATATGTGCCTGCCCCACGATCTAGATCAATGAGCTGGTAATTGAACAGGAGCAATAAAATAAACAACTGAATACAAATGAGATAGAAGCAAAATACTATGCTAATCTGCATTAGCCAGAAGCTATTAGGTAAGTTGAGATATTCACTAGCATGGGGGGTCCACTTGTCAGTGGGTACTGGTGTCAAGAAAAATCAGAAGCAAGCAAGCTTCCAGAGGAGCTTTCCGACACAGGAGATGTTTTCAATTGCTTTGTAGGAGCGGGTTATCTTTTTTGCGGTCTCATTTTGCTCTTGGAACTTTCTTTTCTCAGCCTTCTTTTGTGCCTTCTCTATATCCTTCTTTGCCTTCTCCAGTGCTGTTCTTCTTTCAAGCTCTAGTTTTAACTGCTCAACCAAGCAATTCATGGAAAAATGTAATATATATAAATGAATTCAAATAAAATAATAGTCAGTAAATGGTCCATGGTACCTCAGTTTGTCGCATTTTCTCCTTTGCCTTGATAATCTGCTTCCTCTCCCAGTCTTCTATGGCTTGTTCTTGCTTCCTAAGCCTAACAAAAGAAAATGCTGGATAGCGCAATGATTTCTTTTCTTCGACAGATTTTCATATATAGTTCAATTGGTACTTTGAATTGTAAAGACAGGCAAGTATAGAGTTCAAAACTACAATAGTGCGATTAGTAGTGCTTCGTGTTGTTATCACTAATTTGACGACCGAAATATCACTAATTTGGCAAGCATAATAAGCACACTGCATGCATAAAAATAATCTAGAAATAAATTAATTAATATGATAAATCACCTGGTCAAAAGCTTCATGTTACGTTCCTCCTTCAATGCCTTGAGCTGGGCCTCTATCTGTCCACCTCGTGACCTGGCTAGCGTGCTATGGCCTAACTGCAGGGGTCTGCCTGTAAGACTATTCTCATCATCCGCTAGATAGTATCCTTCAACTGATCTCCGATTCCATCCACCTACTGCGAATGTTACACTAATTCATCGTCTCTAATCATAGAAAATGGAGTGCCTAGTAATAACGTGGGAACAGGTGTGTTCTTACCGGATGATCGTTGAGAAGGCACAGTGGTAAGTGGCCAGTCCAGCTGTCGGCTATTAGTCCGTGCTTCTGATGGTCTACCTGCTTCTTGCACATTGTGCTGGTGGCTTATATACCTTGCTTGTACTGTCCTCGGAGCAATTCCTTGGTTCAAATATCTTCGTGCTACAAAGTAAGAAATGCATGTAATTACTATTAGTAAATGAAAAGAGAGATTGAAAGTGACAAGAAGTGAGAAAATCGAGATACCTCTGCCATTTTGCATGTCAAAGTGGTGCCTGTGTGGGGTCTGTAATTGGTTTGGTGTTTGCCGGTTAGACTGTCGGAAGTTAAAGTCAGGAGGTCTAAAGGTGGTTTCTTCTTGAATTTCATCTGCAATTTCTTCTTGAATTTCATCAGAAGAAGTTGACCTCTTGGGATCAGTTTCTACGAGGCATGAGCTCTGAACAAGAAAATTTACTGGTAATATTAGGAACAACCAAGAGAAAGAAAAGAGAATACAAAAGAGCAGACAGATAGTAGCATTTTGAAGTTTCCTTTGTTTTGGGTTCAATAAATCCAATAAATGATTTATAAAGGCTGAATGTCGAAGTGCACGGTTTTCTTTAATTTAAGAAGAGAAATAACTACAATCAAGATTAGACAAAGAAGGCTAAGAAAAGAGACAAAAAAAGTACCTTGGCAGTGACAAACATGCCATCATCTGTATTAACATGTGACATGTGCGAACGGGCATTTGACACATGTGAATATGCATTTGACACGTGCGAAGGGGGATTTGACACGTGCGAGATGAAGGGGCTACAAACAGGAGAGGGAGACATAGGGCAACACTCAAAAAGTGATGACACGCTCCAAGATTTATCCGTATGCCTAGAAAGCGGGAACCGCGACCTCGACTGGTGCCATAGCAGAGGGGCTGTGGTGGAGTTGTTTTCTATGTCGGTTTCGTCAGAAGGAGAGCAGTATGCTTGTGTATGTTGGAGGTGGATTTGCTCCTCTAGAAATTTCCTGTCAGGAGTTTCGATGGTCTGACGGGGGCGGCGGCGCTGCGGTTGGTGGTTACTGCTTGAGGAGGAGAGATGATCTGCCATGATTGTTCTCTTTCTCGACAGCTGCATTGCTTTCCTCTCTTTTTGCTTATCGTTTCTTTCTTTCTTTGGAAGGTAATGGTTAGGTACTTGGTTCTTGAATTCTTTGTTCTCAGTAAAAGAGAGAGACTCAACAGATGTTCGTCTCTTTATTTATAACAATCCGTTCGTAACCAGTGTTGTCTGAAGCACAGAGAACAACGCTCATTTTACAACAAATAGTCTCCATTTTTTGTCCATGCGACTACGATTACCGAACATTTCTCTGTCATGTACTACATATTTTGATTTTTTTTTAAAAAGAATAAATAAGTATTTTATAAATTTAGAAAGAGTTTTAAAAAATACAACAAATTGAATAAATTGAATAATATTACGTAACTTTAGAAGGAGAAATACTTAATTTCAAGGTTTAATTTTAAGGTTTTTGAGGGGACAAATAAAATTCTCTCTAGAGAAATAATGAAATATACATGATATTTAGAAATATTGACTGGAAAGCTTAATTGTGCCACGTTGTAAGCCTTTAAATTTAGTAATTATATTTTTCCTTCAAAATTAGAGGTGAAAACGGATTAAATATTTATCCAATCCATATTCAATCTATATTTCAAAAATTAGATGTGAATATTCAATATTCAAATATTCATGTGAATATGATATTAATATGATTTTACGTTTCAATTATTCATATCCAAATATTAGATATATATCATATATTTTAATATATATTATGAAATAATATTTTTATTCATCATTATAATTAAATAAATATTATGAATTTTAATATTTTTTAATATTTTTTTAATAAATATCCAATTTGATCTATATCTATATCCATATCCATATCCGGGTGATATCCGATCTGTATCGACATCTAAAAAATTAAAAAGAAATATAAATATGATTTTACCGGCTGATATGGTTTTACCACTATCCGCTCCGTATTTGCTCCGTTTTCACCCTGTTCGAAATACATCCTCTAATTTCTCGCTAAAATAATAATTATACAAACAAACGAAATCCGAAAAAATTGTGCAAAAAAACACACTTGCAAACAATCTATCAGCATTCTTCTGTACTAATATTAAAAGAATTAGGGTTTGAAATCAACGAAACAAAACACTTTTCGACAATAAAAGAAATGGCAACGTTGCATTACAAAAGAGAATGCATCCAATGTAATCACAAGAGTAACAAGGGAACTATGTTAAACAATCACAACAAGCAAAAAATCATGCCCCACTCATGATGGTCTCTCATCAGGCTTCACTTTCAGGCGCTGCTGACCTGGTAATATTCTCTGGCAAATAATTATCAATTTAAGAAAATAAAGTCAACATTTATATAAAATAATTGGGTTTTCTCAATACTCTCAATTCTAATACAGGTACATACACCATCAGTAACATCTTCTATATTAGTACCAGTTGGTCTCATATGAACATCAGTATATACTGACTTGTGTACATACCCGTCAATCTAATACCATACCATAACATAATATTTTAATGAAGTTTACTGGTGCATACCCGTTTGAAGAACCTCCCGCCTTTCTTGCCCATGCCAGTACCGTTAAGGCTGGAAGAAAGCATGGATTTGGTGTCAGGCCGCCATTTGAGCTCCTTGAGGCTAGAAAAAAGGGCTGACAAGGCAGGACTTAACTCTTCATCACTTATATTATTGCATGAAATGACTGTTAATCTTTCCAAGTCTGGCCATGATAAGATAATTGACTCGAGACCTTGAGTTGTAAGGGCTGAACAGCTCTGTAAACTTAAGAGCTTCACTCTCCTGAAAAGGAGGAAAACAAAAAATCTCTCTCACCAATAAATATTATAGTACTTGCAATTAGTCTGAACATATAAAATATGTACAAGTGACATTCAACATTTTAGAGATATTTGTGAAAGACACTGACATTTCAGAAAGATTAATACATTATATTAAACATATTGACAAATCTGTCCTTAAACTTAAGGAGCTTGTATCCTTTTCTTGGGGTTCCAAAGTTTATATCAGCAGAAGAATTCGGCTGAGCGAATAACTCAGAGATATTAGTTTGGTTTTGTTGTTAATAAGCACAAAATTAATTGATTGCAGTAAAAGTCGTACCACCTAGTTTGCACAAACACAAAACTAATACCATACACAACTTAAATGAGCAACAGAAATTTTATTACCTACAAATAGCAGCTGAGGCAAACAATTCATCATCAAGCCCCCAACAATTCTGGAAAACAATCTCCCGTGCCGACTCACACACCATAAACAAAGCATGTAAGCTCCTCTTATCTCTAATCTGACATCTCTGCAATTGAACACTTTCAATTGCCGGGCATGAACCCAAGTGCTCCTCGGGACCTGGATCCGTATCAATCCTTTTACACCCTTGTAACCGCAAAGTTTTCAAGTTCCCACAGAATGCCAACCCTGCGATCCATCCATTATCCATTTTATGGTCGGAAATTATCAATTCCTCAAGCATGGCACAACACCGACCAATTGCAGAGATACCATCATAGCTCCCTTCACAACCGGAGAGTTCTAATTCAACGATCCGTTTACAACCGTGTGCAAGGATAGTCAACCCGATGTCAGTCACACTAGGTCCACTGTACAGCCCCTCCACCGACCCCACCAATCTGAGTATTTGCAAATTTTCGAAGACTGAGATGGGACGCAATGCCAGGTCTGTGCACCCATGAAGCTCTAGCTCTTGTAAAATGGGGCATGAATTGGCAATTGCAAATAAGCCCGAGTCTGACACGGTGGGAGCCACAGTGCAGAGCTTGCGCAAATTGGGGAAGTTGCTGGAGATGGTTTCCAGCCCGAGCGAAATTGACTCACATGATATGAATTGGGCATCACCAACTGGTGGGTCAGCATAGATGTCAAGAGAGACGGAGATGGTGCCACGTGTGAGAAGAGCGGTACAGAAGGAGGGACTGACAAAGGAAGCCGGCAGGAGATCTAGGTCGGTTAAGTTACTGAAACGGTACGGCAGTCGGTGATGGAGAAATGACCAGTCAAGGAGAGTAAGGCGGCGGCGGAGACGACCGGCGAGGTGGAGCCAACGGCGACACACGAGTGAAGCTGGCGAAAGGAGGTGAGGCGGAGGGAGAAAGGAGAAGACGAGGAGGAGAAGTTCGTCGGAGAGGAGGGACGTGAGGTCGCCGGAGAAAGAGGTGGGAACCGGGTGGGAGAGGGGTTTGGTGGGGTCGTCGTTTAGGGTTAGGGTTTTAGGAGGCATATTAGCAACGGCATGCTTGAGCAAGAGCTCAGACCAGCTGCTCAGGCGGCGGTGCTGGGGCATCTAGGGTTCCGGCGATTTTCTTCACACTCCAGCGGGTGAAGCATGGCCCTTGTGAACTGTAACTGGGTCTGGGTGAGTGTGCGGTGCTCCTACTAACTGATTGAGATTCTCTTCACTTGCTTGACTTTACAAAATTGAAGATAAAAAAAAAATCTGGAAATGAGAAGATGTTTTCCTTTTCTTTTTTATTCTTTTTATTTTTTTGAAGTGGCAACGGATTGAAAATGATGACGAAAGTTTGAACGAGCGGGGAGGGAGGTGGGACTTGGATTTGGATTTGGATTCATTCATTCATGCACAAAAGTAAGAGGGCTTGAAACACACGTTAATTACGAAAATGTCCAGCTCACGTGGAGGATAATAGTAGCAGCAATGGAAGACTGGAAGGTTAGCTAGCTAGCGCGTACACTGTAGAATGTAGAGGATCTAAATTTTCTAAATGTTGATTCTTCTGTGCCGATCTTAATGAAGCCCTCTGTTAACAATAGCTGACATATCTCTAATATACAGGAGAGGACTGAGGAGACATTAGTTACACAGAGAGAATCATATGGAAGTTACATTTCACTCTGTCTTGGGGCAAGCAGAAAGCTATTAATGACTATCTTATCTGGTCAAAGATGGGCGACGACGGAGGAAAGAATCCGGACCCGTAGCATTGAGGGCCTTACACTGGTTCACCAATTGGGATCAACATCTATGATCCATTTAAGCCCATTTAAAAGCCCATTTATATTTGTATATCCACTTCTGAGAACCCTTTATGAGCCTTTGGGCCGATATCTTTGTTTACGGTGGATTTTGATAAACACTGGCACATAAACTATATATCAAGTAAATTACAATATATTATTGGCAATTTATAGTTATACAATCAAATCATTTTCTTTTTTTTCCCTTTAATTTGCCTTGCAATTGTGTAACATTCTCTCCCGCTCTCATCCTAGATCGATGCCACTCATTTATTTTATCAATACATAACCTACTATGCATTTACTTGGTAAATTACTTGCCACAGATATTCATTTTTGACGGGCGTTGACCTTGAGAGATTTTCGATATTGCTAATTAGTGCAATAAAACTTGTATATGCAGTGCTGTAATCATGTATAGTTAATTTTTTTTATTTTAATCTTTTAACTTAACTTGTTACTTACTTTTTCGTATAAATATGGATTTCTATAGCGTGCACACTTTTATTTTATTAATGAAATAACAGTACGGGTGGGGCCTAGCTACACCCCACTACTTCCATAAGATGACACCCACAATTGCACAAGTAAATGGCTGAGAGCCTGAGAGCCTTCTATATTTGATAAAATAAATGCTAATAAAAAATTAATGGTATATATCCATCACATGGTACTAGCGCAAGGTCAATGCCTCAGCCTACATAAATCCAGTTACTTGAAGAAATCACCTGATTACCAGGTCAAATTTGGAAAGTCCATGGGGAAAGGGGGGATGGAAGCTCTAAATATGCCCAAATTTAAGGATTTTGTTCAACAAGATGAAATCATGACCGTCAGATCAACAAGTTCATTTCATAATGCTTCGCTTTCGTTGAGCTTAGATTATGGAAATTGATTTAGACCATCTGCCTTGTCGGCTGTTGGTCTCCTTAACTGAAATAACGCCCTTTCTCATTAAATAATCGATCGGGCGCCATGTGCTTTTATTTTTAGAAAGGAATTAATTTAGGCATTTGTATTCCACGGGAAAAAAAAAATGAATCTCCAAGCAAATCAAATTTCTAGGATTCCATATGGAAAGTATTGTCTTTCCCACTAGATCAAAAAATGATTCTCAATTAACCTCATGATCATTCGTGCTGCGCGGATGATAAAGAGATCAGTCAGTTGAGATCGCGCATTTATATATCTGTATAAATATTCCTGATCAGTGCAAACATAGTAATAAGAAAAAGTTAATTTCAGGAACTCAAAACGCATTATTAATTAATTGCTAGAAAATTTGAGGGTGATCAATTCAAGCAGTGACATTGCATTTGAATGACTTGGATTTTATGATAAAAAAAAAATATATATATATATATATATAAGAACTTTTCAAAACGAAATAAATTATGTTATGCTTTAGAAGATGGTTTCGTGGTGCTAATTTTAATTACTTTGTTCAAATAAAAATTATGTTATGCTTATTTTTCTTATTTTTATATATTATCATGGGGTAAATTTCGCTGGAGGTCACTAAACTTTGTCATTTGTCACGAATTTGTCACTCAATTTTGTCATTTGTCTCAATCAAGTCACTCTATACTTTTCCGTCCAAAATCTTAACAGAATATGCTCATTATAGCATAAAATAAAATAAAATAAAACAAACTAACAGATAGCATAAAATAAAATAGAATATTTACCAAATATTATAGCATGAAAATGGGTAAATTTCATTGGAGGTGACTAAACTTTGTCATTTGTCACGAATTGGTAACTCAAGTTTGATTTGTTTCTTTTTAGTCACTGAATTTTACATTTGTCTCAATCAAGTCACTCTATAATTTTGGACGGAATATACTTATTCCGTTAATATTTTGGACGGAATGAGTATATTCCGTTAATATTTTGGACGGAATGGAAACATTCCGTTAAGATTTTGGACGGAAAAGTATAGAGTGATTTGATTGGGACAAATGACAAAGTTTAGTGACTAAAAAGAAACAAATCAAACTTGAGTGACTAATTCGTAACAAATGACAAAGTTTAGTGACCTTCAGCGAAATTTACCCATTTTCATGCTATAATATTTGGTAAATATTCTATTTTATTTTATGCTATCTGTTAGTTGGTTATCTCTAAAATAGATGTGATCACCACCTGTCTATCTCTAAAATAGAACCATTGAGGTGTACTGTTTCACAGCTTTTAGCAAGATGTATATGAAGACAGTAACCCAGGAAAATAAATCTGCTATGATTCTCGGAGAATCACAGACCCTGCGATCCGATCTCAACTGTTGGTCTTTCTCAAGATGCGTGCATAAAAATTTATTTTTCTGAGAACGTTTCCGATATCCTCACATGGCCGGAAAAGTTTGAACCGTTGATCTTGGAATTTCAGGATCCTGCGATCCCTCTCAGAATCGCAGCAAATTCGGACTCGTAACCCAGCATAGAAATTAAAAGCAATGAGATTAATTTTTCAAACTCTTTGATTCAGACGTACTAAGGATATTTTCGGGCAACTGGTAAAATTAGTAAATTAATATAAATGGGAAAGAAGTATTTTTATTATTATTGACTGGTACAATAAATTACGGGGATTAATGTCTAAAGTACATTACTGGAAAATTATCTAAAGGGAATCTCTTATATAAAATCTATTTAATGATAGAATCAACAATAAACAAAACAAAATCATAACATGTCATATTGAAGTCGTTCAAATGAGAAACAAATATTGTATTATACACCATATAACATATTTACAATGAAACCTCAAGTTTTGTCTCCTCAAGTAAAACCTGATCATCTTTGAAGGATATTGAAATCGAGGTTTCAATTGCTCCTGTAATAAATTTTTTGATCCTGAAATTTGGTATAAAAAATACCGAACCATTGACCAGAATTTAACAACCTTACATAGTACTAATCTTCACTAAGAAGAAAAGGCTACACTATCTAATTGCCTTCTCTTAGCCATGTGTAACAACTTGACCTAATTAACACCCCCGTGCTGTCTATAAATAGCACATTTTATCACACTCAATTCATCAATCCTGCACTCTAGCTTCTTCTTTTCCTCAGAAAGAAATCTAACTAATATATCATTTCCTCAGGATCTCAATTAAGTGACAATTAATTAATGGCTGATTTTGTTGTCTCTGACTTGTTCTTCACGATTGTGTTAGTGTTAGCAATGCTCATCAGCCCAGGAGCTTGCCAAAGCCGCAAACTCTTGGACTTGAATAGCACCACTCTTGCTGCTTCCTCTGGGTGGTCCACAGGTGGAGCGACATGGTACGGCAGCGCAAACGGTGCTGGCAGTGATGGTAATTTTGTGCATCATCATATATTACCACCAACACCAACACCATCACTATTTGTTTATCCTTATTATTGTTGGTGCAGATTGCAACTATTATATATATACTTGTTAGCATTTCATATATTATAGTTTGTTATGTGTTCATGATGAGGAGGTGCATACAGCATATATATATATATATATATATAGGGGATGTTACTAATATATATATGTAACGAGTATAGCTCATAACAAGGAGTTTTTAAAATATGCTTCTAATTAAGTTTCAAAGATTTTGAGGTTAAGGTGTCGTTTTGTCCATTTCAGTAATGACTATTGAAGAACACACGTACGTGCATGCCAAATATTTCAAGAATTTCATAAAACATGAATGTTACTTTCTGCAATTAATTATTATACTTTTGTACATGATTACTTTCGTTTACTGCAATTAATTATATATTATACTTCATTATATATGTACATGATTACTAATTTTATGTCCAGATCAGTTGTATTTATTTAAATAAATGAAAATTAAGTTCTATATCCAACATTTCAGATCACTCGTAAGTTATAATTATAAGTAGCGGTTTTGTGGAAACAAAATTTGTTGGCTTTTAAAACACAACCAACATTTGACTCACGCTCACCTATATAAAATGTGCACGTGCACAGTACAGATCACATGAGATAAGTGATCCATGGACAGCTTTAAATAAATCTGTGTTACTTTTTAGGTGGTGCATGTGGGTACCAAAATGCAGTTGTTCAGGCTCCTTTCTCATCAATGATTGCCGCTGGCAGCCCTTCAATCTTCAACTCCGGTTTGGGTTGCGGTGCTTGTTATCAGGTCAAGTGTACTGGTAATGCGGCTTGCTCTGGTAACCCAGTGACGGTTGTATTAACTGATGAGTGTCCCGGTGGTTCGTGCCTTGCAGAGCCCGTTCATTTTGACCTGAGTGGGACTGCTTTTGGAGCCATGGCTCTGTCAGGTCAGGCTGATCAGCTTCGCAATGCCGGGATTCTTCAAATCCAGTATACTCGGTAAGGATACAATAAATGATGCATTTACAACAACTGTATATGTTAATTACTTTTATGTCTTTACTTTGTTATATATTAATGTGGGAATATTTAATATATTTATACTTATATTTTTTTTATATAATTTTAGTAGACAGTAACTTTCCAACCATTTTGAGAAAAGGGGACTGTTTTAAAAGAAACTTATTAAAATTTCATAATGTATATACTTAAGTTAATTATCAATTACCTAATTAAGTATCAGATCCTTTAACATGGAGTTTGTTCAATTCAATTATTCAAGTGTAAACTAAGGTTATGCCGTCATGCTGTAGCTATAACTCAACGTACTTGGTTTGCCATCTAAAGAAAAAATTAACCTTCTCTGCCTTTAATTGCTCAAACACACTTATTCGGTGCATACTATATGATCTCATGCATGTGAGCATTTTTTTAATACATCTTTCAGCAAGAATGAATATATTTACTCTTCTACAACAGAAAATTAACCTATGACCTTCAAAAAAACAGAAAAGTAACCTATATGCATATATATAAATGCCTGCAGTGTCCAGTGCAGCTACTCAGGCACCCAGATCACATTTCGTGTGGACGCAGGGTCAAACCCGAACTACTTTGCAGTACTGATTGAGTATGTAGGAGGAGATGGAAGCCTCTCAGCAGTTGATCTCATGCAAGCAGGATACGGCTCATGGAGCTCGATGCAACACTCGTGGGGTGCCGTCTGGATGCTGAACCCAGGGTCGACACTTCAAGCCCCTTTCTCGATTCGTCTCACCTCCGACTCGGGCAAAACCCTAGTGATAAATGATGTGATTCCTCAAGGGTGGCATGCCGGTGCCATTTACAAGTCGACTGCAAACTTCTAACAACAAAATCTTACAAAGCATGGGAATAAATAGTATTTCTTAGTATATGAATGCTTTATAATTTATATTACGTTGTTATCTGGATCTATGTATAAGTGTGGTCCTGTTTTATGCACGTGTTAAAATTAAGGAATAAAAATAAGACGGCGGGGTAGAGGAGGAGGCGGGTGAGTTCTCCCCTCCGCCGGTAATTTAAGCAGATATAGTGTGCAAGTTTGTTACCTAGCATGTTTATGTAGTCGTGATTAGTTAAATTATTAATGTTTTATGATATAACATGCATGTTTAACTTAATGATGTAGCTAAGCAGCTTGATTTGTCTCATTCTTTTTTAGTTTTTATCCCTAACAGAAGCTAATTGTAACAAAGCTTGAAATTTCTCTTTATAGCGCAGCATAAAAAATCAAGAAGAGGAAAAAAAACTGCTTATATATATAGCCACTAGTACATGCTAGATGCATGCTTGTGGATAATGTTATCAGAACGGGATTGGATGTTAATTCGGTAAAGTTTCGGATCAACGATTTTACATGGTTGGACCAATGGGTCAACTAGTTCAACCACTGATTTTTTTTAAATGGTTATAGCCCTAAAGTCCTTCTGACAAGGAATAATGTCATATTTTACATAAGAAACCTTCTAAGTTTGAAATGTTTGCAAATAGGTCCTTATATCACAATTGGGTGTCCCAATATCATGCTTATAACAGTAATGACATGTATCAGACAAATTGCAGAACTTGTAGACTTGAATGACTTAATTTCAATAGTACCCAATTTTGGCCTCAAATCTAAATGTACCTTCTCTGGAATTATTTGGCAGGTACCATACAATATAACTTGTTCACATATTTACAATTCACAATAAAATGAAAATCTCCCTTTCTATAAGCCATATCATTGCCTCTTCCATTGTAAGCTAGCCTCTTACTTTTAATCATTAGAGACTTAGAGAGTATCCAAAAAGGGCTATTTTATTTGTAAGCTAGCCTCTCACTGAATCAGCAAACATTAGTTGACTCTATAATTAAACTTCTATGTATTAACGCCATATATATGTTTGAGTTAAGAGTTGTGGTTCGGGCATTTCATCAAATATCTAAAAAACATTCAATTTTGCTCCATAGCATTTTAAACCGGTATATATATCTTTTATTAGAACAACATCTCATTTATTCTTTTAAGTATGATAAAACTCTAATCGTGCAGTGAAACAAACAACATGCAGTTGAGGAGAGCAAATCAGCCTATCTAACGATATTTATTGCTTCGAACCATAGTGAATTTTGTGTCTACAAATATTCTTTCAACCACATATATTAGCACATTTACAAGGATTGTAAATCTCAAATTTAGTTTCAAAATATTTGGCCTAGCTATTAAATTAATGCTTCTGAACTTTTTTTTGAAGGTCAGGTGGCAAGTTGCCTTCTGACATTGTATTAATAGTAAGAAAAGTTTTACAATCTACTCCCTGTAAATTAGTGAAATTTCTAATAACTATTTACTGAACTAAAAAGTTACCAGAATACCAGAATGACATTGAGTTTCAAATTGAAAACAGTGAGCCTATCCACGCGGTGTAGCTCCTTGCATGGTCACCTTCTCCCGGTGAATACGCAGAATACATTCTGTCCTCAGCAGTGTTCGCTCCACTGTCGTATTTCTGCTTCTGCATCATTGATAATGTAATCCACCGGTCGCGTCCTTTGATCAAAGATCCGCTTATTTCTTTCGTGCCATAACGCCCATGCCCCCACAGCCCACGTCGTATCCCATCTCATCCTGGACCCTCGTTGCATCCTGTTTCCGTGTTCAAACCAGATATCGTACCAGTCCGTTAGTTGAGGCAGTGGCGGTACCATACCAGTAGCTGTGAACAGGCCCTCCAAAAAAGTTTGGAAAAATTTTGATTTGATCAATTCATCAAACATTTTGAGAACATTCAACTATCATCAGCAAGTGTATGTCAAAAATTTGCTTTTTCACGTGCCATTTGCACTATAAATTCTCCAATTAGATGAGATACTTAGCATTTGAGCATTTGGTCAAGAATTTGAAATAGCTAAGCATGAACTTCATCAGCTTCTTTGGTACCTTTTTGCTTGAAAATGGAAGCTTCAGTGTTAAGATCTTGAGCCACTGTTGGTGCTTGTGCAGCAAAGGGTATTTAGAAGGCACATAATTTCTCTTAGAATAATTATTTTGGTACCCGCAGTTGAGTACCCGCATTGTACCCACAGTTGATTCATTTTCCAATTAACTTCCATAACGGTATAACTAACTTTGTCAATCATTAAACTACCTTGAAAAATGTGTAAAAGATGAGTCCAGTTTTTTTCTTTAAATACTTGATATCTTAAGTATAAATACTTGATGAATTATATATGAATATTTGATATCTTAGGTATGAATACTTTCTATTTTGTATGAATACTTTTCATATTTGAATATTTGATACTTTGAAAAACGTGTAAAAGTATGTCATCATGGATCTCATTTGAAAGAGAAAATTGTGTAGAACACGTTCGTAGTTTTAAATTTGTAAATTCCTTATAGATCGTCCCAAAAATTGGTTAGATTGAACGGAGAAAAAAAAATCACCTTGAAAAACGTGTAAAAGATGAGTAGGTATTGTGTCCAGTTTTTTTTTAAATACTTGATATCTTAGGTATGAATACTTGATGAATTATATATGAATACTTGATAATTTAGGTATAAATACTTTCCATTTTGTATGTGAATTAATTTAAACCATGAATGTAGCACTGGTGGTGTGATCCACGTGACTTTTTGGTTGTGGTCCCCAATGCAGTCTGACATTCAGTAATGGTCCCCAATGCAGTCTGACACGTGACTTTTTGGTTGTGGATTTTTCATATATGTAGTTCATTGTATAGATATAAATACTTGTCTTGTATAGATATAAATACTTCACAATGTTACTATTAATACTTGTAAAACAAAATTACAGTTTTGACAGTTTAGGTCTCCAAAAACAGTTATGACAGTTTAGGTGCGGTCCCCAAAAACAGTTATGATAGTTTATGTGCGGGTACAGTGCGGGTACTCAACTGCGGGTACTCATATCAGCTTCCTTTCTCTTAATCCCAAAAATTTTCTCCATTTAATTTTTTATTTTCGTTCAATTACATTTTAACCATAGAAGAGGGGGAAAAAAATGCAAAATCGTGAGGAAAAAGATGGAAGGAAGACGTGAAACTAATCCAGTTAACAACCGGGTTCTTTTTGCCTCTCCGGTTTAGGGTTTCATTAAAAAACCGGCTGAAAAAACCGAATTTTCCGGTTTACTCACACATATGGTCTCTTTAACGAACCGAACCGAAAAAGCATCCAGGTCCAGTTTTGTAGATCGAGCCAGCCGGTCCAATCCGGTTCCAATGACACTGCTTGTGGGACCATTTGACAACAAGATTTATGCAGAAACTTCGTTTATATAACAATTTATTTTCAAGCAAAGGAATATGATAGGAGACTTTTATCAAAACTAAATATTTAAATGGGCGAATTTCATATATCCCTCAAAAACTTCAAAATTTTGTATTTTTCTCTCTAAACTTCAAAATTATATATTTCCCAATTTAAACTTTCTGAACTCACAAATTTACTCATTTTATTGTCTTTAATATTAAATCTCGTTTTAAATTTATAAAATATACATTTTACCGTTTATTAAAAAAATTGTTTAAGAAAACTTTGGATCTTATATTCTTGTTTAAGAAAACAGTGGATCTTATATTCTTGTTTTTTATTAAAAACTATTTTTTTGAAAGTTAAACGGCTTGTTGCAGCTAACAAATGGATTAATTAAGAAAAAGTATTTACAAAGTTTAAATGCTAGACTCCTCTAGCCTCATCCTATACAATAGTTTATTGGTGTTTATTGTATTTTAAACTTATTTTGTATTTTATTGTATTTGTAGTTTATTGGAGTTTATTCAAGCCTCGTCATAGGGGTGAAAACGGAGCGAATATAGAGCGGATAGTGGTAAAACCATATTCATATTCCTTTTTAATTTTTCGGATACAGATACGGATCGGTTATCAGCCGGATACAAATGAATACGGATAAGATCAGATATTTATTAAAATAATATTAAAAAATACCAAAGTTCATAATATTTATCTAATTTTAATGGTGAATAACAATATTTTTTCATAATATATATTAAAATATATGATATATATCTACTATTCGGATACAAATAATTGAAACGTAAAACCATATCGGTATTCATATCCACACGGATATTCGGATATCGGATATCCACATCTAATTTTTCAAATACAGATCAAATACGGATCAAATATTATCCATACCGTTTTCACCCCTAGTCGTCATACCTTTTTATTCTTTATTCTATTTTTCTTTCTGCAATTCTCTTCCTTTCATGTATTGCAGCATTGCAGGAATTAACCGTGTTATCGTGCCACCAATTTTCTGTAATTTGATAATAGTGATAACAATTAGTATGAAATTAAGCTAAGGTCGAACGAGGACCAATAATTATGTGATAGATCTCTACCGTCTAAAATGGGAACAACACATATGTAATTGAAGTATATGAAACTAAAATCATCATCGTTTGTCCCATATCCTACCTACTCGAATTACAAATTGTCAATATGCGCGCAAGACTACGACATGTCGACATGGTGGCACCTTCATAGTAACCAACTATGAACCGAAATGTGCCTCCATAGTAACCAACTATGAACCGAAATTTTTATTTATAGCACAGTTTAAAAAAAAATAAATAAAAAAACCAATGTTTTTGGAAATTTTGAAATTTACTATGGCCGCACCGGTGTTGTGTGGACCCATTTCAGAGAGACCGCATAATGTTGGAGCGGACCCAGGGCCGCATAATGCCGGAGCGGTACCCCATCTTTTAAAAAAAAAATTGAAATCTGTTATTTGTTTTTTTGTTATAGAAATGTTTTTATGTTGTTTAAATTGATATATTTTTTGTCGTATCGTATTTTAGAAATGTCGTTCGTTTGAAATATTTTAGATATGTCGTTCGTTTGAAAAAAAAATTGTGTACGACAAGATAATGATATAATGAACAAAATAAATAAATAACAACAAAACAAATAAAATAAATAACAAAGCAACGAAATAAATAAGTGACAGTATCTAACAAATAAGTATCTGACAAAACATCTAACAATACTACAAATCAAAGCCTACGGATCAGGACTAAATACCGTCCTCGCCTTCTTCTTCCTGAACCCTCGACCCCACATGGAGAGTGGCGTCTCGTCAGTCTCTGTTGAGTCTGTAGAGTCCTCCGCCTGGACATCCAAAGACTGAACCGGCTCGTCATGAACCTCCTCAATCTCGGATGTCTGCTGGACTCCAAGACCAAAAACCGTAGTCTGTCCAGACTCAGGCTGCGTGAATAAATACGCCTGTCTGGCAATAGGGTCATCATGGAGCGAAGGGTACGATGCCTGCTGTGAGGACTGTCCAGGGAACTGCGGGACGGGCTCTGTCTGAACATACCCTGGCTGATAGGCAGGAGGTGTCGTCTGAGTCGGACTGTAACCCGGAGAATACAGAAAATGAAACCAGCGGACCCCTTATATAGCTTCCCAGGGTCCGCTCCGGCATTGTACGGTCTCTATTACATGGGTCCGCACAACACCGGTGCGGCCATGGTACATTTCGAAATTTCCAAAAACAGTGGTTTTTTAGTTTATTTTTTTTAAGCTGTGCTATAAATAATTTTTTTATATTTTTCTGAAATTTCTTACAATATTTTTAGATAGATATAATATGAGCTCGGCTAATGTAATATGCATATTAAAACTCCTCTTTTAATGCGCGCTCATATTTTTATTTTTCAAAGTTCAAACAATTAATTCAAACCATTCAACATGATCTTAATATTAAATATTTTTAAAGACCAAATTTTACATTTTTTTTTTAGAATCATTTTTATTATTTATTGAGATGGGTACCAAATTATTGTTTTCAGAAAAATTCTAAACCATTGAAATATAACGATTTAAAAAAATTCTAACAAAATAGTAAACAAATTCCAAAAATATAAAATTTGGTCTCCAAGCGCATTTTAATATGGAGATCATGTTGAACAGTATAGATCGATTGTTTGGCTTTGAAAAATGAGATATAAGTGCGTATTAAAATTTTGAACCATCCTAAAACAATAATTATGTACCTATCTATAAAAAACAAAAAATATGTAATAAGAAAATAAAGTTGTAGAATTGACTGCAGTCAATTCCTGCTTCATTTAATATCCATCTCTTACATGTTCCTTTTCTTCTGGTAGCTTCCTTTTCTATGGATATTAAAGCATCTTATTTTTATATATATTAATTCTTTATTAAAAAAAAAAACAAGTAACTGACATTCCATTCCAGTTGGTACCAGTCCGGTATGGTAGTCCTGTTTCATCCTCCTCTGGCCTATAAATAACCCTCCATAGTCCATACCCAAGTCTTGAACCATGCATCTCAAGCTCCATTAATTTATATTTCTGAAGAGATGAAGATGATGGCATATATTTTCTCTCTTCGTTTCTCCTTTGCTGACCTTATTTTCCTTCTCATGCTACTAATTACTACCTCACTCATACATCCTGCTGCTGCTGCTGCTGCATCTCTCAATCGTAAGCTCATGAACACCACCATACTTTCTTACTCCTCTGACTGGGATACTGCCGGAGCGACTTGGTATGGCAGTGCAAACGGCGCCGGAACTGACGGTATATATATTATATAACACAACTCTCATTCTTTTTTCTAAGCAGAAGAACTGAATTTCAAAATTAAATGGGAAGTCAGGTTTATTATCAAATGTAAAGAAAAACACATTAATTCATGAAAAATTAAGTACCCTTTTTTTTCCTTGGAATTCTTAAATATATTCATCATGAAATTATTAAGGTGGTGCATGCGGCTACCAAAATGCGGTGGATCAGCCGCCCTTTTCATCAATGATCGCAGCTGGGAGCCCTTCCATCTTCAATTCTGGCAAGGGATGCGGGGCAGGTTACCAGGTACCGTAAATTAAACCATTGAATAGAATTAGTTACAAGTACTTCATAATTTTTTTTAAAAATAGCATACAAGTACTCGTGCGTACTAATGTTATTCTAAATTTCTAATGTTATATTAGATTAAGTGTACTGGTAATTCTGCATGCTCCGGTGACCCGGTGACTGTTGCAATCACTGACTTGTGCCCCGGTGGACCATGCCTTGCCGAACCTATCCATTTTGACTTGAGTGGGACTGCTTTCGGGGCACTGGCTAAACCTGGACAAGCAGATCGATCAACTCCGTGGTGCCGGAATTCTCCAAGTCGAATATGCACGGTAAGGCATTTCGAGACTTGACTGCGGCAGTATGGAAACTTGACTGCGGCCCACATTGCAAGCTCCATTTTCTATCAAGCTCGCATCCGACTCTGGCAAAACGATCATTGCAAACAACGTGATACCAGCAGGGTGGCAACCCGGTGCAATGTACCGTTCGGTGGTGAACTATTAAAAGTGCAACAGATCAAGGCCTGTTTGTTTATGAGTACAAGATCCTTTGATGCATGGTAGTGGAAATTAATTAAGTGTGCTTGGATATTTTAGGAGGGGTAATAAGTAATAACAAATAAAAGTGACATGGCATGCCATTATGCCAAGAGGAGGAAGTTTAGTTGGTTCTCTCCTCTGGGCTCTAGCTGCAGTTCATTTAATGCCTCTTAATTCGGTTCGGTGTGTATTCTTTACTTCTTTTGTTTTTTTAATCTGCAAACAAATTCTGCGTATTTTAAGGAGAGCACAGACACGCATAAAGAAAATATAATAAAAAATAGGAAAAACACTAAAATTAAAAGATATATATCTAGGGAATATGAACAGTATGAAAAAAAAGTCTAAAGCAGAGTATAAATTAATAGTTTAATTATACGTGTTGGCTAACTATCTTAATTACTACAGAGTGTAGAATTAATACTAAGTAAGAATTACAAGCTGGTGGATATATAATGTTAGTTTTATTTAATCATGTGACCTATGTAATTATTGGGCACCAATTTTATTTACATAAATTAATGAAAAGGTATGAGTAATTTTTGATGAAAAAATTCAGATTAGAGCATCTACATCTCTGAAACTATCAGAGTTTCTAATCTGATGTGGCAGTTTCTAGACCAGTTTCAGGGATGTAGACCAGTTTCTTATTTAGCAACTGTGCTCAATAATTTCTTAATAAGAAATCGTTTATAAACTGTGAGTTGGCAAAATGATTGGCTGATGTTCGCTGAAATTTTTATTTTATTTTATTTTATTGCTGATGTGGCATTTTAGAAACTCTAAAATTAGTTTCAGGGATGTGAACCCTTAGAAACTCCATAGCCTATAATTTCTAAAAATTAGTTAATAGTTACTTAGAAACTCTAAGAGTTTTAGGGATGTAGACGCTCTTACTATTTATAAAATATATTGGTCCCAAAAGTTGCCTGAGAGTTATTAAATATATTTTTATTTTGGACGCATCCCATCCTAAAAATTTCGTCCTTAAGAAAATAAATAGAGAAGTAAAATAAAACCGCCTAAGGTCTCCATCATCACGTATGAGGAAAACTATTTATATTCAGCATTTATGCTTCCGCTTAACGATGTCATCACTCCAAAACTGTAAGATTTAAATTACATTTTCTATTTTATTTTGAATTGACGGATTCTAAATTGTTTATGTTCTAATTGCAAAACACGTTACGATTTTATTTTTTCTATCATTTGAAAGTTGAAACCCAAATATTAGTAGTACGTTCCATTAAAGGCTTGTTTACCTTTGAATAAGTTCAAATCTTTTATTTCATTAATTAAAACATCACGCATATTTATTTTTTTAGGTAATGATAAAATTCCATTCAGTGTGCTAACAAAAATCCAATTTTCTGGCTCAAGAAAGCCCAATAGCAAGGCCCACATATGGCCCTTTTCCTCTTCCTTAATAGAGCCCCAAGTTCAATGGGAATTTTTTATCTATAGAAATTATAAAATTCACATGTACGGAAATAGAAAGAGTACCTCGTTTGCAACAAATATAGAAAGATCTGACTCAATGACTCCAATCCAAGTTTATGGATCGGTCTCAATGGTCCAGATCCGTAAATATATATATTTATTTTTTAAAACGGTTGAAAAGGAGAAATGCAAATGCCACATTTGATCATATCACAAGTGGATCTTCATCATTGAGGCCGATCCATACATTATATTTTTAATTTGGTACAAACGAAGAATTGGGAGCTGCCACATTTAATCAATTTAGAAATGGATCTTCCTCATTGAGGCCGATCCATCCAGTATGTTTTTATTTCACCAGTTGGGTACAAACCTTCTCATCTCTCCGTAATTTTTGAAGCAGCAACAGCTCTGTCAATAGAGTGACTTCATGGTAAAACAAGGTATTACTGGAGTAGTAGTCGGTATTTGTGTCAGAAAGAAGGGTAAATAGTACTAGCTCTGTCAATAGAAAGTTTCCTTCAATAAACTCATTTTTTTACTTCTAATTTCTACTCAAATTAAAAGTCGGATTAAAGTCAAATAATATCATACCTTTCCAAAAAAACAGATCTGGTACTCTACAAGCTTCTCCTCTCAGATTGAAGCTTATTCCAACAAAAATTATCGAATTTGATTAAGAAACGGTGGAGTTTTTTTTTATTTTAGTGATGAACTATGAAACTTGAGAAAGAAAATTGGAAGAGGTTTGGGGGTGAAGAATCGCAGAGAAAGAAAGAAAGAGATGGCAGGATTCTCTGTGGACTGCCTTTTGGATCGGACTCATTGAGTCCAATCCAATACTCAAGTTGATCTTCTGCGGCAGCCGTTATCGCTGTTTCTGTGGATTTTAAAAAATATCTAACTTGGATCGGAGCCAATGAGACCAATCCAATTCTAATCTGATTTTCTGTGGCATCCATATTCTAGAAATTCTGATCAACGTCTCATTTTTCTTTAATATATATATATTTATGGATCTGGACCATTGAGACCGATCCATAAACTTGGATCGGAGTCATTGAGTCAGATCTTTCTATATTTGTTGCAAACGAGGTACTCTTTCTATTTCCGTACATGTGAATTTTATAATTTCTATAGATAAAAAAATTCCAGTTCAATGGAATAATAAAAGAAGGTTCGAGACATGACATCGCTCGTGTATGTTTCCTTTAATTAATTTACTCGAACAATAAGAAATAAGAAGAGGTTTCAAATGCTCATTATTTTTAGGCCTCATTCATATCCTACATTTTTTTTTTCTGATTTTAAAGTCGAAACAAATTATCTGAACTGCTCAATATTATATTCACATTGAATATGGTTGGAGTCTAAATTTTATATTTTTTAGAAATTTATTACTATATTTTAAGATAAGTACAAAATTATAGTTTTTCAAAAAAAATTGGACAATCTAAAAATAATAATTTTGTACCTATTTTAAAAAATAATAATTTTTTTCCAAAAGATATAAAATTTGATCTCCAAACACATTTTAATGTGGATATCATGTTGAGCGGTTTAAATTGTTAGATTGAATTTTAACATCAGAGATAAAAATATAAAATATAATTGGAACATAAAAGTAATGAGAAATTTGAACCCTCCTCAGGAAATAATTAATATAGTTGACTGCCTTCGAAAAAGATGCATTTGTACTTTCAATTTTTAAAATTTTCAGGGCACATTAAGTTATCAGTCGGCTAATATAGTAATATAATATCCTTTTGACAGGAGCAATATATATATATATGAGGAGGGTTCAAATGCCTCCATTTTTCATGCCTCCACCATGTCTTCATTTTTAAAAACTTTAATAACTCAAAATTTAAAACTAAAAAGTCAAAATAAAACCGTTGGATATGATCTACATCATTTTATCTATGCACGTGTAAAAAATTATGACATTTCAATTTTGTTTTGGTTGTCATCAAGAGCTCGTAAAAAACGTACTAATGTGGATAATTTCTAGACGTTGATTTTTCAACTTATTGATTCACATAAAAACAAAATCAAAATGTGATAATTTTTTGTGAGCACATAGATAAAATGATGTAGATCATATCCAACGGATTTATTTTGACTTTTAAGTTTTAAATTTTGAGTTATTAAAGTTTTTAAAAATGGAGGCATGGTGGAGGCACAAAAAATGGAGGCATTTGAACCCTCCTCTATATATATATATATAGAGTATGGCTAATGTGCTTCGGGTAGAACTTCGGCCTCGTGCTTCCGGGGGCATATCTTAGTGTTTGATGTTCAAACAACAAATTCAAACCGTTAGATGCTCAATCTATATTAAAATGTGCTTGGAGACCAAATTTTACATTTTTTGGAATTTTTTTACTATTTATTAAGCCACTTTGAAAATTCCAGATCCGGGTGAACAGTAAAAACAGTCTAGACCATATGATCTGGAATTTTCAAAGTGGCTTAATAAATAGTAAAAAAATTCCAAAAAATGTAAAATTTGGTCTCCAAGCACATTTTAATATAGATTGAACATCAAACACTAAGATATGCCCCTGGAAGCACGAGGCCGAAGTTCTACCCGAAGCACATTAGTCATACTCTATATATATATATATATATAGAGAGAGAGAGAGAGAGAGATGAGCTATGCTACTCCATGGAGTAAAACGCGTTTGTACTTCACGCCGTATTTTTATTTTGAAAGTCCAAACGACCGATCCGAACCGCTCAACATGATCTCCATATTGAAATGTGCTTGGAGACCAAATTTTACATTTTTTAGAATTTTTTTACTATTTATTAAGCCACTTTGAAAATCTGAAAATCCGGGTGAACAGTAAAAAACAGTAAAAATTTCTGGACTGCCGGATCAGTGATTTTCAAAGTGGCTTAATAAATAGTAAAAAAATTCTAAAAAATGTAAAATTTGGTCTCCAAGCACATTTCAATATGGAGATCATGTTGAGCGGTTCCGATCGGTCGTTTGGATTTTCAAAATAAAAATATAGCGGCGTGGAGCACCAACGCGTTTTACTCCATGGAGTAGCATAGCTCATCTCTATATATATATATATAGGATTTTGCTAATATGCTACGCGTAGCATAGAGCCCCTCCGTGCTATGGCTCAATTTTTGAGTTTTCAAAATCCTAACGGTCGATCCGAACTGTTCAACATGATCTCCATATGAATATGTACTTGCAAACCAAATTTTACATTTTTTAGAATTTTTTTACTATTTATTAAGCCACTTTGAAAATCGCTGATCCAATGGTCCAGAAAAGTTTACTGTTGTGTACAAATTAGTGTTTTTTCAAAGTGGCTTAATAAATAGTAAAAAAATTCTAAAAAAATGTAAAATTTGGTTTGCAAGTACATATTCATATGGAGATCATGTTGAACGGTTCGGATCGACCGTTAGGATTTTGAAAACTCAAAAATTGAGCCGTAGCATGGAGGCCTCTATGCTACGCGTAGCACCGTAGCACTGTCCTATATAGATATATATATAGATATATAGAGATGGGCTATTGTGCTTTGCAAAGTAAAACTCCCTCTTTACTTCGGGCCATATTTTCATTTTTGAAAATCCAAACAACCGATCCGAACCGTTCAACATGTTCTAAATATTGAAATGTGCTTGCAGACTAAATTTTACATTTTTTGAAATTTTTTTACTATTTATTAAGCCACTTTGAAAATTGCTGATCCACTGTGAACAGTAAAATTTTCTGGACCACCGGATCAGTGATTTTCAAAGTGGCTTAATAAATAGTAAAAAAATTCCAAAAAATATAAAATTTAGTCTGCAAGTACATTTCAATATTTAGAACATGTTGAACGGTTTGGATCGGTTGTTTGGATTTTCAAAAATGAAAATATGGCCCGAAGTAAAGAGGGGGTTTTACTTTGCAAAGCACAATAGCTCATCTATATATATATATATAGGGTCCGGCTAATTTGCTGCTGGCAGCATTTCGGCCAGGTGCTGCCGGCAGCAAATCTGCCATTCTGGTGTTCAAACAACCGATCCGAACCGTTCAACATGTTCTAAATATTGAAATGTGCTTGGAGACTGATCAGAGTCAAAATAATGATGATTTACGTAGGGTTTTGGCTTAGGTTTTACATACTTTCTCACATTTATGTTTAATTAATTAGAGAAAAAGGCTACTGTCACCCTTCTTTATGTTTTTATTGTAGAAAATAGGTTTTGGGACTATTTTACACCAAATGGAGCAAGAATCGGGTCAATCGGATCAGCGACGCTCATCGACTAAGTCCCTGTTACGGCCAGTATTGACCAATACGGACCAGGCCTAGCACAGACCAGAAGATAGCGCTGGAAGCACTAAACCCTAACTGCCAAGGTCCTAATACGGACCGTATCACCTGATACGGCCCGTATCCGAAGGCATCTCTTGGGGAATAACTGCCGACAGTTGTTTCCAGATCAGTTTCTTAGCCCATACTCAACCTCTACACGTCCCTACACTCCTATATAAGGCCCCTGGGCAGAAGGAATAATCATCTTTGTAATTAGGGTTAGATTTGATTAAAGTGAGAAGAGAGGAGTGCTTGTAACCATGCCGTTCCGCGGCTAAGTTCATTTTCTTAGGGCTAGGCAGTAAACCTTGTTACTCTTGATGTTTTGATATATATATTTCTGTTGATTATGATTTCTTGTTGTTGTGCTAAAATGCTTTTGTGATTTATTATCTCTTCATCTAATTTCAATGATCTAGTTTGAGTCCGTTAGGGTAGTGACAGTATTTTAATGGTAAGAGAAACTATTTGTATGAATTAGCCTCGTTGAGATCTATTAGGTTTATGTGAAGAAAACCTTAGCGGGGAAACCATAAACCAGACCAACAAAACGCGTACCAAATTCCATCACATGCGTAAAGAAATTCGCAGTGATATATGTAGTAATTTGGGGTATTTGAGAGATCAGACATTTGCGTAAGGTAAATCGCAGTGTCCTATGTAGAATCTCGGTGAAAGATCTGTCATTCTTGCGTAACATAAATCGCAGTGACCTATGTGGTGTCTTTCATTAAAACAACAACAGGAAATCAGACGCAACAGGAATATATTGTCAAGGCGGATTGAGTGGCAATGGTGTGCCGAAACCCTAGGAATCCTCATCTCTATCTCTATTTTAATTACTTTTAATTGCTTCCTAATTTACATTGATCAAAACAACATCTCTCAATTTACAGATTTCGTCTAGCCTTTTGAAAGATTGTGATTCGATCGTTCAAAGCATTGAACCAATATTCCCTGTGGATCGACCTCGTATATACTACTCGATAGGATTGTGCGCTTGCAGTCCGAACCGATAGCATTTCCGAGTTTATAAATATTAAAAGAAAAATTGCTCTCTTTTGAGTGATCAGAGACCAAATTTTACATTTTTTGGAATTTTTTTACTATTTATTAAGCCACTTTGAAAATTGCTGATCATATGGTCCAGAATTTTGTTGCACTGTTTTTACTGTTCACCCGAATCAGCAATTTTCAAAGTGGCTTAATAAATAGTAAAAAAATTCCAAAAAATGTAAAATTTGGTCTCCAAGTAGATTTTAATATAGATTGAACATTTATATAAAAAAATTTGTTGTTTGAACACCAGAATGGCAGATTTGCTGCCGGCAGCACCTGGCCGAAATGCTGCCAGCAGCAAATTAGCCGGACCCTATATATATATATATATATATCTAGAGATGGGCTATTGTGTTTTGCAAAGTAAAACCCCCTCTTTACTTCGGGCCATATTTTCATTTGAAAATCCAAACAACCGATCTGAATCGTTCAACATGTTCTAAATATTGAAATGTGCTTGGAGACTAAATTTTACATTTTTTGGAATTTTTTTTACTATTTATTAAGCCACTTTGAAAATCGCTGATCCACTGTGAACAGTAAAAAACAGTAAAATTTTCTGGACCACCGGATCAGCGATTTTCAAAGTGGCTTAATAAATAGTAAAAAAGTTCCAAAAAATGTAAAATTTAGTCTCCAAGCACATTTCAATATTTAGAACATGTTGAACGGTTCGGATCGGTTGTTTGAATTTTCAAAAATGAAAATATGACCCGAAGTAAAGAGGGGGTTTTACTTTGCAAAGCACAATAACCCATCTATATATATATATATATATATATATATATATGAGGAGGGATCCACTTACAACAAAGTTACAACATTCATTTTTTTCATTTTCAAAGTCCAAATCGTCGATCCAAACCGTTCAACATGATTATCTAAATAAAATGTACTTGCAGATCAAATTTTATATTTTTTTGAATTTTTTTACTATTTATTAAGATGGGTACAAAATTCAATGGTCTAAGTATGGCTATTTTTTGTAAAATACTTAATAAATAGTAAAAAAATTCAAAAAAATGTAAAATTTGATCTGCAAGCACATTTTATTGTGGAGATCATGTTGAACGGTTTGGATCGACGATTTGGACTTTGAAAATGAAAAAAATGAATGTTGTAACTTTGTTGTAACTCAAATTTGTTGTAAGTTGATCCCTCCTCTATATATATATATATATATATATATATATATATGAGGAGGGATCGGATGACACCTCTTTTTGGTGACATCTCTTTTACCACATCCATTTTTTTCATTTTCAAAGTCTAAATCGTCGATCCAAACCGTTCAACATGATTATCTAAATAAAATGTACTTGCAGATCAAATTTTACATTTTTTTGAATTTTTTTACTATTTATTAAGATGGGTACAAAATTCAATGGTCTAAGTATGGCTGTTTTTTTGTAAAATGCTTAATAAATAGTAAAAAAATTAAAAAAAAATGTAAAATTTGATCTGCAAGTACATTTTATTGTGGAGATCATGTTGAACGGTTTGGATCGACGATTTGGACTTTAAAAATGAAAAAAATGAATGTGGTAACAAGAGATGTCACCAAAAAGAGGTGTCATCCGATCCCTCCTCTATATATATATATATAAATGTTTGTTTGGAGCTGTGGTGTAATTAATTGGTTTTCCAATTTTCAAAGTCTAAATGGTCGATTGAAATTTATTAGATGTGATTTATATATAAAAATGTGTTTGAAAACCAAATTTTACTATTTATTAAGCCAGTTTTAAAATCGCTGATTTAATAAACAGCGAAAAAATTCTAGATCATTGAAAACAACGATTTTAAAACTGACTTAATAAATAGTAAAAAATATTGCAAAAAAATGTAAAATTTGGTCTCCAATCACATTTTAATATAATTAAATGTTGAACGGTTTGGATCAACTGTTTGGATTTTGAAAATGTAAAAAATGAAACATTTATTCCACGACCTAGAAACAAACGTTTTAATATTAACCAATCTCTCTCTATATATAGCTCTTTAGTTAATACGATATATATATAGAGAGAGAGATTGACTAAGATCAAAGTGGTATGACCAAGGTCTTAGTATTACTAATTAGTTTTTGTGATTTTCAAAGTTCAAATAGTCGATCTGAAGTGCTCATCGTGTTCTCCATATTAAAATATACTTGTAGACAAAATTTTACATTTTTTGGATTTTTCTACTATTTTTTATGAATTTTTTAAAATCACTGTTTTTCAGATTTTATTTATTTATTTTTTATTATGAAAAACAGTGATTTTCAAAAATCCATAAAAAATAGTAAAAATTTCAAAAAAAATGTAAAATTTGATCTTGAAGCACATTTTAATATGGAGAACACGTTGAGCACTTCCGATCGACTATTTGAACTTAAAATTGCAAAAACTAATTGGTAGCTAGCACCAAGGCCTTAGTTATACCACTCTGATCTTAGCCAACTTATATATATATATATGTGTGTGTATACGATAAAATTCTCCATCCATCAATATCCCGGAAAAAAAAAAAGAAATTACGTGGCCGGCACTAGACAAAACAAGTATAATTAGTGACACGTACATGTCAACTGTTTAATTAATTATCATATTATTTAGCTTAAAATATTTTTTTGTTAAGGTAGAATAATATATATCTCTCACTTCTTTCAAAAATATCCTCTTCTCACGTTTGCCATTTTTAAATGAACAACTGTTTCTTAAAACTAAGTCGGACGCAGGCTTTTTTCTTGCGAAAACAATAAAAAAACATTAATTCGGAGTTGGAGGCACTTTAATTATTTTATTCCCTATGATAGCTGGAGACTAATTTTATTGTAAGAAAATATGATATATACCTCAACAATTCGAACGTTTACACAAATGTTGATAATGCTCATTAATTTAAATAAAAGATGTTGGAAAACAAGTAGAGTATATATTTTTGTGTATAAATGTTGATGTAATTAAGTATATGCTATTTTTGGATACTATGGGTTGGATCAAATTCAAAACTGATACTTTTGGGGATTTACTTCTAGTTCGATTCTAAGACTGATGTTTTATTTTTGGACCTTAATTATGGACTTTCGGAATAAAATTAAATTAACCAGTGAAACAACTGTTTATTTTATTTTATTTTCAAAAAAGTAAACATTACAAAAATTATACTTATGTTTTGCCAATTTTGGGTTTCTAATTAAATTGAACTTTAGTTTATAAAGATTGTTCTAGTTGGTAACCTATTTTATTAATACTAGATTCTTTCTTCAAATCATTTGGAGAGTTAGTTTAAATATAGAGTCATAATTTTTTAGGTATGCTTAGTTATGCCAACCTAATTAATCTGTATTTGGTAAAATAACTAAGGCCTAAACACTCTTATTCCATGATTTATGTCTCAGTGCAAAATTTGAACCGACGAATAATTAGCATTAATTCACGCTGCTGATAAAAGATTATGAATTTAGCTTGTTATATATCTCTATTCTTATATTAAGTACATAGATGTTCTGATCTGCCAATGTTTGTGATTAAAAAGATGAAATTTCAAATTGAATATCTCCCCAATCAAATTGATTCTATGCATATTTTTTATTTTTTTAAGTGTAGAAGTCTAAATTTATTTAAATACGTACTCGCCACAGGTTAGGGCTACTCACAAGCCGAGTTAGCTCGAGTTTAGGGTAACTCGAATTCAACTCGAAAAATAGCAAGTCGAGTTGAGAAGTCTGAACCGAGCTGGCTCGCTGACTCGAACTCAACTCACGAGTAACTCGAGCTGACTTGTGACTCGTGAATCAACTTGTAATCAGTGATCCTAATTACCTACTAGCAGTCTAGCACTTTGAATTTTAAGGTGTTAAATTGTTGTTATGTAATAACTTATTTCCAAAAAGGTTCATTTGTTCAAAAAACAGCAGTCCTAGCAGAAATTCTTGTAAATATTCACGCATGTCATAGTTATTTCTGTTTACTGGTAAGAAAGGGCATCCATTGAAACGCTGCTATTTGGGTCAAGTTGGTGTATGGGACACTGCGAATAATTTGCGAATAAAACGCGAAAAAACATATTTTACGAATTATTCGCGAATAAAATATTTTTTACGAATTAATTGCGAAAAAAACATGAAAAAAATGCGAAACTTCTTTTTTTGGATTTTTTTTTGCTCCCTTTTACGTGGGACCGAATCATTTCCTAATGATACCCGAATTATTTTTGAATGACAAATTTTTGACTCCGCCGAACCGAAACCCGAATAATTCATTTGTCACTGTGATTGCAACAAACGGGTTTGATAGTAGTTTAAGCTAATTTGTGCTTGCACTCAGAAATTTTGGGTGATTGGTGAAATTTCTTTGGATATCACTGATTTTTCTTCCTATAATTGCGGAGTTCTATGCGTGTTAAATATTTGAAGGATTTGTATATAGTACCAACATGTTCTTGAAATTTTATCCTTAATCATCAATATTAGCATAGAAATCTTAATTATATATCAAATTCTCATCCATTATATTAGCATAGAAATCTTAATTGTATATCAAATTGTCATCCATTATATGACTCATTTTTGTTATGTAAAACTTTTGATGGTGATGAAAACCGGGCCACTGTGGCCTTTCTTTCAAAAACAAAAATGATAACTATTTGAAAAATAGTTAAAAAAAAATAACATCTGACCATTTAATTATTTAAAAAATAATATGATGGAAAGTTTGTATTAACGGAAATGGTTGGACGTAAAAAACTTGGAGCCATCGAATTAATTAACTGTAAAATATATTGATTGTATTCTAGGATAATCTTAGAGCTAGGCCATCCACCAGTTAGACAATATATTTGCATTAAATATATGGTTGAAAAGATACAAGTATTATATTGTATCCAATAGGACCTTAATTTTAAACAAAACAATACATATATCACCTAAGCTGCCTTCATGTTGGCGCCATTGCAAGGACAACTCTGCACGTCCATGCGAAAACCCTAATCTGCCTGGCACAACTCTCATGACCGTTTCTTACATGCACTCTAAAGTTGTATAAATAACCACTCAATAAACTTTCAAATCAAGCCAAAGCAAATTAACAGTACCAGTATTAAGTATTAACTAACAATGGTTTCTGCTCTTCGTAAGGTCTTCACTTCTCCAAAGCATTTTGTTGTTTCTTTGTCGCTGCTGTCGCTTCTCACTCCATGTTTTTGCATTCGTGCAAACCGTAGGCTCGATGACAATGACCCTAGCACTGTTACTAGTTGGACACCTGCCACCGCAACGTGGTATGGAAACCCTTATGGCCATGGAACTGATGGTATTGTTTTCCTCTCTGTGCTCTCTCTCATCTATTAATTTATGTCTCTTTCTAATTGATATTAATAGTATAATTAATGTCGAAAACTTTTCATGTAGGTGGTGGTTGCGGGTATCAAGATGCAGTGGGTAAAGCCCCGTTCAATTCCATCGTTACTGCTGGCGGCCCATCTATTTACAAAAACGGCCGGGGATGCGGTGCTTGCTACCAGGTAAAACCCTAGTTATATATGCCGAGCACATTAATTTGTGTTGGTTTATGTATGTTTTTTTAATTTATTTCGAATGTTATGTTTCCCGTGCCTCTAATTAGATATATGGTTCATAATATATATCATTTGGATTGATTGATGTAATGTTCCAAAAGAATCAATTTAAAGAATCTTTCTAATACCAAACCCAAAGTAATAATTAAATAGTAGGTTAATTAATTAAGTGATAAGTTATTTAAATTGTCTTTCAAGAATATTTGAGTCAAATTTCGGTGTAATAATATGGTAAAAAGTTATGTGTCTTCTTTCATTACTCAAAACAAGTCTAAAACATTCCAAACATTAATGGCATGCACAATATTCTCATCCATGCATATCATAATATTTGAAAAATAAAGAAAAGTTTCCAATTTCATCGTTCATTTTCTTATTTCAATGATAATGCAGCTGAGATGCACCACAAATGCTTTATGTTCTGGAAATCCTGTGACTGTTGTAATTACTGACGAGTGCCCTGGGTGCTACGACGATACAGCCTTTTTTGATATGAGCGGGACAGCATTTGGTGCATTGTCAGGATCCTTCAATACTGATCACTTCCGCAATCTCGGCAGAGTCAAGGTTGAATATAGAAGGTAAAAACAATTAATTTACTTCAAAATAAGATAATACCTATAAATGGATCGATGGATATCTGTTAAATATACGATCGATATATATCTACATGACAGTTGAGTACCATTGGTATCTGTTAAATATGGACGTCATCATTAGGCCATTTGATTCTTAAAATCAATGTCTTAATTTCGATTCAGTAGGAGCCTTAATATAATATGTATATATATAAAAACTTGAAGAGGCAAAAAGTGATGGTATTGGTATATATATGAAAATTACTTTTAGTTCCTTAATTTGCCCTCAATCCAAGGCCTTAATTCATACATCCTGTCAATATCATATTAAATTCACCTATTTCCTTTGCATTTTTTTTTCTACGGCGCGCACAGGGTTCCATGCGATTACAAAGATGTAAAAATAACCTTCCTTGTAGATTCTGGCTCGAACCCGTACTACTTAGCAGTATTAATTAAGTATGTAGCAGGCGATGGAGACATGACAAAAGTTGAAGTGATGCCACGCCCAGGTTCTGGTTGGGCTGCCATGGAGCCCTCCTGGGGTGCAGTCTATAAGTATCAAGGCGACTCATCGATGGCCGGCCCTTTTTCATTTAGGATCACTACGGGCTCCGGGAAAGTCCTAGTTGTGGAGAACGCGATCCCTCAAGGGTGGGGACCAGGCCAGACTTATGAATCTGCGGTGAACTACGCGAGCTAATTAATTGAAATTAAGCATGTTTTAAAATTTGAAGAGGTCCTTCAGTGGGTATATATATATGAAGGAGTTGTTTGCAGAGTGCAATTTTTCCTCTCTTTAAAAGGGTTCTGTTTAGCATGTTCTTTATTTTATTTTTTTCCCTTTACCGTTGTGGCCGTATATATGCAATTTTTGGTGTGATTATGGCTTGAAAAATCGATCGAGAGATTAATTTGAATAGCAGTGTGGAAACAAGAGAGGAGGTATGTGCGTCTCCCCTCCGCACAAGTCTATTTTTCTTTATTCCATGTGTTTATCTTTATCTATATAAGTTTCTCTTTTTTCATTTAATTTTTCTTCAGCTTAATTTAATTTCAACGGAATTGGCCTATGGTCATGAAAATTATAGAACAAATGAACAAAAATATGTAGAGATGACAATCAGATACACTCAGTTAATATAAACAACACGTACCTAACTAATTATCTATTTTGTGCAGAATGTGAACAAATATTAATTTCTCCTTTGTGCAAACACATTAATTAATTGCTTCTTGGCACAGAGCTGCACACACAAACTTTAAATTATGAAACAGATACATACACGACAGCCAACAGACAGACAAATCAATTTAAATTTAAAAAAGGCAATCAAGTAGACGCCAGAAAATAAATCATCTTAATTAATTAGCAGCTAGCTAATCCCTGTCCCTCTGACAATTGCTTTTGCAGCTGTATAATTAATATTAGCTACCGCCTACCGACGAAGGTTTTTAATAATTTTAATGTGTTTTGGGCCAAGAACTAATCATGGGCTAAGCATAACCAATTTATTAATTAATTAATTAGTCAATATGAATCAATACTTTATCTTTAAAATCCAACGGTTGGGATTAAATTTGATACTAGAAGAATCTATAACCAATCTTGTGGCCCCCAACTTCATTTTGAGATTTAAATTCCCGCTAGAATCCGGTGGAAGTGGGATTGCGGTGCGGGGGAGGTTATACTTCTAAATCCATTTACAAAATCTTGTCAGAGGGAGGGAAAATAATTAGTCCAAAATACCGGGTGTGGACTGCAAAAGTTCCACCCTCCGTCAGAACTCTGGCTGAAACATTGCTAGAGAGAAGAGAATTTTGTTGCTCGATCACTGTGAGCTTCAAAAAATAAAAAATAACTTTATTTTCCACGAGTACTCTACTAAAATGTATAGCATCTAAATCGTTAATTTTAAATTATAAAGTTAATTATCTACTTTATGAAAATCTACTCGTTAGTTAAACAAGAAGAAACGAATGTTCTGGACCTTTATATTATAAAGTTCTTTTCCTTGGGCACTGATACATTGCTTTCCATTGTGTCGGAAATTAATCATGAAATGTAGTCTCAACTCGGATTTTTCTTATAAAACGTAAATAAATAAATAAAATCAGAAAACGGATTAATTACTCTCTAAATTATAAAAATCATCAAAACAGAAAATAATTTCCGATTATTCTATGGGGTAACCGAAATTTTTTTTCGGTTACCCCATTGCCACACCATCATAGACTCAACTGCACAATTAAATTTAAGAGAAACTGAAAATTTGAGTTACCACCCATGGCATTTGCAAGTTACCCCCACTTACCCTCCACTTCTACCACTTCTACTTACCCTCACTTCTACCTCTTCTACCTTGTTACCCTTCTCTCTCTTTTTCCTAATTAAATTAATATGTAGTGCAAATTTGCACTACAAATTTAATTTTATGGTTATCTTAATTAATATGTAGTGTAATTTTTGTAGTGCAAATTTAGTTTTTTTAGAGTTTAAATTTACAATGTAAATTAGTAAAATAGTTTAATTAGTTAATTATAATTATAATTATAAAATTTATTGTAAATGTAGTTTAATTATGTTAATATGTAAAATACGGTTCTCATCTATGTGATGCCATTCATATTAGGTACTATTATTTTATATGTATAATTATCGTAGCAATGTGATGAATTTTATGCAGGAATATGAGCATGGACTGAAGCCTAGAACAATAATTATAGCAAAATAACTAATTAAACTATTTTACTAATTTACATTGTAAATTTAAACTCTATCAGGGTCGAACAAAAAAACAATTCAAAAAGTTCACAGTTAAAAAGCAAGGTAACCGAAGGTTAATATAAATTTCAGTTATCGAGAGAGTAAAAATAAAATAAAATAAAGTAGTAACCGAAATAAGATTCGGTTACCCGGAAATTAAAAAAAAAAAATGAGGTGGTAACCGAAAATAAGAAGAGGTTACCACTTTCTTCTTCTTCTTTTTTGTTTACTCTTGGTAATTCTTTTTTTTTTCTTTTGTCTGCTCTTGATAGTAACCGAATCTTATTTTTGGTTACCACCTCATTTTATTTTAAACTCTTGGTAACCGAATCTTATTTGCGGTTACCACGTTCTTTTTTTTGTTTACTTCTCAGTGACCGAAATTTATATTAACCCTCAGTATCTTGTTTTTTTACTGTGACTCTTTTAAATTATTTTTTTTGTTCTACCCAACTAGAGTTTAAATTTACAATGTAAATTAGTAAAATAGTTTAATTAGTTAATTTGTTATAATTATTGTTCTAGATTTCAGTCCAGTGCTCAGATTCCTACATAAAATTAATCTCATTGCTAACATAATTATACATATAAAATTACAGTACCTAATATGAATGGCATCACATAGATGAGAACCGTATTTTACATATTAACATAATTAAACTACATTTACAATAAATTTAATAATTGTAGCAAATTAACTAATTAAACTATTTTACTAATTTACATTGTAAATTTAAATTCTAAAAAAATAAATTTACACTACAAAAATTAAACATACCTTTTTTTTACACTACATATTAATTAAAGTACCCATAAATTTAATTTTTAGTGCAAATTTACACTACATATTAATTTAATTAAGGAAAAGAGAGAAGGATAAATGGGTAGAAGTGATTAGTGAGAGTAAGTAGAAGTGGTAGTAGTGAGGGGTAAGTGGGACAAGTATCCTCTCCATTACTGTAAAAGATTCCCTTCACTTTACGGTTTGAGATTAACTCTCAGCTGCTTTGAGATTCGGGCTAGCGTAGGGGGCAGTATTATTGGAATTTGAGATTCATGCCAAGTTAAAATGAACGGCCAGATCCAATCATTGTAAAAGATTCCCTATTACGGTACCGGGGAGGATGTGAATTCGGGTAAGTGGGGGTAACTTGCAAATGCCACATGGGTGGTAACCAATTTGATTTTTTTTTTAATTTGTGGAATCAATGGTGTGGTCCGGGGTGTAATGATGTGGTAATGGGGTAACCGAAAAAAAAAAATTGGTTATCTCATAGAGTAACCAGAATTGTTTTTTTCGAATATCTAATAGATTTTGTAAATTGAAGAGCAATCAACATGTTTTCTGATTTTCCTTTTCTTTATTTACGTTTTATAAAAAAAAAAAGCCTCCCAAGTCCCAACACAAAATCTGTTCCATCCAATATTTTTTATTGAACAAAAATGCAGAGGTCATACTTCAATGTGGAATTAGTATATCTTGAAATCAAGTGAATATTGTTATGACTTATGATAATTAAGTAAAAAAGTGGGAAATTCGGACTTGAACCAATTCATTATATATTTAATATAAATAAAAGAAATAATAAAAAAATAAAATAAATAAGAATAAGAATTATCCTATTTTGCTATAAAAAAATTGATTGTTTCTTAATAAATTCTTATACCTTATAGGCATATATTGTTCACTATAGAGTATACATTTTATCCAAATCTTTAAAATTTACTATATTCTATTTATATAGAATAAATAGATTCTATAAATCTATTTATAATTGATATATAATATTATATATGTTAACATATATATATTATGGGAACCTTATAGAAAAACCTTTTCTAATGAAAAATGAAAATGGTTAATTCATTAATCGAATTTCTATGCCCTTTTAACTCAGTAGTAGAGTAACGCCATGGTAAGGTGTAAGTCATCAGTTCAAATCTGATAAAGGGCTCTTTTTGCTATTAATTTCGTAAGATTACATCCATATAATAACTTTTCAGCAGTAAACATTGAATGATATTTTTTTTGGTACCGAAAAACAAATAATATTTTTTAAAAAAGGTTTTTTTCCTTAGCACTAATAAGAATTCATAGGAAATTTGAAGAATCCGACAAAGTAACATCTGCCGCAGGGTAAACCACGCTCTCTCCGACTTCTCAGCTGATTCTACTCTAGTCTAGAGAGAGATCCACAATCGACATAGATAATAACCCCAGTTCTCATTCTCTGAAATCATACTAGCCTTTTTCTTCGCCTTTTCGTATGGTAGAAAAGGGTTTTTGAAACCGAAAGTCATCAGTTCCCGAAATTTTTATTTATACCATTTAAAAAAAAAAAATAAACCAAATAACCACGGTTTTCTGACAATTCTAGAACTAGCACGGCCGCAGAATGCCGGAGCGGACCCATATGAGGGAGACCGCAGAATGCCGGAGCGGTCCCTGTGGCCGCTATATGCCGGAGCGGACCCGTTATTTTTTATTTTAAAAATACGAAATTGTAATTTGTTAAGAGTTATTTATTTAATTTCGAATGTTGTTTAAATTGATTTTTGGTCGTATCGTATTCGTTTGGAATATTTTCGATATTTTAGATATGTGGTTTCTTTGAAATTCTTTTGTGTGCTATGAGATAATGAAATCAACAAAATAAATAAATAACAACAAAATCAAACAAACAAGAAACTAATCAACGAAATAAATAAGTATCTGACAAAACATCTACCAATACTACAAATAAGAATCTAACAAAACATCTAACAGTACAACAAATGAAAATCTACGGCTCTGGACTAAACACCGTCCTCGCCTTCTTCTTCCTAAACCCCCGACCCCGCCTGCAGAGTGGCGTCTCATCAGTATCTGCGGAGGATGCAGAGTCGTCTGCCTGGACATCCGTAGACTGAACCGGCTCCTGGCGAACCTCCTCAATCTCGGATGTCTGCTGGACCCCAGGACCAAAAACTGTGGTCTGTCCAGACTCAGCCTGCATGAATAAAAATGCCTGTTTGGCAATGGGGTCATCGTGGAGGGGAGGGTGAGGTACCTGCTGTGAGGACTGGCCAGGGAACTACGGGATGGGCTCTGTCTGAACATATCCTGGCTAATAGGCAGCAGGTGCTATCTGAGTGGGACTGTAACCCGGGGAATACAGTCCATCTTCCTCTGTGCCAAACTCAGTGGAGATATTGAAGCCCAGGTCCTCCTCGTGTCCACCATGTAGTAACTTACAAATTAGATAATGTATTGAATACGAAAAAAATCACAGTTATGTATTTTAATTTAAATTATACCTCGGCAGGCATCCTAGCCTGGGATCCCATGGCCTCATGTGCGGCTCGGCGCATCAACTCGGCACCTCGGTCGAACGCTTGACCGACCGTCTCAGCATCATGGACGGGTGCAAACACGTCCTCATCACCAGTGTAGGGGACATAGACATCGGGCTCGTCAGATATGTCGTCGACCGCATCAACACCGCCCAAGCCAGCGCACCTCAGTAGAGAGTCGAGGCGCGCCCTGTACCCACACTGGCACACCGCGGGTACGTTGTGCTTGAGAATGACCTTCCCGAGCCTCTTCCATCCCCTGGTGACGGCCATCGTAGCCCCTATGACGCAACTCTTGACAAGATATAATGCCTGAAAATTGAAAAAATTATGAAGAAGTTGTACAATTGTAAATATTAATAGTTTTGAATTTGAAACTTCAAATTAAAAATACCGTGGCTGCGAGAGGTGCGCCGGCGGGGATAATACCGTGGATCCGTCCTCTACGATCCCTCGGCTTTGGTACCCGCTCATGCGGGTTGTCGGCGATGTATCCCTCAAGAAATATGGTGTACGCGCCGTGATCCTGGTACCAATCTCTGTAAGGTCTGTACGAATTACAACAAATGTTAGATATTCCAATCAAAAAACTATAGTTGAAGTTTTGAATTAATAAAAAAAATTCTTACACTGGCGCGACATCCATCTGACGGTCGGGCTCGGCCAATGGGGGATCTGCAGCTCCTGCCTCGAACACGTAATCGGCACGGGCAATCCCCCAGTCCTTGCCTGCAGTGGTATCCCTGGGATGATGCAGCCCTCGCCAGACCTCCTCGCTGATCGGTGCCGGGGGCGGAGCAAGCTGGCGCATCCCGAACTGTCTCATGACCCGTCCGGGGTAATGGTGCTCGATGATCTATATATTTTAATACGTTAGACTATTTTTATTAAATTAAGTCGCTCGTGTAAATAACTAGCATAAAGAAATTACGGTACCTGAAAACATATGAGCGGCACCTCTGCACGCCAGAAACGCTCCTGCTGACGACATCGCTCAGGCAATATCTCAAGATATGACCGATGTGCGTCATCCACCGCGACCTGGAAGTATAGATTTAATATCATATATCAATTCGAACTGGAAAAAATTTAAATAAAAATAAAAATAAAAGTAAACTTACATAATCTCTGTAGGGCTCCCAAGTCACAAACTCGGAATCATCTCTGAGATGCTCGATCTCCTGTCTCCAGAATGTGATGCCGAGAGACGAGCCATGCCCTGCACCCACCCAAATCTTGGGATAGCAGTACTTGGCGGCAAATGCAGGGCAGTTGTCCGGCTCAGGCTTGCCCCACTCCGGCACATCTGTCTTGTTGGCCAGGACTGGACGGCCAACAATCAGATGTGCGTAGGACCAGTGCTGTAGTAACATGCACGGTCCAATGAAGGTCTTGTTTTTCTTCAAGAAGGCTGTGTTAAGACCCCTTTACAATTTACAAAGTTAGTGTTACTACACTACGATGTATAATATTTGAAAAAAATTATAAAAATGTGTTTCTTACCTATATAGACATGCCAGCGTGGCACCTCCCCAGTTGAACCTGCCTGCAGTGGACAGGTCGCGTAGAAGCTCGAGGTAGCACAGCCACACCTGATCTCCATGCGAATCCGAAAACAACCGATAGGTGATCATCTCCAAAATGTAAGCGCGCAAGTGTCGGTCAACTACCACCTGTTATAGATTTAAATTAGAACGTTATTTACAAGAAAATAAATCTAATATTATTTAAACTAAATCTTGTACAAGCAAATACCTGATCTGGTCGATCCGGAAAATCCTTGAATCTCACCCGCAGCTTTGCCAAGCTGATGCAGCTGGGTGAGACCACGGTCTTCTCACCTCTCTTCTTCTCTTTCTGGAGCTCCTCGTGCGAGATACCCAATAGCTCCAAGCACAATGCACGAAAGTCTCCGTACTCGACGCCCGTGACCGGCTCCCAGATAATAGTCATACCCCACAGGCAACTGACGTCCTGTAGGGTGACTGTCATCTCAGCATGGGGGAGATGAAAGCTGTGCGTCTCGGGACGCCATCGCTCAACGAGGCCGGAAGATAAACCCTCGTCAGCATTCTCCTCGGCCATCTGGGATAGCTGGTACAATCCCATCGAGCGTAAAACCCCCCCGTACGCCGGCTGGTACCGTAGATGAGTGCGGTTGTGACGAACCGTAACCGCATCCAAACCCTGCATTTAATTAAATAATCAGATCAAGTTCATTCATAAAAAAAATTCGGGATGACAAATTTACTTACCCCAGTGGCAGCCTCTAAAATCTGATGCTCCGCATTCGGGTACCACAAGAAGTCGCTGACCCTGTCGGTGCGACTCCGGATACCCGGAACATCTGCCAATGCTGTCTCGATGTACTGAGACATCTCGTACGGCGTGGCTGTAGGGCCATGCTGTGTACCCCTACTGGAGGATGGTCTATCTCTACTGGATGTCATGCTGTATTGGATAATTTTTGGTCAAATATGAGAGTTTGGTATAAGTCCGGTTTAAATTTTGGTACAATTATATTTTGGTATAATTAAATTTTGGTATAATTAAACCTACTTTAATTTTGGTACAATTCAATTTTGGTACAATTCTAATTAAATTTGGGTACAATTCTAATTCTAAATCCTAAATTAATATCTAATTCTAAATGTTAAATCTAAACCCTAAACCTAAACCTAATTACTACTCTACACTAAAAATTAAAACTAGAGAAGAAGAAGAAAACTTACCCGAGGTCGAAGGGATTGAAACTTCTTAGAAATGAAATGAAAACCGAAACCAGCGGCCTCTTATATAGGCTCCTGTAGGGGTCCACTCCGGCATATAGCGGCCCCAGGGACTGCTCCGGCATTCTGCGGCCGTACTAGTTTTAGAATTGTCAGAAAACCGTGGTTATTTGATTTATTTTTTTTTTTAAATGGTAGAAATAAAAATTTCGGCGTCAGTTCAAATCCAAGGAAGGACCTTTTCCACTAAACTCAAGTTTTATACCTTGTTTTTCAAGCAAACTCTTTTTTTTTTTAGAAGAAATAAGTCATATAATGAATTTGAATTTTTTGCAGTTTTTTAGTTATATTTCAAAAATGGGATAGTCGTTATCATAATGACTAATTATGAGTAATTGAATTTTCTTAGGAGTAATCTGCCCATAGTGACATAACCCTCTTCAAGTTTCATTATTTCAATTTGGTCTTCTCAAAGAAATTGGAATGAATTTTGAAAAATATTCAAATGAATTAATTCATTAAGATTTAAACTAATAAAATAAGAGTTCTTTACGTAATATTATATTGTCGTTTCCAAGATTTAATTCAATGTTCCAGCTGCAATATACTTGATCCACAAATTACATTTTAATTTAGATGGGTTGACTTCACAATATATGCTGCAAACATTGACAAGTTTCAACCGAAATAATTAAACGAACAAATAAGCAAACAATTAGCACTTGGATTTGAATTAACGATTAGAGTTAATTTTTTATAAAAGATGTTTCCCACTAGACAAAAAAATACTAAATGAATAAACAAGCAAATAAACAAATAATCAAACGTGCCCCATGTACTGATACAAATGGGCTAACAGAAAAATAAAGTATAAAACTATACAACTTTCAAAGCATACTGTTCTCTAGTTTATATATATATAACTACAACTGCAAAGACTCAGCTTCCGTATTAATCAAACTAATCCACAAAATACAGAGTTAAAAAATTACCAACATTTAACTGAATTAGAAAAAAAACAACTAAAAACACTAAGACAATTTTCTTTATTCAGAGCTCATCGTTAACATTTGGTGCTGCAATACCTTGGTTCAGTGCTACATTTGAACCTGATTTTATAGCAGCTACAATTTTTCTCTGTAATGTCAATACACCAATTCTCTTTGAGACGACATAGAGCACCACCATTGCAAATATGAGAAACCCTACTACGAGTATAATCCTGCATAAACCAAATAAAAGTATTGAAATGAAAAAGAAATAAAAAATTTCCTTCTAAACATTAAGACTTGAAGAGAAACTTCACCTGTCAATGACATCCTGGCGTTTCATAGAAGAAAGCAAGCCGCGTGTGCGAGACAGCAAGGATCGGTGGCCTTTGTACTCACTCTCAGCCTTTTTCAATACGTTGCCCGATTCGTCTGAGTTTTGCATAGGAAAACATTGTTAATCATGAAAACCTATATCATAGGCAACAAAGCACAACTGGCAGGTTTATAAACATACCAACAGTCATCAAGGTACTGGCACTCCGTTCAACCTCCTGAATTAATCAATGAAAGAACATATAGATAAGATAGAATGGAAAATTGAATTACTTTAATTATGATTTAACGTCAAGATTAAGTACTGAGATAAATTCCATATTGCTATAATACCTGAACCATCATTTGACGGCTACGACGTAGGCTCTCAGTAATACTTTCAGCAGCAGATGTCATGCCAACTTTTGTCCTGCCAATAAAAAAGAGGATAAAATGGAGCAACAAGTCTTAACTACAGGACTTGGTTAGTTTTACATTGTTCTGCATTCAGAAAGATGGTGTGTCAGATCTGGTGCAATGTGGGGATTGTTTGATAACCAATCAAATGCCAACTAAGTAAGACTGTTTATTTAAAAATCGCTTGATGGATGAACAATCAGTTTTAAAAGTGCACCAAATTTGACAAACGGCCTACCTAAATCATAATTAACATAAACACAGTTTTATTTTTTATTTTTATTTTGGCAACCACTGAGCCGTTTGTCATTGTTGTATAATACGATTATTATCAATATAACCTATCCTGCTAGAAAAAAATAGAGAAACAAATAACATACTGTAAATTACGCCTTCGAACAGTAGACTCTTCACCACCTCCCAAAAGAAGCTCTCTCTATACATGATATACAGAAAATTAAAGAATTTTCAAGGACATCTACACTCTTCCTCATCGAGATATGAAACCATTTAAATGACATGTGGATGTTAATACATTAAGTACTGAGGAGTACAGCTCAATTAAAATTGAAACTGTACAAAGACCTTATTACCCAATATTTCTATTAAAACTGACATAATGTCAGCACCAAAGAATTGTTAATGAAAAAACCCAGGAAATTGAAAATAACAGTTAATTACCTCTTCTTGAGCTGCTTTCTTGATATTTGCCTTGGCCTGGAAATTAGCATTTCTCAACCCCATATGCAACCTACAGTCATTCAAAACTCGATATGTTTAACATATATACGTCATCTTGGCCTGCTAGAACTTGATAAATGATATTGAATTGTTGAAATACAATTAAGCAAAGTTGTGTAAATATCAATAGTGCATGTCAGTTCATACTGTCAGCTTGGATTTGTATTTCTCAGTTGGATTGGGCAGCACCAGGGCAAGTTAATTTAGGCAATGGAAAAAAGTAACAATTGATCTTTTCTGGCCAGAATTAATAGAGAGATCATAAAAATCCAATCACCCTTTATTTCAACCGGCTTTCACCAGATCAAACTTTACGAAGAAAAAACAAGTAGCGAAATAAAGCACATACTTCTGGTACTGTTCCTTCCAAATTTCCACCAAAGCTTGCCCAGACTGTACCTCCTCCATGGTCGGCAGCTGTTGCGCCAGCAAACCGAGCCTGAACTGCATCGATCGAAGTGAAGAGAGCCCATCCTGAGCCGCTCCATTCAGTCTAGGCAGTGCATTCGCCTCCTCTGTGCCTTTGCCAGATTTCCCACAGTTTTCAATCGCTCGGATTGTTTCTTGCAATTGAGAAACAGTTTCATCCCACTCTTTCTTCAGATTTTCTACAGCCAGTGAGACCTCATCCATTTGTTGTGTTTATGCACTATTGGAAATAATTAAGAAAATAACTGTCAGTTATTTTCAGAGGAAATTATCACATTAATTGATTCCATAGGTAATCATCATAATTTTAAGACATACCATCCCAAACAAATCCAATTTTAAGACAGCATAAAAAAATTAGCAATTCATCAAAAAGAACAACAAAATTCTCTATTATATTGAGAGAGAGTGTTAAAAATATAGAGGATTAATCTCAGATTTTATATTGCCAGGTCACGGTAGACCAGGTCGTGCTGTTTCGGGTAAGAATTAACATACTGGCAGGATACCATCTATTGGTTGGTGATGGTAGAACAGGATAAGAAATGACAAACATGCCCCTGTAATGAATTTGTTAATTTCTCTATTACAGCTGGTGGTTGGATAGCCTCATTAGCTGTGGCAGGGTACATGGCTCTAACTGTGAGAAAGATAGTCAAGACAGAGATGATCCCAGCTGAACCTATGACAGAACCGTCTCCTTTCTCGGTTGCAGAGCTTTGGGCTTGGACTGCAGTCTTTGTTTCCTCCTTTCCTCCTTTTTTTTCACTAGAACTTCAAAGAGTTTGAAGCACTATGTACCTATTCGTAATACCTATGTACCAGTCTTTAGCTTTTTTATCATTACCAGTCCAAAGTTTAAACATATGTACCAAACTGCATATGTAATTACTTGATTAAAAAAAGATGTGAAGTCGGTATTAAGGGCCAACTACCAATTTAATACATTAAATTGATAATGTATGATTATGGTGCTAAATCAAGTGCTAAACACACTTTGTTAAAACTCTGGTCCTTTTTTAGTTTTAAAAGAAACAAATCAATTAAGCATATATTAGATATAAAATAGGCAAATATTAGATATACCAAAGATAAATACAACATCTAGTGTGAAGGACAAGAATCCATTTCATTGACTTCTTTTACGTACATTGATGCAAACACAAAAAAAAAAAAGCAAGGCAATCGACAAAGCAATTGTCAATCTGAATTCTAGCATCCAAGCACAATAGTTCAGAGGGAAAGATGCAAGTAGAAACTTACCTGTATACAACTCCAATATTAATAGTCACCAATTGAATCTTTTGAACCTGCAATAAAATAAATACAAAACATATGAAATTCATACAAGCCCATAATAATCAGCCTCAAATTCAACAAAAGATAATCTTAATATGTGGTTTAGATTTAGGTTATTTCAAATAAAATTCGAAACAGGTGGTACTTTGTACCAATTTTACCCAAAAATGAAAAGAAAAAAAGAAAATCCGATGTACATGGTTTCATTTTAAGATAGTTACTTACTTGAGGTGCGAGAGAGAGAGAGAGATTGAACCTGAAAGTAGTGAGAGAGAAACAGTACTGACTATCGTTCATTGCTCAATGCCTCGATGCTTTTGGTGCGAGGCTACGGTCTGATCAATCGGAGTCGAGGAGAGAAGCAGGTCATGGCGTGGGTCGCCTCTCAGGGTTGTGGGTCTTGGGATGCCTCCCCTCTTCGGTCGCACCAAGGAGCACGAAGGTGAGAGAGATAGAGGGAGTTGAGAGAAGAGAGGAGAGATTATTTTCTCTCTTTTTTGTCCCTTCCTGCTGACGGAGACGGAAAGAAATTAAACTTCGTTTCAATTAAACAGTATCATCTAGCGAAATTACTTCACGCAAATCTAAATAAAATCGAACGATCAACGCTACCCATCGGACTTGGTCCTAGCGAAACACCAATTAGGCTTGACTAAAAATTACCAAAATGTGTTAGTAGCCAATAAATTTAAAACACCAATTAATAGTATAGAAAAATTTAGAAAATTGCCGAATATATTTCTAGCGATATTAAAAATATTTTTTATATATAGAACCATTTATAACAAATACTCAATACAATAGAAAAATACAAATACTGAATTCTTATAAAATTTACTTTCAATTAAGAAATTATTTCAAATATTTCATTTTATGTTTTTCATAAATTACAACAATTTCATAACAGACTCAATATTGATAGAGAGTCTCAATATTCATAAATTTATAAATTCCAACATTTTAATTATGAAAGTTCAAAACTTATTTTTTGCATTTAAAAAAACTTAACTTTTTTTTCAAATTAAATCATTTTAAAATTGTATGTTGACATATTGAGCGGTATAAAATAATTATATTTCAAAAATGTGCAAAATACTCGTGTTACGAAATTTTAATTTTTAATGGCCTGTTTTTAATAAATCGGTTACCAAATTAGAAATTCAATGGCCTGTTTTCAATTTTGAAGTCTCCACCTTTGTCGCCATGTGGTCATTATTGGTCAACCATGCGTAGTATGGTGAACCTAAAATTAAGCGTTTGCAACAAAATTGTAACAAGTGTACTACCGAGTACAATTCATCATCCCCAAATTAGTCTCGACTAATCACTACCACACGAACCGTTAACTCACCGTTTTAACACAACTGTCACTTGCCTCTACAAATCTCTCCCAACTTTCACATTCTCTTTCATGCACCAGCACAACTACCTAAATCTCATTGCATTGCATTCCTCTACTCTTTCTCCTCACAATTAATGGATATAGCTATCAACCAATCCCAACCTCATCATGAGGTCTCCATAGAGCCTTCATTGAAGCTCCACATTTGCCGAATTTGTGGCAAGGCCTTCGCAAGCGGGTGTGCGCTCGGAGGCCACATGCGTATCCATGGCATCCAAAAGGATTTGGACATTGAAGAGGAGGAGGAGGATACCTTTACAACGACCGACTCGGCTGACGGGTCAGGCCCGTACTCATCTGATCTGGGTGCCCGACTTCCAAAGCTAAAGTATGCACTCCGCACCAAAGGGGGTTGCTACAGGAATCACTATGCAATGTTCGGTTCATGGAATCCAATCCTGCCTAGTGATCATGACCTTACTAACCAATCATCGAGTGACATCATCAATGATGGTTCCATGTGCCAGAGCAAGCAGTCTTGCATGGACCAGGCCCACTTCAAGCCTGGATACACTTTGACGGAAGATGAACAAGTTGCGCAGAGTTTGGTTATGCTTTCTCGCGACGAAGGACTAACATATCCCAAACCATGGGCACTACCCCTGTTAAAAGAAGTACTGGAGCCATCGTCTGGGCCATCATGCCGGGTTGAAGCAGCAATTGTGGAGCAAGCAAGGCTAAAGTTGCCACTAATGGTACCTCCAATCAGGTTTCGGTCCATGGAGCAGATGACACCCGCTACACCTGTGAAAGACCCAAAACCAGGCTCGGGTTATAGAAAGTTGTTCGAGTGCAAGTCTTGCAACAAAGTTTTCACATCGCACCAGGCACTCGGTGGCCACCGCGCCAGCCATAGAAAGGTGAAGGGTTGTTCCTTAGCAAATGGCCTTGCTGAAGATTCGAATAATGATCTATTGTACAGGACAAGTGCAACAAATATTACAGATGATGAGATAGACAACTCAATGGCAATTGTATTGTCAGAACACGCACACACCGCAATAACCGAGCCAGGGAAGAAGAAAATGAAGATTCATGAGTGCACCATCTGCCACCGCTTGTTCCCCACCGGACAGGCACTTGGTGGCCACAAGCGCTGTCATTGGCTCGTGCAGAACAACAACCAGACGGCTTACGGACAACAGGTCGCCACTATTGGCCATGTAGGGACAGTTGCTCCTGTGTTCTCTGGCTCGACCAAGATGCTCAATCTCTTCAAAGACCAGCCAAAGGAGCCGCTCACAGTCCAACCGACAAGCTCGGCGAACATGTCGGTGCTTGATTTAGGTCTAGTTACAGTGAGTCCGAGGGATAATGTGGTCGTCATAGAAGACGAGGTTGATAGTAAGAAGGTGAAGAATGAGAGGAAGAGAAAGCCGAGTGATGAT